>CAWUFW010005605.1:0-600000 GCA_963921515.1 Calotriton arnoldi | reverse complement strand
CTTGTAATTAAAGGAACGTTATCGTGCCGGGAAAAATGATCTTACTGCATACGTTAATTCTTAGTGTGAACAGACTCATATATGATCACTGTAAACATGCATGGAATAGAGAGGAGACACTGCAAAATGGTGCCATCTAAAGGATTTTTGAATCCGTGGCTAACGTATTTCAGGGCCTTACTAGAAGAAATCTGATGTATTTATTACCCATTTGCAGCTAATTCAATCCCTCTTAATGACAAACAATATAGAATTATGCTTTAAACTTCCAGATATGAGACACACCATTCCACCGAATGCTGAGGCCTAGTCCTCACCTGCCAAATGTATTAAAAGAGAGCTTGAACAAACATTGATAAAGCCATTTCTTTTTTGTACTTGGGTCTAGGTTTTTGTTTTACAACAACTTTTGAAGTGGAAGTCAGTGTCTAACCAGCCTGTTCTCCCTTCCATGGAGTGCCCCTTGGCGCTATGTAATGCAAACCAGTATTAGGTGCTGCTTTGTTACTTTTAGGCAACTTTCCAGCGCGAGACAAGTGTTGCGCTGAAAAGTAAATAACAAACAAAAACATTTTGAGCTGGTTTGCGGCACTTTTGTGATGCAAACCCAGGTCAAAATGTTAGCAAATCTACCCCAATGTTTCTCCCCTGGAGGAACAGAGTCTAACTAGGATGCATTCTCAGCTAATTTGGGCTGAGTGATTCATGTACGCTCCATGTATGAAGCGTGGACGAGAGTCGATATCAGATAAGGTGAAGAGTCACATGCATGAGATGGGTTCAGAGACACACAACGAGTGATGAATGAATCCAAGTAATGGATGGTGATTAAACAGTATCTAGTTGTTTTACTGTCTGCTGCCTCTTGTACGGTTTCATTACATTATGAATTAGCAAATATATCAATGCAAGAAATAAACAGGCTCGCATATTAAAGCAAGAGCAAACAGTTACCTTATTTGATTGGAGAAAAGATGTTAACGTCAAATACAGACTATTAATGAAAAACATTAAAGCAATGTTTGCTAGCATGCACGGGGACCACACTGCAAAAATATTGAAGCAATGTTTGCTGGCATGTATGGTACCACAGTTTTATTTCCAAACTGTTTATGATGTCTCTCACAATAAACGAACGGTAGGGTCAAAGATCATATCCAAATGAAGATGCATGTTCCATGGCAGCACAGAGAAGCACAGTCCCTAAACATGGAAAGAGGAAAGGAACAAGAGATACTGCATTTTCTCACGGTCCCTTTACTGTGACTCGGCTCGCTGGCTTTCCTAATAGTTTAGCACCTCGTTATGTATTGGCCACTTGCTCCCTCTTTTGCCTCAGTGACGTGACCCAAACTTCCCCCACCTCTCCCACATTTTCCCAAGCGTGTTTCTGTGAGGCCGGCCAAGCCCTGATGCATGATCTCAGTTTACCACACTGCCCTGCTCAGATGCATGATATTTAAGACAATCTCTACCAAAAATGTACATCAGTCACTTAATTCTCAATCTCATCAGTGCCCTTCCCCTCTCAAAGTATGAATTTTAGATTGGAAAACTAGCATCCTCACCAAAGATTCAATTCATGATTATCATTCTCACCGTCAAATTGTTTAACATTTAAATAAGTGTCTCCGGTCACACCCCAGCTTTCCTAAAACCAACCTCTACAGCAGCCTGATGCAGTACTTGATTTTGTGTTCAGTGTTGTGTATGTCCTTTTATTTTCTCACTGCAGAAGGCTGGCAAATATGTTAGAATGCTTCAACATCTGTGCAATGATGAAATAACATTATCTAGAGCTTAAAGTGCCTACTTGTCTGTGAACAAGTTTACAAAGTTCCAGATTATATTACAAAAGACAGGGGCTCTTTGTGCATTTTTTCCTTGCTGATAGTTTGTGGTAACCTGAAAATTAAAAGTAAACTGCACAACCCATAGTACTGCCCTTCTAAACAGGAAAAGGAAATCCAAAGAAGGCCTATCAACAATCCATAAATAGGGGATAAGTGCTTATTAGAAAATGTGTATTCAATTGCCCGCCCACTTGCTCATTTATATCTGGGCATCCCTGTTATATTATGTGTATGTGTATAGTCCGCACCTCACCCTGGAGGGTGTCCAGGTGCTGAAGCAGGAGCTGTATGGGGCAAATCAGAATCAGGCTTTGTGAAAAGCCATGTCTTCAGTTTCTTGCTGAATTGAAGAGATGATGTGAGGGGTCTGATGTGCAGGGACAGGTTGTTCAAGGCTTTAGGAGCAGGTTAGGAGAAGGCATGACCCGCGGATCTGGTACTGCGTATGTGGGGGTGCGAGTAGGAGTTCGGCTGAGTGGAGGTGTCTGATAGGTAGGTTTGTGGAACTTTATGCAGTTTTTGGGGTATATGGGGCCAATGTTGTGTAAGGCTTTGTACGTGTATGTAAGGAGCTTGAAGAGTGCTTGTTTGTAGCTTGGAAGCCAATGGAGCTCTTTGAGGTGCAGCAAGATGTAAGTGTGGGGTGGGAGGTTGAGGGTGAGACTGGATGTTGAGCTTTGCTGAATCTCTGCATTCCCTTTCTACTGGCAGGGAGAACGTGCTGCCTTTGACTAAAGGCGTGTGTTAGTGCTCGCGCTTTGACAATTTCACTGAATGTGGGTGGGGTTGAGAGATTTGTCTGCTTTTCAGTTCGGTGCGACCTAGTGCTGCTTTATTGCATTTCTTTTTGAGTTATTTCTTTGGAAGTTCAGTCTTTTGTGTCTTTTCATGGACCATGAGTGGTTCTCTCCTTAGAGATGACACCTCCACATGAAGGGTGCAGGAGATCAAGCCTGTTGTCAGTATTTCTTTATGACACAGATACAATTGCTATAATTTCAATGGTGCTTTATTATTGTTGATTTTGATTAAGGTTTTATTCAAGTGACAGGAGTCAGGGTGCTGTCATATATGAAGATGAACTGAGGAATTTGTGGGATTTGTTTAGATTATTAAGTCTCTTAATCAATCAATAAGTCTATATCATCATCATTTAAACATGTGACCTCTGGTGTAGGCACTTTGGTTGTCAAAGCTATTACTGGTACTTTGACTATGCCTGCTAGTGGAAACAGGATGCACCCCCAGCAACCAGGCTGCTATCTGTGGGGTTAGAGTCTCCTGGATGCTGGGGGCAGAGCTCGGACACCTTGCAAGATGGCCACCTGAAACCGGGTCACCCACACATAGTTGGAGCGTGTTTTCCCCGCAGCGAGTCCTTTCGCTAGCACGATCTGTGCTATGCAGCTGCTTCTTTTTCAGAGACTGTCTGACTGACGGGTGAGCTGTTTCTTTCTATTTCGGATCACTTCTTTTCTGCTCATGAAGAGCGGGCATCTTAGCTCTTTTCATCCTTTGGACTAGTGCCTGCTCCTCCCTGGGTGTTGCTGCCGCTTACTGAATACGTGTTGTAATTATACTAGTCCTCACAGCGGATGATCTCATAAAATCCATTTCCATTTTTCCTCTCACTGTAGAATACTTCTACTAAAAATGCATCCTCAATAATCCTTTCCTACTCTACACTGACTTCCACTGCTCAGGTGCTGTTATGCTTCTTCACAGCCTTACTTTTTACTACTGTGCATAGAGTTGATATTCTGGAATATTCACTTTCTTCAATGACTTTATGATGTTTTTTTCATCTATCAGGCTCCTTTTGATATGATCCTCTATGTAACCTTCTTCTGGGACACGTTTGTTATGTATTTCTTTTATGGGTAGAATTAGGAGAGTTAAACTGTCTGACACTCATCAGGAAATTCCTTCCAACAGGATGCCTAGTTCACCCTGAATGGCTGATAATTGCGTTGTACCAGACCTTATGCCTTTCTTCAGTTCCAAAGATGTCCTCCTTATCCTCATCTTCGTTGGAGGCCACTACCACTACATCCTCAAATAAGCATGTCAAACTGGGCCCACCCTCTCCGGTGAAATCACCAACCACAATTTGCCTTGAGCTCTTGTTAGACAAAATAAGAGCTTTACATGCATTTGTTGAATAGACCAACACAGGCATTTAAAATCTAGACAACAAATGGCCCCATATGGAAACAAGAGTTGCATCACTGGAACAACGGATTAGTGATATTCAAGACAAAACGAATAACATCGCAATTTTTGGAGAAATACATAACATTTTTAAAGTTGCAAATGGAAAATTTGGAGAACAGAAATAGATGTAATATCCTTCATATTTACGTCTTTCCAGAAGGTCTTGAAGGTAATGATGCAATATCTTTTTCACATCCTTTCTACCCCAGTTAGTGGGTTTACTGTCATCTTCACTGTCATGTTCAAAGAGCTCATCGCCCGGGTCCTTGTCCTCACTCAACTTCTTACATCAAACCTCGAGGAGTTATAATTTTCTTTTTGCGAATTTGCTAAGTTTTTTTCGGTTCTTAATGCAACAAAGTCTAAAAAACAACTCTTTTGGTCAGGAAAGAAGATTTTTATCTTGCAGGATGTCTCCAGAGCGATGGCTGCCAGGAGGAAATAATTCCTTGATCTTCGCCTGCATCTTCGTACGTTCACTGACAAAACATCGACACCCAAAACATCCCCATAACACAATATTGAGTCATAAATATAGATGTAAAAAATATTGACATCATATATTTATAAAGGTAAGTACAAAAATATTAAAAAATAATATCGATGACATAAATATAGATGTAAAAAATATCGTTTTATATATAGATATATAAAATAAAATAATAAATATTAAATATATTAAATAATAAACTTAATTTAAAAAAAAAAGATTTAATATACATTTTAACAAAAATAACAAATGAACTTAACCTAAAAAAGTTAAACACACATATATAATAATTATTATATATATTTACTGTAAAACAATTAATAAACTAATAATTTAAATTTATTTTATAATTTTAAAAACATAAAAAATGTAACAAATACATATATATATACATATACCAACAACATAACATTTATGTTAAAAAAACATTATATTATTAATTAAAGCATTAAACTATTTAAAAATATTTAAACTTAAATTTCCCACTCCAGTCAATGCAAGAGTAGGGAAAGTGTTGGATAGCAAAGGGGTAAAAATTACTATTCCCACTGCAGTCAGTGCAACAGTAGGGAAAGTGTTGGATAGCGAAGGGGTAAAAATTACTATTCCCACTGCAGTCAGTGCAACAGTAGGGAAAGTGTTGGATAGCGGAGGGGTAAAAATCACTATTCCCACTCCAGTGAGTGCAACAGTAGGGAAAGCGTCGGATAGCGGAGGGGTAAAAATTACTATTCCCACTCCAATGAGTGCAACAGTAGGGAAAGTGTCAGTTAGCAGAGGGGTAAAAATTACTATTCCCACGCCAGTTAGTGCAACAGTAGGGAAAGTTTTGGATAGCGGAGGGGTAAAATTTACTATTCCCACTCCAATGAGTGCAACAGTCGGGAAAGTGTTGGATAGCGGAGGGATAAAAATTACTATTCCCACTCCAATAAGTGCAACAGTAGGGAAAGTGTTGGATAGGGGAGGGGTAAAAATTACTATTCCCACTCCAGTCAGTGCAACAGAAGGGAAAGTGTTGGATAGCAGAGGGGTAAAAATTACTATTCCCACTCCAGTTAGTGCAACAGTAGGGAAAGTGTAGGATTGCGGAGGGATACAAAATACTATTCCCACTATAGTCAATTAAAAACAAACAAAATATCAACAACAACAAAAAATATTTGAAAAACAAAATTAAAAAAACATATAAATATGTTAAAAATTAAAATGCAAATATATTTACTATTATAAATTAAAAATAAATAAAGATATTATAATGTTAAATACATATCACAAATACCTACAAATATTATATTTAATAACATATAAAAATATTTTTTAAACAAACAAATATTTTTAGATAGAAATTATTTATAAACAAAAACATTATTACATACATTCATTTTATTTACATCCTACCCTATAACACCACACAATTCACGACCCACATCTAAATTAAAAATAAAATGTACTTCCATAATTAACATAATTTATAATCAATTAAATAAATGTTATTAATTGAAAAATAAATTAAAACACATACAAATTAATTAATTTCCCACCCTTTACCCCTATAAACCTCACAACCCACACCTAAAATGTATTACAAAATTCCCATATTTAATTTTCAATTAATTAATTAAAATTAATTAACAACTAATTATTAATTAATAAAAAATAAATTACTTCCCACCCTTTACCCCTATAAACCCCACAACTCGTACCTAAAATTAATCACACAATTTCCATATTTAATATTAATTAATTAATTAATATTAATCAACAACAAATTAATAATTAATTAAAGATAAATTACTTCCCCCAATTAACACTATAAAATCTCAATTAAATAAATATTAATAAATACAAAGATATCATTAGTTTATTATAATTAAATTACTTCCCACCCTATTCCGCTATAAACCCACAACCCACTACAGAACAAAAAACGCAAAATTTAATTAAAATAAAATTGATAACTACTAAAAATGTAACACATATATTAAAAAACATAAACAATACTTATACAAAAAATACATCACATACATTTAAAGTTATACTAAAATACATAACACTGATTACAAAATAGATATTTTAAACCACTATATTTTTGCAAGCGATAGTATTGACTACTATATTTTTAAAAACGATATTTCTTACCTTCAAATCAATATTCTTGACCACGATATTCTTGCTGTCGATATTTCTCACTGACGATATTTCGGACTCGATATTTCTGTAGTTTGAAATTTTCAACTGTATATTTTTTCAAAAAAATCTTTTTATTGAACAGTTTAAATAGAAACAACATAGCAGCAGTACATTACTTCAACTCGATATTTTGTCGGCACACCATCTTCGTACTTTGGGCACTTGCTTTGGCTTGATTAATCCTTGTACCATCAAAGTGACTTACCGTGATAAAACTACTACTTATGAAAAACCTGAGGATCTTAAATCTTTCTTAGTCTTCACTCCATTAGTAATATGGATACTTCTGGTACCTCCATGAGTTAAATAGCTATTTTCTTGGTTCATTGAATACCAGTTTGGACTTTTGATGCATTTGTACTTCAGAATTCTTACTATATATTAATTCACTCCATTTATATTGATATTTGTTCTGCTAACTAACGGCTCTCTGTTTTTTATTCTGTTATTGTGTATTGTTTGACCATGCTCCATTGTTGACATGTCTGACTCCAGTGCTGTGTCATCTTTACCCTGTGCTTTCACCGACCCCATCCTAGGGCCAGATTACGATCTCGTTAGGAAAGCATTCCCACAGAATCGGGTTGGGAATGCTTTCCTTATGAATCGCACTTTGGGAGTCCCACCGACAGAGTACGATGTCTCCGTATGTGTACGGACTCGGTTCGGTCGGACTCCCATTGAATTCAATGGTAGCATGTGTACCCAACGTGAACACAGGCTCCCATTGAAAAAAGGGGCGGGTGGGAGAAAGCGTGCACCCTGTGGCGTGCACCCCATGGTGCCCACCACACTGTGCATGCATGGAAAGGAGAGACCCATGGGTACCCCCCTGCAACCGAATCGGAGGGCCCCGGGTGAAGGGGGGCCTGCTATGGCACACCGAAGTCCGATTCCCACTCTGTCAGAATCAGTCATCGTACTCGCTCGGAAGACGTCCCCATTGAGCTGCACGATTCATCTCCGAACGACTCAGATTGACTGATTCGGGTTTGGAACCGATTTGGACAGTGCGGACGCCTTCCTCGCATCATACTTGGTTGGTTGGAAAGGGGGACGATTCGTTCAAAAACATGGGCTCCGAATCGGATTTGCTTTTTCCGAATCCCGTTTGGAGCCATTCCTAACGAGATCGTAATCAGCCCATTATTGTTCTATCTGATAAGGTATGTGTTTTCAGTCGTCATTTATTTGGCATGTACTGTCTCTTTTACTTCTATCTCATTCCCTCCCTTCTTTTCTCTATCGTCTCTCCTTTTTGTCTCTCCTCTCTTCCTTATGGCTCCTTGTTGTTATCCCCTTTTCTATGTCTCTTCCATTTTCTCTCTCTTTTTTAATTCCGTTATGTTCACAAATTGTTTTGTTTTTGAAGACCGTCTAGTCATCAGTATTTTTGTTTCACATATCATTCAGAGTTGTTTCCTGGAATGTAAAAGATTTTGTTAACCCTCTAAAAAGGCAGAGAATTTTATCTCATTTGACCAGCTATTATCGAGATTTAGTCCTCCTTCAAGAAACTCACTTAACAGAGATTGAGGCCCTAAAACTTAAACAGGGTTGGGTGGGCTCAGTTTAAAAAAATGGAGTAGTCCTCTTATGCCACAAGAAATTAAACTGTATAACTGTATCCCAAGAAACTGATGCTGGAGGCAGATGGCTTGTTGTTTAACTGCTTACTAATAACATTCCTTTAACAAATGTGTATGGTCCTACCTAAGCGAAATATTCCTTTTGGCCTACTATTTCTAAGAAATGTTTAAAATATCATGATGACTTTTTCATCATGGGAGGTCATTGTAATCAAGTTATGGACCCTTTTCTTGACTGCCAATTTCAGGTTAGATTCATTCCACAAACAACTCACAAACAATTTCACTCTACTATTTCCCAAAGACTCCTGGTAGATTCAGGGAGACTCTGTAATCCTTCCGATAGACAGTTCTCTTTTTTCTCTGCACCCGTGGGGTCTCATTAGACTAGATCATATTTTGTTAGCAAATCATTATCCCAGAATCTTATTAACTTTACTATTGAACCTATTGTGATTTCTGACCATGCTTCGGTTATTGCAGATCTATATTTACTCCCAGTACATCCAAAATCAAGCAGGTAGGGATTTAACAGCTCTCTTTTACTGGATATAGCTTTTCCTCCACCTTTATTTCTTTTGCCCAGGAATTTTTTGCGATTCACACAGGTTCTGATATTTCTCCCCAATTATTATGGGATACTTTTAAGGCTACAGCTCATGGTCATATCATTGATTTTGTTTCTTAAAAAGAGAGACAATATGCCAAACAACACAAGTTATTACTATCTACTATAAAAATGACTAGAGCATCAATATTATTGTTCAGCTTCTGGAACCAATTTACAGGAACTTATTCGGGCCAAATTAGATTTTAATAAAATAACTACAAATAATGCTTCATCCATCTTACTCCATAGTAGTGCTCGCTAATATGGTGGCCGTATTGAAGTAGGAAAACTCCTTGCTAATTATTTGAAAGTCAGCAAACAACGTACTGTTGTATGGCTTATACTTTCACAAGTTAAACTGTGCGTTTGTTGAACAACATAACCATCAGTACTGTGCAAGACCGAATCCCTGCACATCTTCCGGATATTTTGGCCAAAGTCCTGCTAGCTCACAGTGCACCATTTGTACCCCTAGCCTTACAGGGTGACAAATGGAAGTGCAACCTCAGAACATGACAACCCTGACTTCCCAAGGAAATTGTGGTAACAGATCTAGTACCCTTTCGCTTACTTCCTTATGCATACCCAAAGTGACATACAGGAAATACACAACATGCACTCTCAATATTTGTTGAAGCATTGTTATTGTTGAGTAAAATATGTGCACTGCAATAATCAATACAAGGAAACAGAATAATGTGATTAGCATTATGAGAATGGTTCAGATGAATTGTTCAACCATTTTGCTTATTATAGAGAATATATGCTTGCATACAAGTACTGTAATCTAATGAATACCTACTCAGCTCATCCTAACCTATAATGTCTAGGGTGAGTGGATCTCCCAAATCCCTATTGGGTGCTCTAACACCCTTTTACCTGTGGGTTAGTTTCAGCATGCTGCCTGTCTTGGTGTGGAGTTGGACAGCATCCCTCGCAGCTGAGCTGGAATTTCGACATGGACTGAACTTTCGGTGCAAGCGAAATGCTCCTCTGTCTAAACAAAGGCGGTCGCCAGTAGATAGTTATAGTTAGGACCTATTTTCCATAGGAAATCTGCAACATTCTATTTGAAATAACTCTTGCGTCGGTTGAGGAATCTTCGCGAAATTTTCAAACTTTATGGCCCGCTCCGGTCCGTTCCTACCCGAAAGTTTCGGGGTGATTCGTCAAGCGGGGGCCGAGAAAAAAGGGGGGTCCCAAAACGTGTTTTCCCCATTCATTTTCCCATAGGAAACTTTAGCCACGGCTACAGCCCGAACTGCTGAACGGAATTACACAAAATTTGGCAAAGAGGTAGTTCTTGGTTCAGAAAGAACCCTTTTTGTTAAATGGTGTAAATCCGTTCAGTAGTTGCAGAGAAATTAAAAAAATAAGAGTCAAAAAATCAATTTCCCATAGGAAACTTTATGCAAGGCTACAGCCCGAACTGCTGAACGGAATTACACCAAATTTGGCAAAGAGGTAGTTCTTGGTTCAGAAAGAACCCTTTTTGTTAAATGGTGTAAATCCGTTCAGTTGGATATCATGAATCATGTTTGAGAGAAAACTATTTTCACATGCTTGTCCCATAGAGTTTTGGAAGGTGCTCCAGAAGCTAAAATGAGAGCAGATTTTCTGTAAATTCACATTATCTTTCTCAGTCATGTGAGAATGAAGTCTGACATTCTCAGTAAAACATGTACATCCAACAATGGCAGAGACTGTCAGTTGATTCCTTTGTGTTCTACTGCAGCTTCCCAGAGTGTTCTAAAGAACAACTAGAGTGCTAACAGCCTTACTTATGACAAAAGTATGGCACACCTGAAGCCATCTTGATTGGAATAAACTGGTAACACTTAAAACATTTAATTTAAAAAGGAACAAAATGATGGGGTTCATTTTGTCATAGAAATTATGGTTAGTGCTGTAGAAAGAAAAATTAGGACATGTTTCAAGTGTGATCTCAAATATCTTCCTGTTATATTTCAACAGGAGCAGCCTGTCAGTTGATGCCTTTGTGTTCTACTGCAGCTTCCCAGAGTGTTCTAAAGAACAACTAGAGCGCTAACAGTCTTACTTATGACAAAAGTATGGCACACCTGAAGCCATCTTGATTGGAATAAACTGGTAACACTTAAAACATTTAATTTAAAAAGGAACAAAATGAGGGGGTTCATTTTGCCATAGAAATTATGGTTAGTGCTGTAGAAAGAAAAATTAGGACATGTTTTAAGTGAGATCTCAAATATCTTCCTGTTATATTTCAACAGGAGCAGCCTGTCAGTTGATGCCTTTGTGTTCTACTGCAGCTTCCCAGAGTGTTCTAAAGAACAACTAGAGTGCTAACAGCCTTACTTATGACAAAAGTATGGCACACCTGAAGCCATCTTGATTGGAATAAACTGGTAACACTTAAAACATTTAATTTAAAAAGGAACAAAATGAGGGGTTCATTTTGCCATAGAAATTATGGTTAGTGCTGTAGAAAGAAAAATTAGGACATGTTTTAAGTGAGATCTCAAATATCTTCCTGTTATATTTCAACAGGAGCAGCCTGTCAGTTGATGCCTTTGTGTTCTACTGCAGCTTCCCAGAGTGTTCTAAAGAACAACTAGAGTGCTAACAGCCTTACTTATGACAAAAGTATGGCACACCTGAAGCCATCTTGATTGGAATAAACTGGTAACACTTAAAACATTTAATTTAAAAAGGAACAAAATGATGGGGTTCATTTTGTCATAGAAATTATGGTTAGTGCTGTAGAAAGAAAAATTAGGACATGTTTCAAGTGTGATCTCAAATATCTTCCTGTTATATTTCAACAGGAGCAGCCTGTCAGTTGATGCCTTTGTGTTCTACTGCAGCTTCCCAGAGTGTTCTAAAGAACAACTAGAGCGCTAACAGTCTTACTTATGACAAAAGTATGGCACACCTGAAGCCATCTTGATTGGAATAAACTGGTAACACTTAAAACATTTAATTTAAAAAGGAACAAAATGAGGGGGTTCATTTTGCCATAGAAATTATGGTTAGTGCTGTAGAAAGAAAAAATTAGGACATGTTTTAAGTGAGATCTCAAATATCTTCCTGTTATATTTCAACAGGAGCAGCCTGTCAGTTGATGCCTTTGTGTTCTACTGCAGCTTCCCAGAGTGTTCTAAAGAACAACTAGAGTGCTAACAGCCTTACTTATGACAAAAGTATGGCACACCTGAAGCCATCTTGATTGGAATAAACTGGTAACACTTAAAACATTTAATTTAAAAAGGAACAAAATGAGGGGGTTCATTTTGCCATAGAAATTATGGTTAGTGCTGTAGAAAGAAAAATTAGGACATGTTTTAAGTGAGATCTCAAATATCTTCCTGTTATATTTCAACAGGAGCAGCCTGTCAGTTGATGCCTTTGTGTTCTACTGCAGCTTCCCAGAGTGTTCTAAAGAACAACTAGAGTGCTAACAGCCTTACTTATGACAAAAGTATGGCACACCTGAAGCCATCTTGATTGGAATAAACTGGTAACACTTAAAACATTTAATTTAAAAAGGAACAAAATGAGGGGTTCATTTTGCCATAGAAATTATGGTTAGTGCTGCAAAAAGAAAATTTAGGGCATGTTTTAAGTGAGATCTCAAATCCTCTTCTATTTCATTAGAAAATTCTGACATGCAGACTGAAACAATCACTTTCAATACCAGCAGTAGACTTCCAGTTAACTCCTTGGTGAGCAGTAGCTTTACTACAGTGATCTAATGAACAACTAGAGTGCTAACATTCTGAATTTATGGCAAATGTGTGACACATCTGAATGCCTTCTTGATGGAATCAAAGTAAAAAACTGAAAGCATTTCCTACTGAGGAGACTGTAGTAAATGAGGAAATTAGGAAACTTCATAACAAATAAGTCTCCCAAGATGGCCACCAGAGAAAAAAAGAGCCCAAATGTAGCACAAATATCACCCAGAGGTAGCCCACATATAGCCCAATGACAAAAGTGTGCAAAACACTTTTTATTTTTTGTTTTTTTGCAGTTTTATATAGTGCAGACTGGTCAGGTATTGGAGTGCTTTACATGAGAATTGGTTACATCACACAAGGACAAATTCATGTTGGTTGACCCCTACACTACCCAAACACCACTGCACTACCCTAAACCCTAAAACACTACCCCAGCACGAACCCCTTCACTACCCAAACACAACTGCACTACCCTAAACTCAAAAACACTACCCCCAGCACGACCCCCTACACTACCCAAACACCACTGCACTACCCTAAACCCTAAATCTACCCCCTACACTACACAAATACCACTGCACTACCCTAAACCCTAAAACACTAGAACCCAGCACGACCCCCTACAGTACACAAACATCACTGCACTACCCTAAACCCTAAAACACTACCCCCTACACTACACAAACACCATTGCACTACCCTAAACCCTAAAACACTACCCCCAGCATGACCCCCTACACTACACAAACACCACTGCACTACCTTAAACCCTAAAACACTACCCCAGCACGACCCCCTACACTACCCAAACACCACTGCACTACCCTAAACCCTAAAACACTACCCCCAGCACGACTCCCTACAATACACAAACACCACTGGACTACCCTAAACCCTAAAACACTACCCCCAGCACGACTCCCTACACTATCTAAACACCACTGCACTACACTAAACCCTAAATCTACCCCCAGCATGACCTCCCACACTACACAAACACCACTGCACTACCTAAACCCTAAAACACTACCCCAGCACGACCCCGTACACTACACAAACACAACTGCACTACCCTAAACACTACCCACAGCATGACCCCCTACACTACACAAACACCACTGCACTACCCTAAACCCTAAAACACTACCGCCTACACTACACAAACACCACTGCCCTACCCTAAACCCTAAAACACAACCCCCAGCATGACCCCCTACACTACACAAACACCACTGCACTACCCTAAACCCCCTACACTATACAAACACCACTGCATTACTCTAAACCCTAAAACACTAACCCCAGCACGACCCCCTCACAACACAAACACCACTGCACTACCCTAAACCCTAAATCGACGCCCAGCACGACCCCCTACACTCCCCAAACACCACTGCCATACCCTAAACCCTAAAACACTACCCCCAGCATGAACCCCTACACTACCCAAATACCACTGCACTACCCTAAACCCTAAAACACTACCCCAGCACTACCCCCTACACTACCCAAAAACCACTGCACTAACATAAACCCTAAAACACTACCCCCAGCACCACCCCCTACACTACACAAACACCACTGCACTACCCTAAACCCTAAAACACTACCCCCAGCACGACTCCCTATACTACCCAAACACCACTGCACTACCCTACCCTAAATCTACCCCCAGCACGACCCCTACACTACCCAAACACCACTGCACTACCCTAAACCATAAAACACTACCCCCAGCATGACCCCCTACACTACACAAACACCACTGCACTACCCTAAACCCTAAAACACTACCACCAGCATGACCCCCTACACTACTCAAACACCACTGCACTACCCTAAACCCTAAAACACTAACCCAGCACGACCCCCTACACTACCCATACACCACTGCACTACCCTAAAGCCTAAAACACTACCCCAGCACGACCCCCTACACTACTGCACTACCCTAAACCCTAAAACACTACCCCCAGCACGACCCCTACACTACCCAAACACCACTGCACTACCCTAAACCCTAAAACACTACCCCAGCACAACCCCTACACCACCCAAACACCACTGCACTACCCTAAACCCTAGAAAAGAAACCCCCACCCCATGCCCAATCCCCCTTACCTCTCACTCCTTGCGGTTCCTCTCTCCTCGTGGTTCCTGCTTCACGTTGTCTCTGAGGGGCGGTGCATGTCGTTGTGAGGAAACGGAACAGCCTCTGTTTCCTTACAACGACATGGATCGATCTGCATGTTTTTAGAACGCATGGTCATTTACCATACATACCTTTACAACAAAATTCGTTGTAAAGGCATGCGTGGTAAATGACCATGCGTTCTAAAAATGCGTAGTAATGACTTTGTGATGTACAACGCATGCGTGGTAATGCATGCGTTGTAATGGTATCGCAAAGTAAAAAAGTCGTTGTAACGGCTGTTTACCGATCGAAGCTGGCCCCTGTTCTTCAGTGAGACGTTTATTTGATTAATTAGGAGGAAGGAATGTGTTTTTTAACCGAAAAGTGCATTCCCGGCTGTTGTATTGTGAAAGTGTCCGCGTGGCCTGGTTTCACTTCCGGTGAGAGAGTGGAAGAGTCTGTTTGGATCTAAAGGAGTTCTGTTGTTGGACGGGGCCGGCGCGACATGTCATCAGAAAACATAGCTAATGGAAAGCGTCCTCCCTGAAGTGTGGAGCAGTGCCATGAGAGGTCAACGAGTGTGCGTCCCACCACAGTATGACCGTACCGCGTGACCCATGTGCCACCTCCAGGGTACGGGAGGCAGAAGCGGCATCGCAGGTCCTCTTGAAGACCGTTGTAGCACTAATTCTACATTTTGGTACTAGGGCATTTTAACTTCGTTGTTCCTGCCAGATACAAAGATCCTGTGTTATTCAGTGCCCTCGTTACCATTTTTGTGGGTTGTGGTGCTTGTCACTTTGCTGCCCCGCCGGTGCACACGACTGGGCACCCCACCTCGTGTGCCATCTGCAGGGCCTCTGCCCTCGGATCACTGGTTTCGGGTTCTGGAGTAGCAACATTAACAGTTGCTCCCAAAGGACTAGCCTGAACACTTAGGTGAATATCCCCTGCACCAGCATTCCACGGAAATTCTTTCCTAGCTCTCCCACGTCAACGAGGACGTCATAATAGCACGGCTCCGCTCGCGACACTGTATGACGTCATCGGAGCCATAAGAGAACCTCGTCGGCGTGCTGACGTCAGTTCCACCCATTTTTTCCGTGCCACCGAGGCAAACAGGGGACCGAGACATTTTCACATGTATACATAGTATAATAAATATATATATATACACAGAAAAAACCATAGGTTTCAGGCACATTATAGTTAGAAATTAGCATTTAAAAAACCTTAGAAATTCACTGAAAAAACCATAGGTTTCAGGCACGTTATAGTTAGAAATTAGCATTTAAAAAACCTTAGAAATTCACTGAAAAAACCATAGGTTTCAGGGGCGTTATAGTTAGTTGGACATTTCACTCGTACAAAACCATAGAAATTCCCCCGTTATAGTTAGTTCAGCTAACTATAACTCGCTGCGCCCGCAATGCACTGCTGATGACGTCACATATTACATCACTCATGACATGGTCAGTGACATCACTCATGACATCACTGATGACATCTCAAATGACATCACTGATGACATCACTGATGACATCATCCTTGTGATAGAGTGGCAGACCTCCTCTCACAGCAGTGCATTGCGGGTGCGCGAGTTATAGTTAGCTGAACTAACTATAACGGGGGAATTTCTATGGTTTTGTACGAGTGAAATGTCCAACTAACTATAACGCCCCTGAAACCTATGGTTTTTTCAGTGAATATATATATATATATATATATATATATATATATATATATATATATATATATATATATATATATATATACTATATAAACATGTTTGCTTCTGTGCCACACTATATTTTCACAAAGAACCTGCAGTTGTTTTCTCATTCTGTTCTTTCCTTCGATTTACTCTGGACAACAGTCAAGGTCAAACAACAATGTCCCTTATTATTTTTTCTGGTCAGGCATTCGCACCTAGACGCAACACAGAAATGCAGCTTTTGTTTATGTACATGTGAACCTTGTCATATAGGTATGCACAGCAATGTAACACAGAGAGAGAGACATATATTTTCTCAAAGAAGATCACGGCTGTATCTGAGATGTAGAACGTTCATCTGTGTATGCTAAGGTACGGGGTCTGCTACTAAACCCAGAGATCTCTCCTGTATAATCAGTTTGATTCTGTAGAAGGGGATGGGGGTTGGGCTATTCTGTCTTATAATATGACAGAGCTTTACATAATATACGGTTTATTGACAATGCTGATGGTAATTTTGCTGGGCAGTTGTTTTCTTATTGTGGCATGTATACTGCATTCTAGAGAATGATAGTTTAAATAAACATTTCAAACTTCCTTTGTGTCTCTGTCATATCTTATTGTGGATGAGAACGAGTGAGTGAGCGAAAGGCAGTGTCCTGTTTCCGCGATCCCTGAGAGGGTCGGGAGTGTTGTGTTCTGGGGTGTCAATTTATTTGTCTCTCTGGGCATGAGTAGGAGGGCAAGTGAGACACTACAGCTTGTCGGACTCTGGCTCATGGTACTGAGGTGGTATGATGACTCATTCCCTGTCTACTAATATTCTATGGTCCCAAGCATAGTTCTATTCCTTAGCAGAATCCCTTCAACATGGTGCCACCAACGTTTGGTCTGGTACTTATTTGTGGGAACCCTGAGTAGCACTTGTGCTTGTCCACAATACTGTCACACCATTCTGTGGAGACGTCCGTGGTGCTTGGGACTTCTCCTCCACAGTGTTTAGGACACACCTAGTTCTGTTGGTTTTTCAAGCTTGAAAGTTAAAAGGTTTTTGTGCTGCCTTTTTTAATCCTTTGTTAACAAATTATGGCCCTAGCCATTGCAGCAAATTGTCGCCCGGCGGTTACTCAACACTTACTTCAGCATGGTGTCACTAATGCAGGGTCTCCTATAGTTTGTGTCATTGAAGCGGACGCAGGGTACCACTTTGAAGTTTTTTATTCCTGTGTTACCTTTCCGACTATCAATGCTAATGACAATATGTTTCATACTTATACTGCTGCTGCGGTACTAACCGCTTATCGCCCTTATGCACTTTTCAAAATTCCTCTTACGGTCTGGGAACACCAGACTTGGTTTAACAGCGCCCTTCCCCATGTCCACAGCATTGTTCATATGGGCCCCTTAAGCACTGACAGGGCCACCTGGCCTACTTTAGCAGGCTTCACAATTTACCCGAATTTGACTGTGCTGAATTTGGCTGAGGCACATGTGTTATATGAACAGGTTGTTCTTTTATATAGACGCTTAATACAATTTGTTTCCTGTGCCTTTCTGATAGGTCCTGCTAAAGCTGGAGCACCTGCTTAGGCACCACAAGCCTCGGGACTTGTGATTAGTCCAGTGATTGTAAATTCAGTTATGGGCAAACGCCCAGCTAATCGTGAGCACATTCCATTTTAGATTGCCCAGAAAATTGATCAACTTGATGCTGTATTTCCCCTTATGGGTCCACAGGAAAAACTTCTAATTTTAATTATGTGTTTACCTAATGGTCTGGTTTCCCCTTTACCTGACTGCAACACATGGGGGACCGTGTTTGCCACAGTGTATACTCTCTGTTATGGCACTCCCTTCATGGGTGTTCTGCCGAACATCCTCAAACAAATACAGAATGAACATGGGGCAGGTCCTGCCCTTGATTTGGAGATGAAACTTGCTGGAAATTTTCCGTTAGTTTCTGAAATGTTTCTTTCTAATGTTAAAGATGAACTAGCTTCTTTGGCTATACGGCAGCAACTTGGCACTGTGGCTATTGCAGACCATGAGTGCGAGTTGCCTATTGTAATTTCACAGGTGTATATGTCCCTAGGACGTAATTGTTTGGAGACCAGACCTTCTGTTTCCACCCTTGTAAAACCAGCCTCTGACAAAGATGTTCGCCCTACCCATGATTTTCCAAAGAAACCAAGGGATAAATCTAAATAGCACAATAAAAGGATAGACCTCGTGGCGGTACTCCGCCCCCGGAATACTCTGAACGACGTTACGATTTTCGTGACCATTCTAAAATTAAGACTCCTGATCATTTGCAGGGTTCTGATCCCCGTTCTCCTCATTTCTTTCAGGACTCATATGACCTGCAGTACGACAGAGGAGGGCATTCTGATCGTAGACAAGGAGAGTATGTGCAACCTAAACTGGAGGCACAACGCTCTTTTGATGTGTAATTCAAGAATGAGGATCAACCCTCTCCTTATAAGCCCCCTTTAAAAAAAAAAGAAAGTTGCAGCCTTAACAGCTAAATATGCCCCAGGCGGTGAGAACCCTTCTCCTGGACAGGAGTTGGACGGTGACTCTCCTCGACAGTGCAGCAGAAGTCACCATAGTGCGCAAGACACTCCACCCGCTTCTGGGGGCAAGGGCAACTGAAAACGTTGTCATGGTAGAAACCACGGACATCCACGTTGTCCCCCCTGACTAACTCTATCACTTAGATATTCAAATTGAAGGTGACTTTAAACACACCATTAAAGCTATCTTTTGAGACAATTTGACTTCTTCATATGATATTCTTTTGGCGGAGGTAGATTGGCATCCTCCTTTTATTCTTGCTTGTCCCCAAGGTGAGGATGATATCCTCCCTTCATTATCACATCTAGTTCCAAACGCAGTTAAAAAGGCTTATGCTTTGGAATAGGCCCTTGCTTTGGCCACTGCATTATATTGCAACCAAGCTGTATGGTATGAAGATTGTCCCGTCCATGTGATTCTTATCCGTTTCACTCCACAATCTCGACCGCAGTATCCATTCTTACTCAATTGGAGTACCAGGACATAATTGAGCCCTGTGTATCACATATGAATAATCCCCTTTTTCCTGTTTCAAAAACTGACCTTTGTTATTGTATTGTATTACATTATCAACATTTAAATAGTCATACTTGTACTTTCGCTTTCCAAAATGCACATAATACAGCGCTAATTAACAATATTGTTTGCAAGAAGTTTAAAACCACACTTGATATTTCCAATGGTTTTTTCAGTCAAAATGTGGCTCTAGAGAGACATGATTGGTCCGCATTTACCACCCATGGCTCCCAGAGGCGATACGCACCCCTGCCTATGGGGTATAAAAGTAGCCTGGGCATATTTGCAGCTCGAATTGTGTTGATTCTTCATGAGATTATAGATGATGAATTGAATCCTCATTTAGCTAGAGTGGACAGCATAATTTTGTGGTTTGCTGAACTTGGTTGCAAGCTAAATTTTTCAAAATCACACATTGCTTTCCTCAGTGTCCTTTTTCTTGGTTACGAATTGATTAATGAAGGTATGAGCTTGGCCCCTCAACTTTTAGAAAAATGTGTGCAGCTGCAACCCCCAAATACGCTCAAAAAGCGACAATCTTTGCTTGGCTTTTTAAATTGCAGAAGAACTTATATTCCAGACTACGCTCAATGTATTAAATAGCTCTACGCGTTAATACATCCACGTTTTGCGTCCTATTGGACGCCTGAACACACTGAGATTCTCAGATCTTTGCAATCTGATTTGCTTGAAACACGACATTTACATACCCATTTGAATAAAACGAATTTGGGCATCCATATAGTACCGGCTTCTATTGGTTTTACCTATGTCACATTTAATGAAGGAGATACAGCTCCTATTTTATATAAATTGCATTTATATTCCCAAGCGGAAATGCGCTTTGCATCCATTGAAAAAATACTAACAGCAGTCAACATGGCCATCCTCAAGGAACGGCCTTTGGCTAAGGGTAAACAAATTATTCTCATTTCTCCTGTGCCCGCCTTAGAGCCTGTCACAAAAGCTACCATTCCTAATTCTGAGGCCCTGCATCCCCGATGGATTCAATGGGCTGCATCCTTAACAGTAGTTGATGTCGACTTTGTCTTTGACCCTTCCTTACAAACGTAGGAATTCTTACAATGTGAGCATGTTTATCCTGAGCCTTCTTCAGTTCTTCCTCTTGATCAATACAGATGTATTATCTACACCAATGGTCCGGCACAGTGGGCCATAGGTTCTAAACAGCAATACTCCGCATCATGCCCCATCGTTTTGGGCACTATGTCAGATGGCATTTTTCAACCTACTACTACTCACACTTGGTCTCAATAGAGACTGTACTGCACAGTTGGCTGAACTAAAAGCTTTGCTTCTCGCACTTGAGCATATGAATCCCGAGTTCCCCACACTTACAGTGTGTGATTTGTTTTACTATGTATAATCATTTAATGATAATTTGCATTTTTGGTGACAAAATGACTTTAGGGATTCCAAAGGTAGCACAATAAAGCATAAAATGCTTTGAGTTAAGGTGGCAGATTTTAAGGATATATTGCCACATATACATGTAATCCATACATTGGGTCATCAACGTGTAGGAGCACACACAGTAGGGAATTCTATGGCTGATGAAGCAGCCAAATCTGCAATAGCCACATGTAAGATACCAGCAGTAACACGTTCTAAAACACGTATTGATAATGACATCTTGGTTGCCGTCCATGCTTCTCAGACCGTTACCGCTTTACCTAATTGTTTTCCTTCTAAGGGCCCAATTCCGATCCCGTTAGGAAGGCCGCCGGACGGGTTCCGGAATGAGCAAATCCGATTTGGAGCCTATGTTTCCGACCGAATCGTCCCTCGTTCCGAATGACCTAGTACGATGCGAAGATCTCGTCCGCGCCAACTGAATCGTTTCTGAACCTGATCCTGACAGTCCGAGTCGTTCGGAGCCGAATCGTGCCTTGCAATGGGGCCAGCTTCCGAACAAGCGAGCACGATGCCCGATTCTGACAGCCGTACCAACTCGGTTTTGGCGAGACGAAAAGGCTTTGGGAATCAGAGTTCGGGGGGCCATAGCAGGCCCCCCTTCACCCAGGGCCCTCCGAATCAGTCGTGTGGGGTGCCCATGGGTTCCCCCAATCCAAGCATGCACAGTGTGTCGGGCACCATGGGGTGCCCGCCACAGGGTGCACGCTTTTCCCCACCCACCCCTTTTTGCAATGGGAGCCTGTGTACGCGTTCGGTACACAGGCTCCCATAGAGTTCAATGGGAGTCCAAGCGAACCGAGTCCGTCACTATACGGATGCATCGGAATCAGTCGCACGGACTCCCGGAGCGCGATTCTCTTGGAAAGCTCTCTGGAACCGAGTCGTTCGGAGGGCTTTCCTAACGCGATCAGAATCGGGCCCTAAATATTCATATTGCCTGAATCAGCATCAGGTTCATTTTGTAACTATACCTGGGGTTGGCGATCGCATGATACCCAACCTTGACCGCAGACATTCTTTAATATTTGCCACACAAGAAGGTGTTGCTTCTGCACATGCAGAAGTGGATGCCACTATTTCCCTCTTACAACAACGTTATTGGTGGAAAGGTTTATACCAGCAAACCAAAAAATATGTTTTATCTTGTGACATTTGTCAACAAATTAAAAGTTCTACTGTGTCTCGTCCACCACAGACACATTTGTTTATTTTGAATCAGCCTTTTGGCTGCATTTATTTTGATCATTGCGATCCTTTAGTTTCGGATACTGCTATCAAATTTATTTTGGTTGCAGTTGATTCTTGCTCCTGGTTCCTCTGGGCTAGGCCACAGCGCTCGGCTGATGCTTGAGCTGTTATTAAAGATTTGCAAGTCTTTGTCTGGACTTATGCCTGTCACACATTCCACTTGGACCAAGGTCCGGCTTTCGCCTCTAAAGCGTACCGTGATTCGATGAAGTCCATGGGTGTGCAAGTGAATTTTTCTTCTCCATATAGGCCTGTGGGCAATTCTGTTGTGGAGAGAATGAACCGTGACTTAAAGCAATGCTAAACGGCTAGAGTATTAGGTACAAGGAGTAGTTGGTTGAATCATCTATATGGGGTTCATCGAGCATTAAATAATCTCCCTAAAAGATCTCTGGTTGGGCAGACCCCGTACAAAATTCTCTTTGACATCAAGATGTACGTTCCAGGCCTTGATGGTTCATACGTTGTGGCGGCAGCCGCAAGCTTCAACGTAGATAACCACTGTACTGTCTTACAGGATTTACAAAAGTGCTGTGATGCCCTGGCTCACACGCATTTGCGTGCATCTCTCTCTTTGACTCCAGACTCTCAAATTCCTGTTTGGCTTCCCAAAATTGGAGACCTGGTTCGTGAAAATGTGTCCCTCAGGAAGGAATTCAGCCCAACGTACCATGCTCCTGTTCGAGTCCTTGGTATCCAGGGTACACAAACTGTAATTTTGCCGCCACTTCCAGGTCATAAAGAAAATCGCTTTGTTTCAATTGAACATGTCAAGCTACACCATATGGCCAATTCTCCATAGTATGCCCAGGAGTGGTCCTTCCCAAACGTCCCTTTGCAGCCTGTGAGCCCCACCATTGCTGCTTCTCCCCAGCTGCCGGGCAGGGAGGTTGACGTTTCTGTTGATTTGGTACCTCTTTCTACTTCTCCATCTTCTACAATAGATGTAATTTATACTGATCCGCTGTTGGATACTCCTGAGTTGCATTTTTCAAATCCTACTGTTGAATCGCAGCCACCTCTTTTCCATTTGAGTTTGTCAGTGTACTATATGGATCAAGACCATTTCTCGTCTGACAGTTCTTCAGTGTCTTTGGTTCTGCATCCACCTCCAGCGCAGATTTGTGTTTTCATTTCTTGGTTTAAACACACTTATCTAGTCCCTCCTTGAATATACATCTGGATAATTTTTTCCTTGGTTGTTTTATTCATGTGGATCAGATTTGTGACTGTCTTATTTCTTCTGATCAACGGCCATTACCTCCCAGAACATTTCGAAACAGAACTGGTTGACGGGGCGCTGGCTCCACATTCCTCCTTGCATAAAATAAAAAGAGACTGGTCCCTTGTCAACATTTCAGCCATTCCAGAGACTGATGGAATTGTTTGGGATAAGGTTCCATTTGATATATATGGTCCTACGGAGACCCTGCAGATTTCACATGTGTTCAAAGTTTCTGTGGGTGATGTAAGAGTACCAGGGTTACAAACAGATGATTGGGATGTTGATACTGTGAATTCAATGCTTTCCGAATTACAATATTATATTATTGAAATCAATTTTGGGTACAAAAGCCTGGCAAGTCCAGGGCACAACATTTTTATTTTGAGCCAGTCTGATTCCCACACAAATTATTTTCCTAAATGATTCGGTCCAGCAAACTACTTGTCTGGGATTGGCTAAATTAAAGAACTGAATGCCCCGACAATTCCTTTTATTGCCCGCTTTGATAATTGGCAATCTTACTCAAATTATACAGAAACGTAGTTAAATTATATGATACAAAATGGTACATTTAACTCATCTTTTTCACAGCCTGGTGGGTGGTTATTGTGGCCAATAGACACTAATGGTTGTCATATTCTTAATTCCACCTCCGGTTTCAAATCAAGCAGCCCAGATCCATGGTACTCACAGTCAGCCCATTCAAACACTATTACCACCTATTACCAGTGGGTAAACCTTGCCAGCAATGGTTAGAAAATTTTACACTGTCTGCAGTGAAACAACATCTTTCTCTTTTATCTGAGGACATGAATTTATCTGACTTTTTGTTAGGTCCCAAATCCCCTTGTTCTAAAAGATTCCTATATGCAGCCTACAATGATATATGGAAATTATCACAAATTGAAGCTGCTATGCACTTAGAACAAATTGATCAAGATAATTTGGATAACATACTTGCTGTAGTAGACAATAGTATTAATACGTTATCATCTTGTATTTATAATTTGAACAGTGTATGTCATCTGTTATTGATATTGTACAGAATGATATGTCAACATTGTATCATGGTCAGAATCAGCTCAGATTCATTATGCAGTTTAGTTGGATGCTTCAAACACTCAAAAATGGATGCGTTCCTTGGTATTACCTGAACAGTACTGCATTGTTCTTGCCTTTTAATTTAACACACCAACAACAATTAATGGTTATTAAAGACGCAATTTACACCATGCTACATTTAGAGAAATTTAAAAGAATCCCATTCACGGTAGCAGAAATGCCCTCAGCAGTATGGTTAATACACAGAGTTATCTCCTTGTCTATATCAACATTTCAGTTTACATCATGCATGAAACATTTTCCAACAGGTAGATATGAACCCCTTGGGAGCAGCTACATTCATGATATACAGTCCCTGCCTTTTACCTATCATTGTGAACCTGATGATAGAGAAGTATTTCTTACAGGAGAGGAATGAGACTCCACTGCCGGTCATTCACTTGTTTGTCAACATGTTAAAATCCACTGCGCTTGTAATGTTTCGATGCCTAATTTGCCTTGTTTTTTAAAAGGAACTCCAGTTCCCAAACTCTTCTGTTCATCACTGTACTTTCCAATGGAAGTTATCTCATGCTTAGTAATCAAGACTGTTGCAGTATGTGGGCGGGAGTCCTGTATATTGTGTCCGTTTCCCAGTTAGTCACTTGTTGCAACAATATCCTGTTTCCACCTCCACACGGGATGGTAGATAGTGCGTTGTGGCTTTCCATTCCAACTATGAAAGCAGATTTCAACAAGCTAAGCAGACTCAAAGCTTACATCTGCATGCTAGACCTTTGAATTACAGGTGGCCAGAACTACTGTTGAAATACAGTCATTGTTAAATACAAACCTCCCCCTGCATTTCATTGAATTGGTAAATCAAATATTTAATGCTTCCAATACCCCGGGTGTGGCCTATTTTTTTAAACTTGTAGGCTCTGGCCTCGTCACTTCTTTTTCAAACTATCTTTGGAGTAATTCTAGCTTTTATACACTTTATTTTTTCCAGTGTACTCGGTTGGTTACCGGTGCTGCTGTTCGGCATTCTTATCCTCTTACTGCTGTTCTGTAATGGATGTTCCTTCAGCGACCACACCAGACCGTTCCAGAACTGGCATCGCCCCAGCACTACCATGAGCGTATGCACCAGCTCTTTGGCATGATTCCGCTGCAGCCATTGGATGTGGATTGGTGTTTAACCTTCCTCCGTGCTTACCTCACCTGTGTGCAACCTGTATTTCACTGCATCTGGTGCCCCTTTCAATGGACACTGGACATATGCCTGGCTCTACAGACACCAGCTGTCTAGGATCTCAAACTACTGATGAGTCCCTTAGTGGCCCATTACCAGAACTGTTCCTTGGGTTTGCGACCTCTACAAGTCTGGAACAAATGGCCAACGGACGTTTGTGTGCATCGGCACAGTGATTGCTAGATCAGAGTTTCTCTGAAGTCAACTCATGTTGCCCGGTGACAGTCTTTGCATCTGTTGGAGCTGAGGAACATGTCTGTTCTTTGGAACTTATGAACTGGGCTGCAGACTTATCTATCTATGTGGAAGTGGACCCCATCATGGAGTCCTTTTCCTCTACAATGGCTGCTTTCATCCTGGATTCCTCCGGCACGCATTGATTGGATATTTTTTCTTTTCAGATTTCAATTTTTGGCTCGCTGGAAACAATTAATTCCTAGTGCTGGCTTTGAGTTTGCTTATCTTCTGATTTTTGTTATCCCTTAACATACTTCCTTCCTGACCAAGAGGAGAGTGTCATGTGTTCTACACAGGGCCCATTGTGGTTTTCACTATGTTAGCCTAACTGTGCACAACACAGGCCGCATTAACTTTGCACACGTTACTATATAAACACATTTGCTTCTGTGCCACATTATATTTTCACACAGAACCTGCATTTGTTTTCTTGTTCTGTTCTTTCCTGGGATTTAGTCTGAACAGCAGACAGGGTCAAACAACAATGTCCCTTGTTTTTTTTTTCTGGTCACGCACTTGCACCTAGACGTAACACAGAAATGCAGCTGATGTTTATGAACATGTAAACTTTGTCATAAAGGTGTGCACAGCAATGTAACTCACACAGAGAGACAGATATTTTCTGAGAGAAGATCACGGCTGTATCTCAGATGCAGAACGTTCATACATGTATGCTAAGGTATGGGGTCCGCTACTAAACCCAGAGATCTTTGCTGTATAATCAGTGTGCTTCTGTAGGAGGGGAGGGGGGTTTGACTATTCTGTCTTATAATATTGATGTAGCTCAGATTTCATCTGGATTCAGGCATTGCTTTATTTTTGTGTTTCCGACAGACTGCATTTTAAAATGGCACTTTTGGTGCATGCAAAGTGAAAAACATGAAATGAGGCCTGGTCAAAATGCTTTCAGTCTGAAATGCTTGTGCTGAATTAACATGTGTTTTTGCAGTGTAGAAAACTTGTAATTTCAGTTTCCTTTAGAAGGCTCACTGTGGCCTCTTTAGCTTTGCCCAGCTCCTTTTTTTTATTTTTTATTTATTTATTTATTGAACTTTTCATCAATGACATACAATCAAATCATCAGCAATTGTAATGGGTATACAGCCTTATCATGAACATTAATGAAGTATCATGAAACAAATGATATTTGTTGCAATAAGAGCAATGGACAGCAGCATGTGAGGACAAATATACATTACAGAGAACAATAAGGAGGTGAGAGGTGAGGTTATAGTGCCGCTCACATAGTCACCATATCGGACGCCAGTGTGTGTGATATGTCAGAGGGGTCTATCGTAGAATACCAGGGATGGCAGAATATGGGGCGGGTAGGTCCAGAAACCATGCAAGAAAGGGCTGCAGTAAGTATAAGTTTGTGTATGGCCAGGGGAGGTCTGTGTAGGCTTCACGACCCGTCAGCCGCGTTGATAGGATGTTCCAGCAAGTATGATTGTAGTAGGCCCCATATGTCGCGTGGACGTGAGGAGTGGCGTAACAATTCAGCGTAAGTGCAGAGTTGGCCCTGCCAGAGGATTAAGTCTGCCAGCCACTCCTTAAATTCGGGTGCCCGGCCCCAGCCTCACCTACAGGCCACATGCCGCTTGGCCAGCACAAGGCAAAAGGACACAAACTTGCGATGCTTGACAGGGATGTGTTCCGTGTATCCCAGCAGTGTTATGAGTGGTGATCGGGAGATAGGCGTGGAGGTCATAGAGTCCAGGGCTGTGAGGACTTGGCGCCAAAAAGTAAGTATCTCTGGACATTCCCACGAGAGGTGTAGGAAGTTAGCTTGTTCTGCCTTACATCTGTTGCATCTGTTAGTGTCTCGTAACCCTAACTTGTGGAGTCTGACCGGAGTGTGATAGCTGCGATGTAAAAATCTATAATGTATTATGCGGAGCCTGCTATTGGAAGAGACCTGTTCCGTTTGTTTGCAGCAGAAGGCCCATTGGTCGTCAGTGAGATCATGCCCAAGTTCCGCCTCCCACTTGGCTCTAGCTGCGCATGGAGAGTAGGCTGTGCTGGTATATAAATTATGATAGAGCGTGGACAACAAGTGCGAGGCAGAGGACGCGCGCAGGAGCTGGTGCAGTGGGGCAAGTGTCGCAGGTTCAGAGGGAAATTTTGGGTAGCATGCTTGAATGCCATGCCGAAGGCGAGCATATAAAAATGTTTCCATAGTGGATGGTGGGGGGTCGTGACACAGTTGTTGGAGGGTGCGAAATTTGCCATTGATATATAAGTCTCCCCAGCAGCAGAGATTACGCTCCCGAGTGACTTTCTTAAATATACCTTCGTGTAGAAGCGATACCTCTGGATGATAGGTGAGTGGTAGAAGGGGGGAGTATAAGCGAGTCTCAGCAGTGCGATCCAAAATGCGGGACCAGGCTTTTATCGTACACTCCACAGAAGTGGGATAGCATCCGCGGGGCTCGACCCTGGAGAGGAGTACCCCATCAATTGGGATTGGATCTGCCAGCCAATGCTCGGTGGCGACGTGCGGAGTGTAGCGGGGCGCATGAAACCAGAAATGAGCAAAGTGCGCTTGAGCACTTATGTAGTATAGTTCAAAATTAGGCACGTCAAAGCCTCCATGGGCATATGGCCGCGTTAGCGTGTCCCACGGAATGTGTGGCTGTTTACCACCCCATACTAGCCTAATCAGTTCCGATCGGAGGGTGGTGAAGAACTGTCGGCCAGGGTCATACAGAATGTTAAGGAAGAGATACAAGAATTTAGGAAGAATGACCATTTTTATAAGGGATATGCGACCAGCCATAGTCAAAGGGAGCGCTATCCACTGATTGATGCAGTTTGTGACATGTTCCACCGCACACCTCATCTCGGTCCATCGTGATACGAATACCCAGGTATCTAACATCATCCTCACACCATACAATGGGATAGTCTGAATCTAAAGGAATGGCAGCCTTGGTTAGCGGAAATATTTGTGATTTGGACCAGTTTATATGAATGCCAGACTGACCACCGAATTTGACAAATTCGCGCAGCAGTGGGTTCAGATTTTGGCGAGGGTCCTTAATATAGAGGGTGAAGTCGTCCGCATAGATGGAGATGAGAACCGGGCGGAGGAGTCAGCGAAGACCTACGTGACTATAGTGCTGCCTAATCTTGGCCGCGAGGGGTTCCATCAATAAGGCAAAGAGGATGGGGGAGAGGGGGAATCCCTGGCGAGTACCACGAGATAGAGAAATGGAGGGTGAAGTGTGCCCATTTATCAACACCTTCGCCGTGGGCGAGGTGTATAAAAGTCGGACCCACGACAAGAAACCGATCAGGAGACCCATGCATTGCAAAACAGTGAAGAGGTAATCCCATTCCACTGAGTCGAAGGCCTTAGAGGCATCTAGAAAGACAGCCACCAGCGCCAGTCTGGGATCTACCGCCTGCAAGATGGAGAACAGCGTCCTGAGGTTATGGGACATCGCCCGTCCAGGAATGAACCCGGCCTGATCGGGGAGAACCAATTTGTCCATCAGAAGGCTGAGTCTATTCGCCAGTAATTTAGCAAGGATTTTTGCATCTGTATTTTTGAGGGAAAGGGGCCTGTAGGATTCGCAGCGGTCCGCGGGCTTACCAGGTTTTAATAGTGATGTGATTAGTGCCTCTCTCATCGAGGCAGGCAGGATTTGTGTCTCATAAGCTTCAAGAAAGACCCGTTTTAAGACTGGGAGTAGCTGATCAATGTAAGCCTTCAAAGTCGATAGGAAGTCCATCGGACCCTGGCGCTTTACCAGATTTCATCTGCATGATGGCTTCCCTCAATTCGTCATCTTCGAAGGGCGCCGCTAAGAATTCACGCTGTGAGTCCCCCAGCCACCCAAGAGCTATGTCTTTAAGATGGGGTACGAAGTCGGGGGGAGAGGTGCGTTGTGAACTATACAATTCTGAATAATAAACCATGAACGTGTGTAGTACGTCCAGGCTATCTCTATGCCGCGTCCCTGCCTTGTCAATCACATCTAGCACGTAATTGGAGAAACGGGGTTGTTTAATAGTGGTTGCCAAGGCGCGTCCAGGCCTCTCACCCTCCCCATAACGTCGAGCCACAAAATATTTGCCTCTGAACTTTGCTTCACGGTCTGCAGTGGAGGCATAGTGTGTGAGTTTTTCGCGCAATAGGACTCGCTGGGCACCAGAATCAGTAGTCCACATGTCAGCCTCTAGCCGCTTGATCTCAGTTTCTAAGCGTTGCAGGTTTCTTCGTATATCTCGGAGCACCCCAGAGCTTTTGGATATACCTATGCCTCGTACGGTGACCTTGAAGGCCTCCCACAATGTGTTCATCCGGTCAACAGAGCTCTCATTCCTAGCAAAAAAGTCAGCAATTTCGTCCCCTAGTTCGGCCTGGAAGACGGTGTCCAACAATGTTTCAGGCACCAGCCTCCAGCAGCGTGGGGTGGCGACGGAATGTGGTAGGATTATTTCCAGATAGACCGGCGCATGATCGGAGTATGTGCAGGCCAAATGTTTGACAGAGTGAATCCATGGGGTCACTCCGCGGGAGCAGAGCCAATAGTCTAGTCGAGACCACATGGCATGCCCAGCGGTATAAAAGGTGCCTTCCTTGTCTGCTGGGTGGGTATATTGCCACGCATCCACCAGGCTGTGCTCTGCAATTATCCCCAAAAGGGCCTCCCGAGTATTAGTATAATGATGAGGGAGGGGGTTCGAGCGGTCCAGGGTTGGGGTGAGAGCAGTGTTAAAGTCGCCTCCCCATATAACATGCGTGGAGCCTATTTTAAGTATGTGTCCCCAGAGTGAGGTAAAATAGTCTGGATCGTCTAGATTTGGACCGAAGCTACAAACGAAGGTGATCGATTGTGTACCCAATGTGCCCCAGAGCATGCAGCTGCAGCCAGCAGCGTCACTGTATGTACCACCCACTACAAATGGTGTGTTTCTCTTAATTAGTATGAGTGTGCCCCGTGAGTATGTTGAATAGGAGGAGAACACGCGCGCGGAGGCCCACTTGCTGCCATAGCATGAGGGGTGGCGGGGGTCAATGTGGGATTCCTGGAGCATAGCGATTTGTACATGGTGCCTGTCTAAATACGCCAGTATTTGTCTCCGCTTGCGAGGGTCCCGAAGTCCCCTGACATTCCATGTGAGCATGTTAATGGAGGGGCGATCAGTAGGTGATGTCAGAGTGTCAGGGAGCATGTGGTATAGGGAGTGTGCTGGCGTTGAGGAGTGGCGTGTCCATCGACATAAGCTGCGGTATGGTGAGCAATAGCTGATAGGCGTGCATAAGAACAATATAGAACATTCCCATCACTTCCCTCCCTCCCCCAAAGATAAACCCACAGCGAGCGGACATCAGAACTTATGTCAGCTGCGAACCCCCCCCACCCACAACGGCACCCCAATTGTGCCGGTATTCCCCTTCCCACCCACTTCACCCAAACAAATCAGCCAGCTTCTTGGAGCCCGATAGGGCCAGAGAGGCATTAGGAACGACCAACAAAAAACAACCCATTGGTGAGGAAAGTAGAGGGGATCTCCCATAAGGGGGGACGCCAAGAGGGCACTAATCCCTTCCCAGGCCCGACTCTAGCAGCAATACAGTCCCCTGGGTGTCAGCCCATTGGGGGGAGTAGAGTGCTGCGGGGGAGGGAGGGGTGCTAGGCAGTGCAGTGGGGAAGATTGCCGATTATGTATGCAGTTAAGTAAATACAGATATTGATAGTGTAGGCAAATGTCAAAGCCACAGGCATTCCTCAGTCCATGTCAAGTCTAAAAGGAGTAAAGGACCATGCGAAATTGAAGCGGAAAGAGCTAGCGATAGCCACCCGGGAGCCCATCTGTCCATTAAAAATTCTGCAGGCGCAGGGGGCTTTCCAAAGGAAGGTGACAAGGAGGATTGACAAAAAGCGATGCGGGATGTAGGAGTCGTCCACCTCTCGCGACAGGTAGGTGTCAACCTTACGAGGACAAACGAACAGTGCAATAGTCATTCACGGGGGTGCCTTCTTGTCATTTCTCAGTCCTTAGGCGGTGAAGGGGATCTAGAGGCACGGTCTTGACGTGGTGAGCGCCTCAGAAGAGATTTTAGGAAGTCCTCCGCTTGTTGCAGGTTTGCGCAAAAAATGTGTTTCCCCTCATGTGTGAGCCGGAGCTTTGCGGGATAAAGGAGGGCATATTCCACCTGAGCTTTGCGCAGTTTTTGTTTAACTGTGAGGAATTTCCGGTGTGCCTCCTGAACCGCAAGGGTGAAGTCCAGATAAATGGTGAACGTGTTCCCCTCGAATTGCAAGGGCTTCAGTTCACGGGCCTTCTGTAGAGCGGCATCCCGGTCCTTATAATTGAGGAGCCTCGCAATGATGGGCTGTGGAGTTTCGCCCTGTGGAGGCCGCGGTCCCAGAGAGCGGTGCACACATTCAACAGCTAGATGGGGTGAGAAAGATTCTGCACCTAGGGAGCCCTTCAGGAGACGCTCGACGTAGTCCTCCATGCGTCCTGTGTTGCTGCTCTCCGGTATGCCTATTAAGCGGATGTTGTTCCGGCGGCTCCTAGCTTCAATGTCTTCATTTTTTGCTGCTATGATTTTTAGAAGTTTGTCCATTTGCGCTACATGGGCTTGCAGTTGGGAGGTGGTGTCTTCATTGTCGGATATTCGGCGTTCTGCCTCCTTTAGTTGCCCATCGTGTTTGTCTACTTTCTGTACGAGGAAGTCAAGTCGGCTGTTCATTGTGTCCATCTTCCCGGACAGGTCCGAGAGGCTATGCTGTACAGCCATGAGCATTGTCTTGACATCGTCGCCAGCAGAGTGGGAGGGTGCCTGACCTGGTTCCATCGTGGTGGGCTCAGTGTCCACAGAGGATGAACGCGTCGAGGCTTTTTTGGCATCGAAAGTCAGCCTTGGCTGGCGGTTGTCGGGCTTGCCCATCTCTCCGTGCCACGGGACAAGGCTGTGCGGTAAGGTGCTCTAGCAGAGTTCTCACGGTCCTCACAAGTGCTCGGTGCGCAGTGGTCGCAAGCCCAGACAAGGGCACAAGTGGCCTAGTGGAGGTGTGGCGGGCAAAGGAGAACTGGCGGCGGGAAAGTATTACGCCAGGAGGGCACCGTGATGGAGGAGGGGGGGGGACCCCCAGCCGGACAGCAGCAGGAGGCAGTGTTCCCTCCACGTGCGCATGGTAGTGTCAGAACCACCGCGTGGGGCTTGGTGACTGGAAATACATGGGCGCCACCGCCTCAGTCGAGATGGAGAGGAGAAGCCGCAGGCTCATGGTCAGCGGCAGGTCTTGCAGAGACGGCCACAGGCAGACAGGGCCAGCCCGTCAACGTCTGGAGAGGAGCACAACCCAATGTAGGCGACACGGGACTCTCAGCATTTCCAGGTCTTCGTAGAGTGGAGGTAGGTTGCAGAGGCGCTGGAGAGATAAATGGAGGGTATGTGCCCAGGATCAGGGGGGGCCTCGCCGCAGGTTAATTGTTGCGTGGGCGCTTCGCGGCTGTGACAGGAGATGAAGCCCAGTGCCTTCGCAGGGATGGATAGGCAAAGCCCCGGAGCAGTACAGCGCTTGTCGAGTCTCTGGCGCGCTGTGGGGAGTTAGCTTCAGAGGGGGACTCCCAGCGCGGGCATGCAGGTCCGGAAAATGGCGCGCATTAGGCTGGCTCACCTTTGTTGTGGCGCACGCAGGGTCGAGGAGCCTTGTGTGGGCGTATCAATGGCACAAAGAGGTGGGCAGTAGAGCACCAGGAGTCATCGCGCCGTTGGAGGTCCGCCGCCCGTACCTGGCGATCTTGCGGCCTGGCCACACGTGGAAGCCTCGGAGCTCGAGTAGAGGCGGCGGCCAGACAGGGCTCTAGCCGCGGCACCCGTCTTCACGCCCATGGTGCTCAAGTCCCCGCCGCCAGGCACTGGGGCAAGTGGGAGCCGCAACGTTCAGCTCGAGGTTACCGGAGGGTCGTGGCTGCAAGTAGGTAGTTTCAGAGTTCCTTTATTGTAGGCAAATGTGCAGAGAAATGTCGGATATCAGTGCTGAGCGTCCAGAGCCTCACTAATGTGCGGCCATCTTGGATGCGCGCCACCTAGCGCCCCCCTTGCCCAGCTCCTTTTCCTTGTAATCTACACTCCCAGTTCCTGTCTCAAGAGACTTTGGCTTTGTTGCATATTTAGACAATGCATATTCAGTTCATAACACATCTTCTTATAATGTGTATTAATTAATCAACCATGCACCAACACTACACATCGGGCAAGCGCATTTGGCATGAAAAGCTAGCTAAAACATTAGAGCATGTTGCTATGAGTATGTATTAACTGTTTGCGCTTTGAAAATTTGCACTAGAGCATGTTTATGCTATGTTGTACGTTGCACATTTTGCATGTGGTGCACAAATAATAGAAAAGCTGCTTTAAATTAATAGCTTTTGCTAGGTAATAATTAATACAGGGTACTAGTACGGGGGAGGTAAACATAATCAGTTTTATTTCATAAATTAATACTCTTTTGTGTTTGTTTTGTTTTGGACCCACCATAAAATGGCTGCCTAAGAATCCAGCATGGCTGAGAATTGTGCTGAATGAGAGACGCATGCGCAGAAGATTATGCCAGCTGCATGAACTGCTAAGTGCCTCAAATGAAGACACATGGGTCAAGGCCACAGTGAACTGTACATTCTTGTCATCCTGCAAATGTACCAGTATTTGTGGGAAAGTGTCATCCCTGTGTGCTATGTGAAAGAAAGTCAGAAAATTGAGTGATACATTTTGTTGCAACATTTTTTTTTACTGATACATGTTATGTATATTGTTGTTAGCATTAAGCCCCTATTGTCAGAACTGGTATGGGTTGGATTTGCAATGAGAACAGGATGGTGAGACCCTTATGTCACCTGTGCTAACCAATCACAGTGCGAGTTTCTACTGAAACTGCAACATTATTAGTATAGTCAGCCAAGAATTAGAGTATAAATAATGACCCCTTAGGGGGCGTGTCAGCTTTAGCAGCTTTAGCAGCCTTAGCCTTAGAAGAGATAGGAGGAGAGAGGAGAGGGAGCAGATGAGTCCAGACATCAAATGGGTTAGGTATGTGAACGTCGCGGGTGCAGCCTGGGAGGAGATTGCGTCCGAGGAGAGACAGAGGGAGGAGGGGGTCTTGCTCATATTTTTTTCCAGAGAGTCCTTGCACGTCATATTTTTGGCAAGGCAGATCACATTCCTCTGTGGTCTTGTGAAGGGCGGGCAGCCTCTCTCTGTGAACACAGAGAGACAGATTGAACAGACCAGGGCAGAGAATACAGCTGGTGGAACAAGTTTAGATTTAGATGCTAAAACTCTAAGTTTATGCTTTGACTAATTAACTAGATTTGAAAAAGATTTATTTGTCTTATGCATTTATTTCTCTTGATGGGAGATTTTTGCCTTTTATTGATTAGCCTTGCAAACTCACTCTTGAATTATATTTTTCCTGAAACCCTTTAAAGAGTTCTGACTGACATAGAATTAGGGGTTTCCCTCCTTTATGGAGTGCTTTGTATGCAACCTATAATTTTCAATTCTGTAACCTGATTGATATTTGACTAATGAATAAAGGTTCAGAGAACTTTAACTTTTAACTAGAAAATAAAACCCTTTAAAAATACTCTCAACTCTCTTTATTGGCTTAAATATTAATTGCATTTTTGATTTTTCATGTTTATGTAAAGTCTCTTGAAGGTAATACACAGTGGCAAGGGTCCATCACCTTTACAGCGGTAAATTAGAGGTAAATGAGGTTTTGCATTGAGAAATTACTGTGAAATTACCGCTGGATCAATATGACAGGGCTTTACATAATATATGATTTATAGACAATGCTGATGGTATTTTTGCTAGGCAGTTGTTTTCTAATTGTGGCACGTATACTGCATCCTAGAGCACGATAGTTTAAATAAACATATCAAACTTCCTTCGTGCCTTGGTCATATCTTATTGTGGATGAGTACGAGTGAGTGAGTGAAAGGGGGTGTCCTGTTACCGGGACCTCTGTGAGGGTTGGGAGTGTTGTGTTTTGGGGTGTCAATTCACTTGTCTCTCTGGATATGAGTAGGAGGGCAAGTGAGACACTATAGCTAATCGGACTCGGGCTCATGGTACTGAGGTGGTATGGTAACTCAGTCCCTATCTACTAATGTTCTATGGCCCCAAATATAGTTCTATTCCTGAACAGAATCCCTGCAACAAGGGAGAGAAGGCAATTTAAGAATGTGAGCATGTAAAAATTATTAACCGGGCCTAATACCTCCATGTGACAGTAATACTATTGAATCTATAGATTCTTCCATGCGAAATTGTGTGCTTAACCATGATGATATTTTAGCTGAAGTTGTGAAGTTCTAAAAATCTCTCTAAACTCCTGAATCTCTGTCAAACCCTTCTAGTATTGATGCCTATTTGAAAGTTACTGTTCTACCAACTCTCAACGATCTTAATTTTGCTTCTCTTGAGAATGGCATATCCCTCTCAGAAATTCTCTAGGCACTTCAATCTCTGAAGAAATGTAAGATTCCAGGGCGTGACAGTTTTACTGTAGAGTGTTTCCTTCATTTCTCTAATATACTGCTTTCAAAGCTATTAAACCTTTTGAACTGTTTCTCAAAAACACGTATGGCCAGAGGCACTTTTCAGGAAGCTCCTATTTGTCTAATTTATGAAGAAGGACAAGATCCTACACATTGGAAAAATTACAGGCCTATTTCTCTTGTAAATGCAGATTATAAAAGTTTTTCCAAATTACTGGCTTTACGAAATGAACCATTTTTGCCCAAATTAAGTGTATTACATGAAGTTTCCTCCTTACCATATTCCCTTGCTGCAGTTGCTAATGATGTGGAAAAGGTGTTCAATAGTATTGATTGGACCTTTTGATCAAATCCCTGACCTGGCATGGATTTGGTCCCAATATAATTTCACTTATTTCTTTCCTTTATAAATCAACAGGAAGGTTTCCCAATATTTTTAATTACATCGTGGAGTTTGGCACGGATGTCCTTTATCTCCCATTTTCTTAGTTTTAGCTCTTGAACCCTTTCTCTCCCATATTTGTAATAACACCTTAATAACAACATTTACCTATGGTGATAAACACTTGAAACTGTTTGCATATGCTGATGATGTTCTTCTTTCTCTTTCTAATCCAGATCACACTTCCACCCTTGCTTCAAAAAATCTCTAACTTCTATTTCGTCTTAAACATTCTTTTGATTCTACTGGCTTTCACTGGTAGTATCAAAGAGTCTGTTCAACTCAATGCTGAAGGACAGCTTTGATAAGATAGACAAACTTCTTTCTTCTTGGAATCCATTGTTTCTTTTCTGGTGGGGTCGACTTGACTCCATCAAAATGATGAATATGCTCATTCTACTTCATATTTTTTCTACGATCCCTGTGTGTATAGCTATTTCATATTTAAATAAATTGGATTCTCTACTCTCTAAGGAGCATATTAACAAAAAAGTGGTAAAGCGTGTCGTTAAGCCAAGTGTTATATGGGGTTATGTAGTCCTTAGATACATTGTCGACATTGCTAAGTTAGCATGAGTTTTGCTTGTCCTATGCTGCTGCTTTTGCGCACGCTTCTGCTAAGAGTTTGTTTTCGCGACACTTTGCCTCTGCCCTGTACATGATAACAGATTGTTTTTCACCTTCTCAGCTTTCCCTTCAATTCTGTCTGAACATAATGTGCAAGGTCGGCCAACAATGTCTCTTGTTATTCTGTTCTGGTCAGTCCCTATTACCTAGACAAAACATGTTACCAACAGCTGCAATGTGGAAGAATCGAGCTTTGATATAACGTTGTTGCATGTTTTTGAAACACACTCGAAGAAAGCCGTTCCATGGAGCTGAGCTCTACTGTTCCTATGATGTAAACCTTTGCGTTTAGGCTTTCAGGTAGGGGTCTGCTAATAATGCCTAGTGATCTTCTGTTATATAAAATAACTTCTTACTGCCAAGGGGAGGGTGATTAGGCCCAGTTAGTTTGCCTTTTTCACAGTCTTTATAAAATGACGACTCCTTTTATATTCTATGGTATTGTAATAATGCTAATGATTCTTGCCTTATGCATTTTGCTGCTAGTTGTGGTTCGCATACTGTTTTATGAATCACTATAGTCAAAATAAACATTTTGAACTTATTTAGTGACTCTGATTATTTTTATTGTGGACAAGTACGTGAGAGCGAAAGAGTGTCTTGTTCCCGCGACTCTGAGGTGAGTCGGGAGTGCTTGTGTTCTGGGTTGTCTAAACATTCGTAGCTTCTTGATATTTGTAGGAGACCGAATGAGACACTATTGCTAGTTGGTTGGGATTTTGGGTACTAAGGTGATAGGAGGTACACCCCTATTTACTGAGGTCCTGTTTTCTTGTGCATAGTTCTGTGTATGAGCAGAATCCCCGCAACATGGCGCCGCCAACGTTTGGTCTGGTTTTTATCTGCAAGACGCTTGAGTAGTGCTGGTGCTGGTCCACAATACCATCACTTCTGTTTCCGGAGACAGCTGTGAGGGAGTAACCTCCTATATTGACATTTTTATAGGTTTATTCAAGCTTGAAGTTTTAAAAGGTATTTCTTTTCTTATCACCCGTACTTGCGCTGCCATTATTTAAGTTGTTCTACTGTCTTCTCTGAAATGGCTGTTGATATTCCGGCTCATAGCAGAGCTGCGCTGAGGGCGCACTTGACTCATTATGCAGTCCCTGATGCTGGGGCCGCGCTTATTTTCGTGGTGGAAGCCGATCCGGCTCACCAGTTTGAAGTTTTTTACTCTTGGGTCACCTTCCCGGCGGTGGATGGAACTGATGATATGTTTCACACATATGCTGCCACTGCCGTTCCTCAGCAGTATCAGCCTTATAGAGCTCTTGAGATTCCTCTTACAGCTTGGCAACACCGTATTTGGTTTAATGGCACTCTTCCTCACCCATTAACGGCAGTCCGTTTAGGCCCTTTATCTATAGATGGGGCCACATGGCCCATTTTGGCTGGGTTTGCCCCACACCCACGTGCTTTAACAACTGCGACTTTAGCAGAGCTCCACGTTTTACATACATCATTAGTGCGCATATATAGAGCGGTAATACAGTACGTAACCCGCACCGTCCAGGTGGGACCACCTGGCGCTGCAGTACAACCTGCGGGTCCTGGTGGCGTGACCATCAGTCCCATTATAGTTAATTCTGTCATGGGCAAGCGCCCACAAAATAAGGATGAATTTCCTTATTGGCTTGCCGAAAAATTTGGACAGATAGAAGCTGTCTTTCCTAATACCACTCCTGTGGATAAACACAGGATCTTAACTATTAGTTTACCCAAAGACTTAATTCCCGAATTGGCTGATTGTAACACCTGGGACAGGGTGTTTGCGGCAGTATATTCTATGTGTTTCGGCACCCCCTCCATGACCGTGCTCCCCTCTGTGATTAAACGCGTTCAAGATGAACACGGAGCAGAAGCGGCTGTTGAGCTGCGGGTGAGACTGGTGGGAGTGTTCGACGTGGTTGCTGATATGATCCTTGCGAATGTCAAGGGCGATGCTGTTAGCTTTCAAGTAGTAAACCACTTAGAAGCGGTCGTGGAGGCTGACAGACCACGAGAATTACCAAAGATTATTGCGAAGGCTTATAAAACCATAGGCCGCAATAGTCTGGGAAATAAGCCTATGACTCAAACACAAACGCAGTCTCAAGTACAACAGAAAGCCCAGCCTGACAAGGATGGGCGCCCTTTTTTTCCTAAAAAGAATTGGCAAAGAAATAAGAAACAGGGTTCCCAACAGCAGAAGCATGGTTCGCGTGCCAGTTTACTGACCCCTGGTGCTTCTGAACGTACTTATGACTTGAGCGATCGCGCTAAAATTAAGTCTCCTGATAGATTTCAGGTTCCTGACCAGTGTTCTCCTCGTTCTTTACAGGAAACATCAGGCTCACAAGCCGGTGGCGGTGATCGCCAGGATCGGGGTAGAAGTCAACCTGCATCACAACTTCGTGAACAGCCTCGACAGTTTGAAGTCAAGGACAAGCAGGGTGATTTCGCACGAACCCGACCTCCTTTTCAAAAGAAAAAGGTTGCCGCTTTAACAGCGAGATATGCCACAGACGGTGAGGACGCGACTCCTGGATTGGACTTGGGCAGTGACTCTGCTCGACAGCGCGGCGGAAGTTACCATAGTCAGGGAAGCTCCGCGTCCCCGTCTGGATGTGACAGCAACTGACACATTTGTTACTATTGAGACTGCCGATACCCAGGTTGCCCCACCGGATAGACTATACGAAGTCCTTTTCCAAATTGAAGGTGATATACAGCGTCCCATTAAGGTTGTTTTCTGGGAGAATCTAACCGCTACATATGACATTTTATTGGCGGAGAATGATTGGCCTCCACCCTTTGTGTTATCCTCTTCTCGGGGCGAAGATGTGATACTTCCGAGTTTTTCACGTTGTGTCCCTGAGGAACAAGCGCAGGCTTTCGCAGAGGAATGGGCTTTGGCCTTAGCCCCAGCGGTGTATCGCAATCAGGTGGGTTGGGACGTTGATTCGCCAGCTCATGAAATACCATTGCGCTCTATGCCACAATCTCAACCTCAATATCCCATCAAACGAGAAGCGAAGGCTTCGGTTTGTGACATTCTAAGACAATTGGAGTATCAGGGGGTCATTGAGTCATGTGTTTCACCTGTGAATAATCCTCTCTTTACTGTCCCTAAACCTGATGGTTCTTTTCGGATTGTATTGGATTATAGAAATTTGAACAGCCATTGCCGCATCTTTGCGGTACAAAACACACACAGTTCAGCGCTGGTGAATAATATTGTTTGTAAAAAATACAAAACGACACTTGACATTTCAAATGGTTTCTACAGTCACAATCTCGACCGTGCGAGTGGTGACCTGACAGCATTCAGTGCCGTCGGAAATCAGAAAAAATTTACACGATTGCCTATGGTGTATAAGAACAGCCCCGGGGCATTTGCGGTGCGCATTGTGTCTTTGTTGCATGACATTGACCCTGAGGCCTTGTCGTATGTTGATGACATCTATTTGACTGACGACGACCTCGCCCCGCATCTTGACCGAGTCGACCACATAATATTGTCTTTTGCTGACTACGGTTATAAATTTAATTTTGCAAAGTCACACATTGCCCATCTGGAAGTGCTATTTTTGGGCTACGAGCTCAATAATGAGGGAAAGGGTCTAGCACCTCACTTCCTAGAGAAATGTGCACATTTGCAACCATCTTCGTCTTTGAAAAAGTTACAATCCTTGCTGGGTTTTTTAAACTTCGGGAAGACTTACATTCCCGATTATGCCAAGCGTATCAAACCGCTTTATGCATTGATACAACCTAAGTTTTCATCTGCCAGCTGGCTACCGGAACATACTTCCGTTCTGCAGTCTTTTCAGGCGGATTTGCTTGCGACTAACTTCTTAATGACTCGTGATAACACCACCAACCTGGTAATACGTATTGTTTCAGGGGCAGTGGGTTTCACGTACTTAACATTCAATGAAGGAGACACAATACATATTGCATACAAATCACACTTGTACACTGCAGCTGAAATACGTTTTTCCTCTGTTGAGAAAATCTTGACTGCAGTGCAGATGGCGATTCTAAAGGAACGCTCACTGGCGCACGGCAAACGCATTCTTATGGTCACTCCCTTCCCTGCTTTGGAAGCGGTGACTAAAGCAAATGTACCTAACTCGAAGGCATTACACCCACGTTGGATTCAGTGGGCTACTTCTTTGATGTCTTCGGATGTCACATTTGTCTTTGATCCATCTCTTCAGACTCAGGAGTTTTTACAGTATGAATTTGTTCATCCGCCTCCTTTGTCGCTTCTTCCTCTGAGTGAATACAAATGCATCATTTATACCGATGGCTCGGCGCAACCGGCCACGGGTTCAAACATGCTTATTCTGCGGCCTGCGCTATTGTGGCTGGCTCCATTGAAGATGGAGAGTTTGAGTCATCCATTGTGCACACACAGGCACTAGGAGACTGCACAGCGCAATTGGCCGAGCTGCGTGCTCTTGTTCTAGCTCTAGAGTTTGCTGATCCTCTTGTGAATACTCTTATTGTGTGCGATTCTTACTATTGTGTCCAGTCGTTCAATGACAACTTATTCTTTTGGTCTCAAAATGATTACCGTGATTCTAAAGGCAGCGCAATTAAGCATAAAACGCTTTGGGTTCGAATGGCAGATCTTAAACAACGACTGCCTCTCACACATGTTATTCACACTCTTGGCCACCAACGTGTCGGAACACACGCTGTTGGTAATTCTCTGGCTGATGAAGCAGCCAAGTCTGCAGTAGCCACGTGTTCCGTAGCAGCAGTTACAAGATCTATGACTAAGGTTGATAATGAGATTCTGGCAGCGGTCACTGCAACTAGGGAGGGAGGTAATTATCCTGCGGGTTTCCCTTCTAAATACTCTTATCATGTAACTCCCGAACAGGTTCCTTATGCTACCATTCCTTCAGTTGGGGATCGGCTGATTCCCAACTCTGACCGCAGACAAGCTTTGATCAAGGCTGCACACGAAGGCATTGCTTCGGCACATGCTGGTGTGTCGGCAACAGTCTCTATTCTTCAGCAACGTTACTGGTGGCGTGGTTTATATAAACAGAGAGTAACTATGTTCTTTGCTGTGATGTTTGTCAACAAATCAAGCCTTTTACAGTCCCACGTCTGCCTCAAACACAGCTTTGTATTTCTAATAGACCTTTTGGCTGTGTCTATCTTGATCACTGCGGTCCTCTTTCTTCTGATACTGCATACAAGTATATCTTGGTTGCGGTTGATTCGTGCACTCGATTCCTGTGGGTATGGCCACAACGTAGTGCTGATGCTCGAAATGTTATCAGGGATTTGCGTGTCTTTATCGGGATGTTTGCCTGTGGTACCTTCCATTCTGACCAAGGTCCGGCGTTTGCCTCTAAGGCTTACAAGGATGCGATAAAGTCGTTGGGGGTACAGGTGCAGTTTTCGTCTCCATACAGGCCTGAGGGCAATTCAGTTGTGGGGCGAATGAACTATGACTTAAAGCAATCCTTGACAGCTAGAGTCTTAGGTACTGGCAGGGACTAGCTGTCCCACTTGTATGGGGTCCAACATGCACTAAATAATCTCCCTAGAAGATCTCTGGGTGGGCGGACCCCTTACCAAATGCTCTTGGGCTTTCACATGTTTGTTCCTGACCTTGATGGTCTGGACATTGTGGCGGCTGCCTCTAGGTTTGACGTAGATAATCATTCTGCTATGTTACAGGATCTACAAAAGACACGTGATACTCTGGCAACTGAGCATTTACCATCTTCGCCTGCTGATGCACAACTGATTCCTGTTACCGGTTGGCTTCCTAAAGTTGGAGATCTGGTGCGGGAGAAGATTGAAAACAAAAAAGAATTTGGTCCCTCATACCGTGCTCCTGTTTCAGTACTTGGACTGAAGGGTACTCGTACTGTCATTCTACCACCATTGCCAGGTCGCAAAGACAACAGGTACATCTCAGTGGACCATGTGAAGTTACACCGTATGGCCGATTCTGAATAGTGTGACACCTGCAGTTTCGTGCAACGCAATATACTTAGCACCGTTAACTTTGCTGTCACCGGCTGCCACAAAAATGTCTGCTCATATGATGTACACTGTAATTGATTTTCAGCCTTTGCGACAATCATCTTCTGCAATGGATATTGTGTGCCCTTTTCCGGCTATTGATTCCGTGAGTGAGTTACCATCTAGCCCACGAGTACGAATGGACGATTCAACGCTTTCACCTTTGCTTGCAAGTCCAGTGAGTGCCTGTGATGGAGAACTGGCACACCTTTCGTCCTCCTCATTCTCCAGTTTGTCTGATGCGCCTAAGTCTAAGTTACTCCTGGTTCAAAAAGACATACTTCGTTCCCCCATGGACCTACATTTGGTTGGTGCTTATCCTGATATTTCTCTACATGTCAATTGGATTTGTGACAGTGTTCTTTTTACTTATAAATGGCCATTATCTCCCTGAACACTCTGCAGTAAAAATGGTCGATGGAACTTTGGCTCCTCACACTTCGTCCCATATCATGAAACGTGACCAGTCTTTTGTGAATATTTCAGCTTTCCCAGTTCCTGATGGCATCGTTTGGGACAAAGTAGCTTACGAAATTCATGGCCCGACTGAGGTCCTTAGAGTTCCGTACGTATTTCGCGTCTCATTAGGAGATGTGGTGATACGGGACATACATTCGGATGATTGGGATGTGCAGGCAGTTCATGCATTGTTTTCAGATTTAAAATATTATGCTGCCTTTGAAGCTGAAGATTTGTATTTAAATTCTGCCAATTATGGTGATCTCTTTTGCTATCAACATTATGGGCATCATTTTTTACACAAATCAAACACCATGAGACCTGTTTTTAATTTTACCCAATGGGAACATTGTCCGACTCCCTTAGAGGGGAGTTCTAAAACTCTTAGGAATAAGTTCACCTATTTTTCAAATTATGATTTGACTAATCCTGCATCCTATTATTTTAGGCTTCAAAAATCTCCTGCATCTAAGTACCTGTTATCCCACACTAAACTAATTTAAGCCAACTCGTTTAGAGCACAGTTGGCCACACACGGTTATGACCATTGGAAACAGACTATAGATTTAAAATCAATCTGGGGCACAAAGCCATGGCAGGTTCAGGGCACTGAGGCATTACATCGTGCCTGCCTGATCCCGACTCAATTGCTGTTTTTAAATAGAACAATTTACCAAACATCCTGTTATGGTCTTGCCACTGTCAAAAACCTAAATACCCCCTCCATTCCTTCTTTAGCTGAATATGACAATTGGCGGTTACATAATAGCTACACCATTGAGACTTTACAGGCTCTCCTTCACAATGCCTCCTTTAATGTTTCTGAGATTGATTCTTTGGGATGGTTGTTGTGGCAAACTAATGCTAATACATGTCAGTTGCGTTTTTATAATGTTACACCTGGTTTCATTCAGACTAAGCCTGACCCTCGTTATCCACCTCATCATTCTGTGACTACATACTCGATAGGTAAAATGTGCCAGCAGTGGCTAGAACACTCTACCCTTGCATCTGTCAAACAGCATCTTTTGATCCTATCGAATGATATAGATTTGGCTGATTCTCTCCTAGGCCCACGTAATCCAAGGGCCAAGCGATTTCTTTATGCCTCTTAGAATTAAATTTGGAAACTTTCACAGATGAAGGCCGCCTTCCGTCTGCGTCAAATTGACCAGGCAAACTTGGAAAAAGTCCTTGCTGTAGTGGTCAACAGCATTAACACGCTTTCTTCACGCATTTACACCTTAGACAATATTGTTTCTTCTGTAATAGATATTGTGCAAAGTGATGTTTTTGTGTTATATCATGGTCAGAATCAGTTAAGGTCGGTCATGCAATTTGCTTGGACGTTGCAGACACTGAAAATGGGTAAAGTGCCTTGGGATTATTTAAATGCCACTGCTTTATTTTTGCCTTTTAACCTGACTGATAAACAGAAGTTTATGTCCATGAAAGATGCTGGATATACTCTGTTACATATTGAGCAATTGGAGCCATTGCTGTTCTCCGTAGCGGAAACGGACTCTGCTGTTTGGTTGATTCATGGCGTTATCACTTTGCCCTTTTCGCTTTTTCAATTTAAATCATGTATGTAACACTTTCCTGTTGGCCGCTGTGAACCGCTTGGCAGTGCTTTTCTGCATGAATTATGGGTCCTGCCCTTTGCTGATCGGTGTTTGCGGGAGGATAAAGAAGTTTCACTCACAGGGGAGGAGTGTGATTCGGTAGTGGGTCACTCTCTAGTGTGCAAACAAGTTAAATTACACGGCGAGTGTAACGTGTCAGCGCCCAATCTAGCTTGCTTTTTAATAGGGACCCAGTACCATCCGTCACGCCTGTCTTTACATTGCTTACTAACGGCAGCTATCTCATTTTAAACAATCAAGACTGCTGTGGTTTGCGGGCGGGAGTCCCATACTTGGTAACTGTTTCCCAGCGCGTAACTTGCTGTAGCAATGTCCTTTTTCCGCCCCTTGCACGGGAGTTTAGATTCTTCGCTTTGGCCTTCCATTCCGACTTTGAAAACAGAGTTCAACAAGTTGAGCAGGCTCAAAGCCCTTTTATTCCAACAGGAGGTGGCCCTCACTTCTGCCCGTGAAACATTCAGGTTGCAGGTGGCACGGACCTCGAGTGAGATACAGTCGCTTCTTAACACTAACCTCCCACTTCATTTTGGGGAACTAATTCACCAGATATTTAATGCATCCGATACGACAGGCCTTGCACATTTTTTTAAATGTGTGGGATCTGGCCTGGTCTCTTCCTTTCAAACTATATTCGAGGTAATACTGGCTTTTATTCATTCTATATTTTCCAGCGTCTTCGGAGGGTTCCCCTTAATATTGGCACTGGCAGCTGGTGTCCTGCTTCTCCTCCTTGTGGTTCGTAATGGCTGCTCACTTTGTAGCTCTGCACAGGCCGGCCCAGCTACAACTGTGCCGTGATCGCCTGTATGAGGCTTTTGGATGCTTGCCTTTTGCAACGCTTGGCGTGAGTTACGACTTGACATTCCGCTTTGCCTACTTTACTTGCGTACAGCCAGTGCTTCATTGCAAAAGATGTCCTTTCTCCTGGGCGATGGAACTTTGCTTATCGAACACATGGTGTCCAATCCCTGATTTCAGCCGGTTGATGGGTCCCTTAGAGACGCATGACGAGGCTTGTTCTGTGGATGGCCAAATGACGCATGCAGCTTTACTTGGAATCTTGGATCAATGGGATATCTGTGTGGCTGCGCAGACTTTCCTGCAACGAAGTTTCATTGAATATCACGCCAGTTTCCCATTTATACTTTTGGATGCTCCTGCTTCTGAGGAACATGATTGTTCCTTCGACTTACTAAATTGGATGTCATCGCTTTTTTCCACCACTGACAATGATGAACTATTGGATGGAATTGCATACCTTTGTTCCCAAATCTTCATGGATTGACTACTTGGATTGTCCCTACTCCACTGTCTGAAATACAGACTCTTTTTCAAGCTCAAAATGCCTTTAGCTTTTTCTTCGAGCTTTCCCTTTTTTCTCCGATATTTTTTTTTTAGAAAGTCCCTCACCAATATTGTGTGCCTGGCTTTTGAACTCTGTTTTTGTTCTTCTGTCTATGTCCTACTGACTTACCAGGGGAGGGTGTTATATGGGGTTATGTTGTCCTTAGATACATTGTCGACATTGCTAAGCTAGCATGAGTTTTGCTTGTCCTATGCTGCTGCTTTTGCGCAGGCTTCTGCTAAGAGTTTGTTTTCGCGACACTTTGCCTCTGCCCTGTACATGATAACAGATTGTGTTTCACGTTCTCAGCTTTCCCTTCAATTCTGTCTGAACATAATGTGCAAGGTCGGTGTTAGATTTGGGGGTCTCTAGTTGGCAGAGGTAGGTACCTTTGACCAAATAGGGACCCTTGCGTCTAGTCAGGGTAAGGGGATACACTCCTAAAATAACCCCTGCTCACCCCCTTGGTAGCTTGGCACGAGCAGACAGGCTTATCTCAGAGGCAGTGTGTAAAGCATTTGTGAACACATACAGTAATCAAGTGACAACACTACAGATGGACACCACACCATGTGTATATTAAAAATAAGTATCTTTTATATAGATTTAACACAAGACCACAAACGGCAAAAATCCACAATACTGTACTTCAAAAATGGTAAAATTAGCTCAGTTCTCTTTAAGATGGTAAATGCGACACTTTGAGTTCAATGTACCTTAGGATGCGTAACGCTATACAAAGAAAGTGTTGCAGGGAAGGTGATGCGTCGGTTCCTTACACGCAAGAACGGTGATGCGTCGGGTCCCTACTGATGCGTAGGGGATGCGTCGGTTCTTCTCGGCGTGGGGAGGTGATGCGTCGGTTTCTTACTGCGCTTTCGTGGCGATGCGACCAGCAACGCCGTGATGCGATGAAGATCCGGTGCAATGAAACAAAGATGGCGTCTTCTTCTTGATGCGACACGACGCGTGCACGCCCGACGGCCGTGCGGTGACTCAACGATTCTTCTGAGCCGCGACAGGCCCTGCGACACGTATCCCGGTGATGCGGCGGCGTCTGATGTGACGTCGATCCTCTTCTCCGGCGATGCGAGGCGCTTCGGCAACGATGCGACGGCCGTGCGGCGACTCAACAATTCTTCTGAGCCGCGACAGGCCATGCAACACGATTCCCGGTGATGTGCCGGAGTCTGATGCAACGTCGGTCCTCTTCTCCGGGGATGCGAGGCGCTTCGGCAACGATGCGGCAGCGGCGGCGACACTCTTCTCCGTTGATGCGGCGGCGTCTGATGCGACGTCGATCCTTTTCTTCGGCGATGCAACGCGCTTCGGCTGCGGGGGCGACGCTTCTCCTTCGTGAGTCGCGCTTCCAGCTCCTTGCGACACGCAGTCCCTCAGAAAGTCCAGCACAGCAGCAGGCACTTTCCAGAAAGACTCTTGGGGAGCTGGTTGGTGACGTCTGTTGTCCCTGAGACTTCAGCAGGAGGCAAGCTCTTCTCTCAAGCCCTTGGAGATCTTTTACAAGTTGATGAAAGTACACACAAAGTTCCTTTCTCCTTTCTTTGGCAGTCAGGCAACCACTGCAGGCCAATCCCCCAAACAGCACTCAGCTTAGGGATAGTCTCCTCCTCAGTTTCTCTGGTTCCTCTCCTCAGCAAAGATTCTTCTGGTTTCCCTAAGTGATCTAAAGTTCTGGGGTTTGGGTCCCCTCTTTTATACTCATTTTCCCTTTGTTCTCTGAAGGCAGAGAGGCCTTTGCCTAGTCCAAACCAGTTCTGGTCAGTCCTGGAGCACTTTGTTGACAAGACTCCTTCTTTCCTTTGACAGTGGTCAGGTATGAGACCCAGGCCTTTTGTTTCTCAGGGCTCTCAAACCTCTGTGGCATCAGAGAGCGGGGGGCAGTAGCCCCAGGTGCTTGGCACCCTTTGTCCACTCTCCCTCCTGTCAGGTCAGGTATGACATCCTGACACTGACCTACCAGCCCCGGGCCTGTACCCGGCGGCTGGACTGGAGACTGGGGTGGGCTTTCCCACACCCAGTCCTCCTCCTCCTCGTTGGGGCTCTGTACCCTCCCACCTGGAGTGGTACCCCCTTCCAGCATTGCCAGGGCACCTGTGGCAGGTGTCCTGCACAATTCGCCCACCAGTTCAGGGGTTCTATCCTGCAACTGGGCGTCCAGGTCAGGGGGGACACCCTGAACATGGCCCTCCAACCTAGGGTCTAAACCCTCCAGTTGAACCGGGGTCAGAGGCGAGGACTCCCTCCCTCTGCACCCCCTTCCAGAGTACTGCCCCCTCCCATGAGGAGCGGTACCCCCAGAAGACAAACCGGTCAGGACACTGTTTACAGTTGTCCCATCCTCCAGGTCAGACAACACCTGAACCTGGCTTCCCAACCCAGGGACCAACCCCTGCGGTTGAACACTGGCCCGGCGCACCAGGACTTCATTGGGGGCACCTATGCCCCCCCCAGGGTGACACACAACTCATGTGTCACGTGACAGTCTGCCTGGCACAGATCTCCCGACCCTTATCCGTCTGACAGTGCGGGAAGATCCCCCAGGACAGAAGTGGTGTCACCATGGTCCTTCACCGGTGACTCAGCCCTTCTGGCTGGCCCCTGACCCACTGGTTCTTCCACTGGGGACTCTTTTCCCCTCTCACCCCTCACTCTGGACTTCTGCACCCTCCCCTTAGGAGTGGCACTGCCAGACACCAGAACTGATGGAGGCCTGCTTACAGACACTCCCAGTTCACTAGACACTAGGGGATCCCCCTCAACGGGCAGCCCATCAGGACAGCCTAGGCTCCCCACCCGCTGTTCCCTTAAAGAACCATCCAGGCTCTGAGACTTGGTTTCGGGCACCTTAGGACACGCAGCCCCACACTCACTCCTTCTCCACTGAGACAGGATGTGAGTCCCTACACCCCTCCCACTACACTGGGACCTAGCTGGGCTACTCTGAACCTCTTCCCCACCTCACTTGGTTGGGAGAAGCCTGAGCCACCTTCTTTCGGATCACCCCCAGATACCTCTTCAGATCCTCTAACATGCAGCCAGAGGTCTGTCTCCTTGGTGAGCTCCCTGGGGTCAGAAAACTCACTCTCCAACAGGTGTTGGCATAGCTCTGGAAAACAGGGACTTACAATATGCTCTCCCACAATTGGATCACACAGCCCCTTGTAAGGGTTAACCAAACTATCCTTTACCACACCATCCAGTGCCTCACACACGTACCCCACACCACTCTCCTGAGACTGGCAAGACAGTTTCTGACTGTCTCTGTCACACAACCCACACTCTTCTGGGCGGTCTTCACACCCACACACCAGGACTTCAACCATGGGGGAACCCCTCTCCCTGCACCTCTCATCTAGAGTCAGTAGAGTATCCCTCCCACCACTAGGACTATGAACCCCTGTGCCAGTTCCCCAATCCACCTCAGGGACACTGCGCACCACTGGAGCTACCTCATATCCTTGAACCTCCTGGTGTATATTAACCCCCTTCAAGTCAGGCGCCACATCTCTGGGTGTGTGTACTGCTCCCTCAGCACTATTTAATTCAATTTTGCTGCCACCATCTGAGCTGGACTCCACCTCCAACTCAGCAAAGCTCACTCTCTGAGCTACACACATTTCTTGTTGCTGGGCTGAGACACTCATGGCCTCAAGCCTCTCAAGCTCTAAATCAAGCTCCCTCATTCTCAACTCATGCTCCATTTGCATCCTCTTTTCCTCTAGGGCCAATCTCCTATTCTCTAACTCCAGTTGCCCACCCCACTTGAGCTTGGCAAGCTCCAATTCGTGCATCCTGTTTTCCTTCCTGTCCGCCAACTCCTCTGGGGACAGGCCTTTGGCAGAAACACTGCTACCTACTGGGGAAGTTGCTCTCCTCCCCTCTGGACCCAATGGCCCCTCCGGCTGCTCATCTGCATTCTCAGCCCCTTCCTCATTCTCAGGGGTATTCCTTGCTTCGACCCAGGCCCTCAGCGCCTTTTGGAACTCATCCTTCTTGGTGAGACCGGTCATAGCAACTTTAAATTTCCTGCAGAAGTGCTTTAGCTGTCTCACATTGTAGCATTCTAGTTTCTCCTCTTCCCAATCAAAATCAACAGATGCTATGGATGCTGCTTTATCCCTGGTGGTTAAACTTGGCAGTTCTTGGCAAAAATAGAAAATCCCAGAAAAAACAATCTACCAAAAGTATGTGGTCGCGTTTTGGTCTGCACTCACTAGTAGTGTTCACCAATCACTGTACATGAGTCACAAATGCAAGTCCAGAATCCTCACCGCTGACCACCAATGTTAGATTTGGGGGTCTCTACTTGGCAGAGGTAGGTACCTTTGACCAAATAGGGACCCTTGCGTCTAGTCAGGGTAAGGGGGATACACTCCTAAAATAACCCCTGCTCACCCCTTTGGTAGCTTGGCACGAGCAGACAGGCTTATCTCAGAGGCAGTGTGTAAAGCATTTGTGAACACATACAGTAATCAAGTGACAACACTACAGATGGACACCACACCATGTGTATATTAAAAATAAGTATCTTTTATATAGATTTAACACAAGACCACAAACGACAAAAATACACAATACTGTACTTCAAAAATGGTAGAATTAGCTCAGTTCTCTTTAAGATGGTAAATGCGACACTTTGAGTTCAATGTACCTTAGGATGCGTAACGCTATATAACAAAAGTGTTGCAGGGAAGGTGATGCGTCGGTTCCTTACACGCAAGAAAGGTGATGCGTCGGGTCCCTACTGATGCGTAGGGGATGCGTCGGTTCTTCTCGGCGTGGGGAGGTGATGCGTCGGTTTCTTAATGCGCTTTCGTGACGATGCGACCAGCAACGCCGTGATGCGATGAAGATCCGGTGCAATGAAACAAAGATGGCGTCTTCTTCTTGATGCGACACGATGCGTGCACGCCCGACGGCCGTGCAATGACTCAACGATTCTTCTGAGCCGCGGCAGGCCCTGTGACACGCTTCCCGGTGATGCGGCGGCGTCTGATGTGACGTCGATCCTCTTCTCCGGCGATGCGAGGCGCTTCGGCAACGATGCGACGGACGTGCGGCGACTCAATGATTCTTCTGAGCCGCGACAGGCCCTGCGACACGCTTCCCGGTGATGCAGCGGCATCTGATGCTACGTCGGTCCTCTTCTCCGGCGATGCGAGGCGCTTCGGCAACGATGCGACAGCGGCAGCGGCGGCGACACTCTTCTCCGTTGATGGGGCAGCGTCTGATGCAACGTCGATCCTTTTCTTCGGCGATGCAAGGCGCTTCGGCTGCAGCGGCGACGCTTCTCCTTCGTGAGTCGCGCTTCCAGCTCCTTGCGACACGCAGTCCCTCAGAAAGTCCAGCACAGCAGCAGGCACTTTCCAGAAAGACTCTTGGGGAGCTGGTTGGTGAAGTCTGTTGTCCCTGAGACTTCAGCAGGAGGCAAGCTCTTCTCTCAAGCCCTTGGAGATCTTTTACAAGTTGATGAAAGTACACACAAAGTTCCTTTCTCCTTTCTTTGGCAGTCAGGCAACCACTGCAGGCCAATCCCCCAAACAGCACTCAGCTTAGGGATAGTCTCCTCCTCAGTTTCTCTGGTTCCTCTCCTCAGCAAAGGTTCTTCTTGTTTCCCAAAGTGATCTAAAGTTCTGGGGTTTGGGTCCCCTCTTTTATACTCATTTTCCCTTTGTTCTCTGAAGGCAGAGAGGCCTTTGCCTAGTCCAAACCAGTTCTGGTCAGTCCTGGAGCACTTTGCTGACAAGACTCCTTCTTTCCTTTCACAGTGTAGGCCAGGGACATCAGACGCACCACAGGAGGTGGAGCCAGCATTGTGGAGGGAAGGCACAGCCCTATTCAGGTCCCAGGTGCAACTCCTCCCACCCATCTACATGCAGATCTCTCTATTCAGCCCTATGCTGACTCACCCTGTCTCCTGGAATCCCCCAGCCCCTGTCACTCAAAAACCAGACATGGAATACACAACCTAGCAGAGGCAGGCTTGGATAGTTAGGCAAGAAAATACCTACATTCTAAAAGTGGTATTTTCAAACACAGAATGTTAAAACCAACTTCACTAAAAGATGTATTTTATCATTCTGAGTTCAGGCATACTAAATTCGTTTTTCTACCATGTTCCCTGGGTCAGTTAGGACTATAAGATGTAATAATCAAACTGCCCATTCTGGCCTATGGGGAACAGGTAGCCTTGCATTAGTGAAAAACGAAAATGGCTGCAATTCACTATTAGGACATGGCACACACATCAGGGCATGTCCTACCTTTTACTTACAAGGCACCCTGCCCTTGGGCCTACCATAAGGGTGACTAATATGCAGAAAAGGGAAGGTTTAGGGACTGGCAAGGGGGTGCACTTGCCCAATCAACATGGCAGTACTAGACTGCACACAGGCTCTGCAATGGCAGACCTGAGACACACTTTTACAGGCTGCTTCTGTGGGTGGCACAACCAGTACTGCAAGCCCACCAGCAGCATTTGGTTTACAAGCCCTGGGCACACTCAGTGCACTGTACTAGGGTCTGACAAGTAAACCAATCCAGCCAATCATGGAGTCACTAATCCATACATCAATTTATAACAGAGAGCATATGCACTTTAGCACTGATCAGCAGTGGTAAAGTGCCCAAAGTCATAAAACAGCCAACAACAGGTCAGAAAAAATACAGGAGGAAGGCAAAAAGTTCAGGGATGCGTCTGCAAAAAGGGCCAAGTCCAACACAACCCCGTTCCAGCCAAAACGCAGGGTAGACCAATCACAACCTTGATGGGCTTCCCTGCTTTGGGCGATAGAACCTGGACCTGGCCCGCAACTGCAGGGGCATACTCCATTTCTATGCAAATCTGAACCTTTTGGAATCCCTCTGTCCATACTCTCATGGCTCACCAAGCTAATCCATGGGGAACCCTTCTCCTCACCTGTGGACACCACCTGTGCAGCACCTAACCTTAACTTGCTCACAGGTGTGTCCCAACAGACAGTCAGCAAGACACAGTGGCCACTGACAGTGGTCAGGGATGAGACCCAGGCCTTATGCCTCTCAGGGCTCTCAAACCTCTGTGGTGTCAGAGAGTGGGGGGCAGTAGCCCCAGGTGCTTGGCACCCTTTATCCACTCTCCCTCCTATCATGTCAGGTATGACATCCTGACACTGACCTACCAGCCCCGGGCCTGTACCCGGCGGCTGGACTGGAGACTGGGGTGGGCTTTCCCACAACCAGTCCTCCTCCTCCTCGTTGGGGCTCTGTACCCTCCCATCTGGAGTGGTACCCCCTTCCAGCATTGCCAGGGCACCTGTGGCAGGTGTCCTGCACAATTCGCCCACCAGTTCAGGGGATCTATCCTGCAACTGGGCGCCCAGTTCAGGGAGGACACCCTGAACCTGGCCCTCCAACCTAGGGTCTAAACCCTCCAGTTGAACCGGGGTCAGAGGCGAGGACTCCCTCCCTCTGCAACCCCTTCCAGAGTACTGCCCCCTCCCATGAGGAGTGGTACCCCCAGAAGACAAACCGGTCAGGACACTGTTTACAGTTGTCCCATCCTCCAGGTCAGACAACACATGAACCTGGCTTCCCAACCCAGGGACCAACCCCTGCGGTTGAACTCTTGCCCGGCGCACCAGGACTTCATTGGGAGCACCTATGCCCCCCCCCGAGGGTGACACACAACTCATGTGTCGTGTGACAGTCTGCCTGGCGCAGATCTCCCGACCCCTATCCCTCTGACAGTGCGTGAAGATCCCCCAGGACAGAAGTGGTGTCACCATGGTCCTTCACCGGTGACTCAGCCCTTCTGGCTGGCCCCTGACCCACTGGTTCTTCCACTGGGGACTCTTTCCCCCTCTCATCCCTCACTCTGGACTTCTGCACCCTCCCCTTAGGAGTGGCACTGCCAGACACCAGAACTGATGAAGGCCTGCTTACAGACACTCCCAGTTCACTAGACACTAGGGATCCCCCTCAACGGGCGGCCCATCAGGACAGCCTAGGCTCCCCACCTGCTGTTCCCTTAAAGAACCATCCAGGCTCTGAGACTTGGTTTCAGGCACCTTGGGACACGCAGCCCCACACTCACTCCTTCTCCACTGAGACAGGATGTGAGTCCCTACACCCCTCCCACTACACTGGGACCTAGCTGGGCTACTCTGAACCTGTTCCCCCACCTCACTTGGTTGGGAGAAGCCTGAGCCACCTTCTTTCGGATCACCCCCAGATACCTCTTCAGATCCTCTAACACGCAGCCAGAGGTCTGTCTCCTTGGTGAGCTCCCTGGGGTCAGAGAACTCACTCTCTAACAGGTGTTGGCATAGCTCTGGAAAACAGGGACTTACAATATGCTCTCCCACAATTGGATCACACAGCCCCTTATAAGGGTTAACCAAACTATCATTTACCTCACCATCCAGTGCCTCGCACACTTACCCCACACCACTCTCCTGAGACTGGCAAGACAGTTTCTGACTGTCTCTGTCACACAACCCACACTCTTCTGGGCGGTCTTCACACCCACACACCAGGACTTCAACCATGGGGGAACCCCTCTCCCTGCACCTCTCATCTAGAGTCAGTAGAGTATCCCTCCCACCACTAGGACTATGAACCCCTGTGCCAGTTCCCCAATCCACCTCAGGGACACTGCGCACCACTGGAGCTACCTCATATCCTTGAACCTCCTGGTGTATATTAACCCCCTCCAAGTCAGGCGCCACATCTCTGGGTGTGTGTACTGCTCCCTCAGCACTATCTAATTCAATTTTGCTGCCACCATCTGAGCTGGACTCCACCTCCAACTCAGCAAAGCTCACTCTCTGAGCTACACACATTTCTTGTTGCTGGGCTGAGACACTCATGGCCTCAAGCCTCTCAAGCTCTAAATCAAGCTCCCTCATTCTCAACTCATGCTCCATTTGCATCCTCTTTTCCTCTAGGGCCAATCTCCTATTCTCTAACTCCAGTTGCCCACCCCACTTGAGCTTGGCAAGCTCCAATTCGTGCATCCTGTTTTCCTTCCTGTCCGCCAAATCCTCTGCGGACAGGCCTTTGGCAGAAACACTGCTACCTACTGGGGAAGTTGCTCTCCTCCCCTCTGGACCCAATGGCCCCTCCGGCTGCTCATCTGCATTCTCAGCCCCTTCCTCATTCTCAGGGGTATTCTTTGCTTCGACCCAGGCCCTCAGCGCCTTTTGGAACTCATCCTTCTTGGTGAGACCGGTCATAGCAACTTTAAATTTCCTGCAGAACTGCTTTAGCTGTCTCACATTGTAGCATTCTAGTTTCTCCTCTTCCCAATCAAAATCAACAGATGCTATGGATGCTGCTTTATCCATGGTGGTTAAACTTGTCAGTTCTTGGCAAAAATAGAAAATCCCAGGAAAAACAATCTACCAAAAGTATGTGGTCGCGTTTTGGTCTGCACTCACTAGTAGTGTTCACCAATCACTGTACATGAGTCACAAATGCAAGGCCAGAATCCTCACTGCTGACCACCAATGTTAGATTTGGGGGTCTCTACTTGGCAGAGGTATGTACCTTTGACCAAATAGGGACCCTTGCGTCTAGTCAGGGTAAGGGGGATACACTCCTAAAATAACCCCTTCTCACCCCCTTGGTAGCTTGGCACAAGCAGACAGGCTTATCTCAGAGGCAGTGTGTAAAGCATTTGTGAACACATACAGTAATCAAGTGACAACACTACAGATGGACACCACACCATGTGTATATTAAAAATAAGTATCTTTTATATAGATTTAACACAAGACCACAAACGACAAAAATCCACAATACTGTACTTCAAAAATGGTAGAATTTGCTCAGTTCTCTTTAAGATGGTAAATGCGACACTTTGAGTTCAATGTACCTTAGGATGCGTAACGCTATACAACGAAAGTGTTGCAGGGAAGGTGATGCGTCAGTTCCTTACACGCAAGAACGGTGATGCATCGGGTCCCTACTAATGCGTAGGGGATGCGTCGGTTCTTCTCGGCGTGGGGAGGTGATGCGTCGGTTTCTTACTGCGCTTTCGTGGCGATGCGACCAGCAACGCCGTGATGTGATGAAGATCCGGTGCAATGAAACAAAGATGGCGTCTTCTTCTTGATGCGACACGATGCGTGCACGCCCGACGGCCGTGCGGTGACTCAACGATTCTTCTGAGCCGCGACAGGCCCTGCGACACGCTTCCCGGTGATGCTGCGGCATCTGATGTGATGTCGATCCTCTTCTCCGGCGATGCGAGGCGCTTCGGCAACGATGCGACGGCCGTGTGGCGACTCAACGATTCTTCTGAGCTGCGACAGGCCCTGCGACATGCTTCCCGGTGATGCGGCGGCGTCTGATGCGACGTCGGTCCTCTTCTCCGGCGATGCGACAGCGGCAGCAGCAGCGACACTCTTCTCCGTTGATGCGGCGGCATCTGATGCGACGTCGATCCTTTTCTTCGGCGATGCAAGGCGCTTCGGCTGTGGCGGCGACGCTTCTCCTTCGTGAGTCGCGCTTCCAGCTCCTTGCGACACGCAGTCCCTCAGAAAGTCCAGCACAGCAGCAGGCACTTTCCAGAAAGACTCTTGGGGAGCTGGTTGGTGAAGTCTGTTGACCCTGAGACTTCAGCAGGAGGCAAGCTCTTCTCTCAAGCCCTTGGAGATCTTTTACAAGTTGATGAAAGTACACACAAAGTTCCTTTCTCCTTTCTTTGGCAGTCAGGCAACCACTGCAGGCCAATCCCCCAAACAGCACTCAGCTTAGGGATAGTCTCCTCCTCAGTTTCTCTGGTTCCTCTCTTCAGCAAAGGTTCGTCTTGTTTCCCAAAGTGATCTAAAGTTCTGGGGTTTGGGTCCCCTTTTATACTCATTTTCCCTTTGTTCTCTGAAGGCAGAGAGGCCTTTGCCTAGTCCAAACCAGTTCTGGTCAGTCCTGGAGCACTTTTTGACAAGACTCCTTCTTTCCTTTCACAGTGTAGGCCAGGGACATCAGACGCACCACAGGAGGTGGAGCCAGCATTGTGGAGGGAAGGCACAGACCTATTCAGGTCCCAGGTGCAACTCCTCCCACCCATCTACATGCAGATCTCTCTATTCAGCCCTGTGCTGACTCACCCTGTCTCCTGGAATCCCCCAGCCCCTGTCACTTAAAAACCAGACATGGAATACACAACCTATCAGAGGCAGGCTTGGATAGTTAGGCAAGAAAATACCTACTTTCTAAAAGTGGTATTTTCAAACACAGAATGTTAAAACCAACTTCACTAAAAGATGTATTTTATCATTCTGAGTTCAGGCATACTAAATTCGTTTTTCTACCATGTTCCCTGGGTCAGTTAGGATTATAAAATGTAATAATCAAACTGCCCATTCTGGCCTATGGGGAACAGGTAGCCTTGCAATAGTGAAAAACGAAAATGGCTGTAATTCACTATTAGGACATGGCACACACATCAGGGCATGTCCTACCTTTTACTTACAAGGGACCCTGCCCTTGGGCCTACCATAAGGGTGACTAATATGCAGAAAAGGGAAGGTTTAGGGACTGGCAAGGGGGTGCACTTGCCCAGTCAACATGGCAGTACCAGACTGCACACAGGCTCTGCAATGGCAGACCTGAGACACACTTTTACAAGCTGCTTCTGTGGGTGGCACAACCAGTGCTGCAAGCCCACCAGCAGCATTTGGTTTACAAGCCCTGGGCACACTCAGTGCACTGTACTAGGGTCTGACAAGTAAACCAATCCAGCCAATCATGGAGTCACTAATCCATACATCAATTTATTTACAGAGAGCATATGCACTTTAGCACTGATCAGCAGTGGTAAAGTGCCCAAAGTCATAAAACAGCCAACAACATTTCAGAAAAAATACAGGAGGAAGGCAAAAAGTTCAGGGATGACCCTGCAAAAAGGGCCAAGTCCAACAGTCGGTGAACAATGTCTCTTGTTATTCTGTTCTGGTCAGTCCCTATTACCTAGACAAAACATGTTACCAACAGCTGCAATTTGGAACAATCGAGTTTTGATATAACGTTGTTGCATGTTTTTGAAACACACTCGAAGAAAGCCGTTCCATGGAGCTGAGCTCTACTGTTCCTATGATGTAAACCTTTGCGTTTAGGCTTTCAGGTAGGGGTCTGCTAATAATGCCTAGAGATCTTCTGTTATATAAAATAACTTCTTACTGCCAAGGGGAGGGTGATTAGGCCCAGTTAAATTGCCTTTTTGTTCACAGTCTTTATAAAATGACGACTCCTTTTATATTCTATGGTATTGTAATAATGCTAATGATTCTTGCCTTATGCATTTTGCTGCTAGTTGTGGTTCGCATACTGTTTTATGAATCACTATAGTCAAAATAAATATTTTGAACTTATTTAGTGACTCTGATTATTTTTATTGTGGACAAGTACGTGAGAGGGAAAGAGTGTCTTGTTCCCGCGACTCTGAGGTGAGTTGGGAGTGCTTGTGTTCTGGGTTGTCTAAACATTCGTAGCTTCTTGATATTTGTAGGAGACCGAATGAGACACTATTGCTAGTCGGTTTCGATTTTGGGTACTAAGGTGATAGGAGGTACACCCCTATTTACTGAGGTCCTGTTTTCTTGTGCATAGTTCTGTGTATGAGCAGAACCCCCCCAACACAAGAAGGCTAAAGACACGCTTCATCACTTTAGAAACACAGGCCTGCACCATATTTACCGGAATATGGTGCAGCCCTGTGTTTCCCCCTGCGGCAGCGCTAAATTAATCTGCCTAGCACCAATGCAGGCACCCTTGCACCATAGTGCCCCTTCCTGCACATAAACAATCTTTAAATGCTGTGTTGTAACTTCTATGTGTGCTAGTTAATGCAGCACACATAGAAGTTGCAAAACAGCATTTTTTTTAAATGATTGTTTATGTGCAGGAAGGGGGACCTTCCTACACATAAACAAGCATTGGCATTTTGCTGTTTCCATGTGTGCTGCCCAAGGCAGCACACATGTAAACAGCAAAAGCAAGGTGAAATAAAGCATTTCTCCTCATTTCGCCTGTTTAAGACCAAGTTTTCCCTTGTCTTAATTTTGGCATAGCCTCCTATTTATGCTGCTCTTGCAAAAAGGGGGCAGCGTCAAAATCAATAGGTGTTATGGTGGAACGCCCACCACAACACCCATTGCCCGCCCCTTTCATGCTAAGTGTAGTATGAAAGGGGGCCTTATTACAAGGCAGCGTTAAGCCACACTTGGGGCCAGATGTACGACCCTTGTAAATTGCGCCTCGCAATTTGCACTCGATTGCGAGGCACAAATTGCGAGGCGCAATTTGCAATGTGCTACAGTGTCAGAGACACTGATTGCAATGGGGTCGCAAAATGCGAGGCTCATGAATATTAATGAGCCACTCGCAATTTGCGACCCCATTGGGAATGGCTGGCCCTCCCAGGGATGATAGCCTGCTGGGCTCAGCAGACCACCATGTCTGGGACTGATTTTCAATAAAGCAGGTTTTTTTTTAAAATGCAGCCCATTTTCCTTAAAGGAAAACGGGCTGCATTTAAAAAAAAAAAATGAAACATTTTCGTTTCAGTTTTTAAGGGCAGGCAGTGGTCCCTGGGAGTTGCAATTCCTAAATAGCGAGTCGCAAATAAATTGCGACTCGCTATTTAGGAATTGTACATGGCCCTGTGACATTTTGCATGCGCAAACGGGTCGCAAACCCATTTGCGCATGCAAAATAGGGTCGTACATCTGGCCCAAAGTGGCTTAACACTGCCTTGTAAATAAGGCAAAGCTCCTATCACCATCACAACGTCACTAAAAGTGATGTTGTGGTGGCATTAGGGCTTGTAAATATGCCCCTAAATTTCTATGGCGTGATAAACATTCTAGACTCTCCTTGTTGCAACATAAGAAACCTAATCAGGAGGGTGGTACTAACTTTCCGGACTTTCTGGTTCATCATAAAGCCTTTTGTTTGAGACAAGCCTCGAGGTGGATTTCCTGAATATTCCTTACTTGCTCTTTTTTCTCCCAAAGAAGTTCTTTCTTTCTCCTCAAACACTGCGATTACATCTTCACCGTTGTTCAAACTTACTTTCATGTTCTTGAAGCCCTATTATCAACCGCAAGTTATGACTTGAGAATTCTTCTTAAAGTCTCCCTTATGGTATAATCATCTCATTATTATTAACAACAAATCTCTGTTTTGAAAATCCTGGAGGAAAAAGTTATAATAAAGTTTTGCGATTTGTTTGATGATGTTACTCCACGTTCCTTCCCGCAATTACAGGCATAATTTAATTGTCTTCGTACATTCTTCACTCATTTTTCTCTTCTCATTAATATTATCTTGCATGTTCTTTATTCATTACTAATAGATCCTATTCCTTCTCCACCTAACTCTTCTTTGTATGCCATTTTAACCTCCACTCCTGAGGCTTCCCCGATTTACAAACATTTTACCTCTCCTGATCTCTCTAGAGCAAAAACTAAGGCTGAATTTAGCTGGGAAACAGACTTGTGATGTACTTGGTCCATCACCTTCTGGAATAAAATATGGTTTAGAGTTCACAAGGTTTCCAGAGCGGCTACCACTACTCGAACATTATTCATTTTATATCACAGACTTTATCACAGTTCGATCTCTATAGCCACATTCTCCAAGACCACTGATGGTGCTTGTTGGGCAAGGGATCTCATGCGCCTTCTCTTTTGTTTCCCGCCTACTGCTTCTTTTTGAAAAAATGTTTGGTCTCAACTCACAATAATTTTTAACGTACAATGTTCTTTTTCTTCCTTAATACTTTTTTAGGTAGTCGATCTGATGTAACTAATTCATTTCTTCATAAAAATAAGTTATTAGATCTTCTGTTGGCCTTAGTTTTTCAACAAGTTGGAATTAATTAGAAATGTTCTTCAAATATTTCATATAAAGTTTTGTGGTATATTATTTGTCATTATCATAGATTGGATACAGCTTTTGCCTCATTGTCTCTCCCATGTGTAAATAGGGATATGTTTCGGTTTCCACTAATAACTTTTCTAGATACTTTTGTTCAATAGCATCCTAATACTAGATCTTCAGAATATTTTATTTTAAATATATATTGCATATTCAATGTTGCCACTTGGTCTTCAGCTTTTGGAATTTTTCTTTTCTCCCCTTCTCCCCATTTAGTTCCCAAAAAACCTTAAACTGTTTATTTTTTTATTGACATTATATAGCAATCAATGTTTTATTATATGAATTTATTGTTACTCTCATTCCCTTTTGTGATTGTGTATTTTCAATAAAGTTGATCAAACATAAAAAAGAATCTCCTGGATGCAGAGTGCAGAATCAATGTGGCCAAACAATCAATGAAACCGTAGCATGATGCATTTGAACGGACTTGGCAACTCCCATCTGCAAGATGACGATGACCAAAGGTCTCATACTTGACTCTCTAGCCTGACAATACTGTGTAAGGTACATAACATTCTTATGATTCAATGTCTGAATATTATGATAAAGACAATAACATCTATTATTTTGATACTGACTCAGATGCATATTATGATCATATACTGCATTCTGAGTTTCCTAAATGGCAAGAGTTACAGGGGAAAACTCAAACTATTTACTTAGATGACAGTGAGGGGTAGATAGAGAGGTGAGGTGTTGAGAAAGGCAGAGGTAAAGTAGAGGGGCAGAGGGGAGGCAGATAAAGAAAGGCGAGAGTGCTACAGAGGTAGAGAGAAAGATAGAGGCATTTGAGTTATACACAAAAATATTGGCATTCATAAGATACAACACAACTCTGTCTAGTTATGAATACAGTGCTGTATTACCTCAATTTCATAAGGATTCTGCAAAAACTGACTCATGTGTCCAAGCTGGCAAGCTTTTGCCCATACTTGAATGGTGCAGTAAAGATGGTAACTCAACAGAGCAGACTGCTAGTATTCAATCAATCAGGTACTTGTTAAGCGCGACTACTCACCCATAAGGGTCTCAAGGTGCTGGGGAGGAGGGCGGGGTGCAGGTTCCAGTCCATCAAGGAGGAGGTCTATCGAAGAGCCAAATTTTGAGGTTTCTCGTGAAGATGGGGAGTGATGTAGTCTGTCTGAGGTGGAGTGGTAGGGCGTTCCAGGCTCTGGCCGCGAGGAAGGAGAAGGAGCGGCCTCCCGATCTGGTCTTTCTGGCACGGGGGACCACGGCGTAGGAGAGCTGGGCTGATCGTAGGGTCCTTTGGGGTGCGTGGAAGGCGAGTCGGCTGTTCAGGTATGCTGGTCCGGCGTTGTGGAGGGCTTTGTGTGCATGGGTGAGGATCTTGAAGGTGATTCTAGCCTTGATGGGGAGCCAGTGGAGTGTGCGCAGGTGCTGGGAGAAATGGCAGTGTCTTGGCAGGTTGAGGACCAGTCTTGCGGCAGCGTTCTGGTTGTTTCGTAGCTTGCGGGTGAGGTTTTTGTTTATTCTGGCGTAGAGTGCGTTGCCGTAGTCAAGTCTGCTGGTGACGAGGGCGTGACTGACGGTCTTTCTGTGCTCAAGGGGGATCCATTTGAAGGTCTTACGTAGGAGGCGGAGGGTGTGGAAGCAGGAGGATGCGACGGAGTTGATCTGGCGGTCCATTTTGAGCTCGGAGTCCAGGATGATTCCGAGGTTGCGTGCGTGGTCCGTGGGGGTGGGCGGGCTTCCGAGGGCGGGGGGCCACCAGGTGTCGTTCCAGGCATCGGGGTGTGGGCCCATGATGAGTACCTCTGTTTTGTCCGTGTTAAGTTGTAGGCAGCTGTTTTTCATCCATTTGGCGACTGCTTCCATGCCTTCTTGAAAGTTGTGTTTGGCTGCGTTGGGTTCGTTGGATAGGGAGAGGATGAGTTGGGTGTTGTCTGCTTAGGAAACAATATTGAGTCCGTGGGTTCTGACGATGGGGGCGAGCGGAGCCATGTAGACGTTGAAGAGTGTGGGGCTGAGGGAGGATCCCTGGGGGACTCCGCAGGTGGTTGGTGTAGGGTCCGAGAGGAAAGGAGGGAGTCTGACCCGCTGCGTTCTGCCGGAGAGGAATGAGCGGATCCAGTCGAGGGCCTTGTCCCGGATCCCTGCTTCATGAAGTCTGCGTGTTAGGGTGCGATGAGAGACTGTGTCGAAGGCGGCTGAAATGTCGAGGAGGATGAGGGCTACTGTCTCTCCTCTGTCCAGGAGGGAGCGGATCTCGTCCGTTGCGGCGAGGAGGGCCGTTTATGTACTGTGGTTTTTTCTGAAGCCGGATTGGGAGGAGTCGAGGATGTTGTGCTCTTTGATGAAGGTGGCAAGTTGGCTGTTGACGGCTTTCTCGATGACTTTCGCTGGGAACGGGAGCAGGGAGATGGGTCTGTAGTTTTTTATTGGGTCTGTATTATTAGATTCCTCCCCAAAATCCCTAATAAGAAATCCTGAAGAAGGATCATATGGTCTGAAAATGTAAAAATTAAGTGTCAGACATCTCCAATAAATGATTTCTGTAAGAAACCATTAACTCACGACATTTCCCTTCTTTTATAGTATTACTGTAAGGATATTATAAGGTTATAAAAAAATACTTGAAGATGCAACATTTATTTTTACTCATCACTAATTTGGACCAGATGACTAGTAGAAAGGATGTTGGTAATCTGGACACCTTGAGTCCAGTACACAATCCTCCAAGAACAGACTTAGGGCCAGATGTATCAAGAATTGCTTTTGCGATTCTTAAATAGCAAATTTTACTGATTCGCTATTTAAGAATCGCCACCTGCAATGTAGGTAAGATTTGCAAAAAAAATTGTGATTCCTACATATTCCTTAATAGCGAATCGCAAATTGCTATTAAGGAATACCTTCCAATTCATTCCTATGGGCCTAGAGGCCCATAGGAATGAATTGGATTGCATTTGCAATTTGCGAGTACCAAATAGGTGCTCGCAAATTGCGCTTGTAATTTCAAGGGTGCAAGGGGGCCAAAAGGCCACCCTGATGCACCCCCAAAAAAGGTAAGTATACACATGTGGCGCACATACATGCCCTAAGGGCATGTGTGTGCGCCACATGGCACTTAGAAAAATGCAAAAATTTGCATTTTTCTAGGAATTTGCAAATTACCACCAACTTGAAGTTGGTGGTAATTTGCGATTCCTTAAAGCCAGGTCACAATTTATTCTTGCTTCCTGCATTGCATTTAAGGAATCGCAGATTGCGATTCCCTAAATGCATTCGTAAAATAGGTAATCGCAAAAATTGCGATTCCCTATTTTGCAAATGCCTTTTTGGATGAATTGGCCCGTTTGCGAACTGTAAAACGCTTGATACATCTGGCCCTTAGAGTATAAATGTTCTCTTAGCGAAGACGTAGAGCTTCTTGCACCACAGTCTTCTAATTTCTGTTTCCTATGTTCAATCAAGTTTTGATTGAGCACACCAACTCTTAAAAGTGGTCCACTTCTACCCACCTCATGAATTATATGAAATTAGAGTTTCAAACCCCCCCCGGGTAATGCAACTAGGGCTAAAATGAGTGTTATGTGAACACAGCCTTCGCTGTCAGATACGGTTGTGTCCACTCCCATTCTGAGATTCCAAAATAGTGACTTATCTAATTATGGTTGGAATGCAATCCCATGAACGGACAAGCTTCTGGATGCTTTGGGGACATATTTAAAGATTTTGAGTATTGTGCAACAGGCAGGGATCCGCTAGACCCAGATGTTATCGGCAATTGGCTTTAAAGGTAAATATGGTGTCTGAGGAATGTTAATACTGTGTTTTTTCTAGAATCGAGAGATTATTTTATAATAAGAATTGACCCAAAACTGGGTGAGGTGGCAGGATTGGATGCTGGACCATTTGGCAGAAGTCTTCTATTTGGGGATATGTTTATAAAAAGAACTTAGCAAATATGTTCAAGTCTTTTCTTTGCTGGATAAAACCCATTATTCCTTTTCCTGAATCTTTGATAGATAGGGTTCGCCCAGACCCCTGCACAACCAATCATTCCAATATTATCAACAAACGTTTTTTCCTTTGTTGCACGCCCTCAATATGACAAGTGAGATGTGGTGGAATACAAGATGAGGTCTCCCAGTACTCTAGTGGAGGCAGAAAAATACTCTTTGCTCACAACTGGTTAAAATATAAAGCAATTCCTGGATTTTGCAAGCTTTATGAGGTTTCCAAGCAGAGTTCTAATAATTTCCAGTACAGATTCTGTTTCCAAACAATATTTAGTTCTCTGAGAGGGAGTTCATTACATCAAAAGTAAAAGTGTTATTTTTAAAAGGGGTGGTGGAACCATGTCCTTTACATCTTGAGGAATTTCTCAGCAATATATTCTTAGTCAGGAAAAGGAACTAAAAGTTTCACCCGGTCATAAATTTGAGAGAACTGAACTACTTTTTATTGTATCATCTTTTCAAGATGAAAAATATAATCCATCTCAAGGGCGTTCTTCTCTCAAGGGACTGGATGGTTCCATTAGATCAGAAGGATGACTTAGTTTATGAAGCACGTGGATGCCTGCAACAAGCGTACCATCTTCCCTACATTTCTAGATCTAGTATTGGAAGCCGATGCAAGTCTATGGTGATAGGGGCCTCAATCTGGCCAGTACTTGACTGGGGAAAGATGGTCAAGGAAAGAGTTGTCATAGCACTTAAATTGTTCATAGCTTCTTTTAGGCTCCTTTCTAATTTGTGGTTTCAAGAAGGGCAAGGCAAGATGCGCAATTTGTTTGCACCTGTATAACCTGAGCACAGTGATATATATTAACCATTTGAGGAGGAACAAGATCAAAATCTCCCGCTGATTTGTCATATTCTATATGGGAGTTTTGTGCAATAAATGTTTTTATACAAGACAAACCATGCATGGCTCTCTATGCTTTTCCTCTTTTTTATGATTTCCAGAGGCTTAGCCTATATCCACAGACAGGCAGCTTGATTGGTCTTGGAAGCATTACTTTGGAGGATTAAATCTTTGTATGCTTCTCTCCTAGAGTTATCAACAGACCTTCCTATCCTATTGACATTCTTCTTTAATTCTTCCTGCACTTACTAATAAACCCAGGTGATTGGCTTCACGATCTGGTTCAATAAAAGGCAATCTCATCCTGGTGTCTCCAACCTCCTGGAACATTCTGGAACCTTCTAGGACTGTGAGAATCAGCTTCCAACCTTATGCAAGCGTCTTAAGAGTAGGGTACAACAAAAGCTTACAGGACAACTTGAAATGCTAGTGTCTGAAGAGGGATATCATTCCCATTTTTTCAGATGCTACATCTGTTCTTAATTTCCTACCTTCTTTAGCTGCTCAGCAAAAACCATTTCAAGCTATTGATAGGTAAGGTCTGTTATATCAGTGATCCAAGAAAAGGTAGATAACAAGTCAATAGGGGAGCATATATTGGTGTGTAAATTACTGCACGCAAACATGTGTTAGGTATTCTGCTAGGTATTGTAATCCCCCAAAACCACATTATTTACATTATGGAATGTGAATTTGCTTCTTCAATTGCTTCAGACATGGCCGGATAATAGTGCTCTTTAATTGAAAATGTTATCTCCTAAGTTGGTGATGCTATTATGTTTGTTCTCTTTTAAGAGGGCTTCTGCCTGTTAGGGCATTGGATGTTACTACAATACAATTTTCCCCATATGGTGTTCCTTTTACTACCTCCAGCCACAGCAAGCATGTTTACACTGCAGTGAAATATTCCTCCTTTCCTTTGCATCCTACGTTATGTGTGGTGTGCTGTGTTAAGCAATATATTAATGACACAAAGGACCTTATGTCCCCGTTTCTTCAGTCACCCTAACTCAATGGGTCAAAGGTATTTGGCTCGAGTAGACGAGTGGAGCTCATTCTGTTAGAGGGGCAGTGGCTTCCAAGGTGTCCGGGCCGGAACAGGTTGGAAGACATTCTCAGTTCCGCTGATTGGTCCAGGGTCTCCATATTTAAAACCTGTAGCGCAATTGTCTATGTCAGTGGTTGAAAGGCTTTAAACATGCATAATAAAGCCTACGGTCTTGTAACGAAATGCAGATTTTCCAAAGTGATTAGTGAAGAAAACGCCTGATTTTATTAAAGACACATTGACAAATATTATCTCACCTCTTGAGGGAAATCCTACCCAGATGTGGAAATCTAATAACTCTACTCTTTTTTGATAGTGCTGGTCTGTCTGCATCTGCAGTATCACAAGGTATTGATGCAGGAAATGCGTCATATTAACTAGGAGAAGGATTATGAGGATGTGAAGGACTCTGCCAGGGATAATGTTTGTCTATTTCTTTTCCAATGTTCACTGTTTTCACAATTTTATGGCCTTATTTCTGGACTGATATTTAATAGCTTCAAGAAAAGAAGCAGTTCATATAATGCAGCCTATTTATGGACTTTCTTTAAGTTTAATGTTCCTGCCTAGGAGAGTAGTATTATAGATTATGTAGTTCACTTTGGATTTTGTGGATACTGCAAATACAAAGCAAGAAAAGGCTGCATACTATTTACTCTGTGTCTTTAATAAGATTAGGGCTTTCTTTCAGTAATCAGTAAGGAAAACCTGCATTCTTTTTTTTCAAAATTTTGTCGACATCATCTGCCTTGCATTTGAGACTTAGACAATTTGTTTTGGTATAAACCAGATTGCTTTTTCTTCCGCAGCCATGGCTTGTCACACAATGAAGACAGAAAAGAAAGCATGAGTATGTTTTCTATTACTTTTCAATATGTAGACGTTTTTCCATTGTTATGGTCTGGCTTGACAGCGTAGCTGTCGCCAGACAATTATGTAAGGATCACTAGAGAGGGGCTTTGGCTTTGCCCACTGGTTGATAGCCAGAAGTACATGTTTTGATTGGGCAGAAGATGTGTACTTCCACAAAAAACGTGGTTGTCCTTCAAGCAGCTGTGATTAATTTGTTTATTTATCCAGCTGCCTAAACCTAAACTTTCAGGGGCACACACAGGAAATTGGAATGCTTTAAAAGTGACTTAGATAACTAGATATCTTACATTGTTTTTTTCTGACAGCAGCACAGATGGGAGGAGGGCAGCCTTTAACCTACATGGATTTTTATCTATCACGTAATCTATTTACCTACACCAATAGTATTCTACAGCTCTTTGCTTCCACACAAATACATATCTATTCCCATGCTATTCATTTGTAAAGTTTCACATTACCATGGAACATTCCTTTAAAGCCAGACCAATCGTATTGTCAATGCTTGCTCTAACAGCAGTGCAAATACATCAAAACAGCAATCCAGGATTGTGTACCTCATCTCTTCACACCAGCAATATCAAACATGTGCTAATACTCAGAAAACTCTGTACTCTCAAAAGATTTGAAATCAGCGTTGCAAGGCATCAGGAAGTGCCTAAAGCATAACTAATGTTGCTTTCTTTCCTAGAGGTGAAAAAATAAGCCCAGAGTTGCATTAAAACATAATGTAAATGTTTGCCAATTCTGTATATCATGCGGTTTGTGTAGGTGATCGGCAGACACCTCTCTCACGAAAATGAGTAAGGAGGCTTCCCAATTTAGTTTTAATTATGTTGGTAAAAAATTGGCTCTCTAATTGGCAGTGGTATGTACCCTGTCCAAGTTGGGATGACAATCCTGATCAGGGTAAGTCACAACACACCCTAAATTATCCTGTGCTCACCATCTGGTAGCTGTGCACAGAGCAGTTAGTTTTTCTTAAGAGGCAATGTGTAAAGTATTTGTATGCTTCATACAACAACATAGCAAAAACAACACAAAAAGACTCCATACCAGGTTAGGAAAATAGATTATGATTTTATAATTAAAACAAGACCAAAACAATAAAAATCCATCCAGTAAAAGTCGAGATATGAATTTTTTGAGTTAATTGGTCACGCTAAACCGGGAAAAGGTCAAGAGTTCAGGCTGCCCACGATGGAGCGCAGTCCGGCTACAAGACCCACGCAGGGCCCGCTGAGCAAAACTACCTTAATCCTTGTTGCAGCATGAGATGCGTCAATGATCTCCACGCAGTTGGGTTATTGTGAGTTCCCCACGCAACTGCGCAATGCGTCGGGTCCATGAGCGAAGCCTCAGTTCCAAAATACGGCAGTACCGAATGCGATGTGCCAGGTTTCTCCACGCTGTAGAGACGATGCATGGATCTTTTCCATGCAGTGGCAGCATTGTGTGGGCTCCGAAGTGGCGGTTCAGAATGCAATGCAGCAGTTCTGAGTGCGATGGACTGATCCGGTTCCTGCAACAGCGACAATGTGTTGATTCTGCTCTTGCAGCGGAGTATGCGTCGATTCCACCGGAGCAAGTCCCTAGGTCCACTTCCAAAGGTCCAGGACTGGGGTGGCATCACTTGGAAGGACAGACTCACTAGCAGATGAGCCCAAAGGTTGGAACAGGAGTGTTCTAATTCTTTTGTGTCCCTGAGACTTAGGCAACAGGATGCAACCCAGCAAGCCCCTGGAGTCACTCTGGGTTCAAGTGTTGGAGGTCCAGTCCTTCTCACCCAGGCAGCAGAACAGCCGGCAGCAGGGCAACTCAGCAAAGCAAGAGCACAGCAAGGCAGAGTCCAGCAAAGAAGCAGTCCAGCAGAGTGTCAGTCCTTTCAGCAGCACAGCAGTTCTTATTCCTGGCAGAGTAGTCACAGGTCCAGCAGTATACTCCTGTGGGAGTGCCAGCTGTCCAGTACTTATACCCAGTGGTGCCTTTGAAGTAGGGGAGACTTCAAAGAAAGCTTCAAAGTGCACAGAGGACCTCCCTTTCTACCCTGGCTCCAGACACAGTACAGGGGGGCAATCAATCATTTATGTGGGGACAGTACCGCAGTACCTACACCTTTCAGGTGCAAGTGTCAGTCCCTCCCTCCCATCCTGCTCCAGGACGGCCCCACTGCATGCAGATGTCCACCGGGCACACCTATCCTTCCTTTGTGTGTGGCTATTCAGAGGGAATGCAGGAAGCCAGGTCACCCACCCCAGATGTGCATTCCAGAGACAGGCAGAAGGCACCAAATGGATAAAGTAAGTAAATGCCAAATTTCTAAAAGCGGCATTTTGCTAAACTGGAAATGAAAATTCAACTTCACCATAAGTTGTGATTTTAACTTGTGAGTACAGTGACACTAAACTTGAAAAGTCTATCTCTTCACAACTGGGAGTTAAACTTAAAAGATGTAATAAGGTAATCTGAATGTTATTCTATGGGAGAGATAGTCCTTGCAGTAGTGAAAAAATGAAATGGGGAGTTTTTCACTATCAAGACATGTAAAGTTTAAAAGTGCATGTCCTGCCTTTAAAATGCACTATGCCCTGCCCTGTGGGTTATACAGGGCCTAACCTAGGGGTGACATATGTATAAAAAGGGAAGGTTTAGGCCTGGCAAGAGGGTTTACTTGACAGCTTGACATGGCAGTGTGAAACTGCACACACAGACTCTGCAGTGGCAGGCCTGAGTCATGCTTAAGGGGCTACTTATGTGGGTGGCACAACCAGAGCTGCAGCCCACTAGTAGCATTCAAGTTACCACTTTAGCACTGGTTAGCAGTGGTAAAGTGCCCAGAGTCCCAAAGCCAGCAAAAACAAGGTCAGAAAAATGGAGGGAGGCAGGAACAAAGTTGGAGGAAGACCACATTAAGGTTGTCACTTCTAACAATGCTTCACTCACATAGGAACACACCATAATAGCCTATGGTGTGCTGAAACCAGTATGTGCATGTATGTCCTTACATTCTCACATGCAGAGGCATAGCTACTAGTGGTGCAATGCACTGGCGCCAAGATTTGGGTGGGGGCCCAACCACAACAACCCCTTGAGCCCTGAGAGTGCACTTACTAGTATAGGTGCTGGAAGTGGGACAGAGGTTGAATGTCAGTCTAGTCGTCTGACAAATTGCTGCTTATTCTTACTTTTCTTTCTCTTACTGAAAACTGCGAGGGATTTGTAAAGTGAACTATGTGACAAATTTGCTGGGGTGAAAGGTGTGGTTTTCTTTTAACACAGCTATTTTAAATACCTACGATTGAAGTGTACTAATATTTAAAAAACAAATTAACTTGAAAGCACAAATGAAGCACTTGTTTTCTAATTTCTGGAGTGTGATGTAAACAGAGATTTTAATAGGATCAAAACAAATCATGAATCATGACACTATACTTGGTGATGAGCAAATGACAAATATTCGCTGAAATTCAGTTTCCACATAATGTTGTTTGTGAGATATATAGTTTTATCAGTACAACTGTATGTCTGTGCACATTCAGTGATCCTTTCAATGAAACATTGTGCTGTCTGTAAATATCGGTGTGCTACCACACCATTCTTTAGTAATATATTTGTGACAGTGTGCTTTTTAATTCAACACATTACACACCTTTTTGCTCATTTGCAACATTTGTTTTTTGCGCAATACTTGTATTTTTCAGAATGCCTATGAACCCCCAACAGCACTGCCCAACAGGGCCACAGGAGCTGTTACAGCACTGGGAGCTTGTTGTGAGCTCTGTACAATTCCCTCAGTTGTAGGAATAATACTACAAGAAGCAGAATCCACTGAAGCACCTGCGGAGGAACTGCAAAGGCCTCATTGCACGAGCACTGAATGGTCGAGCAACATGCATGCTCAGTTTGGTAAATGCTGCATGTACCATTCAGCCCTGCCTGCCTACTACCAGCAGTGGTCAAAGAAGACTTCATGCCCTTACTGCTGGGTGGCTTCAGATGACAAGATACTCACTGCATTCAGCCTGACAGGTGGAGGCCAGATGATCGTGGTCAAGAAAACAACATACACTTACTTAGGGCGGATGCTGAAACAGGGAAAATAAATTATTCGAGCGTCTTTTGGTCCATCCATTTTATGCTAAATAAATGCTCAGGTAAATTTAAAACAACATTTTTGGGTAGCTAATGCACAATTCTTCCTTATTAAACTAGAAGCAGGAAAAATAATCGTTCTGAGACCCCAGGGGCCAGAATCTTAGAAAACAAGATGTTGCTCCTCAGAACAAGATACTGAGAGAGACGGAACTGGAATAACAGTTATACACAGTGCTGTAGTAGAGGTGGGTGAACTAACAGTGAGTCCAGAGCCAAAAGGCTGTCTTTGGCTTTCAGAGCGCATCTTGGGTCTAAGAGCCAAGGCACGAGCTGAGCCATGGGAACATTTGGCATGGAAATTGTGCAGCAAATATTATATACAAATATGATAAAGTGTCTTCAAAATTCAAAAAGTATATTTCTTTAACAAGCACTTCGCCTTAATACATCAGAATATATCACTGCATTGAAAGGCATTTATTAAAACACACCCACCCCTTACTGCACCAACGATACCATTTGTGAACTAAGAGGCAAATCTATTGTCATGTGCACCCCATATGTGAACTATATTCTTATTTGACAAGGAGCAAAATTATAGTCCATTTAGTCAAACACAAGAGAGTTTTTTTACAGCACACATCCTTACATATTTCAAAGTTTTCTCATATGTAATATTGACAAAATAGAAGGCATAATAAAATAAAGTAACTACCTAGGAAGACACACTTTGGTCAAGTGCCAAAGTTGGGATATATATCTCATTTTATCTGGGTTCACATTGTGTAATTTAGCCACTATATTGGTATCCCTTTCTCACTCTTGTTTGACTTCAAAGTTTAATGCTTTGTCTTTCATTCTTAGTGAATAAGGTTTAAGAGGACCTCTGGCATCTGGCTCAATCCTTTGGTGGCTTACCCACCTCTATTCATTACTCTGGGTATTCTGAGTCTAGAATATGCTACTTCCAGGGTGATACCTGTTTTGTATGTGAAGATATCAGAGCATGAACTGTTGCTGACCATTTTGTACCTGTGGTGTGCATAAGGGGAACACATGCTGCATATTGTGTGAGTGTTTACACACAGGCCTGGAATGCTGCTGTAGATGCTGTTCATGTTCTGTGCATGTGAGGGAGGATTGCATTGTTCCTAGCCAGATCGGTATGTGTTCTATGGATGTGAGGGAAGTGTGCACTCCTGCCTGGTGCGGTACCAGTTTTGTGTGTGGAAATCTTGCTATGCATGTGGTACCAGTTTTGTGTGTGGAAATCTTGCTATGCGTGTGAGTCAAGCTTGCACTCATACACCCCAGTACTGTTTCTTACACTTGTACCAAATCTGAAATACTTTTTATCTGTTGTCTCTTAGGGAGGCATTAAATGGTGCTGCCCTATGTCACACTTGTTCCTTGTCTTTGAAGGAAGCTTGCAATGGACTACAGTACTACGCTTGTTCCATGTCTTTGAAGATAACTTACACTGGCCCTGTGGTACCATACTTGTTCCATGTCTTTGAAGGAACCTTGCACTGGCCCTGCAGAACTGCACTTGCTCCATGTCTTTGAATGAAGCTTACACTAGTCTTGCATTACCACATTTGTTCCATGTCTTAGAAGAAAGCTTTCACTGACTAGTACTGCAGTAACACACTTCTTCTTGAAGCACACATGCACTGGTCCTGCTGTACCACACTTGTTCCATTTCTTTCCAGGAAGATATAGCTGCCAAGGTTTTAGATTGCTTATGTGTGACATTTTCATAATTCCAGTGTAATTATGAGTGACATTCAACAAATATGAGTGAAACTTTCTTGCGAGCAAAATCAAGCAATGAAAACAAGGGGAAAAAAATTATATATCAAAAATGACACGCCTTTGAGCAGCAAGAAACTCTAAGAATATCTTAAAACTGCTGCAAAGCACCAGAAATGGAAGGACACCTGAGTGCCTTCTCTGTCGTGTCATGAGATACTGCAGGACACAGTGTGGAAAGCATTTTGTCAAAAAATAACAACAACAAAGTGCCATTTAGTGCTTTTGTCACAGAGATTCTTCTGTTACTATGCAGTTGATCCAGCGCTATCAATAAAAATGTCTTCTCCTTTAGGTATTGACGTCCAGGTTGAAAAACATTCCTCTTCACAACTATACCAATATGACGGTGGGGCCCATAACACCGTAATAAACCTTCACTCTCACATATATTTCCTGGAACACATCCACCTTTACCTTAGGAGAAAAAGTTAATGATTTTGCTGGAAGGAGACGGGATACCTTTTTAAATCAACATAATAATTCTCAAATTTCTCAGGTATTCCGCTCATTGGTCGATGGACCAACTAGTAGGAATCAGTTGATGGTGATTAAGACCAGCTCAATCACTATAAACTCTTATTAAACATTTACAATTATCATTGAGCTAAAGAACCACAGACTCGTAAATTTAATTATAATATAGTTTATCTAATTTTTATAAGCATGAATAAGTTCAGTTTTATTATCGGATCAATACATTTATTATCATTATAAGAATAAATTGAAATTGCAATGCATACCCTTTAGATGGAAAATAAAGTCTGTCACAGCAGTTAAATTCAGATCTCAGCATAGAATTCCCAAAAACTGACTGTCTGTCCTACAAAACAGGCCTCCTCGACGGACCACCTATATAGGTTTTCCGCCAATCTCTCTCTTTCCTTCTCAATCAGAATTATGAGCAAAAGATTAATCGTATTAAAATATAAAGGCCTATAGAAAAATAGCAGCGGCTTCTCCAGCGTCAGCGTCCAGTGCTCAATAAAAATATGTAAAAACAGCGCTCCTCCTACTTAGGAGTAGGTCCTCTTATACCCTAATTCTAACTTACTAAACAGAAAAGTTACATTTTGGGGGCGAGATTCACTCTCATTGGTCCATTTGGGGGGTGGCATACATCTCATTATTTCTCTCCTTGTTCTAACCATTTGTTAAGAATGTTCATAATTTTATCCTTTCTCACGTTCAGGACATTACCAATCCAATCAACGGTCTCTATTTGTATCCTCTTTCCGATACTTTATTTTGAACAGTTCATTGTCCTTTCACATATACACTGCGACTTCTGACGCTCTTTCGCTAAGTCCCCCCTTGGCACACACTCGGGTGATAAGGTCATCACAGCCTTGATCCCGCTTCCATCCCAGGCTTTGGAAATAACCACGTGATGCTTTCGTTTACAGCTTCTTTCTTTCGCTTGGAAGCCATCTTGCGCACGCGCACTTTAGCTTTTTCGCCTCAGCAGCCATTTTTACAGCACGGCCTAGCAGGCCTAAGCGAACTATCATAGAAATAAACAGAAAATAGTTAAGAATAAGGAAAATAAGCCTTTTCGCTTCCCTCCCATCATTCTACGTACCCCAATTAGGTGTTACCTAGCAAAAGCAACATATAAAGCTATTCCTTACTTACCAATCGCTTTATTTTGCCACCATACAATTTACTACAAAGCACAAAATCTTGCAATATTATTCTAATTAGTACGCAAATCATTATGTTAGCGTTATTCACATTAACAATTGTAAGTAGATTAGTCTGCACATGAAGTGGCATGTTACCAAAACATTTATGAAGAAAACATACGTTGTTGGTTATTCACCGAAACAAACAATTTTATTAATTATTAATGTTAATATTAGGGGGTTCAAAATTTTCTCGTTTACCTTGCTCCATCACAGTTCATAAGTTACAATCGTAATCTAGCACAGTGAGCTATGAACTGCCATCAAGGAGCTGCATGTAACTTGCATGCTACAGGTTAGAAAGGTATGTCTTTTTCCCAGTCTTTCATTATCCTGATGTTGCTGAAAAGATTTGCTTGGGTTTCACTTCAAACAATCATATCGTAAGAGGAATTTGTTCTCACAATAAATGTTTTTTGTGGGAATAATTTGTGCTCAAACTTTTCACCTGCAGCAACTTTAAAATTTGCACCTCTCTATCAAGCAATTTGGCATTATTTTTTGCACTATTTGGCCAAATTTCAACAATGAGGAATGTGGAATTTCTTTAATTCCAGTCTTCTGTTTTTGAGTTTCTTCTCTTTCACACATGTCTTTTTCCTGACATGATAAAAAGTGGGTCCGGATGTAGATTAAGAATTCAGAAAAGGTCAGCGCTCAGTGAGAGTAATTATATTTAAATGTATTTAAATGTATTTCTATTGCTCTTTTATTTTGGATGAGAGGGTACAGACATCGTTTTCATAGAGCACACACTGTAGATGGAATTATCTCTTAGAGTTTAGGTTTCCATGATCTCCTGGACTATTTCTTTACAATCAGTTCGGACCTGGGGAGGGCGTATGGCGGAAGGAGTGAGAGGGAAGTGTAGAGGGGGCCGAAGTTGAAGTACATCACATTGGTTGCTTGTAGAGCGCTTATGCACTCTCAGCTGTAACCTTTTCCTACCGCCACCTTAACCCCTTCCATGCTCATGACGGAACCATTCCGTCATGAGCACATGCTCAGGAAATCCCTCTGCTGCAGACAGCAGAGGGATTTCCCATTTTTTTTTTTTGCCTGGGGAGGTGGGGAACAGCTCCCCCAACCTCCCTAGGCCTATTTTTGTATTTCATTGTAATGACGATCGCGCGCATGGCGCGCTATCGTCATTGCAACGAAATCAAAACTGAAATTTAGTTTCAGTTTCTCAGTTTCGGTGCTTGTGGGGCTATCTCAGCCCCCCGAGCACCGAAAAAGATGGGAGAGGTATTGTTGGAAAGGGGAGGATCTCCCCTTTCCAATGGTACCATTCCCTAGTGGATCCCTGCTTGGGGATCACCCCAGGAGGGTGATCCCCAAGCAGGGATCCACCCACTTGCACCAGGGAGGGGGGAGCGGCCCTTTGGGCAAGGGCCTTTGCTCCCCCCAATATTTGTATGGTCGCAACAGTCTTTCTGCCCCCCTGGGGGGCATATGGGGGCAGTAGCCCCCAATCTGCCCCCCCGGGGGTGGAAAGCCCACTAGAAACCAGGGATTTTTTTTTTATTGACGTTGGGGTGGGGGCTGCCCAAAAAAGGCATGGCAATGCCCCCCCAGAGAAATGTCAGTCTTTCTGCCCCCCAAGGGGCAGACGGGGGCAGTAGCCCCAATCTGCCCCCCTGGGGTGCAGAAAGCCCACTAGAAACCAGGGATTCTTTTTTATTGACGTTGGGGGTGGGGTCTGCCCAAAAAGGTCATGGCAATGCCCCAACCCCCCACCAGAGAAATGTCAGTCTTTATGCCACCCCAGGGGGCATACGAGGGCAGTAGCCCCCAATCTGCCCCCCCGGGGGGCAGAAAACCCACTAGAAACCAGGGATTTTTTTTATTGACGTTGGGGTGGGGGCTACCCAAAAAGGGCATGGCAATGCCCCCCCCAGAGAAATGTCAGTCTTTCTGCCCCCCTGGGGGGCAGATGTTTGCAGTAGCCCCCAATCTGCCCCCCGGGGGGGCAGAAAGCCCACTAGAAACCAGGGATTGTTTTTTTTTTATTGACGTTGGAGTGGGGCTGCCCAGAATGGGCATGATAATGCCCCCACCCCAAAAACAATTACCACAGTCTTTCTGCCCCTCCCCGGAGGCATATTGGGGCAATAGCCCCTCATCTTCCCCCCGGGAAGGGGGGCAGAAAGCCCTCTAGGCCTCAGGATTTTTTTTTTTTATTCAGGGTTGAGGTCAGCCCACAATGGGCATGCCAATGCCCACACCTCTCCAAACAAATGCCACAGTCTTTCTGCCCCCCCACTGAGGGGCTGATGGGGGCAGTGGCCCCTGATCTGCCCCTAGGGGGGCAGAAAGCCCACTAGGCGCCTGCGATTACACTGGCTTTTTTTATGCGTGGGGGTGGGGGCTGCCCAGAATGGGCATACCAATGCTCCCAAGCCCCAAAAACATAACCACAGTCTTTCTGCCCCCCTTGGGGGCATATCGGGGCAACCCCCCCCCCCCGATTCCCCACCAGGGCGGCAGAAAGCCCACTAGGCACAGACTTGTTTTTAGCAATGTGCCTACCTGTGGATTTTGGGCCCTAGCGCACCCGGCACATAGGGAAACCTAGCAAACCTGTACATTTTTTTAAACTAGACACCAAGGGGAATCCAGGATGGGGTGACTTGTGTGCCTCTCACCAGGTTCTGTTACCCAGAATCCCTTGCAAACATCAAACTTAGTTAAAAAAAACACATTTTTCTCACATTTCTGTGGTGGCAAGTTCTGGAATCTGCGTGGATCCACAAAATTCCATCCCATCCCGCATTCCCCAAAGTCTTCTGAGAAAAATGGTACCTCACTTATGTGGGTAGGCCTAGTGCCCGCGACAGGAAACGGCCCAAAACACAACGTGGACACACCACATTTTACAGTGAAAACTGACACTATTTTGCAAAGTGCCTAGCTGTAGATTTTGAACCCTAGCTCTGCCGGCACCTAGGGAAACCTAGCAAACCTATACATTTTTTAAAACTAGACACCCAGGGGAATCCAGGATGGGGTGACTTGTCTGGCTCTCACCAGGTTCTGTTACCCAGAATCCCTTGCAAACCTCAAACTTTGTAAAAAAAAACATATTTTCCTCACATTTCTGTGGTGGAAAGTTCTGGAATCTATGTGGATCCACAAATTTCCTACCACCCAGCGTTCCTCCAGGTCTCCTGATAAAAATGGTACCTGACTCGCATGGGTGGGTCAAGTACCCGCGGCAGGCAAGGGCCCAATACGTATTGAGGAGACATCAAAATGACCTATCACAAAACAATCTGGTTTTGCAAGGGGGGTCACCTGGGTTTTTGGCCCCGGGCTCGGCGGTCATCTTGGAAAACTACCAAACCCACACATTTCTGAAAACTAGACACCCGGGGGAGTCCAGCGAGGTATGGCTTGCGTGGGTCCCCCAACGTTTTCCTACCCAGAATGCCCTGCAAACCTCAAATTTAGCTGAAAAAATCCCTTTTTTCCCACATTTCTGTGTGGGAAAGTTCTGGAATCCATGTGGATCCACAAATTTCCTACCACCCAGTGTTCCCCCAGGTCTCCCGATAAAAATGATACCTCACTCGCGTGGGTGGGTCAAGTACCCGCGACAGGCAAGGGCCCAAAACGTATTGAGGAGACATCAAAATGACCTATCACAAAACAACCTGGTTTTGCAAAAGGGGTCACCTGGGTTTTGGCCCCGGGCTCGGTGGCCATCTTGGAAAACTACCAAACCCACACATTTCTGAAAACTAGACACCTGGGGAGTCCAGCGAGGTATGGCTTGCGTGGATCCCCCAACGTTTTCCTACCTGGAATGCCCTGCAAACCTCAAATTTAGCTGAAAAAAACACATTTTCCACATATTTTTGGGTGGAATCACAGTGGCGGCACAAATGTCCTACCCCACAGCGTTCCCCTCAGTCTCCCGAGTAAAATGATACCTCACTTTTGTGGGTGGGGCAAGGGCCTGTGACTTGGAAGAGCCCAAAACATAGGGAATAAGGGTATAGCAATGAGAATTCTAAGCGCTACATTTAAAAAAAAATAAGTTTTTAGCCAATTCTGCATTGGACACCCACACAAGTGAGGTATCATTTTACTCGGGACACTAATGAGAACGCTGTGGGGTAGGACATTTGTGCTGCCACGCTGATTCCACACAAAAATATGTAGAAAATGTGTTTTTTTCAGCTAAATAGGAGGTTTGCAGAGGATTCTGGGTAGGGAAACGTTGGGGGATCCATGCAAGCCATACCTCATTGGACTCCCCAGGGTGTCTAGTTTTCAGAAATGTGTGGGTTTGGTAGGTTTCCCTAGATGGCGTCGAGCCCGGGGCCAAAACCCCAGGTCCCCCCCCCAAAACCAGGTAGTTTTGTTATAGGTAATTTTGAAGTCTCCACAGTACGATTTGGGCCATTTCCTGTTGCAGCCACTATGCCTACCCACATAAGTGAGGTACAATTTTTATCAGGAGATCTGGGGGAATGCTGGGTGGTAGGAAATTTGTGTCAGCCCATTGATCCTACAACTTTCCCACACAGAAATGTGAGAAGAAATAGATTTTTTCAACAAAATTTGAGGTTTGCAGGGGATTCTGGGTAGGGAAATGTTGGGGGACCCACGCAAGCCATACCTTGCTAGACTCACCCGGGTGTCTAGTTTTCAGAAATGTGTGGGTTTGGTAGGTTTTCCTAGGTGGCCGCCGAGCCCGGGGCCAAAAACTCATGGAACCCCCCTTGTAAAACCAGGTTGTTTTGTGATAGGTAATTTTGATGTCGACTCAATAGGTTTTGGGCCCTTGCCTGTCGCAGGTACTTGACCCACCCACGCGAATGAGGTACCATTTTTATCGGGAGACCAGGGGGAATGCTGTGTAGAAGGAAATTTGTGGATCCACGCAGATTCTAGAACTTTCCCACGCAAAAATTTGAGAAAAAAGTGATTTTTCCTGCTAAATTTGAGGTTTGCAGGGGATTCTCAGTAGGAAAATTTTGGGGGACCCACGCAAGCCATACCTTGCTGGACTCCCCAGGGTGTCTAGTTTTCAGAAATGTGTGGGTTTGGTAGGTTTCCCTAGATGGCCGCCGAGCCCGGGGCCAAAATCTCATGGGACCCCCCCTTGCAAAACCAGGTTGTTTTGTGATGGGTAATTTTGAAGTCGCCTCAATAGGTTTTGGGCCCTTGCCTGTCGCGGGTACTTGACCCACCCATACAAGTGAGGTACCATTTTTCTCGGAAGACTTTGGGGAAAGCAGGGCAAGGTGGAATTTTGTGGAATTTTATGGATCCACACAGATTCCAGAACTTTCCACCACAGAAATGTGAGGAAAACTTGATTTTTTGGCAAATTTTGAGGTTTGCAAGGGATTTTGGGTAACAGAACCTGGTGAGAGCCAGGCAAGTAACCCCATCCTGGATTCCCCTGGGTGTCTAGTTTCCAAAAATGTATAGGTTTGCTAGGTTTCCCTAGGTGCCGGCAGCGCTAGGGTTCAAAATCTACAGCTAGGCACTTTGTAAAAAAAGAGTCAGTTTTCACAGTGAAAATGTGTTGCGTCCACGTTGCGTTTTGGGCCTTTTCCTGTCACGGGCACTAGGCCTACCCACACAAGTGAGGTACGATTCTTCTCGGAAGACTTTGGGGAATGCGAGGTGGGTGGAATTTTGTGGATCCACGCAGATTCCAGAACTTTCCACCACAGAAATGTGAGGAAAATGTGTTTTTTTTTTTACAAATTATGAGGTTTGCAAGGGATTCTGGGTAACAGAACCTGGTGAGAGCCAGTCAAGTCACCCCATCCTGGATTCCCCTGGGTGTCTAGTTTTCAAAAATGTATAGGTTTGCTAGGTTTCCCTAGGTGCCGGCAGCGCTAGGGTTCAAAATCTACAGCTAGGCACTTTGTAAAAAAAGAGTCAGTTTTCACCGTGAAAATGTGTTGCGTCCACGTTGCGTTTTGGGCCTTGCCTGTCACGGGCACTAGGCCTACCCACACAAGTGAGGTACGATTCTTCTCGGAAGACTTTGGGGAATGCGAGGTGGGTGGAATTTTGTGGATCCACGCAGATTCCAGAACTTTCCACCACAGAATTGTGAGGAAAATGTGTTTTTTTTTTACAAATTATGAGGTTTGCAAGGGATTCTGGGTAACAGAACCTGGTGAGAGCCAGTCAAGTCACCCCATCCTGGATTCCCCTGGGTGTCTAGTTTTAAAAAATGTATACGCTTGCTAGGTTTCCCTAGGTGCCGGCAGAGCTAGGGTTCAAAATCCACAGCTAGGCACTTTGAAAAAAAGGGTCCATTTTCACTGTGAAAATGTGGTGTGTCCACGTTGTGTTTTGGGCCGTTTCCTGTCGCGGTCACTAGGCCTACCCACACAAGTGAGGTATCATTTTTCTCGGAAGACTTTGGGGAACGCGGGGTGGGTGGAATTTTGTGGATCCACGCAGATTCCAGAACTTTCCACCACAGAAATGTGAGGAAAATGTGTTTTTTGGACACATTTTTAGATTTGCAAGGTATTCTGGGTAACAGAACCTGGTGAGAGCCAGTCAAGTCACCCTATCCTAGATTCCCCTGGGTGTCTAGGTTTAAAAAACATATAGGTTTGCTAGGTTTCCCTAGGTGCCAGCAGAGCTAGGGTTCAAAATCTGCAGCTAGGCACTTTGCCAAAAAAGGGCCCCATTTCACTGTGAAAATGTGGTGTGTGCATGTTGCGTTTCGGGCCGTTTCCTGTCGCGGGCACTAGGCCTACCCACACAAGTGAGGTACCATTGTTCTCAGAAGACTTTGGGGAATGCAAGGTGGGGGGAATTTTGTGGATCCACACAGATTCCAGAACTTTCCACCACAGAAATGTGAGTAAAATGTGTTTTTTTGGACAAATTTTTAGGTTTGCAAGGGATTCTGAGTAACAGAACCTGGTGAGAGCCAGTCAAGTCACCCCATCCCGGATTCCCCTGGGTGTCTAGTTTTCAAAAATGTATAGGTTTTCTAGGTTTCCCTAGGTGTTGGCAGAGTTAGGGTTCAAAATCTAGAGATAGGCACTTTGCAAAAAAAGGGTCCGTTTTCACTGTGAAAATGTAGTGTGTTCACGTTGCGTTTTGGGCCGTTTCCTGTCGTGGGCCCTAGGCCTACCCACACAAGTGAGGTACCATTTTTCTCGGAAGACTTTGGGGAACGCGGGGTGGGTGGAATTTTGTGGATCCACACAGATTCCAGAACTTTCCACCACAGAAATGTGAGGAAAATGTGTTTTTTTGGACACATTTTTAGGTTTGCAAGGGATTCTGGGTAACAGAACCTGGTGAGAGCCAGTCAAGTCACCCCATCCTGGATTTCCCTGGGTGTTTAGTTTTCAAAAATGTATAGGTTTCTTAGGTTTCCCTAGGTGCTGCAGAGCTAGGGTTCAAAATCTACAGCTAGGCACTTTGCAAAAAAAGGGTCCGTTTTCACTGTGAAAATGTGGTGTGTCCACTTTGCGATTTGGGCCGTTTCCTGTCGCGGGCACTAAGCCTACCCACACAAGTGAGGTACCATTTTTCTCGGAAGACTTTGGGGAACGCGGGGTGTGGGGAATTTTGTGGATCTACTCAGATTCCAGAACTTTCCACCACAGAGATGTGAGGAAAATGTGTTTTTTTTAAACAAATTTGTAGGTTTGCAAGGGATTCTGGGTAATAGAACCTGGTGAGAGCCAGTCAAGTCACCCCATTCTGGATTCCCTTGGGTGTCTAGTTTTCAAAAATGTATAGGTTTGCTAGGTTTCCCTAGGTGCCGGCAGAGCTAGGGTTCAAAATCTACAGCTAGGCACTTTACCAAAAAAGTGTCAGATTTCACTGTAAAAATGTGGTGTGTCCACGTTGCGTTTTGGGCCGTTTCCTGTCGCGGGCACTAGGCCTACCCACACAAGTGAGGTACCATTTTTATTGGGAGTCTTAGGGTAACACAGAATTGTAGAGCAACTGTTATTACCTATTGACTTTCGATGTATTTCTGCCTTCAAAATGAAAGACAATGTATAAAAAAGAAGTCATTTTGAAAAATGACCTATAATTCTCATGCTAGTATGGGTACTCACAATTTCGGAAATGTGCAAATATCTACTGTTTCTAAACTCTATATTTTGTTCCAATTTCAGAAATACATAGGTGTCTTTCATACCGATTTTTCCATGTATATATTTTCCCAAATTAATTGCTATATACCCGGTACATAATAAAAAACCATTGCAAGACGTTGCTCAGTTATTGGCTCTGGGTACGTCGGGTTCTTGGTGAACCTACAAGTCCTATATATCCCCACAACCAGAAAGGTCCAGCGGATGTAACGGTATATTTCTGTCAAACATCTGTCATAATTAGGAGAAGTTACAGGTGAAAACGTTGACACAAATGGCTGTTTTTTTCAACTAATTTTCAATTTTTCCTTTATTCAACAGTTAGTTTCTATAAAGAAACCTTTAAGGATCTACACAAATGACCCCTTGCTGAATTTAGAATTTTGTCTAATTTTCTAAAATGTATAGCTTTCCAGGATCCATTATTGCTTTCATACCCATTTCTACCATTAACTGGAAAGAGGTTGAAAGCACAAAAAATAGCAAAAATAGGCTATGTCCCAGAAAAATGCCAAAACTGTGTAAAAATGTTTGGTTTTCTGACAAAAGTCTGCTTGTCCCTTAAAGCTGAGAAGATGGTGATTTCAGCACACAACCCCTTTTTGATACCATTTGCAGGGAAAAACCAGACGCTTTCATCTGTAGCCCTTTTTTCCCATTTAAAAAAAAAAAAATTTACCTGTAATTTGGCTAATTTCTGGGTCCCCTCCAGGGGAATCCACAAACCCTGGGTACCTTTAGAATCACCATAATGTTGGAAAAAAAGGACGCAAATGTTTCGTGGATACCTTATGTGGTCAAAAAGTTACAGGGGCCTAAGCGCGAACTACCCCAAATAGCCAAAAAAAGGCTTAGCACGGGGGGAGGGAAAGGCCTAGCAGCACAGGGGTTAACACAACGTCACAGACCTGCAAGGCAGCTATAACGTAAACCAGCTGCCACGTTATGTGAGGATTGAAGGACTAGTTAGTGGCAGTTACTGTTAGCGAGCACAGCTGCAGTGCCTGTCGGATATCGGACCAGCCCCGCCCTCCACACCGACTTCTCCATGCACAGGCTCAGCTGCAGCCACACTCCTCCAGGAGTCGAGTCGACAACTTCTCGCCAGTCGCGCCATGGCATTGCAGCATTCATTCTGTGCTTGGCTGCAGCTCAAAGCTTCCAGGTTGCCTGTGAGGCACCACCTCTCCGGCAGCGGTCTGGACTGGGACGGGTCCCACAGTGGGTCAACAGACTTGAGTGTCTTTCCCATTGCACAGTCTGAATCCCTCAACAAATGTGCCGTGCAAGCAGCTATGGCCAGGCGTGCATCTAAGGCTGACAAACTTGAGTCTGCCGCACAGCCCGATAGCGCCAGAGAGTGAAGAGAGTGAGTCTGTCCTCTCCTGGTTGTCTCTCTCAACAGTAGCCACTGGCCATTTTCAAGACTGACTAGCTGTGACACTCCGTCACGTGATGTCGCGTCACAGACAGTGAACCTGAATGGATTGCCGTGGCAGTGAATAAACTTTGTTACATTGTAGCCTCACAGCCGGCCTAAGCCAACCCAGTCTCGAGCTGAGCCATCCGCTCCCAAGCCTGCTGCAAGCAGCGTGGATCGCGTGCTGCAACCTGGCTTTCTGACAATACACATAACAGCACTCTGGCTTGATAGCTAAGGCAGTATAAATGCGTGACTTTGTGTTTCAGTGCATTGATACAGACCACCACACTGAAATGTGTTAGTCTAATGCCTGATGCATGGTACTTTGCAGGGCTGGGAAGATTGTGATGCTCTTGACCAGTGCGGCATGTCTTATAAGTGAGCTCAAGGATCAGTTGTGCTCTATTTTAAGGGTGGGTGGTAAACTCCGCTCTGCCAGCGGAGTTCATGGAGTTTTTGTCACTCCGCTTTGATGGCAGAGTCTGGAAAAAACTTTGCCTACACCACGTAGTGGAGTTTAACGGCACACACCACCACATATTACTATTCACCTATACGTTCCTGATTTTATGGGGCTTGTTTTGGTAGCTCTTGCACTTGATTTGGGCTCCTTTTCACAGTGAGTTGAGCTTGTTTCTTGGTTTCAGACCTGGCAATATTTTCCACCAGCGGGTGGGCTCCAGCGAGATGCTGACTCTGTCTTTGCAGAGTGACTGAGTGTTCTGTGAGGCCTTTCAGTCAGCAGCCGCTGCAGTACCAGCCCCTCTGTGCGCAGTAAGGGCCGCAAGAAGCAGGAGCAGCTGTAGCACCAGAAGTGGGAGCGCCGGGGCCGCCTGCAGCTCTACGTCTCTACATCTTCATCATCGGCTGCATTGCGCATCCCCTTCATTGCCAAGAAGCCCACCAACATGGCCCTGCGGCAGCAGAAGGCGAGGGCCCGGCCGCGGAGTGCTGTGCTCCCCTGCTTGTGGTTACTGCCCTGCTTGTGCCAGTGTATTTACTACTGCACCGTGCTATCTACTGTACCACTAACTACAGCACAAGTACCATCTGCCTCTCGATGCTGTGCTTCTGTGTGCACTTGTGGTTATTGCCCTGGCTGCTTCTGCCAGTCTCTTCTCCTGCCCCTGCTCTACCTGCCACTTGCTACTGCTCATAAATAACTATCTACAACTGACTACAGCACAAGCGCAGCCTTCCACGGACTACTGCACTTGTCTTGCATCACTGTCTGTGCCCCTGTCTACAGCACAAACATTGCCTGCTGCTGAGCACTATACCACCAATTTGTTCGCTTCTGGTTACTGTCCTATTCTTGTTGTAAATACTGTACTGCCCTTCTCCGTGCACTGCATTACCTGCCACTCACTCCTGTGCTTAGCTTACACCACTCTCTGCACCTGACTACATTACCAGCCCTGCCCTCGCCCACTCACTGCACTACCCCTGCGTGCGCCTCTGGCTACTGACCTGCTCCTGATAGTGAATACGGTACTGTCTCTACCTACCACTGACTGCTCTGTGGTGCACCTCTATGCACTCCTGACTTCTGGTCCAACGCCGTGCACCTCCTCTCCTGGCTCTGCCTGTGTCTCCTGCTACTAACCCATCCCTAACCTGTCTGTGCTGCTCCCCTGAACACCCCTGGCAACTGCAGCCACTCTGTGCACGCCTATGTCACATACTACTAATTCAAACATTCAGCTCATCACTTGTTTGTTCCACTGTGAGCCTCTGCATGCTGTCCCACTCGCACCTGTAGATGGGTGCTCTCCTACGCCTGGCTGCGCACCGGGCTGCGTTATTACCTCTTGATGTGTCCTTGCCTGCCTTCAAGTCTCAGCACCTTTTAAGCACCGGGTACTGGGTGACGGTATTGCCAGTCTGCTGCTACAGCATGCCTGCTGCCGCAGGCCCGGGTAGATCTGCGGAGACCTGGAGTCCTGAGTGTCGGGAATGTGCTCAGATGTCACACTAGCGGCCTCTTGTGCAGTGTGAATAATGAATAAAATCAACAGTGTGCAGGCATTTCTAAAACCCAAACCATGCTATAAAGCAGCAGACCGCTAGTGGGAGCCTATCAGTACCCCTTCTGTGCTGAAACCTGTACCCCTGGGGGTAAAAATGTAAATCCGTATTTGTAAAGCACAAACTACTCACCCTTACGGGTCTCAAGGCGCTGGGGGCCGTCGTGGAAATTAAGTGAGTTATTGCCCAGAGTCACATGGTGCTAAACTGAGCTGCTGCCGGAGCCAGGGATCGAACCATGAGCCCTGTGCTCCGAAGTCAGCTGCCCTGGCCGCTGCACCACACCTCTCCACTCTGTGTGAGTGTGTGTTATGTGCAACCTTCTGAGCCTGGAGCGTGCGAGTGGAGCAACTCACGGAACTCCGCGGAATTCCACAGAGTTTTTATGCAAATCTGCGGAATTCCGCATAGTGCAACTCCGCGAGCTCCGCCCCCACTACTCTATTTCAGAGTGTTTTAGGTCTGACTGAAAGACTGTTTTAGCTGTCTCATGTTTTCTCAAATATAATACATAACCTTGCTTTCAGAATATGGGTTTTCCGTAAGCCCACTTCAGTTGTTTGTCAGAGTGTCATTCACATAATGGTTCAGATCTTCAGAATAGCATACATAAAATTGGGCAGTGGATTAGTCCTCATCAGCTACTGGCTTTGTTGCCAATGTTTCACTCTGCCCAGTAGATAACCGCTGGTCTCTAGGATGCCATGTAGTCTGAGCAACAGTATTATGCCTGCTTACTCTGTTTTAATTTACATCTAGAGGAGTCCGAACCCAGGAGGTATTTCCTTTGGTTCACCCTCCACCTGCTCACCTGAAACTGAAGGCTAGTGCTAAGTGAGTAATGGCAGTCTACTGCTGTTGCTACTAAACTTCAACTTTTTTATGCAGGGCGCCAGGCATCACTGCTGCAAGCTTCGAAACCATGCCACCATCTTGAATTGGTATTCTGCATAATTGATCCTTTTTACTGTTGAAAGATGGCAGATGAGTGTGCAGCTTTACTATTTTTTTATTGAAGCACATGCCGCCCACATTTAGTTGACATATTTTTTTCTTTTGTTTTTCATATTTTTCTTTTATTTTATCATATGCCTTCAGTACAAGGAAAACCAATACCTGATGTCAATACTCTTCTCTGCAAAAGTCCACAAAGATCAGACTCACAAAGTCTACAGTGCTGGTCCAAGTGTGGCCGATGGGAGATTAGAGAACTTTGTTGGACATTCAGGATTCAGTGCAGCTTACCTCAATACCTTTGAATTGCACTAGTGGACCAATGAACCAGATACGCACCCTGTTGCTCCTATGCTACCATCTATCCCAAATATGGTCCGTTAGAGTGAGTGGTGTACATGTGTGAGCAGTGTGCTTGTGTGAGTGCAGGATAGCCACCATGTTTAGTGAGTATACTGTGAATGGTGTGCCTGTGTGAATCAAAGATTAACATTGTTGTTTATGAGTGTAAGGTAAGTGAGCTACAAGTCGTGCCTGTGTGATTTTATAGTGAGGCATATGCTTGTGTGGGTGTAGTGTGAGGGGTGTGTCTATGTGAGGGCAGCAGTGTGAGTACGGGGTCACTGCTTGTTATGTCTTTGTGCACAAGCACTTTACAAGGGCCAAACATATTGGCTTTGGTAATGCTTTTTATGGATATGGCTTTGACTTGCAGAAATGCAGTGCAGGGAGGGAAAATACAATAGTGTGTGTAGAGAGTTTTGATATGGCAGATGCATACTATGTCAAAGGAGGTTGTGCAGTGTAAGAGGCAGCTAAGAGACTAAGATGTCATTCTAGTTAGGGGTCCTAGTTACTTTGCTTGCACTAGGGCCCCTGGCTACCGAGCTACATCACTGCACACAGGTTAACCTATAAAATGAACCCCACTTTTCATACACAATAATCTAAGGAATCTAAAACAGTACACAGTTGTCTGCCCACCTTTAGCTCTTTCCAAAACAGTTTTTGAGATTTGCTCAATGATTTGTATAAAGCCATTCACAGGGACCTGTGAGTCTCATCTAAGGAAATAGTAGCTTAACATAAAACCTACTTTTTCTGCCAGCTGACTGTATTTTCATAAATCTCAGTTTCACATTTCAGACAAACAATCACAAGTCCCTTGCTCTTCAAGATGCCTGGCATCAAGTCCGGCCACACAGACTAGTAAACTTTAGAACCATGATTTTACTCACAGGAGATTGGTAAGAGCAAAACAATTCTTGTAGGAACAGTTTATTTGGATGTGTGCTTCAGCTGACTGCACTGAGCTAGCAGCATTCAACATGACTTGAGAAACTATAAGGAAAATATAGCAAACAAGAAACCTCATCGGACTTTTGTGCACATGGGCATACCTCATATTCAACTTTCCCCACAAATGATTGCCAAAACATATTTTGCGTGATATGTATAATTATCACAAAAATTGCTCATGTAGAAAATTCACAGTTTCGGCCATTCCAAGTCCTCAGTGCTTCTTTCTTCACCAATTTTTCAAAATTGAAGCCTCCTGACAAAGCCTTGCAGCAGGTTATGCTGGTTAATGTTTTAATATACATAATCATTCATGCATTTTAGATATTTTCTCATCTATTGTAGCAAATAAATATTCATTTTAAGAATTATTTTCTATGCTAGTATGTGATTTTGGGAAGTTGCTTTATATAACTTTCTGTGCAATACACTTTGAATGTATATATCTGTCTTTCCACCATGTATTCTTTTATTTCACCTTGTAATCCATTGTATTGTTATTTGTTCCTCTGTTTCATCTTTTGTACCATCATCTGTTGATTTGTTCATTACTCTATCAGATTAAACTGATTTAGAGAATGTCCCTCCTTTTCTTCTTAAGAAAAGGCCTGGTAATTTAATTACAAGACCAGAGACTCATATTGTGCAGTATCTTTTCTCACTGTTTAATTTGGCACTATTTTAAAGTAACAAAAATTTCCATAATCCTGATCATCTAGCCATGAAGTAACAACAGAGAAGACATGCAATCTAATGTATAAATAAAGCATTCCATAAGCAAATTCCTCTTTTCTTGCTGCCTAAAAGTTCATTGTTATGCATATGATTTGATTTATGGCTTAACTTAGCATTTTTGGGAAAGGGAGTGTGTTAGACTTGACCCTCGGCATGCTCATTTCCAAACTTGTTTCCCTTCACCCTCCTGTTTTCTAAGCTCATTTTTATTGGCCCTTAGCACCCTGTGCACTGTACCACTGCTAACCAGTGCTAAAGGGCTTGTGCCCTTTTCCTCTAAATATGGTAGAATTGTCTTATACCCAATTGGCACATTTAATTTACTTGTAAGGTCCTAGTAAACAGGCACCACATGTGCCCAGGGCCTGTAAATTAAATGCCACTAGTGGACCCGCAGCACTTATTGTGCCACCCACTTAACTAGCCCCTTAAACATGTCTCAGGCCTGCAATTGCAACCTACATGTGCAGTTTATAAACTGCCATTGCGACCTGGCAAAATAAACCACTTGCCAGGCCTTCCTTTTAATACATGTAGTCTGCCTAGGGTAGGCCCTACACAGCCCAGAGAGAAAGGAGCAATGTATTTAAAAAGTAGGACATGTACTTTTTAGGTTTTACATGCCATGGTAGTGAAAAACTCTCGAATTTGTTTTTCATTACTGCAAACCCTGTCTTTCCCATAGGATAACATTGGGGTTACCTTATTACATTTAATAAGTGATCACTTTCAATTGGGGGCAGGTGTACAGCTCAAACTTGACGTCTAAAGAATTGTAATCAAAATCCCTCTTTAATAATTGGATTTTGAATCCCAATTCTGAAAATGACACTTTTAGAAAGTTGGCACTTTCTTGTCCTAACCATGTGCCTGCAGCCTTATCATGGGTCACATGACTAGGTGTAGCTGACAGGTGATCTTTGTGTATTGCTACCAGATTGTGAGAAAAAGGAAAGATAACTGTTGGCAGGATGGGTCACTACTGAGTTAACGAGGGGAGGATCTGTCACCTATCACACATGTGCATCACAAAGGCTCTGCCTGAGCCCACTCACAAAGGGGTTTGACAACAGTCTATTGTGACCTCAGACAAACTGGGACCAGGGCAGGGAGGCAGGAAATTCCAAGCACCTCTGGAGCGGGTGAAACCTTTGGAGGTTTCTCCCACTTCAAAGTGGGATCCAGGTATAAATATTGGACCCTTCGACCCACGCTTCAGATCACTTCTGAACCTGTGAACTCTGCAAGGAAGAAGGACTGCCCAGCTGTGAAATCTGTCCTACTGACCTGCTTTGCTGCCCAAGGACTGCTCTGCGGCACCAGGACTCTTCTGCTGTGAGCTGCCCTGCTGAAACTAGACTGATTGTGTGCCCCAGGACTCCAAGATCTCCAAGGGTCAGACGGCTGACCTCCTGTTCCCAAGCCACGGGAACACTACAAGCTTCTCTGACCCTCGCATTCTCAACACTGGACCACTCATCGTTTCAACAGCCTCGCAAGCTTGATCCAGCACAACGCATCTCGACACCAACAACCTACCCAGTGCCCCGTAGATCCACTCAGCTCTGACACAGGACAGCGCATTGCCTCAGTGGTTCCGCCAGCCCAACTTAGCGTGACACAACTCGATGCTGGCAACCGGCCCAGCTCGGCGCAGTGAGGTGCATTGCAAGCAAGTCCTCACTAGCCCCAATGGCTTTACCAGCACCTGGCCAGTGTGAGGCACCTCGACCTCAGCACCAAAGCTTTGCTATGCAAGTCTTCACAAGCCCCAGCGGCTTCCTCGATGACGAAGCAGAACTTTGCATTGCAAACTCACATCGGCGGTCACTGACTTTGCTGCGCAATGCATCTTAGCAGAGGACCTTGCATCACAAGTTCTACATCAATGGTTTCTCAACACCGTCCAGCGCAACTCAACGCACTTGCTTTGCATCACTCCACATTAAAGGTACTCTTGTTCAGCGGGACTGACTGGGTCCCTGTAACTCCACAGTTGGTGCTTTGTGCATGTTGGTGCTGTTTTCACCATAATCTTTAGAACTGTATATCATAGGTCCAACTGACTGGATTTTTGTCGTTTTGGTCTTAAATTATTTATTAAAATATAACTCTATCTTTCTAAATTGGTGTGGGATTTTTCTTATGTTGTGTCTCACTTTGTTGCTGTGGGAATTGCTGCATAAATGCTTTACACATTATCTCTAAGTGAAGCCAGACTGCTCTGTGCCAAGCTACCAGATGGTTGAGCCCATGTTAATTTGGGGTTTGCTTGTGGCTTCACCTTAACATGGACTGTAGCTGCTGCTTTAGTATGGTTCCATCCCCCAGCCAGTTTCTTACAGAGAGCATGTAATTGTTTGTTTGATTAGGCAAACCTACGCAAAGCCGCCCCATGTGGCAAGTTACTTTGAAATTGTTTGTTTGCTTATGCTTGCGTTGAGAGTGGGCTTGTTATTTTGTTGCAAAAGGGAAGTGTGGTGAAGATAGCGCAGCGCAGTCCCTTTGTGATTCTCAATTTAATTTGCTCTGTTCAGGCTGCTTTCTATTAAAAAGGTTTTGGTCTTTCAAAATCCAGTAGTGTTTTATCCTGTGGTAAGGCCCTGGGCTTTCACACTAGAATTGGGGGTTCGAGGCTTCACAATTTAAAAGTGCCTACTAGGCAAATATGAAAAAAACTATTATTGGAGTACAATGTATGACTTACTGAGGGACTATGGAGAGTACATTTTGTACTTAGGATTCAGCCTAATATGAGAATTTGGTAGAAAAGTAGATGCATAGTATAAGCTTCATATAAATTAATTTGGTGCCAATTTAGAAGTCAAAATATTTATGTGGTGATTGATTGTCAAGTATTATTTTGGACTAGGTTTTCCAGCATCACCAAAATTTGCATTGTGCATAAGATGTATGTAGTCTTTTAGTCATTTTTATAGCACATTCATGTGTGGTGGAGGTATAATTGTTGTAAGGAAAATAGTGCCCCCTTATCTGTGAGCAAGGCTACCGAGGTAGCAAAACGGGTGTGTGTATTTAATAAATAGCACCTTGCACATTCATCATCACTGTCTGTGTCGGTGCCTTTATTGACTATGAGAGAGGCTTTGGGGATATTAGGAATTAAGGGAAGTGGTCCTCAATGAGGGCTGAGCACTTTTTCCGATTTGGAGCAAGTCGGCAAACTGCTATGGAACTGTTTTCTATATCTATATGTATTTACCTAAAAAAGTGATGTTGGTAAAGGAACAATAGCATGCTTCCATTTAAACATAGAGTTAAATATTCTAGGCATTTATAACCATACAGGTGTAACCACATTGTGTGCCACTACAAACAACTGACTGAGACTGCGACTAGCAAGCATATTGTATTTGTAGGGGTCCCCTTTTTTTCAAAAATTTACCTAAATAAGTTACATTAATGTTACAGTTAGAAATTATATCTTACTTTAAATTTAAAAAATGTAAAAAGGCCTTAAAAATTCACTGAGAAAACCAAAGGTTGAAAGGACGTTATAGTTAGCCGCAAATGTCAGTTAAACCATACCATTTTAAATTAACAAAAACACTGACATTCACCAGTTACAGTTATCTCAAGTAACAATAACTCATGCGCTAATATAACTATATCTCGCACCCCTGCCATGCAGGTTTTGTCATCAATGATGTAATTTCAGATGTTGCAGTGATGTTATTAATGATATCATGGGACATCTCATAAGTGATGTAATACATGAAGTAAATAGCAGTGCATGGTGAGGGCACAGGTGCCCAAGGGTGCAGGTGAGGCACCCAGGGGCCTTATCTGTTGATCTGCAGCGCTGATTAAAAAAATTGTTTTTAGCTCCGCCCCCTATCCGTTTAAAAAAAAAACTTTTATCAGAGGACAGAAGACTGAGTCCCTGAATCCACAAATGGCTACCATCACATCTTTTTCAATGTGATGGCAGTCAATCTAGAGATCTTTCGGCTCCACAGGTCCACTGCGGAGTGAAATATACAAAGGTTTTTTAACCTTATTTTCTCAAAAACTACTGAATGGATTTACAACAAATCAAAAAAGAACAGTTTCTGGACCAAGATCTAGCTTTTTGCCAAATATGGTGCAATTCCCTTTTGCAGTGTTTGTGGTATCACTGTTCAACTATTCTACGGAAAAGTGAATGGGGAAAACATGTTTTGGGACAGACTCCTGCTTTTTTCTCAGCCCCCACTTGATGGATCACCCCGTAGGAATGAGCTGAGATGAATGAGACTCTTTTTTGAAAGTTTTGTAAAGATTAGTCAAACAGTGCCAAAGTTATAAGCAAACCAAAAAATGGAGAATGGGTGGATATTTCCACATCTATGGAGGACATACAAGGGGAGGGGGAGCTAATGGTACGAGTCCTTTCATTCCCCCTTGCAAAAATAGGGGACAGGTTGTCCCTTTTGTGCAGGAGTGTGAGTTAATTTCACATGACCCTTGGGTTCTTCAGGTGGTTCAGGGGTTCCAAATAGACGTCTATGCTACACCAATTCAGTTCAGATACCCTGCTCTGATACAGTTCATACAGGAGGGTGCAGAACTAATCTGTATGGAAGTACAGGATTTCATTTCAAAGGAAGTGATAGATCCATGTTACGAGCATCCAAGATAATTTGTGTGCAATATTTTTCTGGTACCAAAAAAATAAAATGTTCAGGCTAGTCTTTTCTGTAATTTCAAAAATCCATCAGTTTCCAGGATATCATACTTCCTTGGGACTGAATGATGCATTTAGATTTGAAAGATGTCTATCTGACAGTAAAAATATGTAAAACCCACATGAAATTTCTTCAGTTGCTCTGGGATGGTCAATCATGCAGGTTGAGACCCCTACCATTTGGGATTTCCTCTGCTTCATGTTGTTTTAGCAAGCTATTGAAGCTTGTGGCTCTCAGGTCTCAAGGATTGAGGATGGTAATCTATCTGGTCCATATGATACTTCTGGGCCAACAAAAGACTCTATTACTGAGAAGGTGCAGTAAGCAATAGATCTGATCCAGAAATTGGGGTTTATAATAAATATAGAGACGTCAACTTACTCTACTCAAGGAGAATGGGATTTTGCAGGGTTACTTGTGGACTTGGAAAAAGGGATATTTCTACTTAGATTTTTAGTTAAAAATGACATGGAAAGAATTGTGGATGACGTTGGCCCAGCTACCGATCCCCCAAAGACACTTAGAAAGACTGGCCTGTCTTCTGTCATTGTCTAAGTAATTAGGCAATGTTTCCAGGATCTCTTTACTATGGGGCATTGCAGCGACTAAAGAGCAAGCATTTACAAAGGGGCTTGAGTTACTCAGAGATGGTTCCCTTGGACCCAGAGACAAGAGAAAAAGTGAGTCGATTGTTAAGCCACATAGATTGTTATGTTTCATATAGGTACCCCATTATAGGCTCATGTAGACACCTAACATTTCACCTATATTCTCCCCTACCATTACACTACATACCGGTTCTTGGGACTGACCTTTTACCTAGTTATGGTACTGCTTACAGGACGTAGTGTGTTCCCTGAAAACTAGCCTCATCCATTATGCATGAGGATTCTTGGAAACTCAGCAAGACTACAATTTCCTGCATAATAACTATGTATAAGGGTAATTCCTTCTGTCATCCTAAGACCGACACAGCAAGGGAGAACCCCTGAGGGTACCACTTTGGGTATATAAACACCATATCTTGCTGGGGTGGACAGAGGAGAAAAAGGACTTCCATGCTGACACACTGACTCAAGACGCTGAGATTCCTGCACGCAGACACCTCAGCTTGCAGTGGTCTGACATCCCTCGCAGGGTGTCCATCTCGAGACCAAGACGGGGTCCCACAGTCTCTCACTTCAGGTAATGGGGTTGACTTTATCCTAGAGGGATTCTTGGCTTTACACCCACATATATGCTAGGTACACTTCGGTACATCTAGTTAGGGTCGCATCGTAGGAGTACGTATTTTATTGTCATGTATTTTTATACCTGCCTGTATTCATCGTTTTAGCACTATGGTAGAAATCTACCATCCTTTTACTCTGTTGGTGCTTATAATCATTTATATTTGTTTCTGTCTAATAGTTGTTTCAGCACACCTATTTTACACTAGAATGACGCTGGTTCAATAAATGCTTATTGAAAAACGTCCCCACCGTTTATTCTGTATATCTCTCTGAGACAAAGTGAGCACGAGTAACTGAGCGAAAAGTACTGTACTGTTTCCACAATCCCTGATGGGACAGAGTTGTCATGTTCGATAGTTGCCAAAAACTATTCTCTCCTTGGTAAGAGGGGTTTCTAGTGGCACTGTGAGCTAGCTGGTATACACGCTAACATACCCGGTGGGGGCGTCTAGAATCAGTATGGACACCAATCCTACAGTGTATGTTGTCTAAAAGCGCAGATCCTATATAGGTTTATAGGAAATGCACGACAAGATGCCTGGAAATGACAGGCTATCTTCCCTTCATACCCAGATCTAGTATTCAAATCAGATTCAAGTCTCTAGAGGGAGGTGTCAGGTATTGCACCTTCTCGACTGGAGTATGATGGTCCCAGAACAAGCACTGAATGCATATATATTGTCTGGAGTTTCTTACAGGCCTCTTTGCAATTTGGTAAAAGGCAGAGCAAGATGTGTGGTGCTTCTTTGTATGGACAATTGACTGCAGTCAGGCACACGGACAGGCTGGTAGAAAGAAGGTTAAAAACTATAGCAGAGTTAGCCAAGGCCCTGTTGGAGTTCTGTCTCCATCATAGGATATCATTGCCATCGGAGTATCTTCCAAGGTCATCCAACATCAAGGCAGAGAGTACTCAAGGAATCTCTACAATATCTGTGAAATGAAATTTAGATTTGCAGGTTTTCAGAACTCTGAACTAAGTATAGGTCCCCAGATATAGATCTTTCTGCTTCCAGGCTGACAACACACCATGAGAAATTCTTCAGCTGGATACCAGATCCAGAAGCTTAAGCAACAGATACTTTTCTCCTGGATGGGTCTTGTGGGAATGACTACTGCCAGTTTTTTGGCTCGGATCATATGCAGTAAGTGATGCTGATGATGGTAACACCATTGTGGAGGAGTCAGGACCATGCTTTGCTAGAGCTATTGAAGGATTACCCAACCTGTCTCCAGGTTTTCCCACAGTCGCAATCTTCTACTTCAGGAAAATCTGATATTGGTGGCATTGAACCTTTCAGGATGTTCACAGACATACTAGGATTTTCAGAGTCTGCTTCAAGGTATGTTTGTGGTTCTTGGGCACAAAGGCACAGTCAAGATCTATAGAACAGCCTGGGAACTGTGAAGTGCCTATAGCATAGAGGGTATTAACCCACATTCATCATATATCACAGGAGTGCTAACCTTCTTGGCATCCCTAGCAGCTGGACAAACATTGTACATGACAATTAATGGTTATAGATCAGAGGTGTCTGCAGGACATCAGAAGGTTGATTGAAAACAAGTTGGGATACACGTTAGTCAGTAGACTATTATAAAGGATCAGGTACATGAACCCTCCTAAGCCTAGGTACTCTACCATGTAGGATTTTGAATTTGTTTTACAGTTATTCCAGGCATGGGATGATAACAAGCATTTATAATTTACGTTATTGTCAGCTAAATTGTTAAAATGTTAATGTTTGGTGTTTCAGATGTTAGAACAATGATTACTTCTGCAATGCATATTTCCCCCAGTGGTTTTAATTTTAATATCACAACACGTACTAAGAATGCATCCACTCACATGGAATTCCTGGCTTTCCCTTCCCACCCCAAATTATGTTTAGTGTTATGCTTCAAACAGTATGTGCAGGTAACCAAAACCCTGAGGACATCCGTTAAAGTAACCTGTATCCACTCCCATCAAAGCCATCATCATTTTACGCCACCTACTTAATTAAGTTATTGATAGAGTTGTATAGGTCATTTAGACTGATAATTTCAGTTCCAAGTAGGTGGTTTAAAATGATGATGACTTTGGCGGAAGTATATACAGGTTACTTTTGAAGCGCAGTCAGCCCGGGATTTCTAGGCTGGCACTAGATTGGAGGATATTTTTAAAGCAGCAGACTCTTCGAGGGTTTCAACATTCAAGACCTGTTGAACAAACTGCAATGAGAGTGGTAAGTATACTTTGAACATGCATAATATGAGCCTACGATCTTGTAATAAAATTGCAGGTTCTCCTATCCAGTTGGTGAAGGAACATCTGGATTTTATTAAAGACAGCAGAGGTTAGTATTATCTCACTGCTAAAGATTGCCACCCTAAATAAAAATTGTGACAAATATTGTGGGCTACGTCTAGTATCATACTCAGCTGAGATGTAAGGATTGGAAGGCATGGAGAATAATACTCCATTTGGACAGATCAAATATTTCACACAGAAATGTAGAAAGGAAAGGGGGAAATTATGTAGTTGCTTCTTGGTTTTCTGTTGTTGTTCTTGTAATTTTGTTTCACATATTGACTATAAAACTATTGGGCTTGTCAAGAAAAGAGGAAGTTGCTCATGAACTGCCCAATTTATATGTTAGATTCATGTCTTCTCTGTTGTTACTTCTTGCCTAGGTGAGCGCAATTGTGGGAATTGTAGTTGCTTTAAAATGCTGTCAAAATAAGCAATGAGAAAGGATCAATCAATCACTCAAGCAGGACTTGCAGAGCGCGGCTAATCACCCGTGAGGGTATCCAGGTACTAAGAACCCTGTTGGTATGGAGGGATCAGTTGTATAGCCAGGTCTTGAGTCCTTTCCCTAATTCCAACAGAAAGGATGAGGTCCGGAGGTGGAGGTCGCTCCAGGCCTTCACAGTGAGGTAGAAGAAGTAGCGTCCTCCACTTTTGCTTCGGCGGATGCAGAGAGTTTGAGCGAGGATGAAGGAGGCGGAGAACAGGTGTCTGGAGGGTTGGTGGAAGTTCAGGTGGTGGCTGATGTATGCAGCTCCTTAGTTGTGTAGGGCTTTACAGGTCTGGGTCAGCATCTTGAATTGATATCTCTTCTGAATGGGGAGCCAGTGGAGCTTCCTGAGGTGGGGGTGATTTGGGTTCACTTAGGGAGGTCGAGGATGAGTCTGGTCACTGAATTCTTTATGGTCTGCAGTCTCTTCCGGAGGTGTGTGGTGATTCCTACGTAGAGTGCGTTGCCGTACTCCAGCCAACTGGTGACTAGGGCTCGAGTAACGGTGCATCTGGTGTTGACAGGGAGCCATTTGAAGATCTTACCGAGCATGGGAAGAGTGAGGAAGCAGGCAGAGGGGACTGAGTTGGTCTGGAGTTTCATGGAGAGCTTGCTGTCTAGGATGATGCCAAGGTTGCGGGCATGGTCTGTCGGAGTGGGTGTGGGTCCAAGTTCGGAAGGCCACCATGTGTTGCTCCACAGGGAGGTTTTGTTCCAAAGGTCAGCACTTTCGTTTGTCTGTGCTTTGCTTTAAGCAGTTGTCTTTTATCCAGTCGGCGATGCTCGCCATGCACCTGTGGAAGTTGGTCATTGTGGTTGAGGGGTCTTCTGATAACGAGAGGATGAGCTGGGTGTTTAGTTGGCATAGGTTATGGTGTTTAGTTCATGACAATGTTGGCCGAGGCGGTCATGTAGGTGTTGAACAGTGTAAGGCTGAGGGACGAGCCTTGAGGGACACCGCAGATGATGTTCTTAGGTTCCGGGCCTAAAGGTGATTCTCTGGGTTCCTCCGGTGAGGAAGGAGGCGATACTTTTGAGGGTGTCTCCTTGGATTTGAATGTGGTGAAGCCTCTTCATAACGGTGTGGTGGAATATGGTGTTGAACACTGCTGAGGGGTCAAGGAGGATCAGGACTGCTGTTTCACCCCAGTCAATGAGGGATCCGATGTCGTTGGTGGCAGAGATCAGGGAGGTTTCGGTGCTGTGGTTGGTGTGGAATCCTGATCAGGAGGTGTCCAGAAGATTGTTGTTCTTCAGGTGTTCTGTGATTTGGCAGTTGATGACTTTTTCAAGGACGTTGGAGGGAAAGGGGAGCAGAGAGATGGGATGGTAGTTTATGAGTTCGCTGGGCTAGGCGGAAGGCAAAATACCCACCTCCTTTGTCCATAATAAAATTGGTACTCTCCTTCACCACCTGGCTAGGAGAATCTGTAACTTTCTCCTGCCTGAGTGCGGCCCAATGTGACTTCCAGTGGCTCTCAATGTTTAGAGTCACAGGAGCATGGTGCATATCTTCTCCCCATTCATTTCCCAGGGTGCCTTTTCGAAATGAGGACTAGTTTTCTTTAGGATAATTTAAAAGTATTATCCCCTCTATTATTCTTTCCTCATACAACATCATGCCAAATGGGCCTGGTACTCTTCTCTTACTAGGTCCTCTGCTGAGTAGATATACCAAGCATGTTTACATTTAAATAATAATAGGGTTCTCCACAGGGTATAAAATGGCAAAAGTGCATATTAAAACATTTCAAAACTATTTTACCTTGAATAACTAAATGTGCATGAGCCAGTAAAAACAAAAACAGATTTATGGCTAATGCATAGGACATTGTTTTTGTAAGTTGGACCTACTCTCATAAAATGTTCATAATCTTTATGCTAAACTGGCAAGCAAGTTAGAACACCAATTGTGCATGCCCATGTTCAAGTATTCAAAATGCTGCTATGCCTCATGACTTCATGGAAAAAGTCTTGTGCCTAATTGTACTTTTTTCTTTCTCCTTAGCCTGAATAGAAAAGGTTTTAAATGTCCTTTTAAATTACCAAATTTGTATGTTTCAATCAGCATAGGACTGTTCTTAATCTCATTGTGTAAATAATTTAGATAATTAAACTTATAAATGATTGCTGCACATGTTGTATTGAAATGTTTTTATGGGTAAAAAAGCAACTTGTCGTTGATAAAATAAAAAAAAGAAATTTTGCAAAGAGAAACCTTTTCTCCTGCACCCAATGAGTTCTATTCCTGCAAATGGGTTTACTCCTGCCATAGAAACGAGTCAATGTCCCACCATCTTCAAGGTGAGAATGAGTGCGGAAAACATTTGTGAATACCCGCTAACTCTCCATGTCCCTGATAGACCATTGCTCCCACATTATTTCTGTGTCAGTATATAATTTATTAAATTGCAACAGTGGCTCTACACTTGACAAAAGGGTGTATTTACTCATGTAAGCTAAACTTGCATGTGCAAATAGCTTTTTCAATCAGGTCCAGTATTTCTGCTTGTGGTTTTGTTTTTTTAGTGGGAGCAGTGGGTGTTTGTCTGATGTTATGTGCGTGTATGCAAAATCGAAGGCATTCTTTTGTTTTTATATTTAACTGACTCCTATTCTGTCACGTAGACCAGCCTAAATAACAGAACTCTCTCATTCAACCAGTGGCAGAAGAGGGACCATATTGGCGTTATGTGCATGTATATAGATCATTATTTCATTGTTTTGTTTTAACTTACCTAGAATTTGTGATGTGCGATTTGCGCTTTTAGACCACTGCCACCTTAGATTTATTGTGGTTTTGCTTTGCACTCCTGCTAGTAAAGGACTAATTTATAGTATACGATTATCTTGTAATCATGGCTACATTTAGCGATGACAGAAACCGATTATTGGAGGTCTTGTTTCAAGACAAAAGTACTATTATTATCACAATTTCTAAAGACTATAAAGAGGGACTCAAAGCCAATTTTATACTTCTGGAAAGATTTGATAAACAAGAAGCATCTCGTTGGTGGGAGGCCACTATCCTAAAAAAGTCAATAGAGATGAAACAAGTACCCAGAGGGTTGAGGATCATCATATTTCCATCTTTCGATGATCTAAGTGAGGATCTCCTACTAGATTGGGAAGAACTATTACACAATTCCCCTTATAGCATGATGACCATCTTGATTAAACATGTGGAAAGGAAAAGGGTGTCCATCCTTGATGCGATTGATAGTCTTGAGGAGGAAATTAAGAAATTGAATTTGTCAGAAGCAACACAGAAATATTACAAAAGTCTGGATGAGATTCTCAATAGATACCAAATTTACTTGAAGGATAAGAAACCCTGGAAACTTAAAAGGGGGGAAAACGATTACAAAACTGGCAGGGTGTTCCCCTTTGCGTGGAAATTTGATAACATCCAGATTAATCCACTCACTGATAAAACTAATATGGGGGATTTAACAAGTGGTGCGTCCAACAGTGAGTTGGATGGTTCAAGTATTAGAAGTGACACAAATGAAGGTCCCAGCACTAGTCTGAACACAACAGGCACTTTAAACCAGACCCCTTCCTCAACCTTTTTAAGGGAGTTAGAGAGATATCGAAAAGGTACGAAGGCCAACTTCAACAAACGTACAAACATAACAAGAAAACAAGAAGGGGCAGAAACAGGTCCTCCAACAATAAGAAAAGAGGGTGTAACCATCAGGTCGAATTCAAAGGCCCAGAAGAACTGAGATTGTCAGACAGGGGGGCGGATACCCATGATGTTGTTGGAACTAATGTTTATGATAATGCACCATCTGATGCTATTTCAATTGTCAATCTCTCCTACCATGTACTTGATTCTGCACAAATAAAACTTCTTTCTAAGGGGCTGAGCTTCTGACCTGCTTATAAACTAGATTGTAATCAAATGCATATTGATCTATTCTAATTTACTCGGAAGTTGAAACTTAAAAGGTTTTTTGCACTTATCCCCAAAGGCAATACAAACTTAGAGGGTATGACACCTGCACCTTGTCAGAGAACAATTTGTGACATTGAGGATTTACAGACATTACTATCATTAGATACAGAAGAGTTAACTTCGCCTTCTGTCACACCAATATTTTCTGATTTGGATATTTTGGCTAATCTCAGTACTGATAGTGGTCTGAGACCAAAATCTACCTTCCTGCCAACATCACCTAGTGACAATGCCATTGATATTTTTTACCAACTAGTAACTAAGGAACTATATAAATGGGAGGACAAGACCAAACAACATACAAAGATTACCAGAGACAATTCATCTGAGGGGGAGAGATACACACTTACTAAACTGACAGCAATTCCTGAAGTGACCATTAAGAAAGCAGACAAAGGAGGTAACTTGGTCCTTATGAATACAGAAGATTACATTCATGAAATAGACAATTTTCTGACACCACAGCATATGAGAAATTGAGCTCCAAACTCCTGAAAACCATTAATACGACGTTAGAAGAGAAACTTAAGATCTGGCGTGACCAATGCCTCATCAATGATTTTGAATATAGATACATTTTTATAGCATACCCCAGGGCACAGTGTATCTATGTTCTTCCCAAAATACATAAACCTGGCATATTTCCACCAGGGAGACCAATCATATCTGGGATTGGGTCCCCTACTGAGCATATCTTGGAATATATTGACATCTTGTTTAAACCATTGGTGTGCGATCTTCCATCATTTGTACGTGATACTAAAAATGTACTGAACCAATTGGTTGACTTTAACTCGTCAGATGAATGCTGTTTCGTGACGTAGGACATTAGTTCACTGTACACTTCTATTCCAAAAGAATCGGGCATTACAGCCAGTCAATACTTATTTTTATCATGAGATTCAACCTTGTGGGAACACACACTAATGTTGACAGAAATTATCACTTTGGTGCTTGATAACAATGTCTTTCTACATAATGGTTTGTGGTTTTGCCAATGTCAGGGTGTGGCTATGGGATAGAAATGTTCTTCTTCCTTTGCCAAACTTTTTATGGGCTTGCTAGAAAAGGTTTACATCTGGACTAAATTCCCCAAGGAAATGATGAATCATGTTGTTTACTGGGGACGTTATATTGATGACGTTTTAATGATCTGGGGGTGAGGCCTTATTAGGTGAATTCTGCTCCTTTCTCAATAACAACCAATGCAACATTGTGCTTACACATCAGTTCAGCCAGACAGAAATCAACTACCTAGATCTCAAACTGTACATCAAGGACCAGAAAATCTTCTCATCCATATATAGAAAATCCCCGGCATGCAATTCAATCTTCCACGGCCACTCCTCACATCCTAAGTTACAAGTATTTCCTAAACTATTTGGAGAAATGACTCCATTAAGATGTAATTGCAGTGAAGATGAGGTCTTCCGTTCTGAGACTGATATGGTTTAAAAAGGATTCTGGCAAGAGGGTATCCATCTAATATTATTACTGCCGCTAAATTTTCAAAACTGATTGCAATAAACTTTTGAGGACTAAAATGAGAGCAGGAGAGAACAAAGATAGGGTGTCTGTAATCACAACGTATCATACTTTGAGTCACATGTTTTATAACATCATTCATAAACACTGGCACATACTCAGGGTGGACTCCACTCTCAATAAATATGTCTCGGATAAGCCTGAGATCATTTATAGGAGCTGTATCAGTTTGCGTTATATATTGTGCCCCAGCTTTCACAATCCCAAAAGGGGTAATACTAGTTTAGGCTGGTCACCTCCACAACCTAAGGACTTTTTTTAATGTGGGCATTGCAACATGTGTCAGTATACATTAGACAAGATCAAAAGTTTCCATTGAATACAATTTAAGAGCCTTCATAAATGGCAGTACGAAATTTGTTGTCTACTGAGTGTTATGTGCTAGCAAACGCATTTAAATTGGCAGCACTATTAGGCCCCTAAAAGAAAGGATTCAAGAGCACATTTGTGCTATTAGAAATGATAATAAGAATTACCCTCTAGTTGTACATTTTTACACTTGTCACAGGTCTGGCGATTTGCCGTTAGTGAGATTCCACGGTTTGGGGGTGGCTCATCACCATTCTAGAGGAGGTGATACGATACAAGTTTTGAGGAAACTAGAGACATGCTGGATCACCAGACTTAGGGCTGTGGATTTCGATTTGAACACAGACAGGGAACTGTATGTATTTTTAAATGACTAATTGCTATGTCTTGTCAAAACAAAATTATGTCTGGATTATCTGTTACATATTCTGTGTGAATATTGTTTTCCTTTAACTATATGGAGAGAGCCACCTATGTTGTTAACAATACTTGAGTATATCTTTGTTTGGTGTGTCTTTTCTATGTATATACTTTTAAGCCTGGGTGGAGTTCGTGGAGTTCCGCTACGCAAAACTCTGCGAAGTGCAAAAAAAAAACTCTGCCATGGTACGCGAAGCTCCGCGAGCGGCGGAGTGCGTTAGATAAATGCTGTTTGCGATGATTTTCAGTGGCAGATGCTTGTCCGCACTGTGCAATCATCGCGAACGGCACCATGCACAGCGCAAGCGAGCGCTGCTTCCTTTTCTGCAGCTCGAGTAGATTTTTACTCGAGCTGCAGTTTTCCCAACACAAATGGACAGTTTCTCAATGCGAGCGGTGACGAGCATACGCGACCACTCGCAATGAGAAATCTGACCGCCCGCATTGAGAAATCTCACCGGGAGGTTGATTTTTCACGCTCGCGATCGCCAACTTGATGTTAACGATCGCGAACGAGGAAAAATCTTGTCGGGAGGTGGATTTTCCTCGCTCGCGCTCGCCAACTTGATGTTCACCAACGCGAGCGAGGAAAAAAACTCTGCTCCGCTGCGCGAAGCGGAGCTTTTTGGAACTCAGCGAGCTCCGTGTAACGCAGAGTGCGGAAAGCTCCACAAACTCCGCGAGGGGAGCGGAGTTCACCGCCCAGATTTATGTTCACGGCCACTTGTTGGTGACAACGTCTGAATCAAACGAGAATGCTGATTTTATGCTTTAAAATACTTTGGACTTAATACATGCGAGGGAATTATGAGGGAGGATATGGCGCCACAGAAGACGTTTACAGTGTTTTTTTGTTAACTTTTTAGCTATTGTGAGTATGGGAAATACGGGCTTATCACAGGCCTCTATACACCAGCCTGCTTTTTAACTTCCAAGGTGCTAGTTACTTTCAGGTAATTTCATATCTATCTGTATGTAAGTTTTTGGAATTTTTATTGCTGCAACAAAATTCATATCGGTGTAAACCAGTAATAACAGTACAATAGTCGGCCTGGAACCTATTGACATTTCCTCATTGACAATACTGACTAGGTTAATACTTTATTAATATTTGTTTTTACGACGTTTATAGTTGTTGTTTTCCTTTTCTTTCAGTACTTTTGACGTATTTTGACCTTGAATACTTTTGGATCATATCACTTGGTTTCTTTAAGAATTCATCCAAACAATTCAACTTTCGTCCTCGGGGCTCCGAGGCATGTTTGGATTCTTTGTTCTAGCTGCCATTTGAGCTGACCTGTTCCATGACACCATTGAGGTATTTATTGTGCACACATTTTTTAGCTCCAAGTGTCGGGACACTGTTGGCTGAGTTTCTTTGTTTAGTAAGTTTTTTAGAAACACACTGCTGTTTTTCTTGCTACGGATTCTTTCTGATTTAACCATGAAGATTTTGGGTCTCTTCTTCCTTCCCCTTTTTAACATTCACCACAGATAATTGGTTTTAGGGCCACACTGAAGGTTGTTCTTGTCTTTTCTGATCATCTTTTTAAATTTTAGTCTTGGTTTTTTCTGCCCGTAGTAATTTTTTCTTGCTTTCAATCTCATATTTATTGAGAGGGTGGACTCCACTCTCAATAAATATGTCTTGGATAAGCCTGAGATCATTTATAGGAGCTGTATCAGTTTGCGTTATATATTGTGCCCCAGATTTCACAATCCCAAAAGGGGTAATACTAGTTTAGGCTGGTTACCTCCACAACCTAAGGACTTTTTTTAATGTGGGCATTGCAACGTGTGGCAGTATACATTGGACAAGATCAAAAGTTTCCATTGAATACAATATAAGGTCCTTCATAAATTGCAGTACGAAATTTGTTGTCTACTGTGTGTTATGTGCTTGCAAACGCATTTACATTGGCAGCACTATTAGGCCCCTAAAAGAAAGAATTCAAGAGCACATTTGTGCTATCAGAAATGATAATAGGAATTACCCTCTAGCTGTACATTTTTACACTTGTCACAGGTCTGCCAATTTGCCGTTAGTGAGATTCTACGGTTTGGGGGTGGCTCAGGACCATCCTAGAGGAGGTGATACAATACAAGTTTTGAGGAAACTAGAGACATGCTGGATCACCAGACTTAGGGCTGTGGATTTTGGTTTGAACACTGACAGGGAACTGTATGTATTTTTAAATGACTAATTGCTATGTCTTGTCAAAACAAAATTATGTCTGGATTATCTGTTACATATTCTGTGTGAATATTGTTTTCCTTTAAATATATGGAGAGAGCCACCTATGTTGTTAACAATACTTGAGTATATCTTTGTTTGGTGTGTCTTTTCTATGTATATACTTTATGTTCACAGCCACTTGTCGGTGACAATGTCTGAATCAAATGAGAATGCTAATTTTATGCTTTAAAATTCTTTGGACTTAATACATGCGAGGGAATTATGAGGGAGGATATGGCGCCACAGAAGACGTTTACAGTGTTTTTTTGTTTTAAACTTTTAGCTATTGTGAGTGTGGGAAATACAGGCGTATCACAGCCCTCTATACAGAAGCCTGCTTTTTAACTTCAAAGGTGCTAGTTACTTTCAGGTAATTTCATATCTATCTGTATGTAAGTTTTTGGAATTTTTATTGCGGCAACAAAATTCATATTGGTGTAAACCAGAAATAACAGTACAATAGTCGGCCTGGAATCTATTGACATTTCCTCGTTGACAATACTGACTAGGTTAATACTTTATTAATATTTGTTTTTACGACGTTTATAGTTGTTATTTTCCTTTCCTTTCAGTACTTTTGACGTATTTTGACTTTGAATACTTTTGGATCATATCACTTGGCTTCTTTAAGAATTCATCCAAACAATTCAACTTTCATCCTCAGGGCTCCGAAGCATGTTTGGATTCTTTGTTCTAGTTGCCATTTGAGCGGACCTGTTCTGTGACACCATTGAGGTATTTATTGTGCACACATTTTTTAGCTCCAAGTGTCGGGACACTGTTGGCTGAGTTTCTTTATTTAGTAAGTTTTTTAGAAACACACTGCTGTTTTTCTTGCTACGTATTTTTTCTGATTTAACCATGAAGATTTTGGGTCTCTTCTTCCTTCCCCTTTTTAACATTCACCACAGATAATTGGTTTCAGGGCCACACTGAAGGTTGTTCTTGTCTTTTCTGATCATCTTTTTAAATTTTAGTCTTGCTTTTTTCTGCCCGTAGTAATTTTTTCTTGCTTCAAAGCTTCCTTTTTTCTTCACTCCTTTGTTTATTTTGGCACATTTGTGCTCTTTCCCTTGTTCTTTGACCAAGGGAATGGCTAATAAGAAATACACAATACATTGCCAGTAATCGAGAGTGTATAAATCATGTATTTTTAAATTTACAGCCTTGAGAAAGTCGTCAAATGACGAAACACGAGTTGGCTATTCCCTCTTTTGATTTCAACTAGTTTGATGTCTGGAAAATAAAAGCCTTTAGACCTACAGACCTTACACAGTGTCTTCATCTTTGAACTTTGATTTGTTACTAAGTCTTTGGTATTCTGTAAATTAAATCTTGGACCTGTCAGATTGACAGACCAAGATACCCTGTTTGCGTGGTGCTCTGGATATACCATTATAACTACAGTTCATAATGACACTGAACATAACTCACTAACACATAGGGAAATATAGTTAGTAGTTTTAAAAATAATATTTAAACAAATTTGTTGAACCAAATTATTGACATTATGAAGATCAAGATTTGCATGGTTTGTTCTTTTTTCCCTTCTACAGGTGAGGGTGCTACCTATTGTCAACTACCCATTTCATATAGCTTCTCCTGTTAAGTTGTTATAGTATATTTGATAAGCAAGAGTTCCTCTCACCATACTGACATGCTGTTAATCACATTAGGAACCTGATATCCTATAGTAAATATTTGAATGCAGCTGTACAAACTAACTTTAACAATAAAAAGACTAAAAATAATTATGTATGTAGTTTGAGTAAAGAAGAGCATGAGTTAGTTAAGCAATATAATGACAGGAGAGTGATATTTTGAGAGACTAGAAGGATGAGAGGAAAATTAGACAAAAGATTAAGGCTGAGGAGGAATTTAGGACTTCATATTTGCATCCATATTTGAGAATGGAGGATGAGAGAAAGTGAGAATTGTATATTCTCGTAAACCAACAGGAGTTAGATCAGTAGAGTTTGTGGGAAAGAGTGAGTGAGTGTGAGTGTGGGTTCTTGCTACCTTGCTTTTTTAGTTCTCTGAATTTATCATGTGACTGAGATGAGTGATACTGTTAGTTTGAAAAGGGTGCAACAAGGTTTTTGGCAGATTGTGCTAAATATATGAAGAGCTGCTAGGATTCCATATATTAGAGTGGCTTTGAATGATGTAAAAATTAGATGATTATCTGTGATTGTGGAACAGCTCACTTATAACACTGCTGTCACTTTAACAAAAAATAAATCTGAGCTAATTGCTATGCACACAATTATTCAAACCTACTTAGTGCTAGGTATCCTTGTCATGAAGGAAGGCAGCGTTTGCAGGGTTTTGAAGATGAGAGTGTGTTGCACCTTCATCCCAGAGAACAGCAGGATTATTAATGCCTATATGTACAATGCTGCTAATATGTCTTGTGAAGTCCAAGCTTTAGAAGAGTATGGCTTGTGAGAAGCAGTAGGTTGCTGGATTGGTCAAATTGGAAAGGGGTTCAGTAATGATGGTCAGTGGATTGATAGTTTGAGTGGAGGTATGCTTAGAACCACACCAGCTATGTTGATTGTGCAATTGTTCTATTTCTCTTGTTCAAAGTTTCTGAATTAATATTTTCAAAATGTGGGTATAGGTAGAAAAGTGCTTTATACAAACAAAAGAGGGATACACTTGCAGTGGAAGATGTCAGAATTTGAATATATAATCAACTAAAGAAGATGTTAGAATCGAATTGCAAGAATCAGAAAGTGATGCATAGGAGGCATGGCACACAGGGATGGGTGCCAATGTTGATTCTTCGGATTTCTCTGCGCCAAGACATGCAGCCTGCAATGGCAGACTGAATATGCTTGCTGAGGGGTCCCTGGGGTTACACAACCAGTGATGTAGCCCCAGAGGGCCCTCTTCAGTACCCATGCCCTAGTACCAGGGGTACCATTTATTAGGGACTTACAAGGGTAACTGAAGTGGTGCCAGTCGTGGTACAGTTTTTGGGAAAGAGATCTAGCACTGGGAACCTGGTTAGCAGGGATCCAGTGTACTTACAGCTCAAAATTCCTCCAGACGTCAAGCAAAAAGTTGGGGTAACCATGTCAACAATGTACAATACTGTAGTCCATATTCTAGACACACTCGCCTCATTGTGACAAAAAAATGCTAAAATAAGGAAGCATAATCCCATATTTGAAGCTGAGTTTTCAAGTGCCAAACTACATATTGGTCCATTAGAATAAATTGTGGATGGGAATCACTCGAGCGCGCTAAACAAGATGGCCAACTCCCGATAATTCTATTGGTTTTGCCTGAATTGTTGATGATTTTAAAGCCGTTTTTAAGGCTTTCTTACTTGTTCCAGGGGTGTTATCTGCATTTCTACAGCCAGCGCTTTCTGACGAGGTAGTTTTTGTGCCTTTCTGTTCTGGTTGAAAGGCTTTTGCTTGTGCTGTGTCTTCTACCGAGATGTCCTGAGGAGTGCTGCTGGAGTTTTCTGTCAGGAGGGCAGAGACATCTCGAGGAAAGGGCAAAGCTGAGTCCTAAACTACACCCACAGCTGGTGTTAGCTGCTGCACTGTCTCCTGCTTTGGTAATTTCCTGTCTATTTTAATTTTCATTGTATTTACAGTGAGTTTAACGTCCTTTATACATATTTTTGCAAGGAAGATATTAATATGGAAGGATAGGATGTGCATACCACAGCTAACAAACGTAAGCAAACAATTTCTCCTCCCCCATTAAAGTAAAAAATTGTGGATACCAATGCGCCTTCTTTAGTTACTTTATTGAAAGAATTACAAGCTGTACGCTCTAATACAGGCAACATTGTTTTGGAAATTAAAAATATTCGCAAGGACATGGCTCGTCTTTCAATGAAAGTATCTGACAATTCCATTAAAATCCAGGATAATAAAGCAAAAATTGACAGTATGTTGCCTCTCACTGCAAAAATTGAGCCTTTGAATGCTCTATTACTTGAATTAGAAAATCGTAATAGGCAGTACAATTTGTGCATCTTTAGTTTGCCAGAGGGTGTTGAAGGTAGTGATTGTAAGCTTTACTTGGAAACTTTGTTACCTGGTCTTTTAAAGTTAAAATTCCCAGAAAAAATTTAAATTGATAATGCACATAGAATTTCTTCTCATCGCAACCCAAGCAATGTTAAACCAAGTCAAGTGATTTTTAAACTCCTCTGTCACCGTCATCTGGTAATTAGCTGAAAAGCTGCAAGAGATTTTCCAACTTTGATGGTTAATGGCAATAAAACTTTAAACATCAGAAATTCGCCAAGAAAACTGTTAAAATTCATAGAGAATTCTCTGACCTTAGACCTCGACTGAGAAGCAGTGGCTTTAAATATGGTCTGTTTGATCCATCTATTATGAGAATTTGGAAGGATGATACCTCAAAATCTTTTCAACGCCCTGAGGATATTCGTGCTTTTTTAGATCAGCATTCTCTGCTATCAATGGAAACGAGTGACACTTCTACTTAATTAATACATTTGAGTATTATTATTCTAAGCCTATTTACCGATATTATTCATGAGGGCTTTGTCTAGGCAGGTCAATCTTGCATATGCGTGTGTGCGATTCTAAAATACTATTTATGTTTCTATGTTGTCTTTTTTATGTTTGTCCTTGTTTTTCCTTTTTCCCCTATCATCTTCTTCTGGAGCTGCGCTTTAATCCATTAAGCTATACTTTTTCTTTCTCTTTCTATCTTCTTTTTTTACTGTTTATGGATAACATTAATAGAATTAAAATTGTCTTGTTTAACGTTAAAGTATTACTGTTATATGGCCATGATGCTGTTTTTGTGCACGTTACTACATGCTTTGTTGTGCAAGACTCTGTTTGTGCCTTTCACATGAGAACTGTCTGCTTTCTGCATTCTCTGCCTGCTCTTGGAGTTTAGTCTGAACACGATGTGCAAGGTCGATAAACAATGCTCCTTGTTATTCTGTTCTGGTCAGTTCCTACCATCTAGATAAAACATTCTAACACAGCTGCGCTGCTGAAAGCTCGTGCTTTGATATTATGGGGATGCATGTTGTTCTGACACACACTTGGAAAGGGTCCTTTCCAGGGAGAAGAGCTATGCGGTTCCTATGATGTAAAGCTTCAATCTAGGCACTAAGGTAGGGGGTCTGCTGACAAAGCCCAGAGATCTTCTTTTATATAATAAACATCACTTTACCAAGGGGAGGGTGGTTAGGCCTTATAGTCCTTTTTCCAAACAATTCAACTTTCATCCTCAGGGCTCCGAAGCATGTTTGGATTCTTTGTTCTAGTTGCCATTTGAGCGGACCTGTTCCGTGACACCATTGAGGTATTTATTGTGCACACATTTTTTAGCTCCAAGTGTCGGCACACTGTTGGCTGAGTTTCTTTATTTAGTAAGTTTTTTAGAAACACACTGCTGTTTTTCTTGCTACGTATTTTTTCTGATTTAACCATGAAGATTTTGGGTCTCTTCTTCCTTCCCCTTTTTAACATTCACCACAGATAATTGGTTTTAGGGCCACACTGAAGGTTGTTCTTGTCTTTTCTGATCATCTTTTTAAATTTTAGTCTTGCTTTTTTCTGCCCTTAGTAATTTTTTCTTGCTTCAAAGCTTCCTTTTTTTCTTCACTCCTTTGTTTATTTTGGCACATTTGTGCTCTTTCCCTTGTTCTTTGACCAAGGGAATGGCTAATAAGAAATACACAATACATTGCCAGTAATCGAGAGTGTATAAATCATGTATTTTTAAATTTACAGCCTTGAGAAAGTCGTCAAATGACGAAACACGAGTTGGCTATTCCTCTTTTGATTTCAACTAGTTTGATGTCTGGAAAATAAAAGCCTTTAGACCTACAGACCTTACACAGTGTCTTCATCTTTGAACTTTGATTTGTTACTAAGTCTTTGGTATTCTGTAAATTAAATCTTGGACCTGTCAGATTGACAGACCAAGATACCCTGTTTGCGTGGTGCTCTGGATATACCATTATAACTACAGTTCATAATGACACTGAACATAACTCACTAACACATAGGGAAATATAGTTAGTAGTTTTAAAAATAATATTTAAACAAATTTGTTGAACCAAATTATTGACATTATGAAGATCAAGATTTGCATGGTTTGTACTTTTTTCCCTTCTACAGGTGAGGGTGCTACCTATCGTCAACTACCCATTTCATATAGCTTCTCCTGTTAAGTTGTTATAGTATATTTGATAAGCAAGAGTTCCTCTCACCATACTGACATGCTGTTAATCACATTAGGAACCTGATATCCTATAGTAAATATTTGAATGCAGCTGTACAAACTAACTTTAACAATAAAAAGACTAAAAATAATTATGTATGTAGTTTGAGTAAAGAAGAACATGAGTTAGTTAAGCAATATAATGACAGGAGAGTGATATTTTGAGAGACTAGAAGGATGAGAGGAAAATTAGACAAAAGATTAAGGCTGAGGAGGAATTTAGGACTTCATATTTGCATCCATATTTGAGAATGGAGGATGAGAGAAAGTGAGAATTGTATATTCTCGTAAACCAACAGGAGTTAGATCAGTAGAGTTTGTGGGAAAGAGTGAGTGTGCCACGTAATTGTGTGGGTTCTTGCTACCTTGCTTTTTTAGTTCTCTGAATTTATCATGTGACTGAGATGAGTGATACTGTTAGTTTGAAAAGGGTGCAACAAGGTTTTGGGCAGATTGTGCTAAATATATGAAGAGCTGCTAGGATTCCATATATTAGAGTGGCTTTGAATGATGTAAAAATTAGATGATTATCTGTGATTGTGGAACAGCTCACTTATAACACTGCTGTCACTTTAACAAAAAATAAATCTGAGCTAATTGCTATGCACACAATTATTCAAACCTACTTAGTGCTAGGTATCCTTGTCATGAAGGAAGGCAGCGTTTGCAGGGTTTTGAAGATGAGAGTGTGTTGCACCTTCATCCCAGAGAACAGCAGGATTATTAATGCCTATATGTACAATGCTGCTAATATGTCTTGTGAAGTCCAAGCTTTAGAAGAGTATGGCTTGTGAGAAGCAGTAGGTTGCTGGATTGGTCAAATTGGAAAGGGGTTCAGTAATGATGGTCAGTGGATTGATAGTTTGAGTGGAGGTATGCTTAGAACCACACCAGCTATGTTGATTGTGCAATTGTTCTATTTCTCTTGTTCAAAGTTTCTGAATTAATATTTTCAAAATGTGGGTATAGGTAGAAAAGTGCTTTATACAAACAAAAGAGGGATACACTTGCAGTGGAAGATGTCAGAATTTGAATATATAATCAACTAAAGATGTTAGAATCGAATTGCAAGAATCAGAAAGTGATGCATAGGAGGCATGGCACACAGGGATGGGTGCCAATGTTGATTCTTCGGATTTCTCTGCGCCAAGACATGCAGCCTGCAATGGCAGACTGAATATGCTTGCTGAGGGGTCCCTGGGGTTACACAACCAGTGATGTAGCCCCAGAGGGCCCTCTTCAGTACCCATGCCCTAGTACCAGGGGTACCATTTATTAGGGACTTACAAGGGTAACTGAAGTGGTGCCAGTCGTGGTACAGTTTTTGGGAAAGAGATCTAGCACTGGGAACCTGGTTAGCAGGGATCCAGTGTACTTTCAGCTCGAAATTCCTCCAGACGTCAAGCAAAAAGTTGGGGTAACCATGTCAACAATGTACAATACTGTAGTCCATATTCTAGACAAACTCGCCTCATTGTGACAAAAAAATGCTAAAATAAGGAAGCATAATCCCATAATTGAAGCTGAGTTTTCAAGTGCCAAACTACATATTGGTCCATTAGAATAAATTGTGGATGGGAATCACTCGAGCGCGCTAAACAAGATGGCCAACTCCCGATAATTCTATTGGTTTTGCCTGAATTGTTGATGATTTTAAAGCCGTTTTTAAGGCTTTCTTACTTGTTCCAGGGGTGTTATCTGCATTTCTACAGCCAGCGCTTTCTGACGAGGTAGTTTTTGTGCCTTTCTGTTCTGGTTGAAAGGCTTTTGCTTGTGCTGTGTCTTCTACCGAGATGTCCTGAGGAGTGCTGCTGGAGTTTTCTGTCAGGAGGGCAGAGACATCTCGAGGAAAGGGCAAAGCTGAGTCCTAAACTACACCCACAGCTGGTGTTAGCTGCTGCACTGTCTCCTGCTTTGGTAATTTCCTGTCTATTTTAATTTTCATTGTATTTACAGTGAGTTTAACGTCCTTTATACATATTTTTGCAAGGAAGATATTAATATTGAAGGATAGGATGTGCATACCACAGCTAACAAACGTAAGCAAACAATTTCTCCTCCCCCATTAAAGTAAAAAATTGTGGATACCAATGCGCCTTCTTTAGTTACTTTATTGAAAGAATTACAAGCTGTACGCTCTAATACAGGCAACATTGTTTTGGAAATTAAAAATATTCGCAAGGACATGGCTCGTCTTTCAATGAAAGTATCTGACAATTCCATTAAAATCCAGGATAATAAAGCAAAAATTGACAGTATGTTGCCTCTCACTGCAAAAATTGAGCCTTTGAATGCTCTATTACTTGAATTAGAAAATCGTAATAGGCAGTACAATTTGTGCATCTTTAGTTTGCCAGAGGGTGTTGAAGGTAGTGATTGTAAGCTTTACTTGGAAACTTTGTTACCTGGTCTTTTAAAGTTAAAATTCCCAGAAAAAATTTAAATTGATAATGCACATAGAATTTCTTCTCATCGCAACCCAAGCAATGTTAAACCAAGTCAAGTGATTTTTAAACTCCTCTGTCACCGTCATCTGGTAATTAGCTGAAAAGCTGCAAGAGATTTTCCAACTTTGATGGTTAATGGCAATAAAACTTTAAACATCAGAAATTCGCCAAGAAAACTGTTAAAATTCATAGAGAATTCTCTGACCTTAGACCTCGACTGAGAAGCAGTGGCTTTAACTGCTTAACTGCTTCGAACGTTCCGCGCCAGTGCGGAACGTTCTATTAAGCGGGCGGGGCCGCGTCGGCCAACGGACGTGCGCAGCACTACCGAGGTAGTGCTCGCGTCGGCCGTTGGCCGACAGAAGCACTTAAGGGGTTAAATATGGTCTGTTTGATCCATCTATTATGAGAATTTGGAAGGATGATACCTCAAAATCTTTTCAACGCCCTGAGGATATTCGTGCTTTTTTAGATCAGCATTCTCTGCTATCAATGGAAACGAGTGACACTTCTACTTAATTAATACATTTGAGTATTATTATTCTAAGCCTATTTACCGATATTATTCATGAGGGCTTTGTCTAGGCAGGTCAATCTTGCATATGCGTGTGTGCGATTCTAAAATACTATTTATGTTTCTATGTTGTCTTTTTTATGTTTGTCCTTGTTTTTCCTTTTTCCCCTATCATCTTCTTCTGGAGCTGCGCTTTAATCCATTAAGCTATACTTTTTCTTTCTCTTTTCTATCTTCTTTTTTTACTGTTTATGGATAACATTAATAGAATTAAAATTGTCTTGTTTAACGTTAAAGTATTACTGTTATATGGCCATGATGCTGTTTTTGCACACGTTACTACATGCTTTGTTGTGCAAGACTCTGTTTGTGCCTTTCACATGAGAACTGTCTGCTTTCTGCATTCTCTGCCTGCTCTTGGAGTTTAGTCTGAACACGATGTGCAAGGTCGATAAACAATGCTCCTTGTTATTCTGTTCTGGTCAGTTCCTACCATCTAGATAAAACATTCTAACACAGCTGCGCTGCTGAAAGCTTGTGCTTTGATATTATGGGGATGCATGTTGTTCTGACACACACTTGGAAAGGGTCCTTTCCAGGGAGAAGAGCTATGCGGTTCCTATGATGTAAAGCTTCAATATAGGCACTAAGGTAGGGGGTCTGCTGACAAAGCCCAGAGATCTTCTTTTATATAATAAACATCACTTTACCAAGGGGAGGGTGGTTAGGCCTTATAGTCCTTTTTCCACTGTCTATATATATAATGACATCCCCCTTCATATTCTATGGAATTGTAACAATGCTAATTGTTCTAAGTTTATGCATTTCGCTGTTGGTAGTGGCTCGTATACTGCATTATAGAGCACAATAGTTAAAATAAACATTTTGAACTATAACAGTGACTCTGACCATTCTTATTGTGAACAAGTACGAGTGAGCGAGCGAAAGGGTATGTCTTGCTACCGCGATTCCTGAGAGAGTCGGGAGTGTTGTGTTCAGGGTTGTCTAATCATTTGTAGCTTCGTGATTTTGGAGGAGAACGAATGAGACACTATAGCTAGTCGGTTTTGGGATTTCGGGTACTAAGGTGGTAGGTTGGTACACCCCTATACACCGAGGTCCTGTTTTCCTGCGCATAGTTCTGTGTAGGTGCAGAATCCCCGCAACATGGCGCTGCCAACTTTTGGTCTGGTTCTTATCTGTGAGACTCTTGAGTAATGCTTGTGCTTGTCCACAATTCCCTCACATCTGTTTCCGGAGACGGTTGTGACGGTGTAACCTCCTATATTGATGTTTTATAGGTTCTTTCAAGCTTGAATTTTAAAAGGTCCTTCTCTTTCTTATTAACCCGTTATTGCGCTGCCGCACTTAGGTTGTTATTCTTTGTTATTCATTATGGCGACTGCCATAGCACTGCCTAATCGGGCTGCAGTCACAGCTTATTTGACTCAAAATGGGGTCCCTAATGCTGGTGTTGCGCTAATTTTTGTTGTAGAAGCGGATGCAGCTTACCGATTCGAGGTGTTTTATTCTTGGGTCACCTTTCTGGCGGTAGATGGAGCAGATAATTTGTTTCACGAATATACTGCCACTGCCCTTCCTTAGATTTATCAGCCTTATAGGGCTCTCGAAGTTCCGCTGATGGCTTGGCAACAGCAAATATGGTTTAATGCCACCCTTCCTCACCCAATAACGCCGGTCCGTTTAGGCCCTTTATCGATAGATGGGGCCACGTGGCCCATTTTGGCTGGGTATACCCCACACCCACGTTATCTAATTGCTACAATCACAGAACTCCGCGTATTACATACTTCATTAATACGTATACATAGAGCTGTTATACAGTTCATGTCGCGCAACTTCCTGGTGGGACCACCTGGAGTTGCTGCGCAACCAGCTGGACCTGGTGGTGTAACCATTAGTCCTCTTATGGTTAATTCAGTGATGGGCAAGCGTCCACAAAATAAGGATGAATTCCCTTATTGGCTTGCTGAAAAATTTGGACAAATAAAGGCTGTTTTAACAAATACTACTCCTGTTGAGAAACACAGGATCCTAACCATAAGTTTACCAAAAGACTTAGTTCCCGAATTAGCTGATTGTAACACTTGGGGTAAAGTGTTTGTAGCAGTATATTCAATGTGTTTCGGCACCCCCTCCATGACCGTACTCCCTTCCGTGATAAAGCGTGTTCAGGATGAAAACGGAGCCGAAGCGGCTCTGGAATTGGGGATGATACTGGTGGGGTGTTCGACGTTGCGGCTGATATGATCCATGCTAATGTTAAGGGTGATGCTGTAAGCTTACAAGTGGCTAACCGCTTAGAGGCTGTGGCAAACGCAGACAAGCCGCGCGAATTACCAAAGATTATTACTAAGGCTTATAAAACCTTAGGCCCCAATAGTCTGGGAGTTAAGCCTTTTACTCAAACGCAGACGCAATCTCAGACTCAACAAAAAGCCCAGACTGATAAAGATGGGCGCCCGTTCTTTCCTAAAAAGAACTGGAAAAATAAAAACCAGGGGCAGCAGAAGCAAGGTTCGCGTGCTGGTTCACCGACACCTGAGTCTTCTGAGCGTACTTATGACTTGCGCGACCGCGCGACAATTAAGACTCCTGATAGATTTCAGGTCCCTGATCAGCGCTCTCCTCGTTCTTTACAGGACACATCGGACTCTCAAGTCGGTGGCGGGGAGCGCCAGGATCGTGGCAAAGGTCCAACTAAACAACAGGGACGAGATCTACCTCGACAGTTTGACGTTAAAGCCAAACAAGAGGAACTGCCTCGTTTTCGAACCCTGTATCAGAAGAAAAAAGTTGTTGCTTTAACAGCAAAGTATGCCTCAGACGGTGAGAACGCGACTCCTAGACTGGACATGGGCAGTGACTCTCCTCAACAACGCAGCGGGGTTACCATAGTGCGGGAGGCACTGCATCCCTGTCTGGAGGCGACAGCAACTGATACATTCATTACAGTAGAAACAGCAGATACCCGGGTTGCCCCACCGGATAGACTCTATGAGATTGTCTTGCAAATTGAAGGTGATATACAGCATCCAATCAGAGCGGTTTTCTGGGAAAATCTCACCTCCTCATACGATATTTAGTTAGCGGAGGCAGATTGGCCTCCACCATTTGTGCTAGCCACTTCTAGGGATAATTCCGAGTTTTTCACGTTACGTCCCTGAGGAACATGCAAAGGCTTACGCAGCTGAGTGGGCTTTGGCCCTTGCCCCAGCAGTGTACCGTAATCAGGTGGGCTGGGATATTGATTCACCGGCACATGAAATACCCTTACGGTCTATGCCACAACCGCAATATCCACTCAGACGTGAAGCTAAGGCTCACGTTTGTGACATTCTAACTCAGTTAGAGTATCAAAGAGTGATTGAATCCTGTGTATCACCGATGAATAATCCTCTTTTCCGATATCAAAACCTGACGGTTCATATCGCATTGTATTGGATTATCAAAATTGGAATAGTCAATGTCGCACTTTTGCAGGGCAAAACACACACAGCTCTGTGCTGGTGAACAACCTTGTTTGTAAAAAATACAAGACTACGCTGGACATTTCCAATGGTTTCTACAGTCATAATCTGGCTCCAGAAAGCCGTGACTTGTCGGCATTTACCGCCGTCGGGAATCAGAAAAAATGTGTGCGCTTGCCTATGGGTTATAAAAACAGCCCCGGGGCTTTTGCTGCACGTGTTGTGTCTTTATTGCACGACATAGATCCAGATGCGTTCTCGTACGTTGATGATATTTATCTGGAGGACGACAAACTAATGCCGCATCTTGTCTGAGTTGACCGCATCATTTTATCGTTTGCCGACTATGGATACAAATTCAATTTTGCAAAATCACACATCGCTCATTTGGTGGTGCTCTTTTTGAGCTATGAGCTCAATAATGAAGGTAGGGGGTTAGCCCCCTACTTTCTGGAGACATGTGCACAATTGCAACCTCCCTCTATGCTGAAGAAACTTCAGTCTTTGCGGGGATTTTTGAATTTCGGGAGTACATACATTCCCAATTATGCTCAGCGTATCAAACCGCTTTATGCGTTGATACAACCAACATATTCTTCTGCCAGCTGGCTTCCAGAACATACCACTATCCTACAATCTTTGCAATCTGATATGCTTGCAACTAACTACCTGTTGACGCATGATAACACCATGAACCTAGTGATACGTATAGTGCCAGGGAAGGTGGGTTTCACCTACTTGACGTTCAATGAGGGGGACACAGTACCTATTGCATACAAATCACATTTGTACACATGGCAGCAGAAATGCGTTTTTCGAATGTTGAAAATTTCTTGACAGCGGTCCAAATGGCGATTCTGAAAGAACGCTCAATGGCGCAAGGAAAACGCATTCTTATGGTCATGCCTTTCCCTGCCTTAGAAGCAGTGACTAAGGCAAGTGTACCCAACTCTAAGGCACTACATCCCAGTTGGATACAATGGGCTACTTCTTTAACATCATCTGATGTCACGTTTATCTTTGACCCTGCACTTCAGACACAGGAGTTTTTACAGTATGAACACGTTCATCCTCCTCCGTTGTCGTTGCTTCCTTTAGATGAGTACAAATGTATCATATATACCGATGGCTCGGCTCAACCAGCCACCAGCTCCAAACACTCTTATTCAGCGGCTTGCGCTATTGTGGCTGGTTTGTTTGTCAATGGAGAATTTAAGTCTTCCATAGTGCAAACTCAGGCACTTGGGGACTGTACAGCACAATTGGCGGAGCTGCGTACTCTTGTTCTAGCCCTTGAGTTTGCCGACCCTAATGTGAATACTCTCATTGTATGCGATTCTTATTACTGTGTTCAATCTTTTAATGACAACTTATTCTTTTGGTCTCAGAATGACTATCGAGACACTAAAGACAGCACAATTAAGCATAAAACGCTTTGGGTTCGAGTGGCAGACCTTAAACAACGTCTGCCCCACATGCAAGTTATCTATACTCTTGGCCATCAGCGTGTGGGAGCACATGCTCTTGGTAATTCTTTGGCTGACGGAGCGGCCAAATCTGCAGTAGCCATGTGTTCCGTAGCACCAGTTACAAGGTCCATGACTAAAATAGATAATGATATTTTTAGCAGCGGTGGCTGCTACGAGGGAGGGAACTGCTTATCCTCAGGGTTTCACTTCGAAATACTCTTATCATATATCTCCCGAACCAGTTCCTTATGCTAAGATTCCATCTGTTGGGGATCGGCTGATTCCCAACATGGACCACAGACTTCCTTTGATCAAAGCCGCACATGAGGGCATGGCTTCTGCACATGCCGGGTTATCTGCGACAGTCTCGATTTTATAGCAACGTTTTTGGTGGCATGGTTTATATAAACAAATCCGTACTTATGTGCTTTCTTGTGACATTTGTCAACAAATTAAACCGTCTACGGTCACACGCCCACCACAGACACAGCTATGTATTTCCAATCGTCCGTTTGGCTGCGAATATCTTGATCACTGCGGTCCTTTCTCTTCAGATACTGCATATAAATACATTTTTGTTGCAGTTGATTCGTGCACTAGATTCCTTTGGGTTTGACCACAACGCAGTGCTGACGCACGAAATGTCATCAGGGATTTGCGTGTCTTTGTCGGGATGTTTGCCTGTGGCACCTTCCATTCTGATCAAGGTCCAGCGTTCGCCTCTAAGGCGTACAAGGACCAGGCCTGGGCATTAAATTCCGCTCCGCTCGCGGAATTTGCGGAATTTAGGCAATTTCACGTTCCGCGGAGAACGCGAAATTGCCAAAAATTCTGCGATCCGCGGCGTAGCGGAATTATTTTCTTGTTCGCGCTTTAAAAATGTGTTCTAGCACGCGCGATAGCGACTTACCGTGATCCCTGCATTCGCCGACGCGTTTTCCTATCCGTTCGCGTGCTCCACGAGATTTTGGTAGCCGGCCGCGCGATCCCACGAGAGTGTGCGATTGCGAACACATCATTCGCCGCGCCATCGGACACCGCAAGAGTGTGCGATCACGAACACGTCATTCGCCGCACCATCGTGCACCGCGAGAGAGATTGCAATCGCGAACACATCATTCGGACGCGCCATCGGACATCCGGCGGAATGTTGGTGAAGCTCGCGATCCCGAACACGCAAAATTTTCAATCTGGAGAAGAAGAATATCTCGAGCAGCATAAAACCTTCTATAAAATGATGATTTGGATGAAAAAAACTCCTCAGATTGACATTTGGCTGTCCTTTTTTGTCAAATTTTTTTGGGGTGGGAGGGAGGAAGTGCCACAGAGTCTCCAACTTCCTATTCCTGTCCAGCAGGCTCCTCCCAGTGCTTTGTCCATCTCCTGTTCATTTTTCATTTGGATTTGAGCTGGAAGGATCACTCTTTGTGTCTGCTGCATCATTATCATTGGATTTGAGGACTTTTGGATTTGAGATTTTACAAGTAAGTTGGTGTTGTTTTTTGTTTGATTGAGGCATTGCAGTTGCTGCAACTACAATTTTGGTACTTTTCATCATTTAAAAAAAAAAGATAGTTGTGGGTAGCCAGTAGGCCCAGAGCTAGTCATGGGTGGGTGCATGATGAAACAACTGTTCCTTTGCTGTGTGTTGTATTTATTTATTTCAAACATCATTTAGGGCATGGATGGCATTGGATTGAATTGCAAAATGTGTATTTTTGGGTGTATTTTATTTTTTGGGTGTGTGTTAAATAAATGCTTTTGTTGTGTGTGGTGTGTTGCAGACCTTGTTTAGCCCTGTGGATTTTCGTTTTTGCATTTTATTGCATTACAGGCAAAGCAGTGTGGTTTAGCATGCATCCTTTGCCTGGCTATTATAGGCCTGTTTTCAGTACATTGTTTTCCAGGCCTCCTGCTTGTTGCTTGTGATTTGTGAGTGTCCATGTGGCTGGTGGCCATTTCTGGTGGGAGTTATAAGTGTGCTGCTTTTGCCATATAGGCCTGCATGTGTTTCCTTTTTGGCCTAGGCTTCTTGTTGTTGTGGGCATGGCCATGAGGCTGGCGGCCATTTTGAAGCCAGGCAGTGTGCTTTTTGCCATAGGCCTGCATTGTCTGTCTTCAGTTTCTTGTAGTTGTGGGCCTGGCCATGAGGCTGGCGGCCATTTTGAAGCCAGGCAGTGTGCTTTTTGCCATAGGCCTGCATTGTCTGTCTTCAGTTTCTTGTTGTTGTGGGCCTGGCCATGTGGCTGGTGGCCATTTTGGAGCCCGGTAGTGTGCTTTTATCCATAGGCCTGCAAGCTTGTGGCCTAGTCTGCCAACAGGTCTTTCATCCAGTAGGCTCAGAGGTAGTCAGGGGTGCATGAAACAACTGTTTCTGTGTGTTCTGTTGAATTTAAACATCATTTAGGGCATGGATGGCATTGGATTGAATTGCAAAATATGCATTTTTGGGTGTATTTCAGTTTTTGGGTGTGTGTTAAATAAATGTCTTTGTTGTGTGTGGTGTGTTGTGTACCTTGCAGACCTTGTTTAGCCCTGTGGATTTTCGTTTTTGCATGTTATTGCATTACAGGCAAAGCAGTGTGGTTTAGCATGCAGCCTTTGCCTGGTTATTATAAGCCTGTTTTCAATACATTGTTTTCCAGGCCTCCTGCTTGTTGCTTGTGATTTGTGAGTGTCCATGTGGCTGGTGGCCATTTCTGGTAGGAGTTATAAAGTGTGCTGCTTTTGCCATAAAGGCCTGCATGGTTTTACTCTTGGCTTGCTGCTTCCATCCATCCCCTTTGCCAGCTGCAGCTCCCTGAATGATGTGATGAGCAAATAATTTAATGCCAAACAGGGTCCACTTCCATTACATTTGTATTTTTGTTGTTGTTTCTCTTCTTTCCTATCCTTCCTGAGAGTGTACACAGTATACCATGAAAGCCCTTGTTGACAAAGTCTCACAAATGGCTACACTAAGTTATACATTTTATTTGTTTGTTTGTACTTGTAGTGATTGAACCACAACAACAAATGCAACATTTCACTGATGTTCTTCTCCTGGCTTCTTTGCTTTTAGGTGCACAAAAAGACAGAGGAGGAGGAGGTGTCATCATCACCCATTGTACTGCCAGACAGAAGTCCTGCTGCGCACCACGTCACGTCCACGTGTGACCACAGACATCTCTGCAACTTGTGCACCTGCGTCCTGCCGACATCGGAAGGAAGAAGATGGCCCCAAAGAAAGGTACCAGGTCCTCCAGTACCAAGAAAGTTGCCAGTGAGAAGAAGGAACAGAAGAAGGAAGTGGCACTTTCCAAGACTGGTGTGCCGCCCGAGTTGTTTTTTAGGAAAAAAAAACTTACGCCTGCAGCAGCGGTGTCCGGTGGGGCCCAAGCTGGGAGCAGTACCACCGCAGCAGCGGGCCCAGCCCACCAACCTAGGCCCAAGGCCATGAGTGTGGCAGAGGTAGCCAGTCTACTAACGAGCAGTGATGTTGAAATGTCATTATCGCAAAGTAGTACCCAATCAACGCACTCGCAGGCGGAAACTCAGCAGATAAGTGGCCAACAACAGCCGCAACCACAGCCGCAACCACAGCCGGAACCACAGCCGAAACCACAGCCGGAACCACAGCCGCAACAACAGCCGCAACCACAGCCGGAACCACAGCCGCAACCACAGCCGCAACCACAGCCGCAACCACAGCCGGGACCACAGCCGGAACCACAGTCGGAACCACAGCCGCATCAACAGCCGGAACAACAGCCCACAATAGTAGTTGTTCCTCCTGAAGTAGGGGCAGTTCAGGAAATCGAGCTTTTTGCAGACGAAGAGGAGCAAGCCACTGTTTCTGAAGATCCATTGTCTTCCTGACCCCCAGCAAGGAAAAGGAGGGTTAGTCCATCAACTACTTCTTCAAGCCCCGCTTCTGATGATCGAGATGCCACTTGGAAGCCACCAGCTTAATCTGAGAGTGATGCACGCCACAAGACAAGGCTAGTGAAAAGGAAGGTTCCAGAAAGCCCTAGAGTTATGGAGGTAGATGTGGAAGAGGGGGGTGATGATGACGATCCAATCATCATGAACATCAGAGGAGACGGAGACCAACATTATTAGACTATCCAAAGTCGCTGCGAGGGATGTAGCACGGATATCACCAACACAGGTAACACCAACACGACCTCCAGCTTCCATATTTGCATTTGCAAAGGCCCGGCAGGGACCTACATCCAGCTCAACCACCATCTTAGTAGGTAGTGGTACTGTAACTGCACAGAGTCAAATTCCAGGCACACCCTCCAGTTCATCTGGTATTGAAAGTGGCACCTCCAGCAGCGCCAGAAAGTTCTGCTCCCCAGTTTGGGACTTATTTTCGGTTAGCAGTAAGGAGGAGAACATTGCTATATGCTCAATTTGTTGACAAGCTGTTAGGCGGGGTAAGCTTGGTACAAACTATGGTACCGGAGGCCAAACAAGTCTTCTCAAAAAACACCACATCATCCAGTGGGAGGCTCACCTACTTCGCTTACAAAAAAGTAAAACTGCACCCATTGCTGTTGGTGGGGATGAAGAAGTAGAAGAAGATATGATCGGGTGGAAGGTCAACAAGAGGGAGACATTTCAAGCCCTGTCCCCAGCACTGTAGTGGTACCGCCTACATCCTCAGCAACATCTCAGTGGCACCGTAGTAAGAGTCAGGCTGAGACACCAAGGCAACCGAGTACTGCAATGAAAGACAGTGCATCGTTGAGCCTAACTGGGTTCAAGAAGACAGCTGCACCACAAAGGAAAACAATCCAGCCTACCATTGACAGCATGCTTAGGTCGGAAGGGCAGTACCAACGCAACCACCCAACGGCACGGTTGTACAATGCGAAGCTGGCTAAAATGTTAGCGCTGGACCTTCTCCCTTTTTCATTTGTGAAAGGGGTGGGTTTCCTTGAATTTGTGTCAGCCATCTGCCCTAAATGGAAGGTTCCCAGCCGGACCTATTTCGCCAGAGTTGCTGTTCCAGCACTACATCACGATGTGCTGGAATTGCTTGGACAAGCTTTGCAGCAGAGTGCTGTTCACAATATCCACCTGACAACAGACATGTGGACCAGTTGCCAAGCCACTGATTACATGTGCATCACTGCACACTGGGTCTCTTTTGTGGGGGTTAGAGAAAAGCTATCTGAATTAGGTGTTGTTGACACAGCTGAGATTTTTAATGCTACTCGGAAACATGCAACTGTAGCCATGTTCGCCATGGAGAAATCTCATACTGCTGCAAACATTTTGGAAGAGTTTAACAGCAAGGTCTTTGAATGGATGCGCCCAAGAGGGCTTAAGATTGGTTTTGTTGCCACAGATAATGGCAGTAATATACTTAAAGCCATGTAGGTTGGTGTCTATTTCAGGGTCCCGTGTTTGGCGCACTGCATTAACATTATAGTTCAAGACTTTCTGAAAAAAGAAGCCATAGTCAGCAACTTACTGACCACCTACCGCAGAATATGCACTCATTTCAGCCATTCTTTTAAAGCCCGGAAGCAGCTGAGGATCATTCAACGTGACTATAGAATGCCAGTCAAAGCACTCATCCAGGAGGTGGCAACACGTTGGAACTCAACATATTACATGCTTGACCGTCTGTTTGAGCAGTACAGACCAATCAATGAATATGTCGTGCAAAGGGCGGATGCTACTGTGAAAGGCATGACCCTTCAGATGGACCAATGGTGCCTAGTTAAATGCCTGACAGAGATGCTTCTTCCTTTCAAAATCTTCATACGTGAAGTCAGCAAGGAGGACTGTACTATGGGCCAAGTTATCCCATTGTTGCACATGCTAGAGCAACAGCTGAAGGAGGTGTCTGATGCGTACATAGGTGTGGAGGAAAAAAAAGAAGCATATGAGTTAGTGGAGAGCTTATCCTGTCGCTTAACTGAAAATGCAAGGGTGCAAACTAAGATTTTGTCACAAGAACATTACATTTGTGCCACAATTCTGGATCCACGGTACAAATCGGCACTGAACAGTAAGGCATTACTTCCTTTTTCAGAAGTGGATGTTGCCCGGTACAAAACTTGGATAGCTGAGGCAGCCAGTAAATTGGAAAATGAACGGCTGGTAATTAAAGGCCCGCTACTCAAACCCACAACAAGTACTGCAGCAGGGCATCCGGCATCAAGTTCAACTTCAGAGCCTGAGGGCAGTGCGTTTGGCTCACAGCTGTCACCAACACCAACACTATCGACAACAGCAAGAACCGGATCATCAGCCCCAGTAAAAACGGCACAGGATTGGTATTTACAGCAAGGACTTGCTAGGTCCAGTGCTGATGCAAAGAAGACAAAAGAGGCCGAACAAAGTGTAGCACCCCTGAACATTGAGCGGATGGTCCAGGCCTATCTGGATGACCCAACAGAGGTCTACATTGATCAAAACCCATTGCGGTATTGGTATGGCAAAAGGGGTCAATGGCCAGTGCTCAGCAGGCTGGCGATAAACTATCTGGCTTACCCTGTTGCAAGTGTCTCTTCTGAACGTGTTTTCAGTGCTGCTGGTTCCATTGTAACAGTGAAAAGGACCAGTCTCTCGCCCAAAAACGTGGAGAGGTTAACCGTGATCAAAATGAATCAGCAATTTATACCACCGAATTACACAATACATGAGTCAACGTAGGAAGATGAGGACAGCGGCTCAGGTGACGGAAGTAGCGTGTTAGATGATGATTACCTACTTCTGGTTGAAACCCCCAGAGTTTGAGGACGAGCTTTACTTCCCTGACATCTAGGTTTCCACTTCTTACTGTCTTCCTCCCTTATTTACTTTTATTTGTGTGTCTGTCTTTCTGGTTGGGAAACTTCGAATCACAACAAATCCATCACCACCGTCTTCTAGTCTTTTATTGCCATATATGAGTTTCAGCTGTCTGCATTTCAGTCCACTCCTCCGAGTCCTGCTCCTCCATCCTCCTGAATCACCCTAAATCTTTTGCCCTCAAGCCAGATGATGATTGGATGTAGCATAATAGAAGAAAAAAGAAAATCTTGCCTTGTTGAGTCCCTCCAAAAGAAGTGGAACATGATGATGACTACTATAGCTATCCTCCTTTCCGAGCCGAGAGAGACTGCCCATTAACTGAAGATGAGAAGGAACAGGCAATGAATGATGCCATGCATTGGACGCTGACTGAGTGAATTGTGTTGTTGTTTGTTGTGCATGAAGTTAATTCATTGTGTACTATTATCTAATCTACACACTAAAAGTAACTCAAGGCAATGTTTGTTTCCCTTCTTGTTTTTTAATAACAAATTTGTACTTCTACTGCAGGCCGATCCATTGCATTTTGAATATGGAAAGGGGACTCAATCTGTACACTGCACACTGAGTTGGACAACACCATGATGATGACCACAGTGACACAATATCTTCGCAGTCACTCAGTAGGATCCGAGATGATTGATGGAATAAGTCAGGGCGTTTCATGAGTGGCATAAAAGGTAAACAAGTCAACAACAACCACTGCAGACCTACATGTCTGTGTAGTGGTGGAGTCGAGTGTGGTGGTATGCCTGACAGCGGTGCATTGATTTAGTCACTTAATTTGTAAAATGCTATGTTGCTGTATATGTGCTTTGTCTGCCTTTGTCAAAAAATGTACGCTAAATGGAGGATGGGTCACGGGTGCCGTGGGCCTGCTCTGTCCTGTTGTTGTTGGAGGTTAATGCTGGAAACAGACTAGAGTAGACATGATGTATCCATGCCGCCTCTGAAAGTGTTCTTGTTGCACTCCACCGTAATTTATGCATTTTTTTTCTACTTGATTTTTCAATATCCCTTTTGTTTGTCCATCTACAATTACAGGCCGGCCCTTACCCTGTGCTATACTGGGAAAAACAACTCACACTTACCTTACCAATGAATCTACATTTGCCAGGCAGGCAGTGGCGTCACCCAAGATTGATGGCCGGAGCGTCCATGGAAGGGAGGACCAAGAGGAATGCCGAGCTGCAACTCCCCATTTTGACCAGGATAACATACAGTAACAGCATCAACTTTCATCATCTTTTAAATAATTTCATTCATTTTTTGTCTCCAATCATTACTACTGTGTGTTGATGTTATTATTATGTTTGCTCTCTGCTTATAATTCAAATTCATCCCTACAGCTATTTTTGAATTTTCTTTGCTATGTTTAAAAGTAAGCCCGGTACAACAGAACAGAAACTGTATGTAATTCAGGTCTCTCTGAGGGCAGACAGGAAAGGCAAATTGCATAATATACTGCTGCCCTGTACTGTCTAATTGTCTAGTAGTACTTAGTAAGTACTACTTATCATTAACCATCAAGTTATCATCATCATGCATGCATTTCTTTTTCTCCCTTAACAGATTTATGGATATGGTCCTCTGCCAAGATTGTGTTTTGTTGTTTGTCCATGCGTACTGTTTTTCTTTGTCAAACCTTTCCCCAAACCCCCCTTCCGAACCATTCATCAAACCCTAACCCTCTTCCCCCGGGCTGTGTGATTTATTGAGGTGTGACTAAATTAAATGTACACCAATAATTGATCACACGCTTGCTGGGGCGGATGTGGCGAAAGCAACACTAATTCAATTTCAAGGCAGGGCGAGGATCTTCTTCTGCTTGCCAACGCATGAGCAGTATATTTGTGAGGTAATTTTTTTACCAAAGGAACCTAATCCATCAGCATTAATTGCCGGCATCGATTGGATTTGTCATCCTACTACACACAGCACTAAAGGTTACGTTTCTGTCGAGTGTAGGCCTAGTCGAGTGACTCAAAACAACTACAGTTTGTAACTTGTTGTACTAGGCTATCCCCGCCACCATTATGTTTTATTTACTTCGTTCTACTACTCCTCCCAGAGTCTCAGGCGACTGACTGTCTCATTTTCTTTTTTTGCAAATGCTACTGCCAGTGTCTACTACTACCACCACAGCCATGGCATCTCCATTCTCTTGGGAAACAAAACCATCATCGCCATGCACCCATCGCTGTGCCTAACTTAAACATCAATCCCAGGTAAGATAAGAAGTTTTGGGTAGGTATAATTATGGACTAGGAGGAGAGACTGACAGTACTAGTAGGACAAGTCATTCAGTGAGGGGTACCATATCTATCTGTTTGTGTGTTACAAAATCAGCAGATTATTAAATCCAACACTGGGAGCGGCCCTGCAGCAGCAAGGAAACCATGTTTGTGACGTAAAACAGTAACCCCCCACACAAAACATTAACAACGTATTGCTATGTTTAAGTAGAAATATAATTTAATACCCTAACAAAAATAAACTATGTAAAACATCCCACAACACCCGACCCACCCCTCTCCCTAACCCCAACCAATGTCCAAAACGATAAAGTCCAACCAATGTCCAAAATGTCTATAAACCCCAACGCAACGCCCAATTCCCACCAACCAAAAAAAAGGATTAAAAAAGGGGCAATGCAACAGGGTCAAGTTATTGGCGGGATCTTCGGCTTGGCTTCTCCAGGACCTTTATACAATGAACGCACTCCCTCAGGGCCTATATTTCTTTTGTTAATAACATTAAATTCAGCACGGGCTCAGCAATCTGTTAAATCATTTCAATAACATTAACATGTTTGATTTCATCATCACTGTTTATTTAATTTCTTTATATATTTCATAACAGTACATTTTCTTTCTATTTCATTTTTAAAGCTTTTTTGGGGGGGATTATATGATACAATAAAATTAGACAGTATTTCTACATGAAATTCAAAAAATATTTACACTATAATATTTATCAAGAGAACCCCCGGAAAAGATCACATACATGTGTCACAAAAACAAAATTCATCCAAACACATACCGACTCATACAACATTCACACAGAGTGCATCTGGGAAAAAGGGAAGACTACAGATAACAAAGTCTCCACGACCAAGGTTGGTATATATGTTCAAAAGGAACTGAACATGGGGTCGAGGTCGACGCGCGTTTCGGTGGCTTGCGAAGTGTAGATTAACCACCTTCTTCAGGACCTTTCCAGATACCCACACAAATCAAACAAAAGCCGGGGGACAAGCAGTGTAGTTCGCAAAGAAACTGCTGACAGAATGATACAGCTACGTCTTTTGAGAACGATATATGATCACAGATGGCCTAATAGTCTAGTAGCCAATTGATGAGAACAATCCTATCTTTGTCCAAACTGCATTGCAACGTTGATTCAGATGTCCAAATTGAATTCGTATGTAGGTCAAGCGGCGAAAGAGATCTTGTTTACGCAAAAATGACGTCCTATCACGGCTTCAGATTTCTAATTAGATAACCGAAGGACATATGTATTCATATATATGTATTCATTCTCTTATTTCTGTAAGTACATGATACATGATAGTCAGAGTTTATGCCTTTCAATCAGCTTTCAACTATGTGGCATGTGAGGCGATGTCCTCATACCAATGGGTTTGTGATATAAATCTTCTGCATCTGCTCTACATAAATTCACGGGCCATCACTCTTCCGACCGATCAAAGCCTCTTCTTCACCTCCTCTAACTGCTCCTCTAGACGCGCATTCCGGAGGAGCATGCGGCGCGCATATGCCCTGCAGTTGCATCCACAGGGGGGGCAGCAGTGCTGGATATTGAAGGGCGGTGGCGGGCAGCTGCCTGACCGTGGCACCGTACCACTCGAGGGGCCTGGCTGAGGCCCGGGGCATTGGAGGAGGCTGCAGCTGCTGCCGCCTCCTCCTCCTCTTCCGCCAGAGCCACCAGCCGCCGGTATTCCTGGCAGATGGCCTCCAGCTTCCGGCGCCGGGCCATGGCTGCCAACTCCTTCCTGGATGGTTTTGCTTGTGAAGGAGTAGCTCTATCAAGAAAGAAAAATAAAACTATTAACCAATACTCTTAGCAAAACAGTAACACAAATTAATTCAACACATAGTGGCACAGTAGCACTAGCAAGCACAGTACATAACATTTGTGGTATGTATCTATCCTCCCACTTCCTCAGCCTCAAACATTTGTGGGAGTTTCTGGCATTATACTAGCACTATGTATGGACTCGAGTACACAGTAAACCAGTCTTCTTCTTCTCTCTTGTTTTGCCAAATTACCGTAACTTTGTTGTAGCCGGCATGCCAGCTCAGTCAGCCTGCGCCCAAGACAAACATACTAGAGTCATGATGACGCAAACTCACGTTAGTTTTATTTACTACTGTCTGCAGGTGGGAAAGCTCGTATTTTTCTATTACGGGTGGCACTGGCCATACTCTGTTACATCAAGGGCAACTGCTTAATTTCACTTTCACCCTGCCCTGACTACTAGAAAAAGGCAGATGATATCTGATCCAATGATCATTGCTTATATGGGGCGACATGAGGTACTTTGTTTTGATTTATTGTGTAACCAGCCGATAGGCCACCCAAGGCAGGCTGGCTGACCCAGTCGAAAAAAAATTAACATAGGTAGGGAGTTGTCCTCTGAGTCGGAGGAAGGCGCTTGATGATAACTACATACATACACAATATATATGCTGTGCTTGCAAACTACTGTGAGTCGAGGGAGTATTCTGAAAATACAACTTATATTCTCCTCAGCTTTGCTACTCTGGCGTGGTTTCTTTCACATTCTCTTCAAACTAAGACTCTTCATCCAGTGACAGTCTCTACCTATGCTATCTATGATGAATACCATCCAGGCATCCATCCATTCAAAGTAAACGTCTATCATTCTTCTTAATCTCTCAACAAACCTTAGATTGTTTCACAAACAACAAACATTTATTCTTTTTTTTTTAAACCACCATCCATGCGTCCTTTCCTTCCTTGCTTGCCTTGGCTTGAGTTTGACCCAAACACCACTGAGGAGTCTTGCTATCCTCCACCCATACAGTTTCACCCACCCAGGCAGGCATCTTTTCTTTCACCTTCCACCCATCCTTCAACCACCCATGCATCTGATTCCTATCAGCCACCTATTCATGCATCCCACGTATCCTTCTCTGCCAGTCATAAATATTACATCTCGCCCATCCTTCCTCCTTCCACCCTTTTTTCCCTTTTTGTTCAACACAACCATCAAGGTCATCTGATCTGACTTTTAGTCTTCTCCATAAAACTTTCACAGCTGAGTTGAAGTCAGATAGAAGAGGCCATTGGTTACTCAACTCCCGCCGCTAATGCTATTGCTAATGCTAAGTAAAGGGTGTCTTCTTCAACCGTTGTTCACAACAACAACTTCTTACTAAGTCTCAACTGTACAGCGTACACCCTTGCAGCGAGTGTAATGTCAATAAGTAAGGAATATAACTTACCACCGCCCGCCGCTGCTGCTGGCTCACCCCCTGCAGCTCCTGCAACCGCCTGTGCCGCATCTCCTGCTCCCTCCGAAATGGCCGCGTCGCCATCGCCGCTGGCCCCGGCACTGGTGGTCGATAGTGCACCTAGAAAAAACATTACACATTTTAGATGCCATATACACCTCCCCCTATTTCTTCTTTTTCACTAGCAAGATTGAAAAAAAAGTTAATACATACATATACAACATACATCACTAGTACAAATCAGGTACTAGAGTACAGTAGACACTAGTAGTGTTATATCATGGTCCCTAGGGTCATTCCAGTCTTTGCTAAGTTAGCCTGAGCCATGCACCCATTTTAGCTTTGTGTCTTTTATTTTTACGCACGTTACCTCGCAGCTTGTTGTGTAAGATGCCTTTGAGCCCACATGAGCTCATACTGCTACTGTCTGAGCGATGCGTACAAGGTCGAAAAACAAGCCACTTTGTTATGGAGTTCTGGTGGTCAGTCCGTATTGCTTAGCCATAACGTGCTACACTTTTTGGCACGACTGAGAAATGCTTGCAAAATACTAACGCGCACCATTTTTCTCATAACAGACAGAAGATTCCCTTCTACAACCCAGAGCTTTGCAGAGCTTATGATGTAACCAGTACTTCTAGGACGCTTCTTCTAAGGTGAGGGGTCCCCCAGAATTCGCTCAGAGATCTTCATTTATAATTTTATATAAACTATATTCCTACCAAGGGGAGGGTGGTTCTTCCACCACTGTTCAGTTATCATCATTATTGATTTCCCCTTTTGTCTTCTATGGACTTGTAGTTGTAACAATGTTTATTGTTTTAATCTTATGCATTTTACTGTTGGTGCTGGCTAGAGCTTGTTAGTTGAAAATAAACCTTTTGAACTTACATAGACTGTTGTGATATTTGGTGTGGACTTACACGAGTGAGTGAGCGACAGGGTGTGCATTGCTTCCACGACTCTGAGAGGTCGGGAGTGTAGTGACTGTTATGCTCTGGGTTGTTTAATCATTGGGTATCTTTGGGGGGTTCGGGGTGCTAATGAGACACTATAGCTAGTCGGTCAGGGGATTGTGGGTGAGGTGTGAGGAAGGTCCAACCGCCTATCACCAACGTCCTATTTTCTTGTGCATAGTTCTGTATGCACAGAACCCCTACAACAGTAGTAGTATCTCCTATCCTATCAAAAATAGTAAAATATCTGGTTGGGCATTTTGTCGGTGGGAATTGTCGAAAAGCCTCAAGATTAAGAAGACTAGAAGAGGACAACCCAAAGGACGGGACTCAGTGGCTAGAGCGATTGGTGAATCTGAGTTTTATTTAAAACCTTTTAAATAAAAAGTGGCCAACTGGGCAAGCTTAGCTACAGACAGGCTAATAGTAGTAGTTTAGAGAGTCATAGCAGAGGCAGTTAGAGGCAGGGATAACAAGAATTTAGAAACAGATTGTGTAGATCGAAGAAGATTTTGTAAAATATAGATTTAGGAAATCTAAATAATAGTTCGGAAAAAATAAGGTGCAGTAAAAGTTAAGGAAGTATAATTATTAATATTAACAACAGGAGGACTTACTGGGGCCAGCAGCAGAGCCCTCGGTAGAGGAGCAGTCCTGGCCATCAGCTGCTCCCGCCGACTCCGACGACCCAGTCTTCTTGCGCCTGGGTGCTGATCATGAAAGATGTAAGAAAGAAAGAGACAAACATGGATGATTGGTGTGAAACAAATAAAATATTTTAAAAAACGCTCAAACATTTATGGAAACAACAATTGCAATAAAATTGACCTATCTAATCTGGTCGACTAGTATTGCGGGATTCGCGGACCGTCTAGTTATTATTTATGAACACTAATCCAGTGTTCCATTTTGATTCCAGAATACTGACTAAGCCTAAGTACCACCTGACCGAGTCCACCTATTCCAGATGGGTCAATTGTTCACTAAGTCTGCATTTCCATTTATTTTAGCCCTCAAAAATGCATAGATGGAGGACACATGCATACATTTTTGCATACACCAAATTGTTGGTTGGTTGCTGCTGATGTTCTGCTAGTGATAAGCCTAGGCTATTACCACTCACTAAACAAACTACAAAAGGTTCTACTAAGGACTGGGGTAAGCAGCACTCAGCAACACGTGACATGACAGAGGATGCGTCATTAATAATAAGTAACTAAACCACCACTATCTCTTCTTAGTGGCAGGAGGACAAAGGAAGGACTAGAGTCTCTCTAGCATTACCTAACTTAAGTTCTCTAAAGTAAACTCTTACATAATCAGGCCAAGCGAGCGCAAAGTTGCAAACAAGTAAGATTAGTAGCACCAAGCACCTGTGTCATAACAATCACAGAAGATTTTTAAACGTAATTTACCTGCAATGTAAGCAGCAGCATTCTTGCTGTTCGGAAAAAAAATATATTCGCAATATATAACACAGCGCAGAAGAACACAAAGTAGTAATATTAAATAGATTCTCACCAAGCCCCGGGACCTCCACTCCTAGCAGGTTCAGCAGGTCCTGCTCCCGGTCCAGGATATCGGACCACCGGTGCCTCAGCTGGGTATCGGTGCGCCGGACACCAGAGCAGCGAAACACTGCCCGGCGCACCTTTCCCCACCGCTGGCTACGCTCCCGGAGCCCGTACCCGGACCCAGGCCTGCCGCCTGCTGCTAGGGTTGAGGGGAGGTGGCGCTGCACAAAAAAAACAAGTGCGGCCACCTCCGCCTCACCAAATAAGGCCCGTTTCTTCACCCCTTTTGGGCACCGCCTTCCGCAGGGAAGGCGGTTGCGGCTGCGGCTATGGGCAGCCTTGCCCTTTCCCTTGCTGCCCCTGCTCTCTCCCTTGGGCATGGTTCTGGGACTCGGGGGGTGGAAAAGAAAAGGGAGGAATTAGAAAAGTAAGTAAAAGAAATTAAAAAAGCAAGTTATAGAAAAAGAGTGAAAAAGTAGTAGAAAAAGTCACAAAAAAGTAAAAAAAACTCAAAATATAGATTCAGGAAAATAGAGAGATAGATAATAAATAAAAAAGATTTTAAAAAAGTGTACAGAAACAAAGGATTGCCAAGATAGAGGGAGGATAGAAAAGCAGGCCCAGAACCATAGCAATAGACTGAAAAACAAGATGGCCGCGCCCATTGCGACCGCATGGGCAAGTTCGCACAATATTTCCCCCCCGAGCATGCAAAAAGCGTTGCGAACACGTAATCGTGTTCCCGAGCAGGAAATACTCATCGCGAACGGGCGGGATCACGCAATACGCGACCCGGAACAGGAAATAAGCATCACGAGCGGGCGAGACAAGTGAAAAACAAGATGGCCGCACCCATTAGCGACCGCATGGGCAAGTTAGCGATAGAATTCTCTGCGAGCATGCAAAAACACATCGTGAACGGGCGGGACAAGCAATTCCGCCTGGTCGCGGAATTTCTGCGTGCTTGCGGAGATTTTTTACAATTTTGCGAGAATTTGCGTAGCGCGACTACACAAATTCTGCCCACCCCTAACAAGGACGTGATGAAGTCAATGGGGGTGCTGGGGCAGTTTCCGTCTCCATACAGGACTGAGGGCAATTCTATTGTGGAGCGAATGAACCGCGACTTAAAACAATCTTTGACAGCTAGAGTCTTGGGTACTGGCAGTAACTGGCGGGCCCATTTGTATGGAGTTCAACGTGCACTTAATAATCTCCCTAGAAGATCTCTGGGTGGGCGGACCCCCTACGAACTGCTCTTTGGCATTAAAATGTTTGTGCCTGTCCTTGATGGTCTAGACATTGTGGCGGCTGCCGCAACCTTTGACGTAGATAATCATTCTACTATGTAACAGGACCACCAAAAGACCCGTGACAGCTACGCAACTGAACATTTACCCTCTTCCAATGACACATCGATGCTGATTCCGGTTACCAGCTGGCTTCCTAAAATTGGAGATCTGGTACGAGAAAAGTTGAAGAGCAAGAAAGAATTTGGTCCCTCTTATCGTGCACCGGTCCCGGTTCTTGGATTTAAGGGTACTCGTACAGTGAAACTACCACCTTTACCTGGTCATAAAGACAACAGATATATTTCAGTGGACAATGTCAAGTTACACCGTCTGGCCGATTCTGAATAGTGTAACTCCTGCTGTTTCCTGCAACGCTATCACAATGACTCTGGTGCATTCGTCCACTTCAACTCATCCTCCTGTTACAGAGGGTGACATGGAAAATACTATTGACCTTTCACCCGCCCCCACACCTCCCTGTTCTAATGTAGAAGTCGAGTATACTTATCCTGTGGAAGAGTCCCAGGGTGAAGTGCCGAACAGTCCACGTTAACATCAAACTGATACCGCCCCACCGCCTTTGCTGGGTATGAGTGCCAGCAGTTATTTTGGGGACCGTCCAAGCTTCTCCTATGACTCTTCCTCCTCGTCTTCCACCTTGGCCCTTCCACCGACAAAATTAAGTATTTTCAGCTCTTGGTACAAAAAAACTTACTTGGTTGCACCCTGGACCTACATCTGGTTGGTTCTTATCGTGATTTTCCTCTTCATATCGATCGGATTTGTGACTGTCTTTTTCTTACTCATCAATGGTCATTATTTGCCAGAACGCTCTGCTGTGAAATTGGTCGATGGAATTCTGGCCCCTCATATATCATCCCATATAATGAAACGAGATCAAGCTCTTGTGAACATTTCAGCTTTCCCAGTTGCAGATGGCATTGTTTGGGATAAAGTAGCATTTGAAATCCATGGTCCGACGGAAGTCCATAACATGCCATACGTGTTTCACGTCTCTTTAGGAGACGTGGTGACACAGGACATACATTCCGATGATTGGGATGTACAAGCAGTACATTCATTGTTTTCAGATTTAAAGTATTATGCTGCTTTTGATGCCGAAGACTTATATTTAAATTCTGCCAATTATGCTGATTTGTTCTGTTATCAACATTATGGACATCATTACTTACACAAGACAAGCATGTTAAGACCTGTTTTTAATTACACACAATGGGAACATTGCCCAACCCCTCTACAGGGATGTTCTAAAACACTTAGGGATAAGTTCACCTACTTCACGGATTATGACATGTCCAATCCTGAATCCTATTTTTTTAAATTGCATTTGTCATCGCAATCTAAATTTATTCTCACCCATACTAAATTAATCTATTCCAATTCCTTTAGATATGAATTGGCCACACAAGGTTATGATCACTGGAGTGCTACCATTGATTTAAAAACAATATGGGGCACTAAGGATTGGCAGGTTCAGGGAACTGAGGCTTTACATCGTGCCTGCCTAATACCTGCACAAATGTTATTTTTAAATGATACGGTATATCAGACTACTTGCATTGGCCTGGCAACTGCAAAAAATTTAAATAATCCGTCTATTCCATCTTTGGCTGAATATGATAATTGGCGCACACACACAAATTATTCAATAGAAGTTTTACAAACTCTTTTTCGTAACGGCGCTTTCAATGCTTCTGGTGTTGACCCTAACGGGTGGCTGCTGTGGCAAACCAGTTCAAATTCATGCCAACTACGTTTTTATAATATAACACCAGGTTTTACAAAGGCTAGACCAGATCCACGTTTTGCGCACTCACTTTCAGTCACAACATATTCGGTGGGTAAATTGTGCCAACAATGGTTGGAACACTCAACGTTGTCCTCCGTTAAAAAACACTTGTCTCACTTGTCGAGTGACATCAATTTGGCTGATTTTCTTCTAGGTCCTAGGACCCCCAGAACAAAAATATTTTTCTATGCTGCGTACAATGAAATATGGAAATTATCGCAGATGGAGGCAGCATTTCGTCTGCGACAGATTGACGAAGCAAATTTGGAAAAAGTCCTTGCAGTGGTTGACAATAGTATTAACACACTGTCTTCACGCATTTATACCCTGGATAATATTGTTTCATCTGTTATTGATATTGTTCAGACTGATGCATCTGTGTTATATCATGGTCAAAATCAATTACGATCCATAATGCAGTTTGCATGGATGTTACAAACTCTTAAAATGGGTAAAGTACCTTGGGATTATTTGAATGCTACAGCTTTGTTTTTACCATTTAATTTAACTGATAAACAACGTTTTATGTCCATAAAAGATGCTACATACACATTACTACACATTGAACAATTAGAACATTTGCCGTTCTCTGTAGCGGAGACAGATTCAGCTGTGTGGTTAATACACGGGGTTAACTCTCTCCCTTTCTCGCTGTTTCAATTTAAATCTTGCATGAAACATTTCCCGATTGGCCATTTTGAACCCCTGGGTAGTGTGTTTCTCCCTGAGTTATGGTCCCTACCTTTCACTTACAGATGTCATCGGGAGGATAAGGAAGTTTTCCTAACAGGGGAGGACTGAGATTTTATGGTGGGACACTCCCTTGTTTGCAAACATGTTAAGTTGCACAACGCTTGTAATGTTTCCGCACCTAATCTTGCTTGCTTTTTAAAATGGAGTCCCGTCCCAGCAATAATTCCCGCTTTTACTTTGCTTACTAACGACAGTTATCTTATTTTGAATAACCACTACTGCTGTGGTTTACGGGCAGGAATCCTGTACATAGTAACAGTTTCACAATGTGTTACTTGTTGTAGCAATGTGCTTTTTCCGCCCCCGCATGAGAAAATAGATATCTCCATTTGGCCCTCTATTCCGACTTTGAAAACAGATTTCAACAAATTAAGCAGGCTCAAAGTGCTATTGTTTCAACAAGATGCGGCTCTCACTTCAGCTCGAGAGACCTTCGAATTACAGGTGGCTAGAACTTTGAGCGAGATTCAGTCACTTCTGAACACGAATCTCCCACTTAATTTTGGGGAGATGATACATCAAATATTTAATGCGTCTGACACCGAAGGCCTTGCTCATTTGTTTAAACTGGTGGGATCCGGCCATTTGACTTCTTTTCAGACGATATTTGCAGTAATACCGGCCTTTATTCATTCTATTTTTTCCAGCGTCTTCGGTGGATTCCCATTAATACTGGTGTTAGCTGGTGGAATCCTGCTGCTTCTGTTCCTGCTATGCAATGGCTGCTCATCTTGTGGTACTGCACAGGCCAGGCCAATTGCAACTGTACCGTGACCGAATGCAACAACTTTTTGGATGCTTGCCATTAGCGACGCTTAGCGTGAGTTATGGACTAACTTTTCGCTTTGCCTCCTTTACTTGCGTGCAACCTGTGTTCTACTGTCAATGATGCCCCTTCTACTGGGCTTTGGATTTGTGCCTCTCCAATACGTCATGGTCGGACCCGGATTATGGTGGCCCATGACCAGGCCTGTTCCAGGAATGGTCGTATGGCGCGAGCGGCTGCACTTGGAGTATTGGCAGAATGGGACATCTGTGCGGCTGCACAGAACCTATTGCAACGGAGCTTTATTGAATATCACGCAAGTTGCCCGGATATGCTCTTGGATGCATCGGATTACGAGGAGCACGTTTGTTCCTTCGGCCTACTTGATTGGATGGCATCCCTCTTTGCTGCTAACGATAGGGATGACCTTTTGGAGGGCATTGCATTGACGGGGTCACGTGCTTTCATGGATACACCACCTCCATGTTAGTCACGTTTTACGTGCAACGATAAATTATTAACAACTTAAAACTTATATATTTTTTTTTTGCATCTTTTTCCAATCAGTTTTTTTTTTTTCATGCGTATTTGAACTCTATCTGTTTTGGTCCTTTGTCTATATACTATGACCTTACCAAGGGGAGGGTGTTATATGGCCATTAGGGTCATTGTTGACATTGCTAAGTTAGCATGAGCACGGCTGCCATGACGCTGCTTTTGCGCATGTTACTATATGACTTTGTTGTGCAAGACTCTGTTTGTGCCTTTCACATGAGAACGGTCTGCTTTCTGCATTCTCTGCCTGCTCTTGGAGTTTAGTCTGAACACGATGTGCAAGGTCGATAAACAATGCTCCTTGTTATTCTGTTCTGGTCAGTTCCTACCATCTAGACAAAACATGCTAACACAGCTGCGCTGCTGAAAGCTCGTGCTTTGATATTATAGGGATGCATGTTGTTCTGACACACACTTGGAGAGGGTCCTTTCCAGGGAGAAGAGCTATGCGGTTCCTATGATGTAAAGCTTCCATCTAGACACTGTGGTAGGGGGTCTGCTGACAAAGCCCAGAGATCTTCTTTTATATAATAAACATCACTTTACCAAGGGGAGGGTGGTTAGGCCTTATAGTCCTTTTTCCACTGTCTATATATATAATGACATCCCCATTCATATTCTATGGAATTGTAACAATGCTAATTGTTCTAAGTTTATGCATTTCGCTGCTGGTACTGGCTCGTATACTGCATTATAGAGCACGATAGTTAAAATAAACATTTTGAACTATAACAGTGACTCTGACCATTCTTATTGTGAACAAGTAAGAGTGAGCGAGCGAAAGGGTATGTCTTGCTACCGTGATTCTGAGAGAGTCAGGAGTGTTGTGTTCTGGGTTGTCTAATCATTTGTAGCTTCGTGATTTTGGAGGAGAACGAATGAGACACTATAGCTAGTCTGTGTGTGGATTTTGGGTACTAAGGTGGTAGGTTGGTACACCCCTATACACCGAGGTCCTGTTTTCCTGTGCATAGTTCTGTGTAGGTGCAGAATCCCCGCAACATTACGACACCCTGTTCAAAGAACTAGTTTTAGATTATTTAGGCAGCTATATAGCTGACATTTGCTTCCTTCAAGAAACTCATATAGATGATGCAGTTTTATTATATATGAATAAATGATGGGTGGGTAATATTATTTCTTCTCCTACAGTTAACAGGAACGGTGTTGCTATCCTTTTCACAAAACAATTAAACATCCAAATACTATCTAAATGTTCAGATACCGAAGGTCGTTATATTATGACAAAAATTAAAATTGATACTACAATTTTTTATATAATTAATGTTTATGGTCCAACAAATGATGACCCTAATTTTTTGTCCATCTTTACCTCTGAAGTGATTAAAATAGGTAATGCTCCACTTATTATTGGTGGTGACTTTAATTTAATTTTAGATATTCTCAAACAAAATATCGTCCACCTAAAGCTTCTTTTATTTTAAAATCCTTTTTTAAATCAATTAAATTGGTAGATATTTGGCGTCTACATCACCCAAAAGACAAACAATTTACATTTTTCTCTACCCCTTATAATTCATACGCTTGAATTGATTATTTGTTGATTTCCCACTCATGAATTCAATAATTTTCTGATCCTACAATTCACAATATTGATATTTTTGACCATGCTCTTATTTCAGGTGTTTTACAACTCAGCACCACCCAACAATCCCACTCTCACTGGCGAATTAATACAAATGTTGTACTTAATGATAATAATAAACCCACACTCTTTTCAGCATTTCATGATTATTTCTCTTTCAATCCAGAAGGTTATACTTCAATTGTGAACCATTGGGATGCATTTAAGGCATATGTCAGAGGGGTAACTATATCTATTATGGCACATGAAAACAAAGCTTTTAACGCTAAACTTAAAGAATTAGATAAACAAATAGCAAAATATGAACAACTCTTTATTTCATCTAATGACAATAAATACAAAATGCATATACAGAAATTCAAGCCAATAGATGTGGATGACTTTTAACAAATTATTTGCGTATTAAAAAAGATAAAATCCAAATTAATGCAATTAATAGCTTTAATGATAAACTGGCAGTATCTCACAAAGAAATTGTCAATTAATTATTTACCTTCTATTCCAAGTTATATAGTGATTCCCCAGTCATGGATATGTTTAGTATTAATAATTTTTTGCAACACTGTGTTTTACCTAAAATTACCCAATCATTGAGAGAAAAATTGGATGTACCGATCACATTAGAAGAAATTAATTTAACTATTAAATCTCTTCAGCCAGGAAAATCACTGGGACCAGATGGTATACCTGCTGAATTTTATAAAGAATTTTCTCCTTAACTGATACCTCATTTACTTAAGTTATTTTCTCACTTTAGTATTTCAGGTTCTACTGCAGTATCCTTTACTGAAGCTTTGATTATTGCTCTTACAAAAACTAAAAAAGATCCAACTGTTGTTTCAAATTACCGACCTATCTCTTTAACCCTTTCCGTGCTCATGACGGAGCGGTTCCGTCATGAGCCACGGTCGGCGTGTGCTCATGACGGAACCGCTCCGTCATGGCACCCACCCAAGGGGGAAGCACTAGTGCTCCCCCCATGGGCAGCTGATCTAGCCCCCACAGAGGGGGCTGGCAGCGGAAGAGTTTCCTCTGCCACCCCCGACCCCCCCATGCAATCCCATGACGTCAGCGCGCACAGCGCGCACCGACGTCATCAGGAAGCGCTGGATACCATTTGTTTCCAGCGCGTCCAGAAGGAGCCGGTGAGTTTGTGTGCTCCAGTTGCGCGGGGGGGGGAATTTGTAATGTATTGAGGCATCGGGGGAGAGGCAAGAGTATTTCCTCTCCCCTTATGTCTCAATACAGGGCATTCCTGCAGCACGATCGCGCACAGCGTCGCGATCGTGCTGCAGGAATGCCCACACTAGGCACCAGAAATTCCTAATTTAGTTAAAGGAAGCGACCCCTTGGGCAAGGGTCGCTTTCTTAGGGGGGCAAATATTTTTAAGACTTTTCTGCCCCCCCTGGGACCAGATCGCCTGGGTTTTTTGGCGTTTCTGGCCCCAGGGGGGTCAGAAAAGCCCACTAGAGCCAGGGATCTTTTTTTTTTTTTAAATGGAAGCGACCCCTTGGGGAAGGGTCGCTTCCAGGGGCCTCATTTAAAAAAAAAATGTACTCTGCCCCCTCTGGGGGCAGATCGGCCCGTGTATTTGGCCTTTCTGCCCCCAGAGGGGGCAGAATACCCCACTAGACATCAGGGAGTCCTTTAAATATGTAAAGGAAGCAACCCCTTGGGCAAGGGTCGCTTCCTTAGGGGGCACATTTTTTTAAAGACTTTTCTGCCCCCCTGGGGACAGATTGCCTGGGTTTTTGGCGTTTCTGGCCCCAGGGGGTGGCAGAAAAGCCCACTAGAGCCAGGGATCTTTTTCTTAAAAAAAAATTGGAAGCGACCCCTTGGGGAAGGGTCGCTTCCAGGGGCCACATTTTCAGATCGGCCCGTGTATTTGGCCTTTCTGCCCCCAGGGGGGGGGCAGAATACCCCACTATACACCAGGGAGTTCATTAAAATGTAAATGGAAGCCTCTTGGGCAAGGGTCGCTTCCGGGGGGGGCATTTATTTTTAATGTGTATTCTGCCCCCCCCTGGGGGCAGATCGGCCCTTGTTTTGGCCTTTCTGCCCCCAGGGGGGGCAGAAAACCCCACTAGACACCAGGGACGTATTTGAAATTAAAATGGAAGCGACCCCTTGGGCAAGGGTCGCTTCCAGGGGGCAGATTTTTTTATATGTCGGCCTGTTATTTTGGCCTTTGTGCCCCCGGGGGGGGCAGAAAACCCACTAGGCATCAGGGATTTTGTTTTGTGTGTAATGGAAGCGACATGGTTGCTTCCAAGGGGGTAAAATTTGGTTAATGTTTTTTCTGCCCCTCCTGGGGACAGATCTGCCCCTTTTTTCTGGCTTTTTGCCCTAGGCGGGAGGGGGGAGGCAGAAAACCCTACTAGGCACCAGGGATTAATTTCTTTTGCAAGGGGGGCACATTTCTGTCTGTTGTTTTCTGCCCCACCCTCAGACAAGCTCACCCGATCCCTTGGGCAAGTTCACCCCCCATTTTTCACAGCCCTATTTGAAGGCCCATCTGGCAGATTGACCATTTGGGTAGTGACATAACGTGTTATAATGTTAATTGTTTTATTTCTTGTGAATTGCAATTGTAATGCTTTCTTTCTCCCTTTTTGTTCTAGTTGAAAGCTTTTGCTCTTTTGACTGTTCCAGGTTGCGGTTTCGTTACTTTTGGTTCTGCTCTTTGTGTAGTTGCTTGTGTTTGGTAAGAGACTTTTTTTTATACAATGTAAATGAGTTTCATTTCTTTGCATGAATGTGTTTTTTGCAAATGGTGTAATAATAGCAGTATGTTTGGCTTCTGTTTTTGAGTGTCAAAAACTTTTTGCATTTGTGCTCGATGTGTATTTTGTTGTCTTGTGAGTAATTGGTTTTGTTTTTTTCTTTCTAGTGGGATATCGTTGGTTTTGCTGTCTCTCTGCAGAGTAGGTGCTGGTGAGTGTAGCTGTCTCTTGCAAGTGATTTGTATAGTTTGAGTATATAGATCTTTGTGATAAAGGCACACATTTTTTTTTACTTACTTATTTTGCACAGTGTTGGTTGTTGTTGACTTGTTTGTGCAGTCTCCTTTCTTAGTAAGGATAATGGCTAGCCGCAGGATTACTACTCAGCAGGTTGTTGGTATGCTTTTTGAGTCTTCCTCTGACCATGGTTCAGAGACTGACTCAGCATCTGAGGCAGAGGAGGGAGGGGAAGATTCAGGCAGTGAGTTTTCTCTCCACATGGAATCATCGGATGATGAAGCTACTCTCAGTGCGGATGAAGCTACTCTTAGTGCGGATGAAGTGCCTGTTTTAGAGGAGGACATTGATGTGCCGATAGTGCAGCAAGAGGCATCTGGGCTGCAGTCTGGGTCTGCAAGGCTTCCAGTTGGAAGTGATGACCTCTGGGTTGCCCCAGGCATGGTGCAGCCAGCATTGGCAGACTTTACTGGTGTTCCAGGTTGTAGAGTGAATACAGAAATCTTTTTGCCGATACATTTTTTTCAGTTGTTTATGGACGATGTGTTTTTGGCAGAGATTGTTGAGCAGACTAATTTGTATGCCGAACAGTTTTTGAGGGACAACAGTGCCAGCCTTAGGCCCCACTCTAGAGCTACCCGGTGGACTCCCACAAATCTGGAAGAGATGAAGAAGTTCTTGGATTTAACTTTTTTGATGGGCTTGCTAAGGAAGCCATCAGTGTCTTCATATTGGTCTACAAGTCCCTTGATGGCAACGGCTATATTTCCAGCAGTCATGAGTCGTGATAGGTATTTGCTTCTGCTTCGGATGCTGCATTTTGTCGATAATGGTTTAGCGTTGCCACGAGATCACCCTGATTGTGACCGTCTTTTTAAGATTAGGCCTGTCGTTGATCACTTTGTTGATCGATTTTCTGAGATCTATGCTCCAGGGAAAGAAATAGCAGTGGATGAGTCTTTGGTGTTGTTCAAGGGCCGCTTGGTTTTTAGGCAATACATTCCTAGTAAGAGGGCACGCTATGGAATTAAGCTGTATATGCTGTGTGACAGTAGGACTGGATATGTCTCTAATTTCAGGGTGTACACCGGTAAGGAATCCAGGATTAACGCCCCTGGTTGTCCGTCCACTTTTGGAGTGACTGAGAAAATTGTGTGGGAACTTGGTAGAGGACTTTTTAATAAAGATCACCATTTATATGTAGATAACTTCTACACTGGTGTGCGGTTGTTCAGGGAATTGGCCAAAGTGGACACTGTTGCTGGTGGCACAATCCGCTCTAACCGTAAAGGTTTCCCAAAAGAACTTGTTTGTCAAAAGCTTGTGCGGGGACAGTGCAGTGCGTTGCGTTGTGAGGAACTTCTAGCTGTGAAGTTTTCATACAGGAGAGATGTCTACATGCTGACTACCATCCATGATGAAAGCACTTCACCTGTGACTGTTTGGGGTCAGGTTGCTGAAGCGCGCAAACCTGTGTGCATTTTAGACTATAATAGGCACATGGGTGGTGTTGATAGAGTAGATCAGAGGTTGGAACCTTACGCTGCTCTTCGTAAGGCTTACATTTGGTATAAGAAGTTGGCTATCCATATTTTCCACTTGGCAACCTTTAATGCTTTTGTTGTATTCAAGGATTCTTGTCCTGAGTCAAAGATGACTTTTGCTAAGTTTCAGGAGTCTGTAATAGGCAGCCTTGTTCGAGTGGAACAGGCAAGTGTTCCTAGAGTTGGAGTGGTGGAGGATGTTGCTAGATTGAAAGATCGCCACTTTCCTGATCACATTCCTCCCACACCCTCAAAAGACTTTCCCAGTAGGAGATGTAGAGTCTGTTGGCGAAGAGGTATGCGGAAGGAGACTCATATGTACTGCCCCGAGTGTCCTTCTAACCCTGGGCTATGTGTGCCTGCTTGTTTTAGAATGTACCACACGCAAAAGAATTTTTGGGAGCATCCATGAGTGGTAAAGTGAACTGCCTAGTCTCTATTGTTTTATATTTTTTGTTCAGTTTCAAGGTTGGCATTTGTGCAATGTATTTAGTTTCAGATTTTGTGTTGGTAGATTTGTATCTATTTGCAATTTGTTTGTGTTTTCTTTTTTGTATAAAAAAATCCTAAATGTGATGGCGGTGTGTGTAGGCTGGCACTTGGCTGGTGGTGTGCGTGGACTGGCGCTTGGCAGGTGGTGTGTGTGGGCTGGTGCTTGGCTTGGCGGTGTGCGTGGACTGGTGCTTGGCTGGCGGTGTGCCTGGATTGGCGCTTGGCTGGCGGTGTGTGTGGGCTGGCGCTTGGCTGGCAGTGTGCCTGGACTGGCGCTTGGCTGGTGGTGTGTGTGGACTGGCGCTTGGCTGGCGGTGTGCGTGGACTGGCGCTTAGCTGGCGGTGTGAGTGGACTGGCGCTTGGCTGGCGGTGTGAGTGGACTGGCACTTGGCTTGTGGTGTGCGTGAACTGGTGCTTGGCTGGCGGTGTGCGTGGACTGGTGCTTGGCTGGCGGTGTGGGTGGACTTGCGCTTGGCTGGCAGTGTGGGTGGACTGGCGCTTGGCTGGCGGTGTGTGAGTAGTGACTTGCTGCTGGTCACTACACACACTGCTAGCCAAACGCCACTCCACGCAATCCGTGAGCTGGTGTGGTTGCTGTGTCAGGAATGTGGGCGTGTGAAAGTGATGGGCCCTTGAATGGCGCTGTCTGCTGGTGTGAGTGTTGTAATGTGCTGGGCCCGCTGCTGGCGGTGTGAATGGTTTTGTATGTGTCACATGTATGAAAGGTGTATGAATGGCCTGTAAAGAGGTTGGTGCCTTGTCGTGGCTTTACAGCTCACGAGCTGTGAGTCAATGGTTCAGTTTCTCGTCCTTTCAATTATTAACAGTTTCAAGGTTGGCATTTGTGCAATGTATTTAGTTTCAGATTTTGTGTTGGTAGATTTGTATCTATTTGCAATTTGTTTGTGTTTTCTTTTTTGTATAAAAAAATCCTAAATGTGATGGCGGTGTGTGTAGGCTGGCACTTGGCTGGTGGTGTGCGTGGACTGGCGCTTGGCAGGTGGTGTGTGTGGGCTGGTGCTTGGCTTGGCGGTGTGCGTGGACTGGTGCTTGGCTGGCGGTGTGCCTGGATTGGCGCTTGGCTGGCGGTGTGCGTGGACTGGCGCTTGGCTGGTGGTGTGTGTGGGCTGGCGTTTGGCTGGCAGTGTGCCTGGACTGGCGCTTGGCTGGTGGTGTGTGTGGACTGGCGCTTGGCTGGTGGTGTGCGTGGACTGGCGCTTGGCTGGCGGTGTGAGTGGACTGGCGCTTGGCTGGCGGTGTGAGTGGACTGGCACTTGGCTGGTGGTGTGCGTGAACTGGTGCTTGGCTGGCGGTGTGCGTGGACTGGTGCTTGGCTGGCGGTGTGGGTGGACTTGCGCTTGGCTGGCAGTGTGGGTGGACTGGCGCTTGGCTGGCGGTGTGTGAGTAGTGACTTGCTGCTGGTCACTACACACACTGCTAGCCAAACGCCACTCCACGCAATCCGTGAGCTGGTGTGGTTGCTGTGTCAGGAATGTGGGCATGTGAAAGTGATGGGCCCTTGAATGGCGCTGTCTGCTGGTGTGAGTGTTGTAATGTGCTGGGCCCGCTGCTGGCGGTGTGAATGGTTTTGTATGTGTCACATGTATGAAAGGTGTATGAATGGCCTGTAAAGAGGTTGGTGCCTTGTCGTGGCTTTACAGCTCACGAGCTGTGAGTCAATGGTTCAGTTTCTCGTCCTTTCAATTATTAACAGTGCATTTCATTTTTGTGAAATCTCTGGTTAATACAACTGTATATATTGAACCATCACTCACCCTCGTGCCAAATCCAACCAGTATGTATGTGTGCTTGAGGAATAGGTGGTTGTGCAGAAATATTTGTCTTTTCTGTTTTTGTCAAGCAGGGTGTACCTTGTCCCTTTTTGTGAATGTTGTAATGTGTTGGTTTCGTGCCTGGTGGTGTGAATGGTCTTGTGTGTATCATGTATGAAAGGTGTGTGAATGGCCTGTAAAGCGGTTGGTGCCTTGTCGTGGCTTTACAGCTCACGAGCTGCAAGTCAATGGTTCAGTTTTTTGTCCTTTTAATTATTGACAGTGCATTTCATTTTTGTGAAATCTCTTGTTAGTAAAATTTTATATACTGAACCATCACTCGCCCTCGTGCCAAATCCAACCAGTATGTGTGTGTGCTTGAGGAATAGATGGCTGTGCAGTAATCTTTGTCTTTTTTGTCTCTCTGCCAAGGTGTACATTTCATCTAAGAAAAAACTACCAACTGTAGATAATGTCGTAAACTAAACACCCATGGGAGTACATGGTGATGTCTCTCTTGTGGATCCGAACAAGTTATCTTACCGACAATGTCCTGCAAACCTCAAAATGTGACTGTCACATTTTCCTTGCATTATTGTGCTCAAATTTTCACGCTGCAGAAAGTAACTACAAATTTCCAACCCCCCAGCATTTCTCCAAGTATCCCAATAGAAATGGTACCTCACTTTTGTGGGTGGGCCAAGTACCCACGGCAGGGAAGGGCCCAAAACCTATTGAGGCAACATCAAAATTACCTATCACAAACCAACCTGGTTTTGCAAGGGGGGTCCCATGAGTTTTTGGCCCAGGGCTCGGCGGCCATCTATGGAAACCTACCAAACCCACACATTTCTGGAAACTAGACACCCGGGGGAGTCCAGAGAGCTATGGCTTGCGTGGGTCCCCCAACATTCTCCTACCCAGAATCCCCTGCAAACCTCAACTTTCGCTGAAAAAATCACTTTTTTCTCAGATTTCTGTGTGGGAAAGTTCTGGAATCTGCGTGGATCCACAAATTTCCTCCCACCCAGCGTTCCCACAGGTCTCCCGATAAAAATGGTACCTCACTCGCGTGGGTGGGTCAAGGACCCGTGACAGGCAAGGTCCCAAAACCTATTGAGGCGACATCAAATACCTATCACAAACCAACCTGGTTTTGCAAGGGGGGTCCCATGAGTTTTTGGCCCGGGGCTCGGCGTCCATCTAGGGAAACCTACCAAACCCACACATTTCTGGAAACTAGACACCCGGGGGAGTCCAGCGAGGTATGGCTTGTGTGGGTCCCCCAACATTCTCCTACCCAGAATCCCCTGCAAACCTCAACTTTCGCTGAAAAAATCAAGTTTTTCTCAAATTTCTGTGTGGGAAAGGTCTGGAATCTGCGTGGATCCACAAATTTCCTCCCACCCAGCGTTCCCCCAGGTCTCCCGATAAAAATGGTACCTCACTCGCGTGGGTGGGTCAAGGACCCGCGACAGGCAAGGTACCAAAACATATTGATGCGACATCAAAATTACCTATCACAAACCAACCTGGTTTTGCAAGGGGGGTCCCATGAGTTTTTGGCCCGGGGCTCGGGGGCCATCTAGGGAAACCTACCAAACCCACACATTTCTGGAAACTAGACACCCGGGGGAGTTTAGCGAGGTATGGCTTGCGTGGGTCCCTCCTGTCTAGTTTTCAAAAATGTATAGGTTTGCTAGGTTTCCTGTTGGAAATGGCCCTTTTTGCAGGGTTATCCCCAAACATTTTGCTTTTTCCTCCTATTTTTCCCTGACCTGTTTGTGTTGGTTCTAGGACTCTGGGCACTTTACCACTGCTAATCAGTGCTAAAGTGCATATGCTCTCTGTGTAAATTGTGTTATGAATTGGTGTTTCCGTAATTGGATGCTTGATTTACTTGTTAGCCCCTAGTAAAGTGCACTGCGTGTGCCCGGGCCGGTGAATCAAAGGCTACCCGGGGGCCTGCAGCACTGGTTGTGCCACCCCCGTGAGTAGCCCTGAAAACGGTAACTCAGACCTGCCATTGCAGAGTCTGCGCGCAGTTTGTAACTGCCATGTCGACTTGGCCAGTGCACACACTGGCCGGTCCCTAACCTTCCCTTTTCTTACATGTCAGACATCCCTCAGGTAGGCCCAAGGTACCCCTGTGGGCAGGGTGCAATTTATGTGAAAGGTAGGACATGCCCTGGTGTGTGTGGCATGTCCTAATAGTGAATTACAGCCAATTTCGTTTTTCACTATTGCAAGGCTACCAGATCCCCATAGGACAGAATGGGAGGTTTGTTTATAACATCTTATAAACACAACTTGCCCAGGGAATTCGGTAAGAAAATAAAATTTAGTATGCCTGAACTCAGAATCTAAAGATGCATCTTTTAGTGAAGGTGATTTTTACATTCTGCGTTTGAAAATACCACTTTCAGAAAGTGGGTATTTTCTTGCTCAGTCATCCCGTGTGCCTCTGCTGGAATGTGGATTGCCTGTCTGGGGTTTGGATGACAGAAGGCTGGGGGGCCGGAGGGGCTCCAGATAGTCTAGGTAGGTCAGGAAAGGGATGAATAGACCTGGGCTGCGATGGGGGAAGGGGGAGGAGATTTCCTTGCACCTCAAAGGGCATGGTCTGCCTCTGACAATGCCGTCTCCACCTCCTGCCAGGAAATCACACCAGAAAAGGCAGAACTGGTTCTGGCCGGGCACAGACACCCTCTGCCTGAAAGATCAAAGGATTTTTAGATACAAATGCTGGGTCCAAGACCCCTGAACTTCAGAACTCTTTTGGATCAAGAAGATTGCCAAGAAGAAGAGCCGGAGAAGCTGTGAGGAGGAACTACCACTTTGCGGTGTGCTTTGCTGTGTTGGCCTGCAGTGGCTGCTTCTGTCTTGGGCAGTGAAAGGCCTGGACTGGACTTTCTGCAATCTACTTTTGTGAGTTTCTCCAAGGGATTGAGGTAGAGCTTACCCCTGTTCAAGAAGTCTCATGAACAGCAAAGACTTCAAGTTCTTCTGCCTTCAGCACTGGGGACTGTGTGTTTTGTGCTGCAACAGAAGAAAAGCAACTCGACGACGTTGACAACGCCGCTGCCGACTCCGTGTCCCGAAGGCACCGCAGAGGGCACCGCCGCAATGCCGCACCGCAACCCTGGTCTCACCGATGACGCCTGCTGATGCCGCCACCGAGCCGCTGCTCGCAACGCGACCTGTGGGCACCGCACTCCGCACCGCTTCGCTTCATGATGACGCCTTGGCACCGCAGAAGGCACCGCCGCAATGCCGCACCGTGACACTGGTCTCACCGACGACGCCTGCTGATGCCGCCACCGAGCCGCTGCTCGCACCACGACCTGTGGGCACCGCACTCCGCACCGCCTCGCTTCACGACGATGCCTTGCTATCCCCGAAGACGCCGCTCCACACCGAAATCTACGCCGCTGCTTGCATCGTGGTTCGAGGGCATCGCTCGTAAAGTTACACGATGCACTGCCCTCATCCCGCACCGCAGCCTTGGCTTACCGGCGCCATCGACTCCAGTTCATCAGCCGACGACAGCGCTTCAGCAACGACGCCGCCGCTGCTTGCACCGTGACCTGCCAGCACCGTGACAAGCACCGCCTTCATCTCGCACCACGACCCTGGTCCCACCGACGACGCCATCCGACGCCACCACCGAGCCGCTGCTTGCACCACGACCTGAGGGCACCGCACGCCGCACCGCTGCACTTCGCACCGCAGCACACGATGCCGGCCGACGCCATCGCTCCTGACTTCAACAAAGAGGAGATCGATCTGCAACGCGTGTGACTTTGAGGGCCCCGACGACTCCTGCACCGACCTCCGGAACCGACACCTGTGGACGCCGTGCTTTCAAAAGCTCAACGAGAGGTCGCCGACGCCCTGCATTTCTAAAAGGTACTGTTTGCGGGTCTTCCCGACACCGTAGCTGGCCCGCGACGCCGCTGTCAGCCAGAACTGTTTGGATTTGTTTTCTCACGACGCCGTGATAGCCCCAGACGGAGCTATTGACATCAAGGAACTGTTTTTAAAGCATATTTTGATAACTGAAGATTTTTAAGTACTGTATTGTGGATTTTTATCGTTTTTGGTCTTGTCTTAAGCATATAAAAATATTGGATATTTTCTAAACTGGTGTGGTGTCCTTTTGTAGTGCTTACACTGTATTACTGTTGGTTATGTGCAAATGCTTTACACACTGCCTCTAAGATAAGCCTGACTGCTCGTGCCAAGCTACCAAGGGGGTGAGCAGGGGTTATTTTAGGAGTGTAACTCCCTTATCCTGACTAGAGTGGTGGTTTCTGCCTGGCTTTGGCACATGCCCTAGCCTACCAAAAATCCCATTTCTAACATTGGTTGTCAGCGGTGAGGATAGGACTTGCGTTTGCACTTGACTTACAGTGATTGGTGGGCACTACTACTATATCGCAGACCAATACGTACCACATACTGGTTTTTTTGGGTCTATTTTTGCCTTTCCATTGGTTTTGAACTTGAACTTTCCAGTACAACATGCCTGAATCAATTGCATCATCTGTTGCACCCTTGGAAGTGGCCTTTGAGGAGGAGAGGTTAGAAACCTACAATGTGAAGGAATTGAAGGCGATCTGCAAAAACCTCAAAATCCAAATCAGGGGCCTCACCAGAAGAGAGGAGCTACAAAAGGCGCTGAGGGCCTGGGTAGCAGCCAGACATGCTAGTGAGCAGTCTGGGGATCTTGGCATGGAGGCAGAGGTGCCTATTCCAAGGGTGGATGTGCTTTTGGGAAGGGGGGCGCCCTCTAAACCAGGCAGCAGCCGTTTGTCCCCAGAGGAGCTGGAGGACAGGCGGGAAGCAAGGAGAGTTGCTATGGAACTGGAGAAGCTTAAGTTAGCCATGGAGGAGAAAAGGATGATGTTAGACTATGAGTTTAAAATGAGAGAGCTGGACTGGGAAGCCAGTATGGCTAGGCCCAGCACAGATGGTGGCAGCAAAAGTGTTAGGTCCAGTACTGAGGATGAGGTACACACACACCCATTTGGGGCCCTGCTTCAAGGAGGGGGTTGACATACACCCGGGGCTTCAGGATTATGAGATTACTCCAGTGGTGCGCAGTGTCCCTGAGGTGGATTGGGGAACGGGCACAGGGGATTCTTTTCCTGGTAGTGGGAGGGACACTCTACTGACTCTAGATGAGAGGTGCAGGGAGAGGGGTTCCCCCATGATAGAAGCCCTAGTAAGTGGTTATGGAGACCAGCCAGAAGAGTATGGGTTAAGAGACAGCACCAGTCAGACACTGTCTCGCCAGTCTTGTGAGAATGATGTGGGGTACTTTTCTGAGGCACTGGATGGTTGGGTGAAGGGTAGTTTGGTTAACACCAGTGTGGGGCTGTGTGATTCAATTGTTGGAGAGCATATTTTAAGTCCACGTTTTCCAGAGCTATGCCAACACCCAGTGGATTGTGAGTTCTCTGACCCCAGGGAGCTTGCGCTGGAGGCAGACCTTTTGGTGGATTCCAGAGGGTCTGGTGAAGCATCTGGGGGTGACCCGGAAGGAAGTGGCTTAGGTATTTCCCTACCAAGGGTGGTGGGAAAGGTTCATGGTAGCCCAGATAGGTCCTGGTGTCGTGGGAAGGGTGTAGGGACTCACGTCCTGTCTCTGCGGAGAAGGAGTGGGAATGGGCTGCGGCCCAAGGTGCCCGAAACCCGGTCCCAGAGCCTGGGTGGTTCCAGGAGGGAACATCCGGTGGGGACCTAGGCTGTACTGGTAGGCCGTCTGTCGAGGGGGATCTCCTAGTGGCAGGAGAACGTGGAGTGTCTGTAAACAGAGCTCCAGCGGTTCAGGTGTCTGGCGGTGCCGCTCCTAATTGGAGGATGCAGAAGTCCAGACTGAGGGGTGAGAGGGGGATGCGTTCCCCAGTGGGAGAACCAGTGGGTCAGGGGCCAGCCAGAAGGGCTGAGCCTCCTAGGAGTGACCATGGTGACACCACTTCTGTCCTGGGGGATCTTTACGCACTGTCAGATGGACAGGGTTCGGGAGATCTGCGCCAGGCAGACTGTCACACAACACATGAATCATGTGTTACCCTCAGGGGGGGCATGCGTGCTCCCAAGGAAGTCCTGGTGCGCTGGGCAGGTGCTCAGCCGCAGGGGTTAGTCCCTGGGTTGGGAAGCCAGGTTCAGGTCCTGCCTGACCTGGAGGGAAGGACGACTATAAGCAGTGTCCTGACCGGTTTATCTTCTAGGGGTACCACTCCAAATGGGAGGGTGCAGAACTCTAGAAGGGGGTGCAGGGGGAGGGAGTCCTCGCCTCTGACCTCGGTTCAACCTGAGGGTTTAGATCCGAGGGTGGTGGATCAGTTGCAGGGTCAAGGCCCTGAACTGGTGGAAGAGTTGTGTAGAAGGTCCGGTTTCAGCATCCTGACAGTTTTTGGTTCTGGGGGTGCTTCTCCGGGGAGGAGAAGGCAGGACCCCAGAAGGAGAGGTGAGGGGAGGAGAGCCTTGGCCGAGACCTCTGGTCAGCCTGAGGGTACAGACCTTGGGTTGGAGGACCAGGTTCAGGGTGTCCCCCCTGACCTGGGGGAAGGGGAGACTGCTAACCGTGCCCCTACCAGTTTGTCTTCCGGGGGTGCCGCTCCAGGTGGGAGGGTACAGAGCCCCAGGGGGGAGGACTGGGTGTGGGAGAGCCCACCCCAGTCCCTGGTTCAGCCCCAGGGTACAGACCCTGGGCTGGTGTACCAGTTGCAGGATAGTGTAGGACAGTAGGATCTGCTTCACATGGGTACCCCCACTTTTTGCTGATGCTTCACTGTTTTTCGACTTTAGTCTGGCTGGGGCCCTGCTAATCAGAACCCCAGCCTAGCTGCTTCCTCTCTAAAATGGTTTCCATGTACCTTAGGTACATCTTTGATTGGAATCTGGAGTGCCCTTATAAGTCCCTAGTATATGGTATACTATGTACCCAGGGCATAGGTACCCCAGAGGCCTGCCAGGGGCTGAAGCATGTATTATGCCACCCCTGGAAGGCCAGCCAAAATTACACCACAGGTCTGCTACTGCAGCCTGTGTAAGGTGGTGCATGCATCCCTTACTGTGATATAGGCTACCTATATCACTACCATTGCACACACATATAAACCTATAAGTCACTCCTATGGCAGGCCTTACCAATCCTGAGGGCAGAGTGCTTGGTTTGTATGTGAGAGGGTGCCCCTGCATGAGCAGAGCCCCTCTGCAGCGTTTGGAGTCCCTCCTCTGATGCTGTTGGTGGTACAGCCTGACCATATACTCTTAAGTGCATTATATCCTCGCGGTACAATGCTAACTTTGGACTGGCTGCACCAAAACATGTCGTGTTTGGTGTCAAACATCTTGGAATACTACCCCCCCCCGCCAGTCCTGGCGGCGGGGGTAGCGTTCCACCCTTCTAGAGGGAGAGACATGTACCCACCGACCTACCTGGTAACTTCTTTACAGAGCCCTGGCATCACAAAATGGATGCCGCTGCCACAGACACGGGTCTGGCCTCCTGCTGCTGACTGAAACTCCGGCAGGGAAGGCCTGGACAATAGGTTTCCTGTCGCAGGGAGGTGCAACCACCTCCCCAGACAGGACAATGTGTATTGGGGCTGGGCGGGAGCACTCTCTGGTGCTTTGAAGTCCTGCACTGGGGGCACATTTGGTGTCCCTGTGCATATGCCAGTTCAAACCGGTTGCAGGGGCTACCTGCCCCTGCTCTGGCGCGAAACTGGACAAAGGGAATGGGTGTAACCACCCCTCTTCCCTGACCCTCCCATAGGTGGGTCCCCAGAGTATGTCCAACCCCCTAACTTAGTATAAGTATGGGACCCCAGTCCTTAGGACTTTAGATATCCCTGGACGAAACTCTGCAACTGAATCCTGGAACTTCGACACTTTACTCAAGATTAGAAGATTGAAGAATCTCCCGTGGGGTCAAGGAGTGACTCCCCTGCTTGGCAGGCACCTAAGAAGCAATTGTCCGGTCTGCATCACTGAAGCTCCCGCCAGATGCTGAAGTCTTTGCATCACCAGAGGTGGATTTCCAGACTTCCCCGAGGCTGCCCTGAGACCCCAGTGAAGCTGAGGCACGTAGCTGTCGTGGGTAATGTGGAACCATGACCCCTGGACACTGAAAACTTTTGTAAGTGCCTCCTCTTCCTGGTCTCCTATGAAGTTGTGCTTTGGGCTCCAAGTAGCCCCCGCCTCCAGCACCGACTGCACCGAAGATCAGTGGACTCCACTCCACGAGTGTCCTGTGAGCCAGCTCCAAGTGCATCCACTCGAGGCTCCTTCGCGGTTGCTAGTCCATTGGCTAGTGGGCCCTCCCGAAGGCAACTCTTCTTCTGCTTGGGCTTTCCTGGTTGCTCCAGACGTGCCCCGACTTACCCTTGCTGGGTGAGTCCCCCAGACCTTGCTAGTCTGCATCAACGTCCTTTCTTCATTTCCATGTGACTTGCCGTTGCCAAGGCTTGTTGAGTCCAATCCGGTCGCCGACACCGCAGCAATCGACAGACGTTGTGGGACAGCTCGAATCCAGCTCCTGGCTATCATCGACACCTCCTGGACCTCGTGGCTGAAGAGTCAAGATGACCGTCAACCTACCTGAAGCACCCGACATCGGTGGGCATCTGCTCATCGCCTTCCTGGTCACTGGCTAGTGACCCAGACTCTGTCCCCTCTGCTTTCAGGTTCTTCAGATCTTCGATCCAACCTTGGATCCAGCCGAACACTTTCGACTTGGCCGCCAGCAGCACTTTGCAGCAGATCGCCATTGAAAACGACGACGAAACCCGACCCCGAAAGACACCTATGCACCCGGCTCCCCTGAGTGAGGTAACTCGAGTACTCCGGTTCTCCCGTGGGTATTGACTCTAGAACAGCCTAGTTCTAAAGGGGTTTGCTCCAAGTCCTCTTCTAAGTGTCCTTTTTCTTTAAAACTCCAACCGCGACATTCCCCATAGAAGTTAACGGTGATTCGCGGCTGTGTTCCCACACTGCACGCGTCCCCCGTGGGTCTCCTGTGTCACTACCTTGGGTGGTTCCTTGTGGTCCAAGCACTTCTACAGGCTCTAGGCCTTGTGTCTAGTTCAGTCGTGGTTCTTATACCACTTTATTGGTATATGGTTTGGTACGCCCCTATGGCTCAAACGTGTATTTGTGCTATTACTGTTGATATTTGACTTGCAACTTATGTACTTCGAACTCTAGCCTCATAAAGAGACTAGAGGGGTGTGTTTAAGACTAAATACATATATTTTAAATATATACCTGGTGTGGTCCTCTTTCATTTGGTCACTCAAGAGATTATAGACTGGTAAAACAAGCTGCTTTACATTCCTTCAAGACTTAGCCTGAAGGCTGCTCTCCATAGCTACCACTAGGATAGCTTTCAATAAAGGTTGTCTTTAACCTATCTCCAATAAGGGGTTGTTTGGACTGGTGCAAGGTGCCCACTATAATTAGTGGACAGCATATACCAGTCCAACTTCTCACATTGGTGTGCAGCGTGTGGGATTCCAGCTTGCTATTGTTTTACCAGATAATCTCAATTGAATTGATCAACTGAAAACCACTAAGGGTACCTTAGGTACATATAATTCAAGCTTAGGATACAGTAAGTTCTACTGAACTTAGAGTTGTGTGTTAAGGGCTAGCACACCCTTTCTACAACTCAAGAGAGTTTAGTAGGCCACACTAGAGTAGGTAGTGCATACACCACACCACACTAGTAATGTCTTCAGGGCCTGGAACCAGTGGGTCCCTGCCAGAAGCCAATGGGCTTCTTCCCTCCAAGTATGATAATCTCCCATTCTTGGAATTGAGAGCATTAAGCACTGCTAGGAAGTTGAAGACAGGCAAAAGTGCCAACACCCAACGCCTCATAGAGGTACTCCTGTTAGATGATCTCAGAAGACCCTTGGGGTCTGAAGGGGTAAGCAGAGAGGGTGGGGCAGAAGATGAGGAAGGGGCCAGGGATGAACCAGCCCAGGACCTGCCCTCTGAAACTGGCCAGGAAGGTGACAATGACCTTGACCTGGACAATCCAGCTACTCCTGCAGAGGAAGAGGAGGATCAGACTGACCTCCCCTTTGTCCCACCAGGAAGAGTTGTGAGTGTGCCTAGAAGGGCCAGATCTTCCTCAGGGGAATCTGACCACACTAACACCTCAGTAGGGACCTCTGTTTTCTCTCATAGGAAGGAATCCTCTCATGAAAGGAAAAAGAGACTGCTTCAGTATGAACAAGCCCAGCTTGAGATCAGAAAACAGCAGTTGGCTATAGACAGGGAGTCCCTAGATCTTTTTAGACAAAGAAAAAAGTTGGGAGTAGAGACCCATGGTGACAGCAATTTCCCCAGAGATAGGGAAAGGTCTTATGACCATAGAAACCTGAGCAAGATTGTCCCTCCCTACCAGAGTGGGGATGACATCCACAAATGGATTTCTGCACTGGAGAGGGCCTGTAAAGTACAGAGGGTCCCTCAGGAACAGTGGGCAGCAATCTTGTGGCTCTCCTTTGCAGACAAAGGTAGAGATAAGCTCCTCTCTGTTAGAAAAGAGGATGCTGACAATTATCCAGTCTTAAAAAGTGCACTGATTGATGGGTTTGGCCTAACAACTGAACAATACAGGTTAAAGTTCAGAGATACCCAAAAGGCACAGAATCAAGACTGGGTGGACTTTGTTGATTGTTCTGCTAAGGCTCTGGAAGGTTGGTTAGTGGGCAGTAAGGTATGTGACTTCAAAGGATTGTACAATCTTATCATGAGGGAGCAGATTCTTAATAACTGTCAAAATCAGCTGTTGCATCAGTACCTGGTGGACTCTGATCTGACCTCTCCCCAAGAATTGGGAAAGAAGGCAGACAAATGGGTCAGAACCAGGGTGAGGCAGAAGGTACAGAACCAAGGTGGTGACCCAAAGAAGCAAGATTCTAAGAACTCTGACAAGGGTGGGGAGAAGGGTAAAGACCAGAAGTCTTCACAAGGCCCCCAAAAATCTTCTTCAGGTGGGGATTCACAGTCTAACAAGGGAAAAGGCCAAAAGAAACCATGGTGCAAAGTCTGTAAGGAAAATACACACTAGACCAGTGATTGCACCAAGTCCAAAGACTCTATTCCAGCCCCCACCAATGCCCCTAAGGCACCTGTTCCCCCTAGTGCAGTTACAATTGGTGGTGGGAGTACACAAGCCAAGGGTTTAGTAGGGTTGACCCTGGGTAAGGAGATGAGCTCTGGCCTAGTCAGAGAACTCACTCAGGCTGTCCTAGTCTGTGATGGAGGCATGGATGTGACCTCCTCTGCGAGTCCCAGTAATCTGGGCAAGTACAGGCAACAGCCATTAATAAATGGAAAAGAGGCTTTGGCATTTAGGGACACTGGAGCAAGTGTCACCATGGTGACACAAGATCTTGTGGATCCTGGGCAGATTATACTTGGTGAAATGTACCAAGTGACCAATGCTAGCAATGTCAGAACAGACCATACTCTGGCAGTTGTTAACTTCTCCTGGGGAGGGGTAACTGGCCTTAAGAAGGTTGTGGTGAGTGCAAACCTACCAGTCGAATGCTTGCTTGGCAATGATCTAGAAACTTCAGCTTGGGCAGAAGTGGAGCTCAGGACCCATGCAGAAATGCTGGGGATCCCTGCAGATGTGTTTGCTGTGACCAGGTCACAGAGCAAAATGTCTCACACTGAACAGGCCTTGGATCCTGGAACAATGGACCAAGTGCCATCCAAGAAGAGGAGTAGTAGGATTAAGGCAGTGCCTTCCCCCTTGGCTCAGAAGGAGGATCAGTCTCTTGAGGGGGATGATCTCAGTCCTGAGGAAGGAACTGTCCTAGAGGAGCTTGAGCCTGACCAGGTTGAGTTCTTGGGGACAGAGGGCCCTTCCAGGGCAGATCTGAGCCAGGAGCAGCAGAGCTGCCCCTCTCTTGAACCCCTCAGACAGCAAGCTGCAGCTGAGGCTGCTGGGAATGCTAGTGGTCCCCATAAAGTGTATTAGGATGATGGACTCTTGTACTCAGAGTGTAGAGACCCCAATCCTGGTGCCACCAGGAGGTTGGTTATACCTCTGAATTTCAGGGGCTTCCTATTGACCCTAGCCCATGATATTCCCCTAGCAGGTCACCTGGGCCAGAATAAGACCTGGGACAGAATTGTCCCTCATTTTCACTGGCCCCACATGTCTGAAGACACCAAGGAGTTTTGTCGCTCCTGTGTAACCTGCCAAGCCAGTGGCAAGGCAGGTGGCACTACAAAGGCCCCCCTGATACCACTACCTGTGGTGAGGGTTCCCTTTGAAAGAGTGGGGATTGATATTGTTGGTCCCATGGATCCCCAAACAGCATCTGGGCACAGGTTTATCCTGGTGGTGGTGGACCATGCCACTAGGTACCCAGAGGCTATTCCCCTTAGGACCACTACAGCACCTGTGGTGGCAAGAGCCCTCCTGGGAATGTTCTCAAGAGTGGGCTTCCCTAAGGAGGTTGTATCAGACCGGGGTGCAAACTTTATGTCTGGATACTTGAAAGCAATGTGGAAGGAGTGTGGAGTGACTTACAAGTTCACCACACCCTATCACCCACAATGCAATGGTTTAGTTGAGAGATTCAACAAAACCTTGAAGGGCATGATTAAAGGGCTCCCAGAGAAGCTTAGGCGAAGATGGGACATACTCTTGCCCTGCCTTTTATTTGCATACAGGGAGGTGCCTCAAAAGGGGGTAGGCTACAGCCCTTTTTAACTTTTGTTTGGTCACCCTGTCAGGGGTCCATTGTGCTTGGTGAAGGAAGGATGGGAGTTACCTCTCAAGCCCCCAAAGCAGGACATAGTGGACTATGTACTTGGTCTCCGCTCCAGGATGGCTGAATACATGAAAAAGGCAACTAAAAACCTTGAGGCTAGCCAGGAACTCCAAAAACCTGGCATGACCAAAAGGCTGTACTGACTGTTTACCAGCCAGGGCAGAAGGTGTGGGTGTTGGAGCCAGTGGGCCCAGCAGCTCTCCAAGACAAATGGAGTGGACCCCATACCATTGTTGAACAGAAGGGTGAGGTTACCTATTTGGTAGACCTAGGAACACCCAGGAGTCCCCACAGGGTTCTCCATGTCAACAGATTGAAACCATATGTGGACAGGGCAGACATGGGCTTGCTCATGGCTACTGATGAGGGACAGGAGGAAGAGAGTGACCCACTCCCTGACCTGCTCTCACAGAACCCTGATGATGGGTCAGTGGATGGTGTAGCCTTGGCAGGCAGCCTCACTGCTCAGCAGCAAACTGATTGCAGACAGGTGCTCAATCAGTTCAGACATATGTTCTCTCTGACTCCAAGTCAGACCACCTGGTGCACTCATGAAGTGGACACTGGGGACAGTCTGCCTATTAAAAATAAGATTTATAGGCAACCTGACCATGTCAGGGACTGTATCAGGACAGAAGTCCAGAAAATGTTGGATTTGGGAGTTATTGAACCCTCAGATAGCCCTTGGGCTAGTCCAGTGGTCCTTGTGCCAAAACCTCACACCAGTGGTGGGAAAAGAGAGATGAGGTTTTGTGTGGACTACAGGGGTCTCAATGCAGTCACTAGGACTGATGCCCATCCAATACCCAGGGCAGATGAGCTAATAGACACTTTGGCCTCAGCCAAGTATCTAAGCACATTTGACCTAACAGCTGGCTACTGGCAGATCAGGCTAGCTGATGATGCAAAGCCAAAAACAGCATTCTCAACCCCTAGTGAGCATTATCAATTTGTGGTAATGCCCTTTGGTTTGAAGAATGCACCTGCCACTTTCCAAAGGTTGGTGAATACAGTTCTCACAGGCCTGGAAGCCTACAGTGCAGCTTATCTTGATGATATTGCTGTCTTTAGCTCCACCTGGGAGGATCACCTGGTCCACCTAAGGAATGTTTTAGAGGCCCTGCAAAGGCAGGCCTCACTATCAAGGCCACCAAGTGCCAGATAGGGCAGAGTCAGGTTGTGTACCTGGGCCACCTTGTGGGTGGAGGCCAGGTTCAACCATTGCAGAGCAAAATCCAGACCATCATGGACTGGGTTGCTCCAACTACCCAGACTCAGGTGAGAGCCTTCTTAGGCCTGACTGGGTACTATAGGAGATTTGTCAAGGGGTATGGATAGGCTGTCCGGAAATCGGTTAAAACCGATTGTGCCCGACATTACCCTACCGACTGCAAATCAGCTGACCCGGTTTAAACCGAGTATCGCTGATTTTTTCAAATTTGATTCACCACTTGGCCACTTGCACCTTTTGGCCATTTGAGGGAGCCAAAGCAGTACAAATCAGCATCCGAGCTGGGCATCGGTAATTACAATGAAACATTTCACCCTCCTCCCGCTGTTCATGGTGGTGTTCGCTCCCTTCCTCCCTCATCCTGCAATCCGTGGCTTTGCATTCTCGTCCTGCTCTCTTTTCAACGTCCGTTGCTTTGCTGCCCGCCATCCGCTCCCCTCCTGGGCCGATTGATGACATTAGGAAAATGAAAATCTATTCTTTCACCTAAACCAAATCGGGCCTGCCGATTGCACACAGATCACTGCAGCAGGCTCCGTGATCCCAATTCAGCTCTGCTATCTGGTAGGTTAGAGTGCTTCCAGCTGTGCAGTTGATTCTCCACCTCCCCTGCGCCCCCCGTTTCTTTTATGAGAGGCGCACTTGGCCCACCTGGGGGTCCATTCTCTGCTGGGAGTACAGTCCTCAATTTTAACAATAGAGATTAAAGGTTCAGTTAATCACTCGGGCTCGGGCTATTTCTGAAATCAGGATTCATGTTACAGCAACAGAGCGAAATTAGAGGAATGCAACCTTAAGTGGGGAAACACTGCTGATGGGTCGGTCCCACATGGCTGAGGTGTGAAAGGCCCAACGGCCAGAGCAAAACTTGGCCCCCAGCCTGGCTTAGATGGAGGCGAGGGTGTGACTGAGGCGAAGATGGACTAACGCACGCTGCTGTACTCCCCCAACCCCCCGCCTCCGTTTGTCAGCATGGCAGGGGAGTGGTACAGCAGGGAAGCTTCTGTGAGTAGTTGACTGAGGCCCTAAAACGTTTAGCGAACATGTGAACATTTTCGGCTTGTGGGCATGAGTACGAGGATATTGTTTAATAGAATTGTACAATTTTATATCAGGTGATATAAAAAATGTGTAACATGCAAAATAATTCTGCTCTTAGTAAAGCAGATGTGGAGTACAGATACAATCTGATCAGGGAATATAGATTCTGGTGACCCCTGTGACCACTTCAAAGCGCAAAGAGTTGTATTGTGTAGTTTAGACTCAGTAAATTTGTCTTTTAAAGGAGAAATAGATTATAGATTTGCACCAAACACAAGATATAAAAGTGTGTAGGTGCAACAGAAAGAGTAAGGGTCATAATTTCGGAAAAACTATAGGTATTTGAAGAAATCGTAATTTCCTCGGTAATTCTTTGAATAACGTGATTGTTGAGTTTAAAAGCAGGTGTAACTGAGTTATACTTTCTGGTGCCATTTATATCTGGTATTTAGAAGCTGTTTTTCAAAGGAGTGAATGGACGAAACATAGGAATTTGATAACGTTTTTTATTTTACCCCAGATCTAGGCCAAAGTAGCCAGTGTCTTAAAAACCACCTTCTTAAGGAATTGTGGATCATAAAACATCGTGGTGCGCAGTGTTGTTACACAAACATTCTGTCCAACAACTCTTAGGAATAGCAATAGAATATAAAAAGTGCTTGTTTTTACAAAAACAAGCCCGTGTGAGATTAACTGAGCTGCCCAGAATCACAGGATGCTTAGCCAATGCTGGGACTGTGTCAGGTCACAGCGAGGCCTAAGCAAAGGCACACCCCCTCCACCAAGGCCTAAAAGACACTGGGGCCGAGGTGAGAATACCTGGCCCCAGCGAGGCCCATGCATACTTCTTCCTCCCCCACCCACTATGGCCTACATGTGGTGGCCTGGCAGGGAGGGGGAAACATTGCTGATGGGCCGGTCCCACACATGGTGGGCCGAGGTGTGAATGGCCCAAGGAACACCTGGCCCCCAGCCTGGCTCAGATGGAGGCGAGGCTGTGACTGAGGTGAAGATGGCCCAACGGACGCTGCTGTACTCTTCCCCACTCCCTGTTCTATGGGCCGGTTGACTGAGGTCCTAAAAAAGCCTGCCCAGAGGTGACCCTGAGGCACCGGCCTATCACCCAATCTGACCCTCAATGGTGTGGGGGGAGGAATGGGGAGGGGTGGGGGGCAGTGAACCCAATATTGAAGATCGTGGAAAATATTTGTCTGTTGTACAGAGTACAGCCCTCCTATGTTTACAAAAAAGCTGTCAAATTGAAAATGCATTTCATTCAGGATTTCAGAATCTCTGCCGAAGAGAAGGGGCTCATACTGCACAGATGGGTCAGTCCTACCGCAAATCTCATTGTTATCAGATTTAGCTTCGAGTGCATTGAGACTTATGCAAGCACCCCCACATTCAGTTGATTTCATAAGTTGCAAAGGGACATGTCGAGCTGGGAAGTGTTTTGCAACAGAATCTCCCCAGCTGCTTGGCACTGGCTCTTTTTGTGGGATTTGCATTGTTTGTTTCCCTTTTGCTCGATAAACAGTGCAGCCGGGGCTGGGGTGCACGGGTAGCCTGTATTTGTGCAGGAGCTCAGGTTTGTGCTATGTGTGCTTTTTGCATGCTGAGTTCTAAACGGACCTATTTGTATTTGGGGAGAAGAGTATGACTCTTTGCCTGGAGTGGTCTCCACCCTCTTTTAGAGCATTCCTCCCCAATTGTTATCCCTGCAGCTGGCCACGTGTGCATTTTCGTGCATATTTTTAATGCCAACATAACCAGTTTTGTGATTTGTATGGTAAATTGGAACCAGCCCTCGTTCTGGAAAAAAATGTGCACAGTCTGATCTTTAAACTGTGTTGTGCCTCTTCTGATTTTCAAATCCTGGCCCCCACCCCTCAGGGCTAAACCCCACTATAACAGATAATGTGTTCTCTTTTGAGGCGCTTTCTTGTATCAGGCTAACCACAGCCCATGCGTTTCTTTTAATTTTGTCAGATTTAGTGTGATGTTTAGCCTGATAATCACAAGGTGTATATTGGATTCGTATACAACACCTCTTCCTTTGTTTTTAGTATCCCATAATTTTTCTGTCATCCAGATTTTATAATGAACATGCGTTCTTAAAATATTGCCAAAAAATAAAGGTGATTATTTTTAGGTTGTTACCTGGACGTTTATTTAACTTCGATCCCTTGAATTTTCACTTCTCAATGTAGTGGCCTGTGGAGTGATTAGCCATCTATATTTCCAAATCAAACTCTAATGCCTCCTAGAATGTCCCTTCATGCTTTCTTGATGTTAACAAAAGCAAACCTTATCTTGCCATAGAGCATCGCTAGTAGGGCATTTCTTAGCACAAGAGTGTCCAACGACTGCCAGCTGGTGTTTATAACTGCCCTACACTGCCAATATGGAATGCCCCATACCGTGTATTACGTATTCATGCTTTGTTTGATGTTTTGTTTTATTATGCAAAACGAAATAAAAATATATATAAAAAAAAAAAAGGATTGTCCAACAAACCAGATTCATAGCATATTTTCAGGACTACTTTTCAGTAGGTGAATAGGTTTAATTTATTTTATGTAACTTTATGTGTATGTGCTGAAGATCTGACTAATTTGGGCCTTCTCAACCGATGGTGGACACTCCTGTTTAGCAGATGCCAGCTCTCAATCACTGGTGCATCTGCAGCATTACTGAGTTTTTGCTTCCATACTTGGTAATGGGTTGGCATTGCTGCTCACCATGTGAGATATTTTGACCCCAGTAACTGGCTGATTTTCTGCACCAACAGTTCTGCACCCACACTAATTTCTAAAATAGGTAGTACGCTTAATCTTGTAGCCCTAGCCTCTCTGTGCCCGCCAGTGAACAAACGACAGAGAAGATATATTACCTTCCTTATGCATATATACCTTCCATGTACTTATGTATTTTATATTTATTTCTTTACACCTAGTTCAGCATCTCCAATGCACTACTCTATATATCACACCCTATACCTCTCTCATTATATCCTCTACCTCCACGCTCTGACTTTTCCCATACCCCATTCTGCCATTCTCTCCAGTGCACTACCCTAGTTCTCACACTATACCTCTCTCAATATATCCTCTACCTCCACTCTCTGACCCATACCAAAACCATTTCTACTACCATGACCCCCAAAATACCCCTTTCTAGACTACTTGCTTGTAAACATCCCCACCGTGCGGGCAGGCATCTGGATTCCCGAGTATTTTGCCAGGTAGGGCGCATTGTGTTCCATAAACACCGGCAAAACACTGTTTTTGCTGTTTTTTATTGGCGCGAAAATGAGTAACCACTGAAATGCACTGTTTTTTTAAGGTATTGAAATCACTGGAAAACACTGAAAAAAAAAACACCAGAATTTACCAAAAATAGAAACTGAAAACAGGAAAGCCTAGGTATGGATCAATAGTGACACCCCTGAATGACTTAACTTCCAAGAAAATGCCCAAAAAGGTTCAGTGGACAGCTAGCTGTCAAAAGGCATTTGATGACCTGAAGCAGGCCATGTGCACTGCTCCCATTCTACAGAGTCCTGATTACTCCAAGAAGTTCATTGTCCAAACAGAAGCATCTGAATTGGGGGTAGGGGCTGTACTGTCACAATTGAATGATGAAGGTCAGGATCAGCCAGTAGCTTTTATTAGCAGAAGGCTGACCCCTAGAGAGAAACGTTGGTCAGCCATTGAGAGGGAGGCCTTTGCTGTGGTCTGGGCTCTGAAGAAGTTGAGGCCATAGCTGTTTGGTACTCACTTCCTTGTTCAAACAGACCATAAGCTCCTCTTATGGCTAAAACAAATGAAGGGTGAAAATCCCAAACTGCTTAGGTGGTCCATTTCCCTACAGGGGATGGACTTTACAGTGGAACATAGACCTGGGAGTAACCATGCCAATGCAGATGGACTCTCTAAGTACTTCCACTTAGAACATGAAGCCTCAACTGGTCAAGGTTAGTTTAATGTCCCTGCGTTTGGGGGGTTGTGTAGGAGAGTAGGATCTGCTTCACATGGGTACCCCCACTTTTTGCTGATGCTTCACTGTTTTTCGACTTTAGTCTGGCTGGGGCCCTGCTAATCAGAACCCCAGCCTAGCTGCTTCCTCTCTAAAATGGTTTCCATGTACCTTAGGTACATCTTTGATTGGAATCTGGAGTGCCCTTATAAGTCCCTAGTATATGGTATACTATGTACCCAGGGCATAGGTAACCCAGAGGCCTGCCAGGGGCTGAAGCATGTATTATGCCACCCCTGGAAGGCCAGCCAAAATGACACCACAGGTCTGCTACTGCAGCCTGGGTAAGGTGGTGCATGCACCACTTACTGTGATATAGGCTACCTATATCACTACCATTGCACACACGTATAAACCTATAAGTCTCTCCTATGGCAGGCCTTACCAATCCTGAGGGCAGAGTGCTTGGTTTTTATGTGAAAGGGTGCCCTGCATGAGCAGAGCCCCTCTACAGCGTTCGAGTCCCTCCTCTGATGCTGTTTGTGGTACAGCCTGACCATATACTCTTAAGTGCATTATATCCTCGCGGTACAATGCTAACTTTGGACTGGCTGCACCAAAACATGTCGTGCCAGTCCTAGGGGCGGGGGGTAGCGTTCCACCCTTCTAGAGGGAGAGACATGTACCCACCGACCTACCCGGTAACTTCTTTACAGAGCCCTGGCATCACAAAATGGATGCCGCTGCCACAGACACGGGTCTGGCCTCCTGCTGCTGACTGAAACTCCGGCAGGGGAGGCCTGGACAATAGGTTTCCTGTCGCAGGGAGGTGCAACCACCTCCCCAGACAGGACAATGTGTATTGGGGCTGGGCGGGAGCACTCTCTGGTGCTTTGAAGTCCTGCACTGGGGGCACATTTGGTGTCCCTGTGCATATGCCAGTTCAAACCGGTTGCAGGGGCTACCTGCCCCTGCTCTGGTGCGAAACTGGACAAAGGGAATGGGTGTAACCACCCCTCTTCCCTGACCCTCCCATAGGTGGGTCCCCAGAGTATGTCCAACCCCCTTACTTAGTATAAGTATGGGACCCCAGTCCTTAGGACTTTAGATATCCCTGGATGAAACTCTGCAACTGAATCCTGGAACTTCGACGCTCTACTCAAGATTAGAGGACTGAAGAATCTCCCTTGGGGTCAAGGAGTGACTCCCCTGCTTGGCAGGCACCTAAGAAGCAATTGTCCGGTCTGCATCACTGAAGCTCCCGCCGGACGCCGAAGTCTTTGCATCACCAGAGGTGGATTTCCAGACTTCCCCGAGGCTGCCCTGAGACCCCAGTGAAGCTGAGGCACATAGCTGTCGTGGGTAATGTGGAACTGTGACCCCTGTACACTGAGAACTTTTGCAAGTGCATCCTCTTCCTGGTCTCCCACGAAATTGTGCTTTGGGCTCCGAGTAGCCCCCACCTCCAGCACAAACTGCACCAAAGATCACTGGCCTCCACTCCACGAGTGTCCTGTGAGCCAGCTCCAAGTGCGTCCACTTGAAGCTCCTTCGCGGTCGCTAGTCCATTGGCTAGTGGGCCCTCCCGAAGGCAACTCTTCTTCTGCTTGGGCTTTCCTGGTTGCTCCAGACGTGCCCCGACTTACCCTTGCTGGGTGAGTCCCCCAGACCTTGCTGGTCTGCATCAACGTCCTTTCTTCATTTCCATGTGACTTGCCGTTGCCAAGGCTTGTTGGGTCCAATCCGGTCGGCGACACCGCAGCAATCGACAAACGTCATGGGACAGCTTGAATCCAGCTCCTGTCCATTGTCGACGCCTCCTGGACCTCGTGGCTGAAGAGTCAAGACGACCGTCAACCTACCTGAAGCACCCGACATCGGTGGGCATCTGCTCATCGCCTTCCTGGTCACTGGCTAGTGACCCAGACTCTGTCCCCTCTGCTTTCAGGTTCTTCAGATCTTCGATCCAACCTTGGATCAATAAATCAGGGGTTTGTTAAAGCACGACTACTCACCCGTAAGGGTCTCAAGGCGCTAGGGGTGGGGTGGGGGGTGCAGGTTCCATCCATCAAGGAGGGGGTCTGTCTAAGAGCCAGGTTTTGAGGTTTCTTGCGAAGATGGGGAGCGATGTTGTCTGTCTGAGGTGGAGCGGAAGGGCGTTCCATGCTTTGGCCGCGAGGAAGAGAAGGAGCGGCCTCCCGATCTGGTCTTTCTGGTGCAGGGGACCACAGCGTAGGAGAGCTGGGCTGATCGTAGGGTCCTTTGGGGTGCGTGGAATTTGAGTCGGCTGTTCAGGTATGCTGGTCCGGTGCCGTGGAGGGCCTTGTGTGCGTGGGTGAGCATCTTGAAGGTGATTCTCGCCTCGACAGGGAGCCAGTGGAGTGTGCGCAGGTGCTGGGAGATGTGGCAGTGTTTTCGCAGGTTGAGGACCAGTCTTGCGGCGGCGTTCTGGATGTTCTGTAGCTTGCGGGTGAGGTTTTTGTTTATTCCGGCGTAGAGTGCGTTGCCATAGTCGAGTCTGCTGGTGACCAGGCGTGAGTGACGGTCTTTCGGTGTTCGAGGGGATCCATTTGAAGGTCTTACGAAGGAGGCGGAGGGTGTGGAAGCAGGAAGACGAGACAGAGTTGATCTGGCGGTCCATTTTGAGCTCGGAGTCCAGGATGATTCCCAGGTTGCGTGCGTGGTCCGTGGGGGTTGGCGGGTTTCCGAGGGCGGTGGGCCACCAGGTGTCGCTCCAGGCATCGGGGTTTGGGCCCATGATGAGTACTTCTGTTTTGTTGGTGTTTAGTTGTGAGGCAGCTGTTTTTCATCCATTTGGCGACGGCTTCCATGCCTTCTCGAAAGTTGCGTCTGGCGGTGTTGGGCTCGTTGAATAGGGAGAGGATGAGCTGGGTGTCGTCTGCGTATGACACGATGTTGAGTCCGTAGGTTCTGACGATGGGGGCGAGTGGAGCCATGTAGACATTGAAGAGCGTCGGGCTGAGGGAGGAGCCCTGGGGGACTCCGCAGGTGGTAGGTGTGGGGTCCGAGAGGAAAGGGGGGAGTCTGACCCGCTGCGTCCTGCCGGAGAGGAAGGAGCGGATCCAGTCGAGGGCCTTGTCCTGGATTCCTGCGTCGTAGAGTCTGCGTATTAGGGTGCGGTGGGAGACTGTGTCGAACGCCGCTGATAGGTCGAGGAGGATGAGGGCTACTGTTTCTCCTTTGTCCAGTAGGGTGCGGATGTCGTCTGTTGCGGCGAGGAGGGCGGTTTCCGTACTGTGGTTTTCTGAAGCCGGATTGGGAGGAGTCGAGGATGTTGTGTTCTTCAATGAATGTGGCGAGTTGGCTGTTGATGGCTTTCTCAATGACTTTCGCTGGGAGCGGGAGCAGGGAGATGGGTCTGTAGTTTTTGAGGTCGGTGGGGTCCGCTGAGGGTTTCTTTAGGAGGGTTGACCTCGGCGTGTTTCCAGTCGTCGGGAAGCGAGGCGGTCGCCAGGGAGCGGTTTATGGTGTGGCGGAGCATGGGTACGATGGTGTCGGTGGCTCTGTTGAAGATGTGGTGGGGGGAGGGGTCCGTGGGGGCCCCTGAGTGGATTGACCTCATTGTCTTCAGTGTGTCTTCGGTGGTGAGGGCTGTCCAGTCGTCAATCGCTGGTTTCCGGGTGTCGGGGGTGGTTGGTGAGGGTTCAGTGTGTTGGTTGTCTTCGTCGAAGTTGTCGTAGATGCTCTTGATTTTGTGGTGGAAAAAGGTGCTGAGTTTGTCGCAGAGGTCTTGTGAGGGAGGGATGTCGGTAGACTCGCTAGTGGGTTGGGCGAACTCCTTGATGATGCTGAAGAGTTCCTTGCTGTTGTGCGCGTGGGTGGAGATTCTGTCTTCAATCGCTTTTTTCCTCGTTTCTCTGATGAGTTGATGGTGGGCATTGGTGGCGGCTCTGAAGTTGTCGTGGGCTTCTGTGGATCCACCTGAACACTTTCGACTTGGCCGCCAGCAGCACTTTGCAGCAGATCGCCATTGAAAACGACGTCGAAACCCGACCCCGAAAGACACCTATGCACCCGGCTCCCCTGAGTGAGGTAACTCGAGTACTCCGGTGCTCCCGTGGGTATTGACTCTAGAACAGCCTAGTTCTAAAGGGGTTTGCTCCAAGTCCTCTTCTAAGTGTCCTTTTTCTTTAAAACTCCAACTGCGACATTCCCCATAGAAGTTAACAGTGATTCGCGGCTGTGTTCCCACACTGCACGCGTCCCCCGTGGGTCCCCTGTGTCACTACCAAGCACCTCTACAGGCTCTATGCCTTGTGTCTAGTTCAGTCGTGGTTCTTATACCACTTTATTGATATATGATTTGGTACGCCCCTAGGGCTCAAACGTGTATTTGTGCTATTACTGTTGATATTTGACTTGCAACTTATGTACTTCGAACTCTAGCCTCATAAAGAGACTAGAGGGGTGTGTTTAAGACTAAATACATATATTTTAAATATATACCTGGTGTGGTCCTCTTTCATTTGGTCACTCAAGAGATTATAGACTGGTAAAACAAGCTGCTTTACATTCCTTCAAGACTTAGCCTGAAGGCTGCTCTCCATAGCTACCACTAGGATAGCTTTCAATAAAGGTTGTCTTTAACCTATCTCCAATAAGGGGTTGTTTGGACTGGTGCAAGGTGCCCACTATAATTAGTGGACAGCATATACCAGGCCAACTTCTCACAGATAGCACCCCTGAACTGGTGGGTGAATTGTGCTGCACACCTACCACAGGTGCCCTGACAATTCTGGAAGGGGGTACCGCTCCAGGTGGAAGGGTACAGAACCCCGGGAAGAAGGAGAGGGTGTGGGAGAGCCCACCCCAGTCTCCTGTCCAGCCACAGGGTACAGACCCTGTGCTGGAGGGCCAGTGTCAGGAGGCCGTACCTGACTTGGCGGGGGAGAGAGTGGAGAAAGGGTGCCAGGCACCTGGGGCTACCGCCCTCCACTCTCTGATGCCACAGCGGTTGGAGTGGCCTAAAAGGCATAAGGCCTGCCTCTCATCACTGACATTTGTCAGTGGCCACTGTGGCTGGCTGTCCTGGTGGACAGAGTTGCCCCTGGGAGGGGGACAGGAGTCACACCCGGGGTGGGCTGGGCCACACCATTGTGTTGGCCATGTGGGTACTGTCTGCCTGTTGGGACACATCTGTGAGCAAAGTAAGTTTAGGTGCTGCACAGATGGGGTCCACAGGTGAGGAGAAGGGTTCCCCATCGGTCAGCTTAGTGGGCCCTGAGAGTATGGATAGAGGGATCCAACTAGGTTCAGGAAGGCGTAGAACGGGAAGAAAACCCTGCTGTTGCGGGCCAGGTCCCATGTTCTATCGCCCCAAGCAGGGAAGTCCATCGAGGTATGGATTGGTCTTCCCTGGCTTTAGGCTGGAAGGGGGTTGTGTTGGAAATGGCCCTTTTTGCAGGGTTATCCCCAAACTTTTTGCTTTTTCCTCCTATTCTTCCCTGACCTGTTTGTGTTGGTTCTAGGACTCTGGGCACTTTACCACTGCTAATCAGTGCTAAAGTGCATATGCTCTCTGTGTAAATTGTGTTATGAATTGGTGTTTCCGTAATTGGATGCTTGATTTACTTGTTAGCCCCTAGTAAAGTGCACTGCGTGTGCCCGGGCCGGTGAATCAAAGGCTACCCGGGGTCCTGCAGCACTGGTTGTGCCACCCCCGTGAGTAGCCCTGAAAACGGTAACTCAGACCTGCCATTGCAGAGTCTGCGCGCAGTTTGTAACTGCCATGTCGACTTGGCCAGTGCACACACTGGCCGGTCCCTAACCTTCCCTTTTCTTACATGTCAGACATCCCTCAGGTAGGCCCAAGGTACCCCTGTGGGCAGGGTGCAATGTATGTGAAAGGTAGGACATGCCCTGGTGTGTGTGGCATATCCTAATAGTGAATTACAGCCAATTTCGTTTTTCACTATTGCAAGGCTACCAGTTCCCCATAGGACAGAATGGGAGGTTTGTTTATAACATCTTATAAACACAACTGGCCCAGAGAATTCGGTAAGAAAATAAAATTTAGTATGCCTGAACTCAGAATCTAAAGATGCATCTTTTAGTGAAGGTGATTTTTACATTCTGCGTTTGAAAATACCACTTTTAGAAAGTGGGTATTTTCTTGCTCAGTCATCCCGTGTGCCTCTGCTGGAATGTGGATTGCCTGTCTGGATTTTGGATGACAGAAGGCTGGGGGGCCGGAGGGGCTCCAGATAGTCTAGGTAGGTCAGGAAAGGGCTGATTAGACCTGGGCTGCGATGGGGGAAGGGGGAGGAGATTTCCTTGCACCTCAAAGGGCCTGGTCTGCCTCTGACAATGCCGTCTCCACCTCCTGCCAGGAAAACACACCAGAGAAGGCAGAACTGGTTCTGGCCGGGCACAGACACCCTCTGCCTGAAAGATCAAATGATTTTTAGATACAAATACTGGGTCCCAGACCCCTGAACTTCAGAACTCTTTTGGATCAAGAAGACTGCCAAGAAGAAGAGCCGGAGAAGCTGTGAGGAGGAACTACCACTTTGCTGTGTGCTTTGCTGTGTTGGCCTGCAGTGGCTGCTTCTGTCTTGGGCAGTGAAAAGCCTGGACTGGACTTTCTGCAATCTACTTTTGTGAGTTTCTCCAAGGGCTTGAGGTAGAGCTTGCCCCCTGTTCAAGAAGTCTCAGGAACAGCAAAGACTTCAAGTTCTTCTGCCCTCAGCACTGGGGACTGTGTGTTTTGTGCTGCAACAGAAGAAAAGCAACTCGACGACGTCGACGACTCCGCTGCCGACTCCGTGTCCCGAAGGCACCGCAGAGGGCACCGCCTCAACGCCGCACTGCGACCCTGGTCCCACCGACGATGCCATCCGATGCCGCCACCGAGCCGTTGCACGCACCACGACCTGAGGGCACCGCACGCCGCACCGCTGCACTTCGCACCGCAGCACACAACGCCAGCCGACGCCAGCGCTCCTGATTTCAACAAAGAGGAGATCGATCTGCAACGCATGTGACTTCGAGGGCCCCGACGACTCCTGCACCGACCTCCGGAACCGACGCCTGCGGACGCTGTGCTTTCAAAAGCTCAACGAGAGGTCGCTGACGCCCTGCATTTCTAAAAGGTACTGTTTGCGGGTCTTCCCGACACCGTAGCTGGCCCGCGACGCCGCGGTCAGCCAGAACTGTTTGGATTTGTTTGCTCACGACGCCGTGATAGCCCCGGACGGAGCTATTGACATCAAGGAACTGTTTTTAAAGCATATTTTGATAACTGAAGTTTTTTAAGTACTGTATTGTGGATTTTTATCGTTTTTGGTCTTGTCTTAAGTATATAAAAATATTGGATATTTTTCTAAACTCCCTTATCCTGACTAGAGTGGTGGTTTCTGCCTGGCTTTGGCACATGCCCTAGCCTACCAAAAATCCCATTTCTAACATCCCTACGTGCCAGCAGTGCTAGGGTTCAAAAACGACAGCTAGGCACTTTGCAAAAAAAGGGTCATCTTTCACTGGGAAATTGTGGTGTGTCCACGTTGCGTTTTGTGCCGTTTCCTGTCGCGGGCACTAGGCCTACCCACACAAGTGAGGTACCATTTTTCTCAGAAGACTTTGGGGAACGCGGGGTGGGTGGAATTTTGTGGATCCACGCTGATTCCAGAACTTTCCACCAGAGAAATGTGAGGTAAATGTGGTTTTATTGACAATTTGTTAGGTTTGCAAGGGATTCTGGGTAACAGAACCTGGTGAGAGCCAGTCAAGTCACCCCATCCTGGATTCCCCTGGGTGTCTAGTTTTCAAAAATGTATAGGTTTTCTAGGTTTCCCTAGGTGCCGGCAGAGCTAGGGTTCAAAAACGACAGCTAGGCACTTTGCAAAAGTGGGTCATTTTTCACTGTGAAATTGTGGTGTGTCCATGTTGCGTTTTGCACCGTTTCCTGTCGCGGGCACTAGGCCTACCCACACAAGTGAGGTACCATTTTTCTCAGAAGACTTTGGGGAATGCGGGGAGGGTGGAATTTTGTGGATCCACGCTGATTCCAGAACTTTCCACCACAGAAATGTGAGGTAAATGTGGTTTTATTGACAATTTGTTAGGTTTGCAAGGGATTCTGGGTAACAGAACCTGGTGAGAGCCAGTCAAGTCACCCCATCCTGGATTCCCCTGGGTGTCTAGTTTTCAAAAATGTATAGGTTTGCTAGGTTTCCCTAGGTGCCGGCAGAGCTAGGGTTCAAAAACGACAGCTAGGCACTTTGCTAAAATGGGTCATTTTTCACTGTGAAATTGTGGTGTGTCCATGTTGCGTTTTGCACCGTTTCCTGTCGCGGGCACTAGGCCTACCCACACAAGTGAGGTACCATTTTTCTCAGAAGACTTTGGGGAACGCGGGGAGGGTGGAATTTTGTGGATCCAAGCAGATTCCAGAACTTTCCACCACAGAAATGTGAGGAAAATTTGTTTTTTTGACAATGTTTTAGGTTTGCAAGGGATTCTGGGTAACAGAACCTGGTGAGAGCCAGTCAAGTCACCCCATCCTGGATTCCCCTGGGTGTCTAGTTTTCAAAAATGTATAGGTTTGCTAGGTTTCCCTAGGTGCCGGCAGAGCTAGGGTTCAAACACTACAGCTAGGCACTTTGCAAAAATAGGGTCATTTTTCATTGTGAAAATGTGGTGTGTTCACGTTGCGTTTTGAGCCGTTTCCTGTCGTGGACACTAGTCCTACCCACACAAGTGAGGTACCATTTTTATCGAGAGACTTAGGGTAATTCAGATTTGTAGAGCAACTGTTATTACCTATTGACTTTCGATGCATTTCTGCCTTCCAAATGAAAGACAATGTGTAAAAAGAAGTCATTTTGAAAAATGACCGATAATTCTCATGCTAGTATGAGTATTCCCAATTTCGGAAATGTGCAAATATCTACTGTTTCTAAACTCTATATTTTGTTCCCATTTCAGAAATACATAGGTGTCTTTCATACTGATTTTTCCATGTATACATTATCCCAGAATAATTGCTATATACCCGGTACATAATAAAAAACCATTGCAAGTCGCTGCTCAGTTTTTGGCTCTGGGTTCGTCGGGTTCTTGGTGAACCTACAAGTCCTGTATATCCCCACAACCAGTAAAGTCCAGCGGATGTAACGGTATATTGCTTTCAAAGAGCTGTCATATTTAGAAGAAGTTACAGGTGAAAACGTTGACACAAATGGCTGTTTTTTTCAACTAATTTTCAATTTTTCCTATATTTACCTGTTAGTTTCTATAAAGAAACCTTGAAGGATCTACACAAATGACCACTTGCTGAATTCAGAATTGTGTCTACTTTTCTAAAATGTATAGTTTTCCAGGATCCATTATTGCTTTCATACCCATTTCTACCATTAACTGGAAGGAGGTTGAAAGCACAAAAATAGCAAAAATAGGCTATGTCCCAGAAAAATGCCAAAATTGTGTAAAGAATTTTGGTTTTCTGACAAAAGTCTGTCATTCCCTAAAAGCTGGGAAAATGGTGATTTCAGCCCCACAAACCCTTTTTTGATACCATTTGCAGGGAAAAAACCAGACGCTTTCATTTGCAGCACTTTTTTCCCATTTTTCTCCCAAAAAACAAAATTTAGCTGTATTTTGGATAATTTCTGGGTCCCCTCCAGGGGAATCCACAAACCCTGGGTACCTTTAGAATCCCCATGAGGTTGGAAGAAAAGGACGCAAATTTGGCATGGATACCTTATGTGGTCAAAAAGTTACAGGGGCCTAAGCGCAAACTACCCCAAATAGCCAAAAAAAGGCTTAGCACAGGTGGGGAAAAGGCCTAGCAGCGAATAGGTTAATTAATCAATATTGTAAACCTTACGTCAATATTCTTGCAACCAGATTGGCTTCTATACTTGATACTATTGTTCACATTGATCAAACAGATTTCATGAAACATAGGCATTCTGTAAACAACACTAGATTATTATTTCATGTAATTGAAGCTGTGTCATCGTTGCATTTTCCCTCTGGTGCCCTTGCATTAGATGCTGAAAAAACATTTGATAAAGTTCATTGGCAGTATTTTTTTCGTACTTTTTCTGCATTTAATTTTGAAAATTCATTTATCTGTATGGTTTCAGCAGTCCGGTCACTCTGCTGGATTTTTTATCAATGTTCAACTCTCCAACAAATGTTTCCTTTTTAGAGGCACTCGTCAAATATGTCCTTTGTCACCTTTGCTTTTTCTTTTTGCTATTGAACCACTGCTTATCGCCATCAGACGCTGCATAGGAATAAAAGGTATTACTCTCAATAATGTTGCTATTAAAACTTCAGCCTATGCTGATGATGTTTTGTTGTATATTAGTTCTACTGATTCTTCTATTCCCCTCATAATAAATCTAATTCAAACTTATTCCCAAATTTCAGGTTATACTCTAAACACTAATAAAACTGAATTATTACCCTTAAATATGCATTGTACCCCATATATGCTTCCCAACAATAGAATAATATGGCAAATAGAAAAACTCAAATATCTTGGTATCCTATTCTCTCATACCATTAAACAAACGATTAATTTGAACTGTGAATATATTCATATCAAAGACAAAATTCATAAGTGGTCTGCTTTACATCTATCTTGGTGGGGGAAAGTTGACTCTGTTAAAATGGTTATTATTCCAAAAATATTTTATCTTTTGTCTATGATACCTACTCAATTTTCCCTTAAGTTCTATATGTCTTTACACAATTTAATATCGAAATTGATTTGGCATAATAAAACGCCTTGTATAAGCTATAAAATATTGAAAATTGCAAAATGTAATGGTGGTTTTGGTTTACCAGATTTCTTTAATTATCATAAAGCGTTTATTTTAAAACAAAGCAGTTTGTGGTTCACCAATACAGAGTTTAACTGTACACCTTCTTGGCTTCTTATTGAGAAAAGTTTGATTTCACAGATTCCACTACCTGCATGACTTACTGGGGCATATTCTCAAGGACCCCTCGCCGATTTAGCTGCAGTTTTCCGCCACGAAAGTGGCTATAGATTTATCGCCCTATTCACAAGCCTTCGCTAACAGCCGACATCGTCAGTTTACCTGCGATAGCTGCCACTAAAAACATCGCCAAGGCTGACAGCGACAACTAACGCTAATCATATGCAGAGTAGGCGTTCCCGTGCAAAAACTCACGATAACATCACTTTGCGATATTCTCAACGACCAGCCAGATCGGCGATGAGGTCCAAAAACAGGTGATAAGGCACGTCAGCAGCAGGGACTTAAGACGTGCTTTTTTCTGGTCTTAAGTAGGACAAAAACCTGCAGTATAAAGGGAGCCCAGCCCAGAGCCACATCTGAAGACCAACAGATGCCATGGAGCACTAATCATGCAGCTTGGAGACCCAAGAGGGCCACAACACCCACCGCCACCACCCCCAGGACCACCCCCACCCCCAGGACCAGCCCCCCCGGACTACCACCGAGGCAGTGCAGAACAAGACAGCGGACCTCCCGAAAATGCACCAGCCTCAGAGACTTAACGCCAGAGGATGTCATTGCCCACTACAGGCTCAAAAGGACAACCATCCTCCGCATCCTGACCCACATTGCCCACAGGCTGATGGTACCAACACAGCGGACAACCAACATCCCTCCGCAGACAAAGCTGCTGGCTGTGCTGCACTTGTTTGACTCTGGTACCTTCCAACCAACAACTGCCAGAGTCGGAGGAGTCTCACAGCCAGCCCTATCAAAGTTCCTCACACCTGTCTTGGATGCCATCATCAGCTTGATACCCCAGCACCTTCACTTCCCCCACACTGCGCAGGAACAGCTGGAGACCAAGCAAGGCTTCTATGCCATAGCTGGCTTCCCGCACGTGTTGGGGGCAATTGACTGCACACATGTCCTACTTGTGCCCCCTGCCGACACTGCACACAATTACCGCAACAGAAAGCACATGCATTCCATCAATGTGCAGGCAATAGTGGACCACCGGGGACTGTTCACCAATGTCGTAGCCAACTTCCCAGGCAGTGTGCATGATTCCTACATCTTCCGACAGTCCATCATCAACCAGCGCTTTCAGGATGGCACCTATGGAAATGGACTGCTCGTTGGTAAGTACCAACGGAACACACCACACACCTCAACTCCACAATCATACAACTCACAACTGTGGGAATGCACACGTAACAAAATCACATACAACATGCCAACCAACATGCCCACCTACCAGACACGACAACACAAGTAACTGTGGTAACAGGGGCCAGACATGTAGACAAACCATCCACAAAGGCATAGCCCTCTGCCACACAATTGCAGAATGTGGGGAGAGGTGGGAACCAAGAATGTGCGAAGGAGGCAAGTGACCCATGAATAAGAATGTACACAATGCCAAGCCTGGCGCTGCTTATCGCTGATATTTTTATTGCTGTTGGGCCCATTGCTACTTTTTGCACGTTTGGGTTTCCTTTTTTATCGGCGTCCCGGTAATTTTAACGCGGACATTTGACGCGTTATCGGGAAACTATCGCCTGTTGCCGGCGTGTTGTGAATACGCCGTTAACACGGCGTTAGTTTCCCACGATAGACGGCGTTATGTAAAATTGCATTATCCTAGGTTGGCGATAATTATCGCCCGTTCTTGAGAATATCCCCCACTATGTCTTCTTCTAACTCCCTAGTACGTCGATCAGCATTAATACAATTTACAAAATTAATATTGCAGGATTTAGATTCTCTCTTTCAAACAGCTACCTCTCACACCTTGAATTTGTCCTTATGGTATAATCCTGTTATAAAACTTAATCGAAACATACAATTTTGGCAATCTTGGATAAATGAAGGTATTTATTATTTAAAAGAGGTATATAATTAATAGTAATTTTTTATCCTTTGAAGAACTGCAACAAAATGTTATCCTGATTCCACCGGATATTTCTAAATACAAATTATTATGTTATTCCATTCTAGACTCATTTCCCCACAATTTTCCAATGTAAATGTTCAGTATTTGTAAAAGGCGAAGAATTACCCGAGGGCGTCAAGGCGCTGGGGGCAGTCGGGATAGATTAAGCAAGCTATTGCCCAGAGTCACATGGTGCTGGGCTGATCTGCCACCAGGGATCGAACCGTGAGCCCTTGGGTTCTGGAGTCAGCTGCCCTGGCCGCTGTGCCACACCAATGGTGAACATATCTAATTTAGAAACGTATATTCAAACAATAGCCACTTCATCTCATACTGTGTCAATGTATTATAAAAAATTGAATATTTTTGACACGAATAACATTAATTATATCTCTCTTCCTTTTGGAATAATAAACTCAATTTATCTTTTTCTCAAGATGTATGGAAGAAAATATGGATAAATTGTGTCTCTGGGTGGTTACCTGTGTCTTTATATCAAACTAATTCTTTCATACTATTTAATTGTTTATGGACTCCATTAAAAATGTTCAATGCAAAACTACTAAATTCACCTAACTGTTGGCATTGTAAGTTGGTTCCATGTTCATTAAGACATATGCTTTTTGAATGTAATATTGTCTTTAAGTTTTGGGAAGAGGTTTGGGATGTTATTATAAAAAAAAATCATTTATTAGATAAGCTTTCATATAATATGTTGATATGCGGTATTGGCATAATTTATAAAAAGACATTGATTTGCTCTATCTTACCCGTGCAAGATATTGAGGGCGCCGAGAGCCTCAGTTTTTTGCTCACTGTTTCCAATCATCAATCCATTGCAGGCATTCTTGTTTATCGACCACCTGGTCAATGTGGCAAATTTATTGAGTCACTTGCTCAGGCCATTTCTCCTATTTCTATTAAATATAAACACTGCCTCGTATTGGGAGATTTTAATATCCATATGGATGAGTCATGTGACCCTGAGGCTGTTCGGCTGTTGGAATCTTTAGCGATATTTGGCTGTCCCCTCATATTCATCTTCCCACTCATGTTAAGGGACATACGCTAGATCAAGTATTTTCTAACGTTAGTATGACAACGGATGCCCCACAACCTTTAGTTTGGTCGGACCAATATCTCCTGAGTTTTAAACCCCCGAGGTCGTTAACTCATGCTCAATATAGGGCTGAGCCTCGTCCATATACTTTTAGATCCTTTAGTCAGGTTACGGCCGATAGATTGGCAACTGCTTTGAGCAAGTACCCGATTCCCTTTAGTGGAAACCCTGAGACTGATGCCCTCAGCTTGGAAATGTGGCTTGAAGATCGGGTTGCGGAGCTGGCGCCCTCCTCTACCCGGAAAGCCAAAACTGGTCGCACTTCTGCGCCATGGTTTACTGAATCACTTAGGGAAAGCAGGAGTGCCTGCAAACGGTTAGAGAGAACGTGGCGGACCAAGTTTGATTCTGAGGATAAAGCCATTCTCAAGCTAGCTTTAAAAGCTCACTATAATGAGGTCCGTACTGCGAAGAAAAATTATTTCTCTTTAAAAATACAAGATGCTGCCAATAAAAGCAAGGACATTTTTAAAATTGTTAAGGATTTTTCATCCCCCAGCGCCATGAGTAAGGCATTTATCCCCACCTCTAGCTGGGCTCATCAGATGGCTGGTTTCTTTTACAACAAAATTTCTCTGATTCAACAGTCATTTGCCCCCAGGGACACATCTGAAACTGGTGATATGTGGAATGCCTATGATCTGTCGTCGAGGGCCAGTCATTCCCTTACCCAATTTCCTCCCATTTCTTTGGAAAAGTCTCTTGACATTATGGTAACATTGAAGTCGGGTTCTCCTTCTGATCCCTGTCCAGCTAGGATCCTGAAGAATATCGCGGAACCTATAAATTCTGCGGTTAATTCAGTTCTTAATTCTTCGCTTGGCCAGGGTATGGTACCCAGCTGCTGGAAAAAGGCAAAAATTGTTCCCCTCCTAAAGAAACCCACTGCAGACCCTGAGGTTGCTTCTAACTATAGGCCCATTTCACTGTTGCCTTTTTTCTCCAAGGTCCTTGAGAAGTATGTCAACTCCGTGCTAACAGATTATATTGAAGGAAACCATGTCCTCCATGACAGTCAGTCAGGTTTTAGACCTTCTCTTAGCACTGAGACTGCTCTTCTTGAGGTTTCGGAGACCATCAAATCTCAGGTGGATAAAGGGGCAGTGCGGTGTTGATACTGCTGGACTTGTCCGCGGCCTTTGACACCGTGCCCCATGACCGGCTTTTGTGCAGGTTAGCCGAGTGCGGCATTGGAGGCGCGGTGTACAATTGGTTTGCCTCTTTTCTGTCTGAGCGGCAGCAGGAAATCTGGTCCCCGCCCTTTACAGCTGCTATTCCCTCAATGCAAGTGGGTGTCCCGCAGGGCGCTATTTTGAGCCCTACGCTTTTTAACATCTATATGGCCCCACTTGCATGTCTGGCTGAGTCACACGGAGCGAAGATTATTTCTTACGCTGATGATACTCAACTACTGTTCACGTGTGACAAAGGGGCGAATTTTCATGGAATGGAGATAAATAGATGCCTAACGGAGGTTTTTCCTGGTTGCAACTTAATCAACTTAAGTGTAACCCTGAAAAGTCAGAAATTATGTTTTTTGGATGTCCCCCATGCGTCGACTGGAGCTTATGGTGGCCGTGCGACATGTCTCCTCCTGCTGCTCCAGTCGACACAGTAAAAAACTTGGGAGTTAAGTTGGACACTAGTCTATCAATGAAGTCCCATATCCAAACTGTTGCTGGTACCTGTATCGGGCTGATTAGAATGGCAAAAAACTTCCTTCCTCTACTCCCGGTCGAATCCCGGAAGATCGTAGTGCAAGCCTTAATTACATCCAGGTTGGATTATGTAAATATCTTGTATCTGGGGCTCCCTGAATATTTGCTCAATCGGCTGCAGGTTGTTCAGAATGTCGCAGCCAGAGCTATTCTTATGGTTAGCCCCAGAACGCGCATGTCGCCTCACCTGAAAGCACTACACTGGCTCCCGGTGAGAAAGAGGATTCAGTTTAAGGCTTTGGTGTTTGCCTATCGTGCTTTCTACGATACGGGTGCGGTCTATATGAGAAGCAGGATCCAGCACTATCGGCCTCAACGTGTCTTAAGGTCCTCGGGACAATCCCTGATGGTGATTCCCAAATTCACTCGTTCTCGGATTGGAGGTCGTTCCTTCCAGGTTCAAGCGGCCTGCCTATGGAACAACCTGCCCCTTCATCTTAGACTGACTCAGGACTTGCTGTCCTTTAGAAGACTACTTAAAACATGGCTGTTCCAACAATAATACGATGGTAGGTAGGTTGGGGTCCTGTCTGGTGGTTTTTGGAGATTAGCGCCGGGACACTCTTTGTGAGTATTTGTGCGCTTTATAAATCCCTTATTTCATTTCATATTTCATTTCATTTCATTTGTAAATCAATATTACTTTCAACAAAACCATCAGATTCAAATTACAAGCTCTTTGACTTCTTGCTATCTGCTGCTCTAAAATCAATTACTGCCAATTGGAAAGAAATGTTATTATTGTCAATTCATTCATGGTGGTCATGGATAACTTTTCCAGAAAAGGAGCTGATCTAACTATGTTTGGTGTTGTTCATAACACATCCACTTATCAGTCTTTGCGAAACCAATTGATAATTATATAGCATTATATTATTAAGAGTATATATTCTTTAATGATTATGGTTTGTCGCATTTTTACAACGTGGCTCTGTTAGTAAATACTTTTTAAGATAGCTTTTGATTTCCCCCCTCTTTTATTTTCTAATTTTTTTGTTCCTATTATACTGCAATTGTCATTGCATAGGTACAGGTATTATTATAATGGAATATTGTAAATTTCAATGTACCTCATCGGTGCACTTTTTTGTTTGGTCTATTGCCTTATCATAAATTCAATAAAATATTTTTGGGAAAACACTTCTCGAGTCCTCCATCTGAATCACAATGGTCGCACATTTTTAACTCAACCACCCAATGCAAAATCTCCCCTGCTCTTTCACAAATGAAACTATGGTTAATCCATAAAGCTTACTGGACTCCGGCATGCCTTCACTCGCAAAACCTACTCCAAGACCCGACTTGCTGGAACTGCAAGGAAGAGATAGGGGACTAATCTCATCTTATTCTCCATTGCAAATCCCTGTCAAAATTCTGGGATAAAATGTTACTGTTCCTGTCTAACCTCTTTAATTGCCAGTTTCAAAAAGATTTCTCCCTCCTAATTGTGGGCTTTCTCAATGATGAAATTGAAAACCAATCAGATAAAGCTCTACTAGACCTCCTTCTTACCTCCGCAATAAAAATTGTCTTGAATAACTGGAAAGATACAAAAAAGTCTCCTTTAGAAATTGGATTAACTGGATTACTCACCTCAGAGGTGCAGACAATATCACCCTCCAACATTCTCCCTGAAAATCACCAGCTAACCATATCTGGGACAAACTGGATAACTACTTCGCAACGAACAAATCACCCTGACCTGACAGGCAACCAGTCCTATCAACCACCCCCCTCTACCCTGCTTCCTGCCCGACACCGCTAGTCAACCATGGTCAGCTCACACGACTTACCACAACCTATGCTATTCCGTACGAAGGCTCTCATGCAACAACCGGTTGCATTTCATAAGTTCGCTCAATAACTTTCTTATCCATCTCCCTCTGTAAAAGTACCGAGCCCTCATCATTTCCCCAGGTGCGCAGGTCACCCTTTGTCATTTTCTCTTGTTTTAAATTTATTCTAATTTGCTTCAGGGACAATTCACAGATTGTTATGTCAGATATGTAATGATTGTATGATTTACTTCTTCTCCTTTTTTTTTATATATTCTTTTTATATATTTTTGTCATCTGTTTGTAATCGTCCCCCGAATCTGTACGAGAAAACATTGTACCACCTCCGGACCAACAATTAATGTATACAAGTCACCTTTTTGCAAACAGTTGATTGTATATCGACCCCTGACCTTGACTGGTAGGTCGCTCCCCCACCACACAGCTCCGTCTGTGTGTCCTGCTGCTGCCCCTGATTGTGCTCGTTTTTCCTTTCTGTGCCCCCTTGCTGCCCCTGATTGTGCTCGTTTTTTCCTGTCTGTGCCCCCTTGCTGCCCATGATTGTGCTCGTTTTTCCTTTCTGTGCCCCCTTGCTGCCCCTGATTGTGCTCGTTTTTTCCTTTCTGTGCCCCCCTTGCTGCCCCTGATTGTGCTCGTTTTTCCTTTCTGTGCCCCCTTGCTGCCCCTGATTGTGCTCGTTTTTCCTTTCTGTGCCCCCCTTGCTGCCCCTGATTGTGCTCGTTTTTCCTTTCTGTGCCCCCTTGCTGCCCCTCATTGTGCTAGTTTTTTCCTTTCTGTGCCCCCTTGCTGCCCCTGATTGTGCTCGTTTTTTTCCTTTCTGTGCCCCCTTGCTGCCCCTGATTGTGCTCGTTTTTTCCTTTCTGTGCCCCCCTTGCTGCCCCTGATTGTGCTCGTTTTTCCTTTCTGTGCCCCCTTGCTGCCCCTGATTGTGCTCGTTTTTCCTTTCTGTGCCCCCTTGCTGCCCCTGATTGTGCTCGTTTTCCTTTCTGTGCCCCCTTGCTGCCCCTCATTGTGTTAGTTTTTTCCTTTCTGTGCCCCCTTGCTGCCCCTCATTGTGCTAGTTTTTTCCTTTCTGTGCCCCCTTGCTGCCCCTGATTGTGCTCGTTTTTTTTCCTTTCTGTGCCCCCTTGATGCCCTGATTGTGCTCGTTTTCCCTTCTGTGCCTGTTTCCCGCCGCTGCGCCTGCGGCCCCGCCCCTCACTGCCCATTCGCTGGCCCATTCCCTGCTCCTCCCTCCCACCTCCCCATTTATGGCGGCCGCTGCGTGGTGAAGAGAGCGACCCCTGACCTTGACTGGTAGGTCGCTCCGCCACCACACAGCTCCGTCTGTGTGCCCTGCTGCTGCCCCTGATTGTGCTCGTTTTTCCTTTCTGTGCCCCCTTGCTGCCCCTGATTGTGCTCGTTTTTTCCTTTCTGTGCCCCCCTTGCTGCCCCTGATTGTGCTCGTTTTTTCCTTTCTGTGCCCCCTTGCTGTCCCTGATTGTGCTCGTTTTTTCCTTTCTGTGCCCCCCTTGCTGCCCCTGATTGTGCTCGTTTTTCCTTTCTGTGCCCCCTTGCTGCCCCTGATTGTGCTCGTTTTTTCCTTTCTGTGCCCCCTTGCTGCCCCTGATTGTGCTCGTTTTTCCTTTCTGTGCCCCCTTGCTGCCCCTCATTGTGCTAGTTTTTTCCTTTCTGTGCCCCCTTGCTGCCCCTGATTGTGCTCGTTTTTTTTTCCTTTCTGTGCCCCCTTGCTGCCCCTGATTGTGCTCGTTTTTTCCTTTCTGTGCCCCCCTTGCTGCCCCTGATTGTGCTCGTTTTTCCTTTCTGTGCCCCCTTGCTGCCCCTCATTGTGCTCGTTTTTTTTCCTTTCTGTGCCCCCTTGATGCCCTGATTGTGCTCGTTTTCCCTTCTGTGCCTGTTTCCCGCCGCTGCGCCCTGCGGCCCCGCCCCTCACTGCCCATTCGCTGCCCCATTCCCTGCTCCTCCCTCCCACCTCCCCATTTATGGCGGCCGCTGCGTGGTGAAAGAGCGACCCCTGACCTTGACTGGTAGGTCGCTCCCCACCACACAGCTCCATCTGTGTGCCCTGCTGCTGCCCCTGATTGTGCTCGTTTTTCCTTTCTGTGCCCCCTTGCTGCCCCTGATTGTGCTCGTTTTTTCCTTTCTGTGCCCCCTTGCTGACCCTGATTGTGCTCGTTTTCCTTTCTGTGCCCCCCTTGCTGCCCCTGATTGTGCTCGTTTTTCCTTTCTGTGCCCCCTTGCTGCCCCTCATTGTGCTAGTTTTTTCCTTTCTGTGCCCCCTTGCTGCCCCTGATTGTGCTCGTTTTTTTTCCTTTCTGTGCCCCCTTGCTGCCCCTGATTGTGCTAGTTTTTCCTTTCTGTGCCCCCTTGCTGCCCCTGATTGTGCTCGTTTTTTTCCTTTCTGTGCCCCCTTGCTGCCCCTGATTGTGCTAGTTTTTCCTTTCTGTGCCCCCCTTGCTGCCCCTGATTGTGCTTGTTTTTCCTTTCTGTGCCCCCTTGCTGCCCCTCATTGTGCTCGTTTTTTTTTCCTTTCTGTGCCCCCTTGCTGCCCCTGATTGTGCTCGTTTTTCCTTTCTGTGCCCCCTTGCTGCCCGTGATTGTGCTCGTTTTTCCTTTCTGTGCCCCCTTGCTGCCCCTCATTCTACTCGTTTTTTTCCTTTCTGTGCCCCCTTGATGCCCTGATTGTGCTCGTTTTCCCTTCTGTGCCTGTTTTCCGCCGCTGCGCCCCTGCGGCCCGCCCCCTCACTGCCCATTCGCTGCCCCATTCCCTGCTCCTCCCTCCCACCTCCCCATTTATGGCTGACGCTGTGCGGCCGCGCAGCGGACGTGCGCAGCGGGCGCGCCGCTGGCGCGCCCGTCTGCGCCCGTCCGCGCCGTGACCGCGCCCAGCGCCAGACCCCCTGGTCCGGGCATCCCCGCGCCCGCCACATCAACAGACGCCGATACGACGCCAGCACCCTCCACGCACTCAACCCCGGAAAATATCACGCCTGCTACCAGGCCACCCCGAAGCGCACCCAAGGGCCCTTCACCTGCCGGAACTGCAGCTTCGCCAGCACCCGCCCCGCCAAACCACCGCCCAGGAAAGAACCCAACTACCTCAGATGCATCCTCCTTAACACCCGCTCCGCCCGCAAACACGCCATCGAACTCTGGGACCTTCTCGACTCAACCTCCCCAGACGTCGCATTCCTGACGGAGACCTGGCTGAATCCCGCTTCAGCCCCCGACATCGCCATCGCCACCCTCGGACTCAGACAGCTCGTGACTACACCCACCCACGCCGCCGGCCACACGCTCGACTCCATCTTTTCCGCAAGCCCACACGTCTCCTTCAACCACACCTCCGAACCCCACTGGACTGACCACCACTGCATCCACTTCACCTACAGGAAGCCCACCACGCACCACCGCACCGAACAAATGCCTCGCCGCTGCTGGAGCAGAGTCACGGAAGACCAGCTAACCACAACCCTTGCCCTGAGCCCACCCGCCGAACCCTCCGACCCTGACACCGCCGCCCGCAACCTCAGACAGTGGATCGACGACTGCGCCAACACCTCGCCCCGCTCAAGAATCCGCCCAACAGCCACACCAGCAAGAAAGCCACCTGGTTCACCGAAGACCTCCAGGCCTCCAAACGAACATGCCGAAAACTGGAGAAGATCTGGCTCCACGAACGGACAGCGGACAGCTACGCCGCCCACAAGAGCGCCACCCGCAGTCACCATCACCTCATCAGATCCGCCAAAAGGGCCTCACTCAAAGACCGCCTAGACAACAATGCACACAACAGCAAAGAGCTCTTCAACAGCGTGAAGGAACTCTCCAACCCCAGCTCCAACACCAACGACATCCAGCCGTCGCGAGACCTGTGCGACTCACTGGCCACCTTCTTCCACCGCAAAATCGCCGACATCCACGACAGCTTCAACACCACGACCGCCCCGGCAACCACCGAGACCACTGCCCCCACAACCACCAACCGCCTGCTCTCCTGGACCAACATCAACGACGAGGACACCAGCGAGATCATGAACACCATCCACTCCGGTTCACCGCTAGACCCGTGCCCTCACCACATCTTCAACAAAGCCAGTACAGCCATCGCGCCCCATCTCCGGAAAATAATCAACATCTCCTTCGAGACAGCAACCTTCCCGGAAAGCTGGAAGCACGCCGAGATCACCGCCTTACTCAAGAAACCCAAGGCAGACCCCAAGGACCTCAAGAACTTCCGACCCATCTCTCTGCTCCCGTTCCCCGCGAAGGTCACCGAGAAAATCGTCAACAAACAACTGACCCGCTACCTCGAGGAGAACAACATCCTGGACCCTTCCCAGTCTGGCTTCCGCAGCAACCACAGCACCGAAACCGCCCTCATCGCCGCCACCGATGACATCAGGACCCTGCTAGACAACGGAGAAACAGCAGCCCTCATCCTCCTGGACCTATCAGCCGCCTTCGACACGGTCTGCCACCACACACTACGAACACGCCTTCACGACGCCGGGATCCAAGAGAAGGCCCTGGACTGGACCACATCCTTCCTTTCCGGCAGAACACAAAGCGTCCGCCTCGCCCCTTCCGATCCAAGGCCACCAAGATCATCTGCGGCGTACCCCAAGGCTCCTCCCTCAGCCCAACGCTGTTCAACATCTACATGGCACCCCTCGCCCACGTCGCCCGACAGCACAACCTCAACATCATCTCCTATGCCGACGACACCCAGCTGATCCTCTCCCTCACCAAAGACCCTCACACCGCCAAAGCCCACCTCCACGAAGGAATGAAGGCCGTCGCCGAATGGATGAGGACCAGCCGCCTGAAGCTGAACTCGGACAAGACGGAGGTCCTCAAGCTAGGTTCCAAAGCTTCAGCCTGGGACGACTCCTGGTGGCCAACATCACTGGGAACAGCCCCGTCACCCACCGACCACGTACGCAACCTAGGGGTCATCCTCGACCCCACCCTCTCCATGACTAAGCAGGTCAACGCCGTTTCCTCATCCTGCTTCAACATCCTCCGAATGCTCCGCAGGATCTTCAAGTGGATCCCCACCGAAACAAGAAAAACAGTCACCCAGGCCCTCGTCACCAGCAGGCTGGACTACGGAAACGCCCTCTACGCAGGAACGACGGCTAAGCTCCTGAGACGGCTGCAACGCATCCAGAATGCCTCTGCACGTCTTATCCTCGACATCCCCGACGCAGCCACATCACACCCCACCTGAGAGACCTGCACTGGCTCCCTGTCAACAAGAGGATAACCTTCAAGCTCCTCACCCACGCACACAAAGCACTCCACAACTCCGGACCAGCCTACCTCAACAGACGACTCAGCTTCTACACCCCCACCCGCCAGCTCCGCTCCACCAGCCTCGCCCTCGCCACAGTCCCCCGCATCCGGAAAACGACCGCCGGCGGCAGATCCTTCTCCCACCTCGACGCCAAGACCTGGAACACCCTCCCCACCAACCTCCGACAGACCCAAGACCTACTGGCCTTCTGAAGACTCCTCAAGACCTGACTCTTCGATCAGTAGCAGCACCACCCCCCTCCTCCCCCAGCGCCTTGAGACCCTCGCGGGTATGTAGTGCACTTTATAAGTGACATGATTGATTGATTGATTGATTATATCTTGTTCTTTTCCAAAAAAATGCTTAATAAAAATCACTTGAAATTAGAAAAAGAATAAATTATGGACAGATTATAACCTGGAGGAAAAAAAACCATAAAGAGCAATTGAAAATGTATAAAGAATTGATTAAATCTATCAAGAAATAATATTTTTCAGACATGATCGCTCAGTGACTATGTCCAAAGAACTTATTAAAATAATAGATGAGCTCCATCATACGCAGGCATCCCTTCTCTATTCAATATCATTTCAAAAATTTTGCAACAAGCCTCACTCTTTTTTAAGAACAAGGTAGGTGATATCTGCCAAGTAATCCAAAACGAGAAAACTGACAAATGATTTTCTCCACTCAATGTTGACTGCATGATGAGTAACAATGTGTAGGAAAGTTCTGCAATATTAGATGATTTTGATAAGGTTCTTATCCCCTTATTATTAGAAATCACACAATCTATTCATCCTTTAGGTTCCCCGGATACATCCACAGAGCCAAAAATCTAAAATCTTTAATTGTACTGATTTCTAAAGCTTTTATCAATCTTTTGAAAATCTAACTAATTAATGCCATTCAGGAAAAATATTGGAAACAACCATTGTTGAAGCTGCTCCTTATAAATCTACACTGGCACCGGTATAGCCTTGTAAATTGCTGACTAATATCTTTTTTATTGGGTAAGGTCATGAAAAAACATCTATAGGGAACTACATAATCAAGTGGAACAAAATTTGATTTTACACCACTTTCAGGCTGGTTTTCGATCAGGCAGGAGCAGAGAGCAAGTAATATTATTAATGAATGAATGAGGGCATTTATAAAGCATGGAACAGCTGCTCCAGAAAGGAGCGTCCCGGTACTAGTTGCAGATTAGTGTAAGAAGAGCAAATCAGGGTATTTCCATCTGAAATGGGCAGGAAAGAAATTCAAACTTTTTTAAAGAGATTGGTTTATAGAAGGGCTTTGAACGTAGCATGGAAATGTATTGTAAGCAATGGATGACCTGAGCCTTAAGAGGCAGAGAAGAGATCAGTGTCCTGCTATCTGCACCACTTAATTCTATTGAGCACTTAATGATGATTTCCAGACTACTAGACATTAGTATCAGAGACAAAGCATTAGAGTGACTTAGGGGTCGATTCCGATTCGGGCCGGAAAAAGCACCGACCGAGTCGGAGCCGGAATTAATTCTGACCGACACGTACCTGTGGCGCCCGACACGCCAAGTACGATGCAAAGCGTGCAAAATCCGACCGACACGTACCGAACCCAAGCCGAACGACCGAGCCGCACGGAAAACAGCAATCCGGCCGGAAAAACACGCGAATCGAACCGACCGACACGCACCCGGAACAAATCCGACCGAAACGTACACGCGAACTCCAAACCGCAAAGTACGATGCAAGGCGCGAAAACCACGACCGAGTCGGACGGAGGACAAGCCGTACGACCGACACGCATACAAAACCGAGCCGAAGTAACACAAAACACCGCGACCGACGCGTACGCAGCATAGAAGACTGCACAAACACAGCGTGAACGAAACGGAGAACACCGTACGAGACAAATGCAGGGTCCGACTCGGTCACAAGAACGTTTCCAACATGCACAGACAGTACAAAGGAAAAATGACACAAAAAAGGCCAAACAAGCAATTACAAAGCCAATAAATACTGGGGGGTGGGGACAGAGAACAAAGACACACCCACAACTCCACCCATATAAAGGACACAAATCCCAACCATGATCCTTTGCAAATGCCATTCCACTGCCAGCACCCAACAGACAGCAACCACACACCCACAGCTCATCCCTCACACAAGCCACACACCATCAGCACACCAACAAATACCTACCTCACATACACCCAGCAAAACACACACTCACACACCCTCACCTGCACACCAACACACACATCACTCACCATCACCACCCATCACCATGCCCCCAAAGAAGAATCACAAGTTCCTAGATTGTGAATTGGAAGTCATGGTAGACGAGATCCTCAGGGTAGAGCCACAGCTGTTTGGCACACTGGTCCAACAGACCCCCATCTCCCAGAAAACCAAGATGTGGGAGAGGATCATCAACAGGGTGAACGCACAATCACCATGTCTGCGCACAAAGACCGACATCCAGAACAGGTGGTATGACGTGCGCAGGAGAGTACGGGACCTGCTCAAGAAAGACTACCTCCTGAGCCAATACACCGGCAGTGGCCCTCCTGCCAAGCCAGTATACCTCAGGCCCTGGGAGGAGAAGGTGCGGGCCATCCTTCCGCCAGTGAGCGTATATGGACTAGAGAACATCCCAGAGCCTGGTGAGTACACAACAAATGTACACAATATTCTGCCACAATACACACACACATCACTGTCAAGGGAAGAGTCCAACCATGCACTCATAGCAATTACACAGCAACCAGAACAGAATCATCCCAAAATGTGTATGTCAGTCAGAGAAACACAACACATGCCATCTCAAAGTTACATTCAACCGTGCCATCACATGTACAAACACAACTACACCTACAGCTAGGCAGTGGCACAAATAGAACTAACAAACACATCCAGACATGTAGCCACCACAACAACACCAACACACAGTGAAGACCACTGAAAGGAAGGAATTCTGTGTATGCTGGCCAAGTCAGTGTAGCCAATAGCATCATGGGAGTCGTAGTCACACATATTGCCCCCCCACAACTGTCCCATCAACACCACCATGAACCATGCGCACATCACAGGGAGTGGAGAAGGACTCACAAGATGGCTGACACTGGCAACTGCTGTGGGGAGCACAAGGCCCTGCTGGCAACTGTGCACCAACAAACAGCAGGACACCACTGACTGACATCCTGAGAGACAACTTCCACCCCCTAAAATGGAAGCACGTTCCATGGTGGGATATCTGGCTGGCTGGCTGGGTGGGAAGGAGGACTCGCACCACTGACCATAGTCACAAGCACCTCCCCTCACACCCCCCCCACAACACAAACTCCACAGAACCCACCTGGTAGAATGCAATGCCTCCCATCCTAACTCAAGATCCCACAAAGAACCACCACCCTGGGTTATGTTGTGTGAAGCACAGGGACACTCTTGGGACTTTTAGCCAAACAACTGCCAGGACAACACTCCCAGCCATCCTGTCAGCACAGCCAGCCCACCCCACAGGGAAGCAGAGTCAAAAGGAAGGAAGCATGGGCATGCTGGGAAGGGGGTGGAGGCAATAGCATGATGGGAGTGGTAGTCACAGATATTGCTCAGCCTCACAACTGGCCCATCAACACCACCCTGAACCATGCGCACATCACAGGGAGTGGAAAACAACTGACAAGATGGCTGACACTGGCAACTGCTGTGGGGAGCACAAGGCCCTGCTGGCAACTGTGCACCAACAAACAGCAGGACACCACTGACTGACATCCTGAGAGACAACTTCCACTCCCTGCAATGCAAGCACGTTCCATGGTGGGATATCTGGCTGGCTGGGTGGGAAGGAGGACTTGCAGCACTGACCATAGTCACAAGCACTTCCCCTCACACCCCCTCAACACAAACTCCACAGAACCCACCTGGTAGAATGCAATGCCTCCCATCCTAACTCAAGATCCCACAAAGAACCACCACCCAGGGTTATGTTGTGTGAAGCACAGGGACACTCTTGGGACTTTTAGCCAAACAACTGCCAGGACAACACTCCCAGCCATCCTGTCAGCACAGCCAGCCCACCCCACAGGGAAGCAGAGTCAAAAGGAAGGAAGCATGGGCATGCTGGGAAGGGGGTGGAGGCAATAGCATGATGGGAGTCGTAGGCACAGCTCTACATCCCCCACCACATGGCCCAGCAAGCTCACACTCACGCATGCACATCCCACAGAGAGTGGAAAGGCCCATCAAAGATGTCTGACACTGTTGCTGTGTCGTGGGGAGCACAAGGGCATGCTGGGAACTGCACACCAACCAACAGCAGGACACCACTGTCAGCCATCTTGCCATTGCTCTCACACCCACACACACTGAACTCCCCACAAAAGCAAGTAAGTATGGGAATGCTGGGAAGTGGGGTGGAGACAATAGCATGATGGGAGTCACGGTCACAGACATAGCTCATCCCCACAACTGTCCCATCAACACCACCCTGAACCATGCGCACATCACAGGGAGTGGAAAACAACTGACAAGATGGCTGACACTGGCAACTGCTGTGGGGAGCACAAGGCCCTGCTGGCAACTGTGCACCAACAAACAGCAGGACACCACTGACTGACATCCTGAGAGACAACTTCCACTCCCTGCAATGCAAGCACGTTCCATGGTGGGATATCTGGCTGGCTGGGTGGGAAGGAGGACTTGCAGCACTGACCATAGTCACAAGCACCTCCCCTCACACCCCCTCAACACAAACTCCACAGAACCCACCTGGTAGAATGCAATGCCTCCCATCCTAACTCAAGATCCCACAAAGAACCACCACCCTGGGTTATGTTGTGTGAAGCACAGGGACACTCTTGGGACTTTTAGCCAAACAACTGCCAGGACAACACTCCCAGCCATCCTATCAGCACAGCCAGCCCACCCCACAGGGAAGCAGAGTCAAAGGAAGGAAGCATGGGCATGCTGGGAAGGGGGTGGAGGCAATAGCATGATGGGAGTGGTAGTCACAGATATTGCTCAGCCTCACAACTGGCCCATCAACACCACCCTGAACCATGCTCACATCACAGGGAGTGGATAAGGACACACAAGATGGCTGACACTGGCTACTGCTGTGGGGAGCACAAGGGCATGCTGGGAACTGCACACCAACCAACAGCAGGACACCACTGTCAGCCATCTTGCCATTGCCCTCACACCCACACACACTGAACTCCCCACAAAAGCAAGTAAGTATGGGAATGCTGGGAAGTGGGGTGGAGGCAATAGCATGATGGGAGTCACAGTCACAGACATAGCTCACCCCCACAACTGTCCCATCAACACCACCCTGAACCATGCTCACATCACAGGGAGTGGAGAAGGACTCACAAGATGGCTGACACTGGCTACTGCTGTGGGGAGCACAAACAGCAGGACACCACTGACTGACATCCTGAGAGACAACTTCCACTCCCTGCAATGCAAGCACAGTCCATGGTGGGATAACTGACTGGCTGGGTGGGAAGGAGGGCCGGCTGTCAACCAAATACAACCAATGCAGACCATGTTCACACCCCAACAAATACATAGAAATGCCCAAATAATGCAGGACAATGTGCCACACCAATATCAAGCCCTGACTGTGACGACTTAGGACAATGCAATGTACAGGCCCGCACCCAGAGGCACAGTCACAACTGTCAGGTGTGTCAACCATTGATGCCTGCAGAAACATAACATACATTGTGTGTGTCTCCCAAAAACAGGTGATGATGGGGACACAGCAGCAGACGCTGAGGAGTCCCAGTCCCAGGCTCAAGACGATGCGGAGCTCACTGGTGTCGTACAGCCTCTGCCCTCCTCGGACGAAGAAGACCAACCTGGCACATCCGGTGCAAGTCTACATGCAGCACCAGCAGGACCACCAGCTGCAGCACCAGCAGGACCACCAGCTGCACCCCCTGCACCCACCCCTCCAACGACTGTCACCACAAATACCATCCCTGCCGACATGGACAGAACAAGGAGCAACACCAGCACAGGGACCCTGGACCAACCTGGGGCCATGGACACCACCACCACCACCAACCCCCAAGGTGGACCAGGGTCATCTGTGCGTGCCACTGCACGCACTGCACATGTCAGCAGGGGTGGTGGGAGGGGTGGGAGACAGAGGTCGCTGCTTGCAGAGGTTGCTGGTGTGCATGATGACCCACAACTGGTACGCATAGCTGATGCGTACCAGTCCAGCACCGGAGATCTCAGCCAGGTAGTGGGGCTCCTCAGAGACATGAAACAGCAGCAGGCTGCCCATCATGCCCGCTTGGACTCTCACATGTCCCACGTGGAGTCACACATGTCCCGCGTGGACTCACACATGTCCCGCGTGGAGTCCAAGTGGGATGCACTGCATGAGATGACGGCGGTGCACAGGGACATTTTACAATGCCTCCGCCAGATGAACAGCAACCAGTCCACACCTCCCTGTGTGCCAACAACATCTGGTGCTGAACAAACTGCAACTGCCACAGGGAGGGAGGATGACTCTGGCGGAGAGTCCCCTGCACCGCAGCAGCCTGTACTTGAGGGGCCCCCCAAAGAAGAGGGGTCGTCCGAGGAGGGGCAAGTGAGAGGCCGATGGCCAAGCGCAACTCCCAGGAAGCCTGAACCTCTTCTGGATGTTCACCTTTGTGCACAGACTGTTCACCCTGTTGACGGCAACACTACTCCCACACATTGCATGGGGAGTACAAGTTGGACCAATGTCTCAGACAACTGTGGCCCCGATACTGGGGATTTTGTCTACCAGGACTTTCAATTCACCTAGGAACTTCTGATTGCAAGATTTATGTACAGCACTACCCATCCTATGCACTATTCACACAAATGTATCACAATAAACACACTAATACACCATACTTGCCTCTGTTGTGATTCCAACGTGGGTGCTGTTATGGGGATGATGAACTGCAAAATTACACTGTGTATGCGAACTGCAACAGCAAGTACAACACAGGCATGTGAGTAAAGGCAACGTGACACATATGAGGGAGACACACCACCAGGGCTACACAACACATACACACCTAGGCCATCTGACTCATTGCCTACACTGATGTTGCCAGGGAAGACGGTGCAATGCACAGACACCACACCCATTCCCAGTTGTAGTCAAGTAGCCCACAGGTGCAGTAAGCAAATGGCAGTCAAATGTGTGACCACAGACAACGCACATCACAAAGTGAAGCACAGGTTTATTACACAGTTGCAACATGTCGTAACCACTACAGATGCAAGGTAATCCCACCTGGCAGCGGGCACACAGTCAACAACTGTAGACGGAAGGAAGTCCATGGGTGTGGCGCACATCACCTGTAGGGACACAACAGCTACCACCCTGGAAGTGCAATCACGTCGTCGGTGGACACAGTTGACCAAACGAATCTGAAAGTACCCTGTGAAGGACCGAAATGACACACAGTCAAAAGCAATGGAGAACAGGACAGAACAGCAAAACTCATGCACAATACATGTTACAAGATACCCACCCAGAACCAAGTTAGCATGTCAACACTGTTGGGGAGTAAGGCCCACCTGTAAGCACACATCGCAACACACATCCAGTCAAGTAGCCCAGGGACACACTCCAACAGCACCAGAGCACCACCTACACATATCATGCCAACTCACATCATTGACATGACACCTCAGGATACTCACATTCAGCTAAAGAAGTTGGTGATGAGCTGTGTGCAGACATCACCCTCATCATCATCATCATCATCACTGGCATCGTGGTCCAGGCCAGGATCCTCCACAGGTGGCGGATGTTGGTCATTGTCATCCTGGATGAGAGGCAACTCCTTCCGCACTGCCAGGTTGTGGAGCATGCAGCAGACGATGATAATCTTGCACACTTTTGCAGGGGCATATGGGAGGGACCCTCTGGTCTTGTCCGGGCAGCGGAAGCGGCTCTTCAGGAGACCAAATGTCCGCTCAATCACTCTCCTGGTCTGACCATGTGCCTCATTGTAGCGCATCTGGGCTGGTGTCACAGGGTTCCTGAGGGGTGTCAGCAACCACGGCATGTTGGGGTATCCCGAGTCACCTACGGACAGACAAGTGCACATTAGCTGACTTGGAAAAGTGGGCGGAATACTACAGATCAGATCACACACAATGGCACAAAGTCAGTACACACCGACAAGCCAGGCACGCTGGTTCTGCATCTGTGCCATCATCCTGGGGATGCGACTACTCCTCATCACAAAGGCATCGTGTGCTGAACCAGGGAAACGGGCACACACGTGTGTGATGGTCATATCTGCAAGACACACCACCAGTGCATTGACCGAGTGGTAGTGCTTGCGGTTCCTGTAGGCCTGCTCCTGGGTCTGTGGTGGTACCAAAGCCACATGTGTCCCATCAATGGAGCCAATGACATGCGGCATCCTCCCCAGGGCATAGAAGTCACTCTTCACGTCAGTGAGTCGTCGCAGTCTAGGGAAATAGATGTACCGGTTCAGGAATAGCAACATTGCCGCCAAAACATCGCGGAGCACACGGCTCAACATGGTCTGTGACATCCCACCAGCAGTCGCCACAGTATGTTGGAAGGTACCGGTGGCAAAGAAGTGTAGGGCTGCCATCACCTTCACCTTGGGGGTCAGCGCTGTAGGATACGGCCGGCCAGGCTGCAAATGTGGGGCCAACTGCACTGCCTAATCCTCAATCAGCTGCCTGGTGAAGCGGTACCGTCGGATGCTGTCCCGTTCCACCATCGTTGCCAGGTCTGGGAATGGTTGATGGACAGCAGGAGCCCTGCAGTGCAGAGGAGAAGTAAGCAAGATTGTCAGTCAGCCCACATATGCGGCATTGAACACACTCAATATCCCAACATACATCATTATGAGGCACAACTACATGAAGTGTGCAGTTCCGTAAGGACATGTATGGTACATACATGGCCAACATCTGTCATCACGGTCCAACAAGTGGCATCAATAAGTCCCAGGTTGGCCCATTGGATATCATGAGGCCGTGTCACAGTTCCCATCTCCTGCTGCCGTGTCACAATCACCCCCCACAGTGACATGTGACGACAGATGTGCCCCAGGCATCACAGCTCAACGACAGGTACATTCCCAGGGACCCTGTATTGCCACATGGACACTGGCATTACATGGAGTATCATGTATACACCACAGCAAAACAACTATGACCCCCACAGGTAGTGGTCCCACTTGCCACTGCAGGACAGACATGGGCGTCTGTGACACACACACGCACAACATCAAAGTCCATGCACACACAACGTGGATGTGGAGATTGTCTCCCATTGTGCACATGAAATCAGAGACATTGTAAACACTACATGCACACAGACTGTGGAGGACCATCACTATTGTGCCACTGGCACTGGGACACCCTGGCTCAAACATACCGTCCCACATGGGACTCACGGGGTATGTGACATGACATACACATACACCACCGTGAAATGTGACCATGGCACATGCACAGATATGAACAGTTGCACATCACAGTGGTCATGTACACGTAACACCCAGGATCCTGTCCCCATGAACACGTGCACAGCCTGGGGGTGGCTGCCCCCAGGTGACACCCACAGGACAACATGTACACCAACATACACACAATAGGAAATGCAGCCTTACATGCCTTATCATTCAGTTTGGACAGGCTGTCGTGTTGTAGGTGTGCCCCTCACTCCCTGGGAGCTATCTGTGGCTGGCATATGTCCATCTGAGACAGGCATGGTGACATATGCCAGTCACTTGTACAGGGATGCGTTGAACAGCAATGGACCGATCGGTGCACCCGGCCTGCCCATTGCATTCAATGTGTGCGGGTACGCGTTGTGCCCCTGTACGCATTGTACCGCAATGGACCGATTGGTGCCCCCGGCCGGCCCATTGCATTCAATGTGTGCGGGTACGCGTTGTACCCCTGTACGCTTTGTACCGCAATGGACCGATCGGTGCCCCCGGCTGGCCCATTGCATTCAATGTGTGCGGGTACGCGTTGTACCCCTGTACGCGGTGTACCGCAATGGACCGATCGGTGCCCCCGGCCGGCCCATTGCATTCAATGTGTGCAGGTACGCGTTGTACCCCTGTACGCGTTGATCAGCAATGGACCGATCGGTGCCCCCGGCCGGCCCATTGCATTCAATGTGTGCGGGTACGCGTTGTACCCCTGTACGCGTTGATCAGCAATGTACCGATCGGTGCCCCCGGCCGGCCCATTGCATTCAATGTGTGCGGGTACGCGTTGTGCCCCTGTACGCGTTGTACCGCAATGGACCGATCGGTGCCCCGGCCGGCCCATTGCATTCAATGTGTGCAGGTACGCGTTGTACCCTGTACGCGTTGATCAGCAATGGACCGATCGGTGCCCCCGGCCGGCCCATTGCATTCAATGTGTGCGGGTACGCGTTGTACCCCTGTACGCGTTGTACAGCAATGGACCGATCGGTGCGCACCCATTGACAATGGCCTTGCCTGGCAACGGACGCGTTTTCGAAATTCGAACGAGTCGGTTGCTGGAAATTCAGTTGGTCACCCACAACAATGTTGCAAAATCATGTATGTCATGAAGTTGAAGATTTGAAGGATGCCGTGGGCGTGTATTGGTGCTGCTATTCCATGGATTGGCCAGAATCAGAAGATGCAAACGACTTGGACCTATCACTTTGGACACAAGGGACAGTATCTGCCTCTCCAGCACATATATATTGCTGGCTGTTCCCCTGAGAGCTCACTTGCCTGCACTACATGCTCCAGGACGACATCTGCCACTGCACTGCTGCTGTCTCTGCCCCTCTGGACCCTGGAATGGCACGTACTGTGGAGAGAGCCCCAGCCTTCAGCCTTGAGGAGAACCAGGCCCTGCTGGACAGCCTACTTCCACAGTACAGCAAGCTGTATGGGACACCAGGGGAGCAGGTGAGTGTTCTGTGCACTGCCTTTCTGAATGTGCATTTTGTCTGACTAGCAAGGCTGAAAGTCTGCACGCCACTGGCTAGCAGGCTCACTGAGTAGTTGTCACCCCCCATAGTATGTAGTGACATGCACTGGACAGGTATGGTGCAGTGACAGTGCATTTGAACAAGGTTTTACTTCCCATGCAATGATACCATGTAGTGACGTCTGGCAAACTGTCCATGGGCAGCGTTGCACTGCCTGTGTACATCATGTGCCCCTGTGAATGAGACATGTATATACAACTGTGTCATGCACGGATATGTTGCATGTGTAGTAATGGCCTTTTCACTTTGTCATCCTGACAGGTTAATGCCCATCGGAAGCAGGAGATCTGGAAGGACATCGTCCGGGCTGTCCGGTCCATGGGGGTCTACAAGCGCCGGATCCGCAACTGCCAGAAGAGGTGGCAGGACCTTCGGGGCTGGACCCGGAGGATTGCACGGGTCCAGCTGAAGCTGTCGCCTCCTCGCAGGAGGGGCGGAACACGGACCCTGACCCCCACATGCTCCAGATCCTGGCGGTGGTCTTTCCAGACCTGGATGGGCAGCTGAAGGCCAGACAGCAGCAAGGAGGGGTGAGTCAAAGACTGCACTGTGAACTCTGTATTACATGCTTTGTGCCCTCCTCTGGCCTGGTTCAACTGCCACAGTACAGCAGTCATGTTGTCCAGGAGCCATGTCCCTCTATTGTGCACTGCCCACTCCTCATCTGATACCCAGGTGTGGCCCTTACATTCAGGGAATTGTGTCACTTGGGACTGTGTCCTTGCAGTTTGCTTCACTAAAGGTGGGGGACAGCATCTGTTTCCCTAACTCTGTTGTGGGCATCATGGGTGGGTCCATTGTTCACACAACGCCTGTGTTCGGACATGTAATCTGCATGTTGCTTTGTTATGCGGTCCACTTACTGAGCTGAGACACCACATGTGCCTGGGGTATGTGGCACACGCCCATGCAGCGGGTGGGAACAATGTTTGGGCCCCAGGAGTGTGCAGATTACGTGTGTCACACATACATAGCCAGCTATCCACTGTCCAGGGCTCATCCCTCATTCATGTGGGGCAGGACAGTCATGCCTACTCCAGGCCATGCAATGCACTCTGTACTCCCACTCCCGTGTATCAGCTGACACATTGTGCGCAGTGATTTGACCCCTCAGGTGTCTGCCTCTGTGTCAGTGTGCAGTGGATTAGTTGCCAGGACTGCTGGGGTGTTTCTCGGTAGGGGCTCAGCATGCCACTGGAGATGTGACCATAGGAGACGATACTTGTGTGTCACATAGGTGTTTGATCAGCTGCCCGTGCAGACTGGGGTATGCGAATGTGAAGTTCAGGCAGCTGTTCCCCATTCACAGCAGATTGTGAGGGGCTCAGGTTCAGAGGGTAGTGTCACAGGTCTCCCATATGTCCAATCGGTATGACCTGGACAGATGAGGGTTAAGATGATGTGTTGTGTGGGGGATGTACATGTGCACTTGTGCAGCTCCAGGACTTGCATTCCCCATGACCTACTATTGTGACACAGTGCAGAGTGTTGTTATCTGGCTGCCAAGTTATACATCACTGAGACAGTGATGTATGACTTAGCAGTCATGCCTCCGCCATGGCATGTGTCTACTTATTGGTGATCCTGCAGGGGAGTGACATGTGCTACATGCACACCATTGTGGCGATGGCTATCAGGACATGGATGCATCATGGTGTCTGTCGCTGGTATGCATCACATGCATATCCTATTTGACTCTGGGCGTCCCTTTCATCCGGAAACCTGTACTGACTCAGTGGCAAGAGTTGTGATGTGTGCATGTCCACATGCTACACCGTGTCCTCTGCACTGTCCAACTACTGTGTAGTTGGTGCATGTGTCCACACTGGGGTGTTGCTATCCAACAGACACCAGACAGATGGGTGCAAGGCCATGTGGGATGTGAGTGCCATGGTTGGCATCAGACTGACAATTGGCTTCTCCTGTTCAGTTAGGGCACTTTTAGCAATGTACAACTAATGATGCCAGGGCTTGCTCTGTAATGTGCTGTGCTCACAGTGGTGTGTGCGTTTGGTGCAGGTGACTGATGTCTGTCTGTTTCCCCATTGTTTGCAGATACATCCACGGCCACGGAAGGGGACAGCTCCACGGACCAGGAGGAGCCGGAGAGCCAGACTGGGTCAGCAGCCGAGGAGTGGTCGGAGGGACCCAGTGGCACGGAGGGCGAGGGGAGCCACACCGAGGAGTCCTCAGCACCATCCACCTCAGCTGAGGACCAGAGCAACTCGGAGGATGACTCCCTTATGGAGGCGGGTGTCAGCAGCCACCACACCCCAGCTAGTGTTGCTGTCCCCGCCACCACCAGCACCACCACCGCCCTCCCATCGGCTCCCATTCCCCAGGTCCGTGGAGGCTCCCATGTTCGGGAGCGTGTCTCCTTTGGGCCATGCACCGCACCCCCTGCCCCTGTGTCCCCTGCTGCCCTGAGTGAGGAGTCTGTGTACCTCCTTCGCCAGCTCCATGTAGGGCAGACAGCCATGCTGAGTGTCCTCCATGCGCACACCGCTCTGTTGACTCAGCTGGTGTCGTTCATGGAGGGCATCTCATCGGGCATGTCTGACCTACAGAGGGGCAATAGGTCCATGGACTCCTCCCTGACGGCAGCAGTGTCCCTCCTCAGACAGTCCCTCACCCCTCCTGCCTCTGCTCCATCCACACTCCCCAGCACCTTACCCGTCCCAAGCACACACACACCGGCACAGGCACACACCAGCACACACACATCCAGCACACAGACACACACGCCACAAACAAAACGCACACGCACGCACAGTCAGGGGACTGAAACCAGACTCACAGGGGATGGGGCCCTGGAACACACACACGCATCCACGAGCACTGCGCAGTCCTCAGTTGCCTCTCCCTCCAAAACACCCTCCCTTGCCTCACCTGCAACCCCAAAGACCCAGCGGCTCTTCCTCAGTGACCTCGGCCTCTTCCCCTCCGATCCAGCTGATACAGCATTCAGGGGGAAGAGGAAGCCCACCCACACGGAGCAGAGTGCCCTCGCCCCCGGACACCCTCCCCCAGGCGCAGACAGACTGAGGCCCCCACCCGCAAGTCCCCCGGAGTAGAAAGAGCAAGACCCCGCCGCCGCCCTGCAGCTCAGGCACCAGGTCTCCTTCCTCCATCCCTCAGGCCCCCACTCCACAGGTGCCCCCACCACACCCTGCCCCAGGTTCCCCCACCCACAGATATACCATCCCCAAGAGGATCCGGCCTTCTCCCCTGCCACTTGCTCTCCCGGCACCACACCCCCGCTGCGCTTGTCTGTGCCACTGATATGGTGAGGGTGTCCTCCCCCTCTGTCCAGCCCACCTTGCCTGTTCCCCATTCTCCTCCCCTGGTGGTAGGCACTGCAGTAGAGTCCACTACCACCCTGTCTGACTTGGGCACTGCAGTGGCGGACCTGTCCACTCCATCTGCAGGGTCCACTGCAGTCGTGCCGGCACCCACAACATCTGAGTCATGCCCCCAGTTGTGCCGGCACACACCATGTCAGACACCTCCACTGCAGTTGTCAGTGGCTCTCCAGCACCCACCACCCCTTCCCTGCTTCCTCCTGGTGAGCCCTGATCCTGTCCCTGCGGTGCCTGGCCTGCCCCCGGTTGCCCCTCCTAGTGGATTGTCCCTGGTTTTGTGCAGGCATGCGTAGGGTGACATCTGCCACTGTCACCCAGTTTGGACTTTGACAATGGACTGGCCATTGGCCTTTGTGTTTTTTTTCTGGACTTTGTTTTCATTACACACATATGCTGAATAAAGCAACTTTCTGTTCTCTAGTGCTTATGCTTCTGATGTACTTGTTGTTGATGATGCTAACCATGCCCTTGCTGCAGTGATGGTGATATTTGGTCTCATGATAATGAAGTGTTACTGTGCAGGAACCCATGTGGTCCAGGGGGAATGTGTCCTATCCTGTGGTGTATCCATGTCATCCATAGCAGCATCTGAGGGTGTCATGTGTTCAGTATTTGGCAATGGGATTTCCTACTTAGATTAGCTATTTCACATCTGTGGCTTCCACCCCTGCACATCTGTTGTGCCTGCCATTGTTCAATTCGTCTACTTCCCTGACCGTGTGGCCATCTCCACTGGACATGCAGGTTTGGGCATCAATGGGGAAGGACTCATCCATGTTGTCAGTGCAACATTGCTATACAAGTGTGTTGGATCTGTGCTGATGATTACGTTGGCACTTCCATGACCAGGCTGATGTGACGGGAGCCCTCATTTGCTGCTAATTGTTGATTGTGTGACCAAGTGCTCAGCTGACATGATGGGGCCCTACTGAGGCAACATATGGCACAGCTTTCCTCACACAGGAGTGGAGTCCCCTCATGGCAGTGTGTACTCCTGTGACATTGCCTGCGCCCAAGGTGTGTGTTGTATGTGCATGTCTGTGTGTTCACTTCCGTTTAGCTGTGCATGCTGTGATCCCTAGTGTTGTACCTGTTTGTGATGCTTGCTGAGTTGACCTATGTTCCCCCAAAGTCTTCTCCCTGGGTTCTCTGTGATGTGGGTGCATGGCACATTACTGGTCATCAGGGTGTCACCCATAGGTGTGTTTGCTGTCAGGGCTGAGTTTGTGTGCAGACGCAGATGGGTCACAGTCAGGTTTCCCCTTGGCACTTGTTGTTTGCCCCTGTCATGTGATTTTCAGTTTGTGTTATCTTTCAGTGATTGTGACACGTTGTGTGTGTGACTTCTGGCACTCCTCAGGGTCCGGGCTGCAATGTTGGTTGTTGTCTATGTGTGTTCTTTGTGGGTGACCTTGGCTTCTTCATTGGTGTGTGACTGTGGCTGGGATCCCATTGGTTGGTGTGGTATTGCCGTCATGTCCATGTACAGCGTAGTGTGCAGTGTGTCAGACATTCAGGAGTCTTGTTGAGTGGCCATGTGTGATGTGTTTCTGCACCTTGGTTCCCACCCACCACCCTGGAATAGTCATGGGTGCATGTGCAATGTCACCAGTGCATGTGTGCTTCACTGCTGCACATTGTTGGAGGTCGAGGGTGTGGTGTTGAGTGTGTGCAGATGAGAGTTGTTGCCCAGCTAGGCCCCTGCCTCCATGTTGGCCTTGGCTTACTGGCCATGCTGATTGATTTGTGCTTGTGTAGGTGTGATGGTAGTTTGTTGCTCAGGACACATGACTGTGGTTCACAGTGTGAACGACATTTAGCTTTGTCATCAGAGTGGGATTGTAATGCAGCCCAGGGTCACCACATTGTGGGGGCCCTGGGGGTAGTGCTGTGGTGTGTCTGTGTCTTGCTGTGTCAGTTGCTGTTCCTACGTGCCTGTGTGACATGTGTGATTTGTGCTCCCTCTCATCTGACAATGCCTGCTTGCCCACATAGGGGATTTGGATCCATGAGTTACCTTTGTGTGGCACTGTATGCACATCTGTATGATTGGTATTCAGGTCTCCTCATGTGTTGTGTGGTTGCCTGGGGACACTGGCACCCCCTCACCTGTTGTGTATGATGTGCAGTGTGGGTCTGCCTGTTTGTGTTTGTGCATCTGCACCACTGCATTGGCATATCTTGGGTGTGCCATTGGCTGTATGTAGTTTGGTGGGTTTCCCCTGCTGTCCCTGGGACTCCTAGGTCATCGGTCAGCACAATGATCATGGTTTGTGTGTCCCATTGCTGCCATGGTATGGTATCTGTTCACCTCACATCTACAGTCTCCACAGGGTATCTGCATTTGTGTGCCCATTGGTGCAAATATGTGGGTCTGCATTCTGATAGTCACTTCTGTCATTGTGTCATTGATGAATGTTGACAGTGTCAGCCCCCATGGGTGTTGTTTGTCTGCACATGGCCAATGGTATGTCTTATTTGCACTGCAGTATTTGGCTCCCCCAATTTATGTTGCAATGGGACACATGCACTACTTTGCCACTGATGTGTTTTTTGTTCTGTGACCAGGAATCATCCATGCAGTTTGGCAGTTGCAGCTCTTTCTTTGTCAACACTTACCTTTTGGTCACTGTGATGATGGGGGTTTGGACCCCATTGCCACAATGTTCAAAATGTGCTTCAGCTATGGACCCCACACTTACCTTTTGGTCACTGTGGTGATGGGGCGTTAGACCCCATTGCCACAATGTTCAATATGTGCTTCAGCTATGGACCCCACACTTACATTTTGGTCACTGTGGTGATGGGGCGTTAGACTCCATTGCCACAATGTTCAGAATGTGCTTCAGCTATGGACCCCACACTTACCTTTTGGTCACTGTGATGATGGGGTTTTGGACCCCATTGCCACAATGGTCATGGCCTGCTTGCATTGTGGGGGCCACACACATATATGTGTGGCACATGTGCTAGGGGGTCACATTGTATGTTCAAAGTCATGTTCAGTGTTGTAGGCATTTGACACAGTCTACACACGCTTGTCATGGTGTTGGGGGATGTCTTTTCTTGCATTCCCTAGGTTGTGGTGTGCTGGTTGTGTTATGCATTGTCCATCCTATTAGTGGGGGTGGTAGTGGTGGAAGGCATCCAGCCCCCCCTGGGTGAGGGTGGTAGTAGTGGTAGGCATCCAGCCCCCCCTTGGTGAGGGTGGTAGTAGTGGTAGGCATCCAGCCCCCTGGGTAAGGGTGGTAGTAGTGGTAGGCATCTGGCACCCCCTGGCTAAGGGTGGTAGTAGTGGTAGGCATCCAGCCCCCCTGGCTAAGGGTGGTAGTAGTGGTAGGCATCCAGCCCCCTGGGTGAGGGTGGTAGTAGTGGTAGGCATCCAGCCCCCTGGGTGAGGGTGGTAGTAGTGGTAGGCATCTGGCACCCCTGGCTAAGGGTGGTAGTAGTGGTAGGCATCCAGCCCCCTGGGTGAGGGTGGTAGTAGTGGTAGGCATCTGGCACCCCCCTGGCTAAGGGTGGTAGTAGTGGTAGGCATCCAGCCCCCATGGCTAAGGGTGGTAGTGGTGGTTGGCATCTGGCACCACCCTGGCTAAGGGTGGTAGTAGTGGTAGGCATCCAGCCCCCTGGGTGAGGGTGGTAGTAGTGGTAGGCATCCAGCCCCCTGGGTAAGGGTGGTAGTAGTGGTAGGCATCCAGCCCCCTGGGTGAGGGTGGTAGTAGTGGTAGGCATCTGGCACCCCCTGGCTAAGGGTGGTAGTAGTGGTAGGCATCCAGCCCCCTGGGTAAGGGTGGTAGTAGTGGTAGGCATCCAGCCCCCATGGCTAAGGGTGGTAGTGGTGGTGGGCATCTGGCACCACCCTGGCTAAGGGTGGTAGTAGTGGTAGGCATCCAGCCCCCCTGGGTGAGGGTGGTAGTAGTGGTAGGCATCCAGCCCCCTGGGTAAGGGTGGTAGTAGTGGTAGGCATCCAGCCCCCTGGCTAAGGGTGGTAGTAGTGGTAGGCATCTAGCCCCCCCTGGGTGAGGGTGGTAGTAGTGGTAGGCATCCAGCCCCCCCTGGGTGAGGGTGGTAGTAGTGGTAGGCATCCAGCCCCCATGGCTAAGGGTAGTAGTGGTGGTGGGCATCTGGCACCACCCTGGCTAAGGGTGGTAGTAGTGGTAGGCATCCAGCCCCCCCTGGCTAAGGGTGGTAGTAGTGGTAGGCATCCAGCCCCCCCTGGGTGAGGGTGGTAGTAGTGGTAGGCATCCAGCCCCCCCTGGCTAAGGGTGGTAGTAGTGGTAGGCATCTGGCACCCTCCTGGGTAAGGGTGGTAGTAGTGGTAGGCATCCAGCCCCCCTGGGTGAGGGTGGTAGTAGTGGTAGGCATCCAGCCCCCTGGGTGAGGGTGGTAGTAGTGGTAGGCATCCAGCCCCCTGGCTAAGGGTGGTAGTAGTGGTAGGCATCCAGCCCCCTGGGTAAGGGTGGTAGTGGTGGTGGGCATCTGGCACCCCCTGGCTAAGGGTGGTTGTGGTGGTTGGCATCCGGCCCCCTGGGTAGGGGTGGTGGTGCGCATTCAGGCCCCTGTGTGCATATGTGGCATTGGTGATGGGCATCCCGCCCCTATGGTGCTGCTGTTGCTGGTGTAAGTATATTCTGCATTCCTCTGTGTGTGTGTGATGTGTCGTGTACGTGTTGTATGTGTTTTGTGGTTGGTGTCTGACTTACCTTCTGCGCCGTACGCGTCCGTGCCTGTTCCGGTAGTAAATGTAGAATATTGGTATGATCGGGACGAAGGGATTCATGGTTGGTTCGTGTCGTTCGTCCTTCTCGTTGCTTCGCGTCGTCCTCGTTGCTTCGCCTCGTCCTCGTCGCTGGCGTGTTCGTCTCGTAGCCGTGGATCGTGTTGTGGCGCGAATCGGAGCTTATGTGCGCCTCTCCCGGATGCTTTGACGTGCCGTGCGTAGCGATGGGTTCGGCGCGTACGGGAAGCGCATCGTACTTGTTCGGCCGGACGGAGCTGCATTTTCCCTTCCGTGCGCCTCGATTCTGCGTTTCCGGATTCGCCTCGGTCGGAGAACAGGACCTGGATTGGGTGAGTACGGCTCGGCCGGATTCTGTGCTGTTGTGCGCATCGTACTTACTCGTTCGGTGTGCTGTACGGATCGGTCGGGAAACAGGCATTCGCATGGCTTTTTTCCCGACCGAATGGTATTGGGTGCGCCACCGACCGAGATCGGAATCGGCCCCTTAATTGTTTCTTTCAGGATAGGAATCAAACTGTGGCCCTCCCTCCTTTTTTGGGCAGCACTTAGAAAACAGAATTGCAGCGTTCCCCAGAGGTCAATTCTTTTGCCACTACTATTTAATATCTGTATGAGCCCTCTAGTAACAGCTTTACATGGGATGAAAGCTCGCTTCTACCTGTATTATAATGACACTCAGCTCATGTGTAGCTTAACAGGAGAGAATGAATTAAAAAAACATAGCAAATCAGGTGTAGCTAATTGCCTTTGATACATTAGACATTCTTTAAGTTAAATACCTCTTATATTGAGACTGGCGTCAAGAAATCAAGTCCTGTCTAACGCCACCATACTCTGTGCATAAGCTGGGGGCTAATATCAAATAACTATCTTTCACTGCATAAACAAGTGTCTAAAGTGTCCAAAACATTTTATTGACAATTACAATTCATAAAAAAAACTCGTCCCCTTCATTGTTGGTAAATTTGATATACCCATAATAAACGCGTTAGAACAATCAGTATTAGAGTATACCTTTTCTTCCCCCCACTTTTCTTATTCATCATGTGCATTTAGTACATAAGCAGCAGCCAATCTTATTACACCTATTTCTTGACGCCTTCACTGTCTCCGAATAAAATACAAAATTGTTTTCAAATGCCTAATAATCTCGCACAGAGCTCATCACACAAATTACTGAATTTCTTGCAAAAAGGTTTGTATGGTATTCTTCAATTCATACATGACTGTCAAACGTAGGGGCATATTTACAACAGTATATCACCACCCGAACGTCACTTTTTATGGCGTTCTGGTGGCAATAAGCCCTTCACCTTATTCACATGGCGGCATTAAGCCACTAAATGCGGCCTTGTAAATAAGGCCCCTTTTCACACAGCACTTAGCGTGAAAGGGGCTGGCAATGGGTGCTGCGGTGGGTATTCCGCCACAACACCCATTGCTTTTGACGCTGCCCCCTGTTTACAAGGGTGGTTTAAACATGGGGCAGCGCCAAAAATAAGACCAGGGAGAACCTGGTCTTAACCTGGCGAAACAAGTAGAAATTATGAATTTCGCCTCACTTCTGCTGTTTCTATGTGTGCTGCATTTATGCAGCACACATACAAACAGCAAATCGCCATTAGTGATGTTCATGTGCACGAAGGCTTCCCTTTCTGCACATAATCATTTAAAAATGATGAGTTGCAACTTCTATGTGTGCTGCACTAAGCAGCACACATAGAAGCTACAGATCACCATTATGGAGTATTTATGTGCAGGAAGGGACACCTGCATAAGGTTCCACAAAACTACTAGACCTCTCTGCTCAGCCAAGCCTGCAAATTATTTGAGATCCCCAAGTAGAAACCGGAAAACCCTCATGAGAGCACCTGTGCATGGAGCACTTTATGGACTACTGGTTGTAATGCACGAGGATACCCTTTCGGCATAGCACAATGCCCCAATAATGAATTTCTTTTAACTTTCATAGTGTCTCTCAAGTGCCTTTTAAGCAGAAGTTGACACAAAATCATTTGTAAAAACATGGGCATGGAGCACTTTACTGAACTATTAGTCATAAAGTTTTTACATTACAGTTTTCACACTATAAGATACTTTAATTCACGACCTCTCTTTGAACCAATAATGTTTCTTTTTTAGTAATAACTTTCGATCAACTTTCTGTATGGCTTAAAATTGCAATGATTTTAATTAATCTGCAAATAAATTTACTTACTTACATATCAAATTTCCCAACACTATCAAAACAATATAGTGAATCCAAAGATTGCTGCAAAATAAATGCATTATTTATTCAATAGGACAGAGGTTGAGAGAAAATGTTTAAATATTTCTGAAGGCCTGCTTTATTTAGGATTTACAAATATATATTGTAAAATATATTGTGAAACTCTTTCCTAATGCTCGATTTCCTGTTTTTGGGGGAGAGACGCATAGCTATTGGCCAAGGCATTATATATGAACATGGTGATTTTTAGCTGTGAACTATGCAAATGTTTTTGATTAGTGTAAAAACAATATTGATTTTATGTATTTGTTGATGACATTTTACTTCCATGGTACTCTGGCTCTTTGGTGAATGAAATCAATTTCCTTAGGAGGGCATCATAAAAATGGTTTCTTTTCCTCTCACCCTCTATTTATGTATGTGTTATTTATAGTGTGATTTAGTTACAAAGCAATTAACACTACACACAAGAGGGTTTTCAAGCTGGGTGTGATTGAGGTGAGAGAGGAAGTAGATTGAACAAAAGAAAGGTGATATTGGAGAGTTCACTCTATGGTTTGGAAATGGGTACAAATGAGGGAGTTGCAATATGGTAAAAGGAGTACCCGGTTGATTGCAGGGCGATGGCTTTAGGGATTAGAGTTTGGAGACAAATGGCGACAAATGGCGAGGTTGCGGAATTGAGGGTCAGGGAATCTGTGAGAAATTGGATTGATGGTTGACTGGGATGTTAGCCCTTGTCAAACGACCGCCACAACCCCTGTCAGAGTTAACTACAAAAGTAACTAAATTAACCTGTGCTTAACCCTCTGGTAGCTTGGTGCAAAAGCAATCAGACGACTTAACTTAGAGGCAATGTGTTTATGCAGCACACAAACAGTAATAAAGTGAAAACACAACACAAGAAAAATCCCACACCAATTTAGAAAATTGATCAAATTTGAATAAATTAGACACCAAAATGCCCAAAAAATTCAATCCGTAGAGCCAGAGTTATGAATTTGTAAGGTTTAAGGTAAAAACTAGCACCTAAAAGATCAGAGTGCCAACCACGGACATCTAATCGCACTAGGTCAAAGTAAAAAAATATGACCGACTGCGAGTCGAATACAAGAAGTGGATTGTACCCGGTCTGCCCTTACCTTTGAGCTTGAAGGAAATGCTGAGAAAAATGCTTTGAGAAGGTAAAATTCAGCGAGGGACGGCTGCATGTGAAGTCTGAGGAGGGAGCATCATCATCAGGAAGCCACTGGACGAAGTCGCGGTGAAGATTTCTACATTTAAACTTTGGCTCTCTTTTGAAGTTGAAAATGCGGCACGAGGCAGGAGGCTGTAGCTGACAAGAGCTCCACGAGGACAGATACCCCTTTGCCGAAGAATAACTGAATAGGATTTGCTGCTGCAGAGAAGAAGATAACAGGAGCTTCTGCAAAGTCAGGCCAACTGGAGATGCGCCTGAGGTGGATAAACGAGCAGGTTCGTCCCAGCCTTCTCTCACTTCTCAGAGCAGTTTTTAGCTAAATTTGTATTTTGACTATCTGGGCACATTTAATACCACAACCAATGGTCTAGAGGGGCACCACTTGGGGTTTAGGACTCACTCAGGCTGGGTCCAGGTGTGGGGTGAAGATGGTTGGAAGCTTTCCTGTGCCTGAGCCTCAGATCAGCCATTGTAGTCACTCAATTAGTCTTGGGTTCAAGTGATGAAACAGGGCTAAATCAACAGGACAGGCTTCTGAGGCCTCAAGGCAGTCTCCAGGCAGCAGTAAAGCAGCCTTGTGGTGCATACAGCAGGCCAGAGCAGCAGGCGATCCTCTGAGAGTCCTTCCGCAGGTCCAGAAAGTGAACTGAAGAGTGGGTCTGAGGGTTCTATTTTTTTATTCCTGGTGCCTTCTTTGAAATAGGAGAAGTTTCTAGAGAATTCCCTTTGAAGTGTGTGAAGTTTCCTGACTCCCCTGCCCTGCCTCCAAGCTGGCTGCATGAACATGTAGGAGTAACAAGTCCTTTTTTTGAAGGCCTATTCAATTGAAAGTGAGGCTGTGCCCAACTTCTACCCCCAGCCCCCATCCTGCCAGTTGACGGCCCATTCAGGCACATCTGATCTCTCTATTGTGTAGCTATCTGGAAGGAATAAACAAAGTCCAAATGCCAACTACATCCAGTCACGTGACCTTGGACTGGCTGCAGGCACCAAATAGGGCAGGAAATACCAATTTTCTAAAAGTGGTGTTTTAAAAATTATAACTTAAAATCTGACTTTATCATTAAAGAGTATTATTAATTACAAATTCTCAGACACCAAACACAAAATGTTTACCTGCTCCCAATCAAACGTTATCAGGCAGCTCAATGTTATCCTATGGAAGAGGTAATCCGCACAGTAGTGAAAAACAAATTTAGGAGTTTTTCACTACCAGGACAAGTAAAACTTAAAAGTACATGCCCAACCTTTTTATTACAATGTACCCTGCCCTGCACTATGGGCTACCTAGGGCAATAAAAGGGGAATTTAAGACTTAGCATGGGGTTTATATTGCCAAGTTGAATTGACGGTTTAAAACTGCATTCAGTCTCTCTCCTCCCCGTCCTCCTCTCTTCTAGCGTTAGCCACACTTTTACGATCTTTCGAGATAGCGTCGGGATTCCGAATTAATCTTGCTAAATCTCATGTACTCAACCTCACCCTACGGGCCTCGGAAGTTCGGGACCTACAAGGTTTACTCCCTCTCCAGTGGACAGATAAGTCTATCGGATACCTAGTGTTAGAACTGGGGGTCTCTAGTTGGCAGAGGTAGGTACCTTTGTCCAAATAGGGACCCTTGCTTCTAGTCTGGGTAAGGGGGTACACCCCTGAAATAACCCCTGCTCACCCCCTTGGTAGCTTGGCATGAGCAGACAGGCTTAGTTCAGAGGCAGTGTGTAAAGCATTTGTGAACACATACAGTAATCCAGTGACAACACTACAAATGGACACCACACAGGTTGTATTATAAAAATAAGTATCTTTTATATAGATTTACCACCAGACCATAAACGACAAAAATAATCCACAATACTGTACTTTAAAGATGGTAGAATTAGCTTGAGTCTCTTAAAATGGAAATGCGACACTTTGAGTTCAATGTACCTTAAGATGCGTAACGCAGGGCAACGACAAGTGTTGCAGGGAAGGTGATGCGGTAGTCCCTTACACTCAAGGACGGTGATGCGTTGAAGATCTGGTGTAAAGAAACAAAGTGGCGTCTTCTTGATGTTGCGACGACGAAAGGGTGATGCGTGCACGCCCGATGGCCGTGCGGCGATTTCGATGAGTCTTTGGAGCCGCGACAGGCCCTGCGACACGCTTCCCTGGCGATGCGACGGCGTCTGATGCGAGGTCGACGATCTTCTCCTGGGATGCGGCGGGCGCCTCGTGTTGCGATGCGTCGGCGTCTGATGCGAGGTCGGTGCTCTGCCCCGGGGATGCGACGGCGTCTGATGCGACGGCGACACTTTTCTCCGGTGCTGCGAGGTGCTTCGAAGGATGCGAGGGTGTCAGCGGCGCGCTTCTTCGGGGATGCGCCGGCATCTGATGCGACATCGACACTCTTCTCCGGCGATGCAAGAATCAGCGGCTGCGGCGACACGCTTATTCGTCTTGAGTCGCGCTTCCAGCTCCCAGAGACACGCAAGTGTGTCAGAAGGTCCAAATTCCCAGCAAGGGAATACAGGGGGAGCTGGTGGGTGAAGTCTGTTGTCCCTGAGACTTCAACAGGAGGCAAGCTCTGAAATCAAGCCCTTAGAGATCCTTCACAAGTTGATGAAAGTACACACAAAGTTCCCTTCTCCTTTCTTTGGCAGTCAGGCAACCATTGCAGGCAGATCCCTCTAGCTTAGGGATAGTCTTCTCCTCAGTTTCTTCTTGGTTCCGCTCCTCAGCAAAGGTTTCTTCTTGTTTCCCAAAAGTGATCTAATTTCCTAGGGGTCTGGGTCCCCTTATATACACCTTTTCTCTTTGTTCTCTGAAGGCAGAGAGGCCTTTGCCTAGTCCAAAACCAGTTCTGGTCAGTCCTGGAGCACTTTGTTTACAGGACTCCTTCTTTCCTTTCAGAATGTGGGGCAGAGTGCTCAGCCGCCCGGCAGGAGGTGGAGCCAGCATTGTGGAAGGCAGGCACAGCCCTATTCAGACCCAGGTGCAACTCCTCCCTCCACTCTGGATGCAGATCTCTCTATTCAGCCCTGTGCTGACTCACCCTGTCTCCTGGAGTCCCCAGCCCCTGTCACTCACAAACCCAGACAAGGAATACACAACCTAGCAGAGGCAGGCTTAGATAGTTAGGCAAGAAAATACCTACTTTCTAAAAGTGGTATTTTCAAACACAGAATGTTAAAACCAACTTCACTAAAAGATGTATTTTATCATCCTGAGTTCAGGCATACTAAATTCGTTTTTCTACCATGTTCCCTGGGTCAGTTAGGATTATAAGGTGTAATAATCAAACTGCCCATTCTGGCCTATGGGGAACAGGTAGCCTTGCAATAGTGAAAAATGAAAATGGCTGTAATTCACTATTAGAACATGCCACACACACCAGGGCATGTCCTACCTTATACTTACAATGCACCCTGCCCTTGGGCCTACCATAGGGGTGTCTGATATGAAGAAAAGGGAAGGTTTAGGGACTGGTAAGTGGGTGCACTCACCAAGTCGACATGGCAGCCCTAGGCTGCGCACAGGCTCTGCAATGGCAGGCCTGAGACTCATTTTACAAGCTGCTTCTGTGGGTGGCACAACCAGTGCTGCAAGCCCACCAGCAGCATTGGATTTACAAGCCCTGGGCACACTCAGTGCACTGTACTAGGGACTGACAAGTAAACCAATCATCCAATCATGGAGTCACTAATACATAACACAATTTATCATAGGGAGCACTTGCACTGTGGCACTGAATAGCAGTGGCACAGTGCCCAAACCATCTAAACCAGCAAAAACAGATCAATAACATTGGAGGCATCATCAAAAAATGGAAGGGAGACCCACGCCAAGGATGCCAGGTCTAACACCTAGGATTAGATTTTACCCCCTCGCTCTCCTCTTGGACATCGGCTAATTGGCCCAGATTTAGGGGGGCAATATGAGAGGAATTAGGTAGATGGAAAGGTCTCCCTCTGGCATGCCGGGGACGTATTAATGCTATAAAAATGTTGCTGCTTCCGAAGATTTTGTATGTATTCCAATCCCTCCCCACCCCGATACCTCAGGCTGACATCCTTTCGCTTCAGCGTGACTTTACCTCTTTCATATGCGGGCAGTCGCGCCCGCGTTTTTCTAACAAGATCCTGATGTTGCCTCGGGACCGAGGTGGGCTCGCATGCTCTAATCTTTTGGAATACTATTGGGCGTGTCATCTTCGGTATATTTCAGACTGGGTGGTCGGTGAGAGTAAGAAATATTGGTTCCATATGGACCGGGTGGTTTCCTGTAGGCCCTTGTGGGACCTGCCTTGGCTTTCTCGTGGAGCTCGATCCCGTAGTGCCTACATTGCTACCCCTACTAAAACTGTTCTGGTGATTTGGGATAAGCTGGCGGTTTCTCGTGGTCTGACTACTTTCCCTTCCCCTAACACCCCCATTGTGCGTAATCCCATGTTCCCCCCTGCATTGCAACCTCGGGCGTTTGGCGCGTGGTCTGATGGTGAATGCCGAGTCATCCAAGCCTTGTTTCAAGGCGACAAACTCCTTTCTTTTGATCAGTGCAAATGATCCTTCCACCTTATGGAGGGTGCTCGGATGCAATACTATCAGTTACGGCATTGGTTGCTCGCTCTGGCCTGTGCCCAAGGAGCCACTAGAAAACTCCCAGACTTTGAAACTCTAGTGCGTCAATTTGCTGGGTCGAGGGGATTGATCTCTCGCACTTACACCATCTTGCAACACTCACATCATCCCCTGCCTCACACCTACCAAAAGCAATGGAACACTGACTTAGGGGATGACATAGCTCCAGAATGTTGGGCCCGGTTATGGCAGGATATCCCAAAAATATATCATAGCAAACCCCACGGCTAATCAGCGTACAAGCTTATGTCGTGTTGGTACTTTACCCCGGTCCGACTTCACCAGATGCTACAATATTTGCCCCCGACTTGTTGGAGATGTCAGGCTGACAGAGGAGACTTCCTACATATTTGGTGGTCCTGCCCGAGCCTTGAAATGTTTTGGAAAGAGATCCTCAGTCATATAAAGGATGTAGTGAGTTTCCCTATCCCCTCCTCCCCGATGGTCACCATACTAGGCATTAGGCCCTCGACAATGACGGCCATGAAATATGCAGACTGGCGGTTGATACTACAGATGCTGGGTGCAGCCAGGCAATCCATAGCTTTATTTTGGAAGAAACCCCACCCCCCCAATGGCCACTTGGTTCCTCTGTTTGTGGCAAGTTCTAGCCCTTGAACTGCTCACTGCACGTATCAACCATGCGGATGCCAAATTCACCCGTGTTTAGCAGCCCCTAATACGACACCTTTCTAGTATGGCGTATTCTCGATTGGTTCCCCCTAGGCTACGAGCCCTGCAGTTGTTTGATGACTCCCTTGAACCTTATGTGAGGGGCCATAGGCAAGACTCCCCTGAACTGACACCTTCGTAGAAGAGGCCTCACCTCTCCCTCTGTGCCAGGACCTCTGCCCTCTCCAACCACAGGTTATACTTAATGCAACTTCCCTTGCTCCTTCATTTGGTTAAGCAGCTTGATCCTTTCTTCTCTCTTTCCCTTTTCCTTTTCTTCCTTCTTTTCTATTGTTTAATGTGAGCTATGTGCCCCTGCTGTCGCTCAATTTGATATATTAGGTTCTTTAGTGTATGAGCCAGGTGAACAGACTGTCCTACAGGTTGCTTTATATAAATCACCTTATGATGTTAGCTGGGAAAACCTCCATAAAACCTCAGTGATGTCTGATGCCTCCCCCTGTGTCTTTCTCGAACTGTGAGAGAAGCCTTGTAATCGTAACAGGGTCAGTAGCTTATTGATTTGCTTCCCGCTTTTCTTCCTCTCCCTTCCTTGGCAGTGCGGGTTAGGCTGTGAATGTACTGACTCCTTTATTTCCGTTTTATTCTAAATGCTCTGACATCCAAATTGAGTGATGATGTTCTTTTTATGTCTTTTTGGTGGGGCTACGTAGGCTTCACTTGTGTGTTATGTTTTCAATAAACAGAGTTGAAACAAAAAAAACTGCATTCAGGTTGCAATGGCAGGCCTGGGACATGGTTTAAGGGACTTCTTAAGTGGGTGACACAATAAGTGTTGCTGGCTAATTAGTGGCATTTAATTTACAGGCCCTGGGTGTATGCTTTACCAACCTACAAGGGATTTATAAGAAATTGAAATATGCAATCAGGTGTAAGCCAATGTTGCCATGCTATAGGGTGTGAGCAGCGGTAAAGTGGTAAAGTACACAGAGTCATAATACCAACAAAAAAGAATTTCAGCAAAAAGTAAAGGGCAAAGGCAAACTGTTTGGGGCAAGATCACTCTAAGGCTGACAGGTCTAAGAAAATGTGCTAGGATAATGGAGCAGGGGGAGAAAAGTAATATATAATTTATCTTCCGTTATGTTGGGGGCATTTAATGAAGTGCAATCTTCAACAGGCAATGAGAATATTTAAGTTGTTAGTGATCCAGCGCTAACAATAAACATTATTCTCCTATATACTCCGGTCATCCAGGTGCAATTATTCCTTCAACACACACACTATATCCATATGACGGTGGGGCCCATAACACCGCATATACATTCCCTTACTCATTTATTCCCTGGATTTCCTCCGTCAATAACCTAGGAGAAAAACGATTCGCTGGAAGGAGACGGGATACCTCTTTTAACATGACATAATGTTTCTCATTTGCTTTAAGGTATTCCGCTCGTTGGTCGATGGACCAACTAGTAGGAATTAGTTGATGGTGATTAAGACCAGCTCAATCACAATAAACTCTTTAACATTTCATTTTAATCATTAAGCTAAAGAATCACTGAGTCATTTGTTTAAAGAATAATAAAGTTTATATAAAGTTTTGATGCAAGAAATGAGGTTAAGCTTATTATTCAGATCATTACATTTATCATCAATATAAGAATAAATTGAAATTGCAATGCATATCTATTAGACGGAAAAATAAGGTTATCATAGTAAGAACTCTAAGAGATCAATCTATCTGTCTTGGAAAAATCTAATAGTTCTAAATGAAAAATCTATCACGAAAAATTCTCCTAAAGCAGCATCTTATACTCAACTGGAAAATAAAAATAGCAGCAGCAGCATCAGCTCGTCAGCATCAGCAACCGCAACTTCACCCATCTACAGCATCTAACTTGTCCAGCATCTGCTCTCCAGCAACTCACTCTCCAGCAACTAACCCCTCCCACCAAGAGTAGGTCTTCTTATACCCTAATTCTAGCTTACAGAATAAAAATGTTGCATCTTCATGGCGTGATTCTTTCTCATTGGTCCCCTCAGGCCCATATACATTTTAATCAAACTTCCTGGTCTTAACCAGTTCCTTGTGGAATGTCCATGCTTGCATCGTTTCCCACAGTTCATGTCATTGCTCATCCGTTTCGATCAGTCCAATTTGTATCTTTTTCTGCTACATTTTAGATTCAACAGTTCCGTCCATTGATTCAGTTTGACTTCTCACGCTTCTTGCTGATCATCTTTGCACACATCTGCTCAGAAAAGGTCACAATAGCCTTGACCATACTTCCATCTTTGCCTCTCAGCACCAGCACGTGATCATCCCTTTCCACAGCCTCTCTCCTCTATCACATGGTTCCCTGCTCATGCGTACTCTAGCATCTGGCGGCCATTTTATATTGCTGCTCGACAGGCCTAAGCGCACTATTTTCAAAGATAAACAAAATATTGTTAAAACAAAGAAATATAAACCCTTTTGTTTCCCTCCCGTCTTTCTACGTACCCCAATTAGGTATTACCTAGCAAAAAGCAACATATAAAGCTGTCCCTTACTTACCATCGCTTTATTTCTTAACCACACGTTTTATTTAAAAGCACGGATCATGCGTTTATTATTTAATTAATACGCAAATATTAGGTTATGTTAGACACGTAAACAATTATAAGTTGATTATTTTGCACACGGAATAGCGTGTTACCTTTAACCCTTAACATGTAACATACATTGTTGGTTATTTACTTAAACAAACATGTTTATTAATTATTTTACGAAAATATTAGGAGGTTAAAAGGTTTTCATTTACCCTGCTCCATCATTAGCTTACCAGACTGACAGATGTAGGAAAACTCCAGACTTTTATATAAAACAGTCAGTATTTTGGTTTCTTTTCTATATTTCAGCTAGTTTGCCAACTGTTTAAGCTTGAATGCTTCCAAAATGTTTGTATTGCTGGTACCAATCACGGGCACAAAAGTAAAAGCATTAACCACCATTTTCTTGGTAGGAAATAACATAATTGAAGTCAAAGACAAGGTCAAGGCATTGGAAATGTGGTTTGACAAGATCATGTCTATGGACTGTCAGGCAGATGCTGTTATACCACTTTCAAATCTTCAAATCTGATGCTGCTGTGGAAGAAAATACCACTTTCTAGAACAACAGGTTAGAGCATTGCTTAATTTGTATAACAAGAGTGCTTGGGCCCAAAGTTTTTGTCATAAGCCCACGCTCAGTGGTATTAAAGAGAAGGGTACTGAATACCAAGCCTGCATTATCTTTATTGTACCTCATGCCTCTTTTATCCACCACCAGACAAGCCCCTGCCCTTTAATCTCACTGTTGCAGGTTCTTTTCCATCCCTGTTTTCTTCCTTTGCTGCTGTTTTTCCATCTTTCTTTTCCTCTTTTTTCCACCTTTTGTTTTTTTCTCGCTGTTACTCTGGAAAAAAGTTTGATGAGGAAAAATAAGTGCTGGCCCTCAAAATGGAGTGCCGGTGAGCCCCATCTAGAAACACTAGCTCAAATTAGGTACTGAGGTCGTGCCATTATTAGTAAGGCTATTTTAGGTGGTAAACTACACTATGGGATCCTGCTTTTGACAGGCCTTCCAAAAGGAACATCAGAAATGTGCATGTATCTCAGAATTTGGTGGCACATACTGTTTCTAAAATGCTTCCGGAGCAGTTATTTAGGAAACTTCATTGGCTCACTTTCAGCTCCTGTATTACCTTCAAGACCATAATTCTCATTCACAAAGTACCGTTTGACAATGCACCTAAGTACACAATGCAACATTAACTGCCCCATATGCTCTCTTCGATCTGCACATAAACATTTACTCCTTCCTCCAAAGTATACACAGAAAAAAGCAGGAGGAAGGTAGTTTCAGACACTTTATCTCAGGCTCTAGGACGCACTAAAGAGCTTCACCATTCAGAAAAGGACTGAAAGCTGATCTGTATTAGTGACTATGTAACTCTTCCAGCACTTCACCACTTCTACACATCATTTGAATCCAAGGACACACACTTCAATGGCTCCGTGCACACATCCCCTGCATCCGGAAAACCAGATCCAGGAGTCAAACCTGCTCTTACATCACACTTTAAACATGGAATGACCTGCAGCTACACATAAGCGACTCCTCCTCACTTCTTGGATTCCCCAAGAAGCTAAAGACCTGGCTTTTTGAGTAGTCACACCAGGCCCTAGGTTTGCCTGGACTCACAACTGCTCAGCTCCAGAATATCCTACCTGTATGATAGTGCTCTCTACAAAGCTGCATAATATATCATAACAACCGGGTTCTGTCCCTTAATTGAGTTTGCCTCTTTGTGCAAACTGCATTCCAGACTTGAGCGGCCTGCAATGAGAAACATCTCCATAAGGATGAAGTTACCCAAAGAAAGGAGCAACTTGAAGGTTGTCATTAAGTAATCATAGGTGTTTGTATGTTCACCAAGGCTTCTATAAGGCTTGATGCAATACTTGAAAGGAGAGGGTCAAAGCTCAAAAAGGCCTTATGCACAAGGTCTTGAACTGAACATTTTTAACTATCAGCCAGGAAAAAGAGTATTTTACTCTAAAAAGCAGGCAATGATGTATTGCTCACTTGTAGTTAATGCAATGAGCTTGCAGGAAATCCCAAAGTTCTGAGGTCGATAGGCTAAAGACCGTGTAAAGTTTTAGATCTTTAATCCATAAAAAGAGGTTTTCCCCACCCTGAATAGCTGGGGTTTGAGCAACAATGCGGTCTACAACAGCACTGCACAGACTTATCACATATTTACAGTTTGAGGACAGGTAGATACCTGGATTTCTTGAACTAACACCAATTCCTAAAGCTCTATCTACCTGTCTATCTATCTATTTGTCTGTCTATCTATCTATCTATCTATCTATTTTAGTGTTTCCCAAACTGTGGCTTGCGACTCACTGGTGGGTTTAGCTGATTTTTGGCTGTTCTCGAAAGTTCAAGCAATAAATAAAGATGCATTTAAATTCTGTATTTATCTTTCAGATTGCTGCGCTCAAAAGACAGAGAACAAGTGTCAGGCTATGTCTTCTGACAAATTGCTGATTATTTTTTTAACACAGGGATTGGTGTTTACAAGCACCACACACACAGTCAGAGAAAGAAATGTAAAGTTAATTATGTGACAGTCTTGATGGGGTAAAGGGAGTGTGAAATGAAAGGCTGTAGGATGTCATTGTTGTAACATACACCACAATGTAAATTCCTGTAAATGAAATGCACACATTCAGCAGTTAGGAAAGCAAATATAAAGCACATTTTTTGTAACTCTGTAGTGCAAAGCTTTCCAAACTGTGTGTCCCGACACAGTACTGTGTCGCCTGCAAATGGTGGGTGTGTCGCGGGATGACACTGGTATTAACGGGCACTTAGCACATAACTGCTGCTAATTAAGAGGCATTCCTTTGAAAGCTTTGTTCTCACTATGCCTCATCTATTGCATAACGTCTCCCAGTAAATGGTCTTTTAAAGACCTGCGAAGTACTCGGGTGCGGCTGTGTGTGTGCCCGGGAAGCTGGGGTGAGGTGACAGAGCGTGACAGCCAGAGGGTGACAGCCAGAGGGAGGAAGCCAGAGGGAGGAAGCCAGAGGGAGACAGAGAGAGAGAGGGAGACAGAGAGAGAGGGAGACAGAGAGAGAGAGGGAGACAGAGAGGGAGACAGAGAGAGAGGGAGACAGAGGGACGGAGACAGAGGGACGGAGACAGAGGGACGGAGACAGAGGGACGGAGACAGACAGAGGGAGACAGACAGAGAGAGGAGGGCGACAGAGGGAGGGAGACAGAGAGAGAGATAGAGAGAGGGAGGGAGACAGAGAGAGGGGGAAGGAGACAGAGAGAGAGACAGAGAGAGGGAGGGAGACAGAGACAGACAGAGATAGAGACAGACAGAGACAGGGACAGACAGAGACAGATAGAGGCAGAGACAGGGACAGGGGCAGACTGATAGAGGCAGAGACAGACAGAGACAGAGAGGGAGACAGAGGGAGGGAGACAGCGACATACAGGGACAGACAGAGACAGGGACAGACAGATAGAGGCAGAGACAGGGACAGAGATAGAGGCAGAGACTGAGACAGACAGAGACAGAGAGGCAGAGAGACAGAGAGGGAGATGGAGAGGGAGACGGAGACGGAGGGAGACAGAGGGAGACAGAGGGAGAGAGAGAGAGGGAGACAGAGAGTGACAGAGGGAGGGAGACGGAGAGAGAGGGAGACAGAGAGAGAGGGAAACAGAGGGAGACAGAGAGAGAGGGAGGGAGACAGAGAGAGAGGGAGACAGAGGGAGACAGAGAGGGAGGGAGAGAGGGAGGGAGAGAGGGAGGGAGAGAGGGAGGGAAAGTGGGAGGGAGAGAGGGAGGGAGAGAGGGAGGGAGACAGAGAGGGAGGGAGACAGAGGGAGACAGAGAGGGAGACAGAGGGCGACAGATAGAGGGAGGAGGGCGACAGAGGGAGGGAGACAGACAGAGGGAGGGAGGGAGACAGATAGAGGGAGACAGAGGGAGGGAGACAGACAGAGGGAGACAGACAGAGACAGCAGAGGGAGGGAGACAGAGAGAGAGGAAAACCATGGGAGACAGAGAAAGAGGGAGACAGAGGGAGGGAGTCCGGGGTAGACAGAGGGAGGAAGAGGGAGACAGAGAGAGGGAGACAGATAGAGGGAGACAGAGGGAGGGAGACAGCGAGAGAGGGAGACAGAGAGAGAGGGAGACAGAGAGAGGGAGACAGACAGAGGGAGACAGACAGAGGGAGACACACAGAGGGAGGAGGACGACAGAGGGATGGAGACAGAGGGAGGGAGACAGATAGAGGGGGACAGATAGAGGGGGACAGATAGAGGGAGGGAGACAGACAAGAGGGAGACAGAGACAGACAGAGAGAGGGAGACAGAGAGAGAGGGAGAGGGAGACAGACAGAGTGAGGGAGACAGAGGGAGAGAGAGAGGGAGACAGAGAGAGAGAGAGAGGGAGGGAGACAGAGAGAGGGAGACATAGAGAGAGGGAGACAGACAGTGAGGGAGACAGAGAGAGAGAGAGAGAGAGAGAGAGGGAGAGAGGGAGGGAGACAGGGAGGGGGAGGGAGACAGAGAGAGACAGAGAGAGGGAGGGAGATAGAGACAGAGATAGAGACAGACAGAGACAGGGACAGACAGAGACAGGGACAGACAGATAGAGGCAGAGACAGACAGAGACAGAGAGGGAGACAAAGGGAGGGAGACAGCGACATACAGGGACAGAGACAGACAGATAGAGGCAGAGACAGACAGAGACAGAGAGGGAGAGGGAGATGGAGGGAGACAGAGGGAGAGAGAGAGAGGGAGACAGGGTGACAGAGGGAGGGAGAGGGAGGTAGACAGAGAGAGGGAGACAGAGAGAGAGGGAGATAGAGGGAGGGAGACAGAGGGGGAGAGAGGGAGGGAGACAGAGGGACAGAGACAGCGGGGAGAGAGGGAGAGGGAGAGGGACAGAGGGAGACAGAGGGCGACAGAGGGAGGAGGGCGACAGAGGGAGGGAGACAGACAGATGGAGGGAGACAGATAAGAGGGAGGGAGACAGACAGAGGGAGACAGACGGAGACAGGCAGATGGAGGGAGACAGAGAGAGAGGGGCACCGTGGGAGACCGAAAGAGAGGGAGACAGAGGGAGGGAGACAGAGGGAGCGAGTCCGGGGTAGTTAGAGGGAGGGAGAGGGAGACAGAGAGAGCGAGACAGAGAGAGGGAGACAGAGAGAGGGAGACAGACAGAGGGAGACAGACAGAGGGAGGGAGAGGGAGACAGAGGGAGGGAGACAGAGGAAGGGAGTCAGAGGGAGGGAGACAGCGGGACGGAGACAGAGGGAGACAGAGAGAGGGAGACAGAGGGCAACAGACAGAGGGAGGGAGACAGACAGAGGGAGGCAGAGGGAGGAGGGCGACAGAGGGAGGGAGACAGATAGAGGGAGACAGATAGAGTGAGACAGATAGAGGGAGACAGAGGGAGAGAGAGAGAGGGAGACAGAGGGAGGGAGACAGAGAGAGAGGGAGACAGAGAGAGAGGGAGACAGAGGGAGACAGAGAGAGAGGGAGACAGAGAGAGAGGGAGACAGAGAGAGGGAGACAGAGAGAGAGGGAGACAGAGGGAGACAGAGGGAGAAAGAGAGAGAGGGAGACAGAGGGAAGGAGACAGAGGGAAGGAGACAGAGGGACGGAGACAGAGAGGGAGACAGAGGGCGACAGACAGAGGGAGGGAGATAGACAGAGGGAGACAGACAGAGGGAGGGAGACAGATAGAGGGAGACAGATGGAGGGAGACAGACAAGAGGGAGACAGACAAGAGGGAGACAGACAAGAGGGAGACAGACAAGAGGGAGACAGACAAGAGGGAAAGAGAGGGAGGGAGACAGAGGGAGACAGAGAGAGAGGGAGGGAGACAGAGAGAGAGGGAGACACAGGGAGAGAGAGAGAGATAGAGAGAGGGAAAGAGAGAGAGAGGGAGGGAGACAGAGAGAGAGGGGGAGGTAGACAGAGAGAGAGACATAGAGAGGGAGGGAGACAGACAGACAGAGATAGAGACAGAGACAGACTGAGACAAGGATAGACAGAGACAGATAGAGGCAGAGACAGGGGCAGAGACGGACAGAGACAGAGAGGGAGACAGAGGGAGGGAGACAGCGACATACAGGGACAGACAGAGACAGGGACAGCCAGACAGTTAGAGGCAGAGACAGGGACAGACGGATAGAGGCAGAGACTGAGACAGAGAGAGGCAGAGAGGGAGACGGAGACAGAGGGAGAGAGAGAGAGGGAGACAGAGGGTGACAGAGAGAGAGGGAGACAGAGGGAGGGAGACAGACAGAGGGAGACAGCGGGAGAGAGAGGGAGACAGAGGGAAAGAGACAGAGGGAGAGAGACAGAGGGAGACAGACAGAGGGAGAAAGAGGGAGAGTGAGAGGGAGGCAGAGGGAAAGGGAGAGGGAGGGAGACAGAGGGAGGGAGACAGAAGGACAGAGCCAGAGGGAGGGAGACAGAGGGATGGAAACAGAGGGAGACAGAGAGCAGGAGACAGAGGGCGACAGACAGATGGAGGGAGACAGAGGGAGGGAGACAGAGGAAGGAGGGCGAGAGAGGGAGCGAGACAGATAGAGGGAGACAGAGGGAGGTAGACAGACAGAGGGAGACAGAGGGAGGGAGAGAGAGGGAGGGAGAGAGAGGGAGGGTGAGTGAGGGAGACAGAGGGAGGGAGACAGAGAGAGGGAGACAGTTGAGAGAGAGACAGAGTGAGTGAGACAGAGGGAGACAGAGAGAGGGAGGGAGAGATAGAGAGAGGGAGGGAGACAGAGAGAGAGAGAGAAAGATATGTGTATGCCGGGTCTGGTGGCTCACTGGACGAAGGCATCCACTGCAGGGGCTTGTGTTCAACCTCATGGTTTCAAATGTGCTTGAAAATGCACCATTTGCCCACTTTTATTTCAAAATTTTCTTCCGGGGGGAGAACCCCCCGAATCCCGCTTAATTGGTTCGGGCTCGCTCGCTACACTGCCTTACTGTGTCCCAAAATGATGCATCTCCAAAAAGTGTGTCACCATCATGAAAAGTTTGGAAAGCTGTGCTGTAGTGTGATGAAAACAAAGAATTTAATATGATTAGAAGAAATCAAGACTCTTTACTTTGTGATCCACAAATGGTAAATAGTCACAATAAACCGATTGCTACACATTATCATTTGTACGCAATATAGATTTTTCAGTAAAAGAAAAAAAAAGAAAAGCAAAGTGAACTATGTGACAATCTTCCTCGGGCACATTGTGAAAAGACTGTATTATAAGTAAAACTGTATGCCTGTGCAAATTTAGTGCCCATTTTAACGGAAAAAGTGCTGTTTGTAAATGACAGTGCGCTACCAAACAATGCTTTAGTTACATTAAAAAAAAATCACCTGTCTCATGTCTGTTAAAACTAGGTGTGTCACAAAAGTTTGTCATTTTGAAAATTGGGTTGTGGTTCTAGAAAGTTTGGGAAGCACTGATCTGTCGATCTATCTAAGAATTCTATCTATCTTTGCTATTCTACCTATCAATCTATCTATCTTTGTCACTGTATCTGTCAATCTTCACAACTCTATTGGTCTATCAATTTTTTTAATCTATTAATGCAGTTCTATCAATGCAACTATTTATTTATTTATCCAGTTTAGTGTCCTATCTCTATCTTTCTATCTATCTATCTATCTATCTATCTATCGATCGATCGATCGATTTGTTTGTCAGTCTGTCTGTCCGTCCATCAGTCCAACTGCCTATGTATCTATCTATCCAACCCTTTCTAGCTATCTGTCTTTGCAAGGTTTTATATTTGGCTTTATTATTGGCTTTTTTTAGCTTTCATGTTAGCCAATACATTTTGATTTTTCTAACATTATGTGTATAACTTATACTTTTTAGGGATTTTCATCATCCATTAGTCTGTTACTGTGTCATTAATGCTTTTCTGTGTCCCTCTTAGCCTGCATCATGGGCCAATGGTCAGCCCACTTTAGCCATTGGCTGACTTCACTGTGAGTTAAGACAGGCTGCCCTTTCACAAGGAGCACGTCCATATACAAAGTAGTTCACTTCAGGGCGAGGGACTACTATGGTAATATGTGCTTATGTGAAACCAAAACATATTTTTGCCTTTAGCCAATTGTTTTTTTTTTATTAACTGATGATAACCCAGCAGCTTTCCCAGCAATAAAGGTTGGCAAAAACCGTGACAAAACAAAACAAGAACTGACAAAGCCAAAAGGCTGTCGGCTAAGGCCAGACCTATTGGCTTTACCAATGCTTATTTTCATTTGGGAAGATGCCTTCCGCTTTGGGTTTTTGGGACTATGTCTGCTTGAAATTGGTGTAAATTTGCATGTGCAATGGAGGTTGGAAAATCCCTAACCAATGTTTGGATTAATCCAAATGTTATATGGCTCACCAAAAGTGATTCCTATTCTGAACGCTGGTTTCCTATAGAGGCAAGGAGTGTCTTCAAAATAGCAAGCATTCTCTTTAAGCAGTATGCCCTGCATGCCATACCTTATGCAAATATTGGTCTTCTCTGGGTGGCAACACCGCCTACCGAGCCCTGACATCTTTCTCTTTGAAACTCTGTCCTTCAAGAAAAAGCTGTGAAACAATCCGAAGTCTGGAATATAACTGCCCCAACTATCAGGCCATCCTATGCACCCTTCAAAACACAAACCGAATGTTGGACTGCTACAAAACCACTTCCAACTATCACGGGTCATTGGTGTCACATAGAAAGACTTGAGAAGGATGTTTATAGAGCAAAATCACAAGCATTAGGCTTGGAAATGTGTTATTTCTCTGTACTGGTTATCCCACGGACCATTTATTAGGCTACTTTGCTTCAAACTGTCCTTACTGTACATTTACCTGCTCTATAACGTTTTTGTAAAACTTTGTGTCACTCTTTGAAACTGGTCAACTATATAGAAATCGGCTATATTTACATTTACATAAAAAGAAAGAAAGAAAGGAAGAACGAAAGAAAGAAAGAAGGAAAGAAAGAAAGAAAGAAAGAAAGTGAAAGGAAAAAAGATTGAATGAGTTAAATGAAAATTAATAAGGCGATCTGGGTGTTCTGCATGTACAATATCAGATCCCTTCGTGCTTCCAGAGGAATACTTATTTTCCCACCCAGGCCCAATGCATCTAAAAGATTAAGTAAGGCAGTAGTCTAAGAGCACCACTTAGTGGCGTTGCCTAATAACTGTATGCACAGTCAAAAAGCCCCCCAAAAATGTGCTTCTCATTGTTTGGGGCTCCCTCAAGAAGGCGAAGCACTATTTGCCTGGAGTGCTGAAAATCCTTGCACCGTCCCTGTGCGAAAATCCTTCCACCTACTAGAATTTTGGGAAATTTTACAAATGCTGATTTTGTGTCTCAATGTATTGCAAATCCATGTTACAACAGCTAAACCACATACTCTTTACAGCATCTTGTGTTCTTGTCTGCTTTCAACAACTTGACTGCACTGAAATAACTGTGCATAATAAAGTAATAGATTTTGACATCAATTTAGCAAAATGCCAGAAGAAGCGAAAATAATATCAACCTCCCCAGAAACCGCCTAACCCAACCACTAACATGATTGACCCTTTAACCTACCCAGCCAGGAGAAGACTGAAAACCAAAATCATCTTTGCCAAAAATGTTAAGACCAGCCTGCACTGCAGGAGCCAGTCACTAGAATATGACCATGGGGCTTGATTCGGTCAGGACAGGCCACCCTGCTCTGAAAGCAGCATCTGAGCCTGAAGACCACCAGGAAAATGCCACAGTGGCTGAATGGCCAGTCCGGCCCTGACCCAAAACCGCCTCCTATTTGCTCCTGTAGGGCGAATGAAATGTCATAAAGTGGAAACTACACTAAGTAAACAAAGGGTAAGATCTCCTAACACGTTGTGCTTGGTTTATAGCACAAAAGCGATGCAAACCAGTGCATAGTGTAGAACTGGGATGTACTTTCCAGTGCAAAACTTCTTTCACCCTGAAAAGTAGCCCTAAAGTAACCCAAAGTAGTGATATACGTGACTGTGTTTCAAGGGGGCACACTATGAATTTTGACACAAAGTCATAGCTACTAAAAAAGGTAACAAAAACAAAAAGGGGGAAAGAGAGGTAATGCAAGTAGAATCATCCTCCCAAATAATGTATATAAACAACAAGATTCTACCTATATCCTAATAATGTGTTTTATTATTGTTGAGAAAAAAACCGTGAAAGTGGTTAAAAGTTCTTGTGTAACCGTGAATTTGTCACAGGAAACACTCAATGTTTTTAAAATACCCCTCACATACTAAGTATCCCTTAGTGTCATGCTTCATCATTGGGGTCTTCCCGTCCCTCTACGGGGCGGGGCGTGCTACAACCTACAGAGACGCGGGAGCACTTAGTCCAGTGAACCAAGGCTATGTGTGGTGCAAGAGTGATAGGGAAAGAAATAATAATGTGAATAGAATACTCTAAAAACTACCTGGCTAGTGGAAAAAAACACTTTATTCACTTCCCTAGCTGGTAGCATTAAAAAGGGGGTTGATAGTAGGCTGCCAGGTACAATATGTGGCCTCCTACTTGGTCGACATGTTTCTAAAGCCAAACCCCTAGGCTTCTTCTTCAGGACCTTAACAGGTTCCCTATATCACTCTAATCTCATTGATTTGAAATATATGCCTAATGTGTTAAATTCGCATGTACAGTCTATCATGCGTATATTTAGGTTTGCCCTGTGGACAAAAATAAAAATAAAAAACACAATATTGCATTATTTTGAAAAGTTAATGCCATCACGAGAAATTGTACATGGTGGGATCAACCTCCGTGATATATTTTTCTCACAAATAAAGACCACGACTTGCCACACACTACCATTATCTAGTGTTGTGAGGGTGATACCGAGCACCAATATGCATCAATGCTGGATGAAGTTACCTTTAAAAGAAAGAAAAACACACAAACACTCACATACGTACACACCAATGGCACACAATTAGCTTGTTCGCTAATCCGATATACATACAGTCTGTAATAGTTCTTAATGATACATACTCTCTTGTGGAGGGTTAGTTTACTTCATGAGCTCTCACGGGGAAGAAACGTCCGTAAGACAACACTGCGTGAAGAGTAATGGAAAATGATTTCAATGCCTTATTACAAAATCGGGAGAAACTGTTGGCTGTATTTAAAGACCCGCCTGGGTCTTACTCACATGTGAAATGGTACGCTCTCGCCAGGTCAATGCCTCCGTGTAGCTCCGTCGTAATTGCTCGTGAGCTGCAGAGCTCTATTTATATAGATTACAGCCTTGCAGCGCGGGAAAGGAAAAAAGGAAAAAAAGGAAAAAAGGGGAGGGAATAACCACTAGAACGTGCACTATCACAAGATGGCCGCCTTAGATGTGCCTTTCAGAGTTTTACAAATGATACTCTTCCTGTGAGCCAAAAATGAAAAGGTGATACGAGCTTCGCCCCTATCTTATTGATGATAATCCCGCTTTCTAGCGTGTACTTTATAAAGTTCTCACTGAAGAACGGGCTTCGCTTTAGACAGAACACTGATAGCGCATATGGGAGATCCTTGCCCTCTGGTTATGCATGATACTAGTAGCATTCTGGTAGCAAAGTAAGATACAACAGAGTGTATCCTATTATTCTGAAATTTCTTTTCGCACGGCAGTCGAAGATGTTCCACTGGGTCTATCACTTTACAATGTTATTAGGCCACTTAAGACCTGATCTAATCACCAAAGTGATGATGAGGTGAACGCTAGGGGTGGAGCATTCGTAGTGCATATGAGAGATCCCAAGGTGTTGTGCTCGCCCAACAGAAATACATGATAAATGTAGCACATAGATAGCATTGTGAGTCACAAATTGAGTGTATCCTGTTACTCCCAAAACTTGCTCTTCGTATGATTGCTTGATGGTTCCCTTTATTAAGTGAAAGTCCCTTTCTGTGAGCATCCTTAACAAGGTCAATGGAATCTAAGAGTACCCTACAGTTGTCCCCAGGGAATCTCATCGTTCAATCCAGTGTCAAACGTTTTAAGACGGAACACCCATCGTTGTTCTTTCTCAAATAAATATCTCTCATTACTCACTTGCTCAATGACTGTCCATGCTATTTCTTCTGGGGTATGTCCTTTTTCCAAAAAGTGTCTAGCCATTTTGTGGTATTCTTTTTGCACTTGACGTTGCTTTTATGCTCCCCAATCCTTGTCTTAACTGGTCGTGTAGTCATGCCCACATATTCCAACAGGCATGGGCAGGTGATCAGATATACAACGTTCTTACTGTTGCATGTTGTGAAATGCCTTTGTTCCCACTTGGTACCATCCTGGAACGTGAGATCTTTGCTCTTTTTTGTCTGTGGACAGGCTTTGCATCTACCACATGGATGATGTCCTTGAATGGGAGACATAGTTGACGGTATGTTGGTTCCTGTCGCTGTTCTAGGTCTAGTATGGACCACCATATCTCTTATACTTTTCCCTCTCCTGTGTGAAAAAACTGGTTTTGGTAATGCCAAACCACCACTGTTAAGGATGCGCCAGTGCTTGTTCACAATCTTACTTATTTGGTTCGACTTGGTATTAAATGTTGTGATACAAAAGGGGCGTTTTTCTTCCTCTTTAGCTGGTGATGTTTCAAGCAGACTTTCCCTGCAATTGTTCCTTGCTCTTTTATAAGCTCGGTCTACTACTTCCTTAGGGTATAGCCTCTTTTCCAGTTTTTTCTTCAGATCTTTGGATTGTGCCTTGAAATCATTGGTCTCAGTACAGTTTCTTCTAAGGCGTAAAAATTGGCCATAAGGAAGATTGTCGCGGAGGTGTCTCGGGTGGAAGCTTTCATAAAGCAGCAAGCAATTTTTTGATGTGGGTTTAAAATGTGTAGTGGTCACCAATCTCCCTCTCTCGGGTAGATATTAAGGTCTAGGAAAACCATTTCTTGATTTGATATGGTGCTTGTGAAATTTAGGAAATCATCCTGGTAGTTAAGCCATGTAATGAATTGTTTTGCCGTCTTCTCATCCCCACTCCAGATGATTAAAATGTCATCTATATACCGTTTCCATACTGTTATATGGTTACGGTACGGATTGCTGGTGTGTAGGACACGGTGTTTTTCAAGGTGGGCCACATAGAGACCAGCCATACTTGGAGCAAATGTACTCCCCATGCTGGTCCCATGTTTCTGGAGATACAGGGTGTTGTTGTATTCAAAAAAATTCTCTTTTAAAGCTAGGCTGCAGCATTCCATAATCACATTACGAGGTGTTTGGTAATCCCATTCTGTGTCAAAAAGTACTTCCTCAATAATTGTTAGTGTTTCATTATGTGGAAGACTGGTATATAGACTTTCCACATCACAACTTATCAGCAGTTGGTGCTCAGGATTGAAAGGCATATCTTTGAGGAGTATAAGGACATCCTTAGTGTCTTTTAGATAAGTAGGCGTTTCTTGCACTATTGGTCGTAAAAGGCATCTGCAAATTTGGACAATGGTTCTAAAATAGAACCAATCCCTGAAACTATAGGACGTCCCGGAGGATTGCTTTGGTCCTTGTGTATCTTAGGGATGGTATAAAAAACGGTATCCTAGGACAGTCTTTTACCAGGAAATCACCTTCTTTTTGGTTATCCAGCCATGTGCCATAGCTTCTTCCACCATGCCTGTTACTTTGATTTTAATCCGGTCAGTGGGATCTTGATCCAAAATTTCATAGTTGCGTTGGTCTTGGAGGAGGCGTCTACCTTCACGATCATAATTCTCCGTTGATTGTAGTACAATGGCACCTCCCTTGTCTGCTGGTTTTATGACCAGGGTGGTGTTATCAGTTAATTCCCTGATGGCCATCCGTTCTGTCTTAGTGATGTTATGGAATACCCGGTTGCTGGTGGGATCCAGATCTTCAAGATCCTTCATAACTGCTTTCTCAAATGTGAGTAATTCGATAGGTAGTACAGAGTTAGGTGGAGTGAAAGTAGATTTTAATTTGAGACCTGTGTCTCCAGTTGGACCCTCTGAGGGTAATTTGTCTCTGAAGAAAATTTGTAGTTTTAGTCTTCTCATAAATTCCTGTATTTCTTTACATACTAGGAATTTATCTAAATTGGCAGTGGGTACAAAACCTAATCCTTTTCCAAGACCGTAGTTTGTGCATTGGTCAGGATAAGGTCAGTAAGATTAACCACAAGGTTCATTTCCTGTTGGTTGATGCTCCCGTCATGCTTCGTGTTGACATCCTCGCTTGGTCGTCCTCTGTTGGTGCCCAGTGCACATTGTTTCCTCTTCGGTTTCTTCCCCTGTTCCTCCATTGGCCTGATCCTAAAAAATGATGTTGCTCATATTGGGGGAATTCCTGGGGGTAATGCCATGGGTTAAATCCCCCTGGAGGATTGTGAAAAGGTGGGGGGCCATACGATTGTGGTGGATACATCGGTGGTCCTTGATATGGAGCCCACCCTCTGAATCCTTGGTGGTATGGGCGTCTATAATTGCTCCTTGTTTCCCGATATCTTGTTGTTTTTCCCGGATTAGAATCAGAGCTGCTTAACCCTGAATCTGAAGAGTCCTCATCTATTTGCCAAATTGGTGTGTTGGACCTGTAATCTTCTCTTGTGTAGGGGTATGTTTTCTCATGACTGAAACGACTGGTGCCTTTTTTCAATTTTTTGTACTTGCTTTGTTTTAATGACATTTCAAATTCGTTCAGTGTTTTATTCAGTTCTTCTAGGTGTTTCTTGAATGTGCTTGGGGATTCAAAACTTTTCAAGCGTACTTCAATTTCTTGTATCTGTATTTTCAATTCTTGTGCTAATCTGCTTGCTGTTTTTATTATTAGTACAATCCAATCCCTGGTGCAGTGCCATGATATAAGCGACCAATCCTTTTTAAAAACTTTATCTTGCTGGAAAATGTAAGGCTCGTTTTTGACTATCAGCCCTTGAGGTGCTACGTTGACTTTCAAATACTCAGTCATAAGGAGACCGTGTAGGGCAGTCTTGATTTGGGACCAAAGCAATCCTCCGGGACGTCCTATAGTTTCAGGGATTGGTTCTATTTTAGAACCATTGTCCAAATTTGAGATGCCTTTTTACGACCAATAGTGCAAGAAATGCCTACTTATCTAAAAGACACTAAGGATGTCCTTATACTCCTCAAAGATATGCCTTTCAATCCTGAGCACCAACTGCTGATAAGTTGTGATGTGGAAAGTCTATATACCAGTCTTCCACATAATGAAACACTAACAATTATTGAGGAAGTACTTTTTGACACAGAATGGGATTACCAAACACCTCGTAATGTGATTATGGAATGCTGCAGCCTAGCATTAAAAGAGAATTTTTTTGAATACAACAACACCCTGTATCTCCAGAAACATGGGACCAGCATGGGGAGTACATTTGCTCCAAGTATGGCTGGTCTCTATGTGGCCCACCTTGAAAAACACCGGGTCCTACACACCAGCAATCCGTACCGTAACCATATAACAGTATGGAAACGGTATATAGATGACATTTTAATCATCTGGAGTGGGGATGAGAAGACGGCAAAACAATTCATTACATGGCTTAACTACCAGGATGATTTCCTAAATTTCACAGGCACCATATCAAATCAAGAAATGGTTTTCCTAGACCTTAATATCTACCCGAGAGAGGGGAGATTGGTGACCACTACACATTTTAAACCCACATCAAAAAATTGCTTGCTGCTTTATGAAAGCTTCCACCCGAGACACCTCCGCGACAATCTTCCTTATGGCCAATTTTTACGCCTTAGAAGAAACTGTACTGAGACCAATGATTTCAAGACACAATCCAAAGATCTGAAGAAAAAACTGGAAAAGAGGCTATACCCTAAGGAAGTAGTAGACCGAGCTTATAAAAGAGCAAGGAACAATTGCAGGGAAAGTCTGCTTGAAACATCACCAGCTAAAGAGGAAGAAAAACGTCCCTTTTGTATCACAACATTTAATACCAAGTCGAACCAAATAAGTAAGATTGTGAACAAGCACTGGCGCATCCTTAACAGTGGTGGTTTGGCATTACCAAAACCAGTTTTTTCACACAGGAGAGGGAAAAGCATAAGAGATATGGTGGTCCATACTAGACCTAGAACAGCGACAGGAACCAACATACCGTCAACTATGTCTCCCATTCAAGGACATCATCCATGTGGTAGATGAAAAGCCTGTCCACAGACAAAAAAGAGCAAAGATCTCACGTTCCAGGATGGTACCAAGTGGGAACAAAGGCATTTCACAACATGCAACAGTAAGAACGTTGTATATCTGATCACCTGCCCATACCTGTTGGAATATGTGGGCATGACTACACGACCAGTTAAGACAAGGATTGGGGAGCATAAAAGCAACGTCAAGTGCAAAAGAATACCACAAAAATGGCTAGACACTTTTTGGAAAAAGGACATACCCCAGAAGAAATAGCATGGACAGTCATTGAGCAAGTGAGTAATGAGAGATATTTATTTGAGAAAGAACAACGATGGGTGTTCCGTCTTAAAACGTTTGACACTGGATTGAACGATGAGATTCCCTGGGGACAACTGTAGGGTACTCTTAGATTCCATTGACCTTGTTAAGGATGCTCACAGAAAGGGACTTTCACTTAATAAAGGGAACCATCAAGCAATCATACGAAGAGCAAGTTTTGGGAGTAACAGGATACACTCAATTTGTGACTCACAATGCTATCTATGTGCTACATTTATCATGTATTTCTGTTGGGCGAGCACAACACCTTGGGATCTCTCATATGCACTACGAATGCTCCATCCCTAGCGTTCACCTCATCATCACTTTGGTGATTAGATCAGGTCTTAAGTGGCCTAATAACATTGTAAAGTGATATACCCAGTGGAACAACTTCGACTGCCGTGCGAAAAGAAATTTCAGAATAATAGGATACACTCTGTTGTATCTTACTTTGCTACCAGAATGCTACTAGTATCATGCATAACCAGAGGGCAAGGATCTCCCATATGCGCTATCAGTGTTCTGTCTAAAGCGAAGCCCGTTCTTCAGTGAGAACTTTATAAAGTACACGCTAGAAAGCGGGATTATCATCAATAAGATAGCAGCGAAGCTCGTATCACCTTTTCATTTTTGGCTCACAGGAAGAGTATCATTTGTAAAACTCTGAAAGGCACATCTAAGGCGGCCATCTTGAGATAGTGCACGTTCTAGTGGTTATTCCCTCCCCTTTTTTCCTTTTTTGCCTTTTTTCCTTTCCCGCGCTGCAAGGCTGTAATCTATATAAATAGAGCTCTGCAGCTCACGAGCAATTACGACGGAGCTACACGGAGGCATTGACCTGGCGAGAGCGTACCATTTCACATGTGAGTAAGACCCAGGCGGGTCTTTAAATACAGCCAACAGTGTCTCCCGATTTTGTATTAAGGCATTGAAATCATTTTCCATTACTCTTCACGCAGTGTTGTCTTACGGACGTTTCTTCCCCGTGAGAGCTCATGAAGTAAACTAACCCTCCACAAGAGAGTATGTATCATTAAGAACTATTACAGACTGTATGTATATCGGATTAGCGAACAAGCTAATTGTGTGCCATTGGTGTGTACGTATGTGAGTGTTTGTGTGTTTTTCTTTCTTTTAAAGGTAACTTCATCCAGCATTGATGCATATTGGTGCTCGGTATCACCCTCACAACACTAGATAATGGTAGTGTGTGGCAAGTCGTGGGCTTTATTTGTGAGAAAAATATATCATGGAGGTTGATCCCACCATGTACAATTTCTCGTGATGGCATTAACTTTTCAAAATAATGCAATATTGTGTTTTTGTTTTTCTTTTTGTCCACAGGGCAAACCTAAATATACGCATGATAGACTGTACATGCGAATTTAACACATTAGGCATATATTTCAAATCAATGAGATTAGAGTGATATAGGGAACCTGTTAAGGTCCTGAAGAAGAAGCCTAGGGGTTTGGCTTTAGAAACATGTCGACCAAGTAGGAGGCCACATATTGTACCTGGCAGCCTACTATCAACCCCCCTTTTTAATGCTACCAGCTAGGGAAGTGAATAAAGTGTTTTTTTTCCACTAGCCAGGTAGTTTTTAGAGTATTCTATTCACATTATTATTTCTTTCCCTATCACTCTTGCACCACACATAGCCTTTGTTCACTGGACTAAGTGCTCCCGCGTCTCTGTAGGTTGTAGCACGCCCCGCCCCGTAGAGGGACGGGAAGACCCCAATGATGAAGCATGACACTAAGGGATACTTAGTGTGTGAGGGGTATTTTAAAAACATTGAGTGTTTCCTGTGACAAATTCACGGTTACACAAGAACTTTTAACCACTTTCACGGTTTTTTTCTCAACAATAATAAAACACATTATTAGGATATAGGTAGAATCTTGTTGTTTATATACTAAAAAAGGTAGACAGAGCTTTGCGCCAAAAATGTACACCTCCCTGAGGCATGGATAACATTCGAGAAACGTTTTCTTTTTTCAAATTTTACATGTGTGGTGTACTGTACAGCACATATGCAAACTAGGAGAAGTTTTTTAAAGTATGTCTAGGTTCAGTATTTTGCACTGGAAGGCTAGCTCTCCAGTACCAAACCTATGCTAGACATCCTGCACGCACCCTTTTACCTTGCACTGTGGTTCAAGGGTGTGTGCATGATGCACAGCTGCCTAGAGTACACCAGCACAGGGGGAGAGAGATACAGCCTCACATCTTACTTGTTCTGCTCTCTCCCTTTGACACAGAGCGTCGCAGACACTTTGGTTGCGTCAAATGTTAGTAAATCTGCCCCAAAGCTCTTTACTTTCCGTTCTTGTCTCTTCCTCCATGACACCTAAGACTAGAGATAGCAAGGTCAGTCACAGGGGTACAAGAGGACAAGCCAGTGGCAGCACTGCAGCGGCTTCCCCCGGTGACTCCCATGAACGTTAATGGTTTACCAGACCTTCCTAGGTTTTGCAGTGAGCTTTCAAAAGCTAAATTATTTGCACTTCAAAAAGAAGTCTCTGACTTGCTTGATATGATGAATAGTGCCTCGCACCAACACAAATCTAATAAGCTCCGTTTTAGTTAAACTAGAATGAACATTGAATCATGATGGTACTTTTGCAACAATAAAAATACTTTTGTCAGGCCACATTTTCATAAGGGATGGAATCACGAGCTGCTGTGCTTTTTACATCTGTGCTGAAAACCCAAGAAGGACTTCAAAAACTTCCCTTTTACAACCATGTTTATGTTAGAGGCATACATCTAAACTCATAATGCCAGTTTGCAGCTGTAATTTTTAGATATATTTTTACAAACAAGGAAGGTTCATTTTTTAACAAATAATAGATGAGGATAATCCATATAAAAGTGTTAGTACTTTAACATTTAAGTGGTTTGGCACTGAACGCTCAACATTGTGATGAGTGAAATTCAATATACACACTAGAAGCACTTGAATAAATTAAACTACTTTTCTTGGCCGAAAAACAGCCAGCACCGAGGAGTCACATGTCAACAACTGAGCTAAATTTACCAATGGAAGAAATGACAGTGAACATTCCAGTGAAGAGCTGTTTTGTCAAACTATAAATCTTATAACAGAAGGAAATCGACTCTTAGGGAGTATGAACTTTTAACAGTAACAGTGGGTGAAATGAAGCGGTAAGAGTAACGCGTAATACACTAACATAGAGCCGAATTTGTAACTGATTTTCAAGGTGTAAACCAAACATATGACTAGAAGAGTGTCTAACGTTTGTGTATGTTACTTATGCATGATTCACATCAAGTTGGGAAAGTATGGTATTTTTAGGTTTCAGCTACAGATTTCTTTAGCATGAGAGTGTATAAGTTTTCTTGCTATCTCACTCTTCACTTTCCCCAAACCTGCCCCTAGTTTTACGTGTTGCTTCCTCTCCCCCAGCTTGTCCCTTGTTCCCTGGCTCATTTAAAAAAAATATTATCCCCTTCCCCACCCTGCACCTCTATGTTTACCCACACTTCCCCACTTGTCACCCTCATCCTTCATTCGTAGGCATATATCTTAAAATGGGGGTATTCAAGATAGCCACCTGTGAGTCCACAAGCACACACACCAATGAACACACATGTGCAGTAGGCACCAAGCAATGGAATTGTGTTATTTGAACAAACCCATTCAAAGATACCTGCTGTGCATGTGCGCACATCCAACATGGCCATCTTTGAATGGGTCTGTTCATATGTTATAAATGCATTCAAAGATGGCTGACATGGATGTGTAATCATCCACTATGGGCATCTAAGATACTGTTTATTCAAAAACTGCAAATTTTGCTGCCTTGTATTACAAGCCAAGCGAAGGATTAAGCTCTCAACCAAGGCAACACCTTCTTTACCTGGTCCTGTAGCAGATGCTGTCACGATTCACTCCCTTCATTCTTGTGCCCACCACCAGGGGCCTGAATTGTGGGGCTTTCCAGTGTTCTAATATGCTTCCAGACACTCCCCTGCATGCATATCCTGACTTCCAGACATTTCGACACCATTTGGGAATTGACATCCATTCCCCATCCATGCCGGGTTTTGTGGAAGCCAGTCTGCTCATGCTGCAAACTACATTACCTATAATCCCCTGCTCACTGCTTTGTCTCCACCCGTGCAGGCCAAGGATGGGTGGAGGAATTCAGCTCACCTGTGGCTGGCTGCTGCTAGTCTGCTCACACCTGATGCATGTGATTACTGTGAGCTCTTTTAAGCCTCAGCTCCCTTCAGTCCAGTGTTGGTCATTGTAGCTGTTATCCGGTGAGACCAGTCCTTGTTCCTGAGCTTTTGCTATTCCTTGATTCCTGAGCTATAGCCTTCCTTGTGCCTGAATTAGCACTGCCTGCAGTGCTACCTTGTTTCCTGAGCTATAGTTAGTCTTTGTTCCTGTTCCTGGGCTTCAGCTATTTCTTGTTCTTGATTTGCACTGCTTGCAGTTCTCTCTTGACTCCATGTTTCCTGAGCTGTAGCTATTTCCTGTTTCCTTGAACTAGCACTGTCTGCAGTGCTACCTTGCCTCCTGAGCTTTAGTAATTTTCTGTTCCTGAACCAGCACTGCCTGCAGTGCTACCTTGACTCCTGAGCTTTAGTAATTCCCTGTTCCTGAACTAGCACTGCCTCCAGTGCTACCTTGACTCCTGAGCCTTAGCTCAATTCTTGTTCCTGCCCCAGCACTGCCTTCTATGCTACTTTGTTTTCTTGCTTCCTGAACCTGCACTATTCTAGTATACCCTTGTAGCCTCCCCTTCTGTATATCCTATTCCAGTCCCTGCCTTTCTTCCCATTTCCTTGGTTCCAGTTCTAGTTTGCTGTCTTTCTATTCTGCTGTCTTGCTTCTGTTACCTTGTATGTTTGTTACCTGCTTTCTGCCAAGTGTGCCCTGTGTTTTCCTTCCTTTCCTGTTAAGCACTCCTCCTTGCTAGCTCCTTGTCTATTGTGCTTGTGTTTAGTTCTACCCCTTTGCTGTTACTGCCTTGCGTGATCCTGTTTGATCGCCAGGATCCGTGGGCACAGCTGACTACCTAGGTGGTGTTTCTTGTTCACTGTGAGTATTGTCTTTGAGTTACAGTTATAACATCACCATAGGTATAAGCTCCACAGACCCTGCCTTTGCATACATATCCTAAATGTGGGTATTTTCAGTAAGTATCTGTAACAGCAATTGTGGGTGAAGAACTTACTAAGCTTCAGTCTTACCGTGTGGAGCTCCTGAGTGCTTTACCCCACATTCCCTTTATTGTTAATGTTGTATTATATATATGTCTTGCACGTTCGTCCTGGGTGTAGTTAGTCTGAATGCTAAATCACCTCTGAGGGCCTGTCCTTTCTGAGTCTTACCTCTCTTAGGGGCAGATGTATCAAGGATTGCATTTGCGATTCCTTAATAGCGAATTCTAGCGAATTGCTATTAAGGAATCGCAAAATGCTATGTATGTAGGAATCGCAATAATAATTGCGATTCCTTAATATTCCTTAATTGCGAATTGCAAATTGCTATTCGCAATTAAGGAATTCCTTCCCATTCATTCCTATGGGTGTAGAGGCCCATAGGAATGAATGGGAAGACATTCTCAATTTGCGAATCGCAATTAGAGAATCGCAATTAGAGAATCGCAAATTGAGAATGCAATTTCAAGGGTGCCAGGGTGTCCTTTTGACACCCTGTTGCACCCCTGAAATATGTATGTGTGCACATGTGGCACACATACATGCCCTAAGGGCATGTATGTGCCCCACATGGCACTTTGAAAAATGCAAAAAAGTGCATTTTTCAAAGAAATCGCATATTACCACCAACTTGAAGTTGGTGGTAATTTGCGATTCCTTAAGGCCAAATTGCACTTTTTTGGTGTTTCTTACATTGGATTTAAGGAATCGCAATTTGCGATTCCTTAAATGCAATCGCAAAATAGGGAATCGCAAATTTTGCGATTCCTTATTTTGCGAGGCAGTTTTGCCTTAATACATACCACTAAGCAAAATTGCGTTCGCAAACGCCGAATTTCGGCGTTTGCGAACGCAATTTTGCTTGATACATCTGGCCCTTAATCTCTTAAACAGAGCTTCCTCTTTGGATTCCCTTTCTCCTTTGACTCGCTGTGTGATCTTGCGCAGCTCTGTACCTAGTACTCTGCCTACTTTGTCTTCCCTGGCACCATACGTTGCCAAAGTCCCTGACACATGCCAGTGTCCCGGACTGAGTCCTGACAGATGCAACAACAGGATAGCTTGGCCTATCGTACTGTCCTCCTTGCTGACTTCCCATGTAAAAACCTCAAAAGGGAGTAGCATCTGAATTAGGCATTTGACTAGGCCCCATTTGTCCGCATCCATGGTCATGGCTTTCCCAACTGCATCCCTTCCTCTTAGAATGACATAGTTATTGATCTGTTTGTACTGCTCAAAAAGAGGTTGCAACATGTAATCGGTCAAGTTCCAATGTGTTGGCATCTCCTGTATCAGAGCTTTTTAACTGGTGCTCTATTATTACACTGAATAATCCACAACTGCTTACTGGCTTTAAAACAATGCAGGTGGTCAGTATGTAGCTGACTATGTCTTCTTTTTTGAGAAAGTCTTGCACTACCCGGTTGATGCAATGGGCCAAACACAGGACCCTGAAATAGCCGTCCGTGGCAATAAATCCAATTCTGAGACCTCTGGGTCACAGCCATTCATACAACTTGCTTTTAAAATCATCCAAGATGTTTACAGTTTTATGTGATTCTCCATGGCGAACATGGCCACTGTTGCATGCCTCCAAATGCTCTTAAAACTTGCTTCAGGGCCAAGACCTGCAGATATCTTTTGCTTTACCCCCACAAAAGAGATTCAGTGTGCAGTGACGCACATGTAACCTGTCGCCTGGCAACTGGTCCACATGTCTGTCATCAGGTGGATAGTGTAAACAGTACTTTGCTGCAAAGCTTGTTTAACCAACTGCAGCACATCGTGATGCAGCGCTGGAACAGTAACTCTGGCAAAATAGGTCTGACTGGCTACTTTCCATTTCGGGCAGATGGCTCCCACAAATTCTAAAAATCCCACTCCTTCCACAAAAGTAAAAAGGAGGTGGTCCAGCACTAACATTTTTGCCAGCGTCCCATTGTACAAACGTGCTGTCAGGTGGTTCCGCTCGTAGGGCTCCTCCTGCCTAAACATGCCCATAATAGTAGCCTGGATTTTCATCTTTTCTGGGGCCACTGACACAGGCGTCTTTCCAGAAGTAGATGGTGGTGGTAGACTCAATGTGCGTTGTGGTAGGACGGTCACTATATGCCGTGGTGTCTCCATCTCACTCCCAATCTTGTGCCATTGTGAAGTCGCAGAGGTGGCTGATTCTAATGGTGCATTGCTGGGGACAGGGCTGCTTTGTGGAAAGACGTCACCATCTTCTTCCTCATCATCACATCCCACTGTGACTGGCCTTGTAGCTGATGTTCCTCAGCTCTCCTCACCAGCACAACCATGTTCAGTCATTTTTTTTAAGGTGTTTCCACTTGATTGTGTGGTGTGTTTTCATATGGGTCATTTGACTTCCAGTACCATAATGTGTACCAGGCTTACTTCGATGAACATTTGTGTTGCAAATGCTGCATTCTGTGATGTGCTCCCCTTCTTTGCTAACCGTAAAAAAGTCTCAAACTGGGTAGAAGAATTTTTTAATATGGGGGCTGACGGTGCTACCTGTGCCACATCCCTCGGAGCAGGTTGAATAACAATGTTAGAATCCTCTGTGTCTTCTTCCACAATGACCGCCGTAAACCAGCTGTAACACAAGCTCCGTTAGAGGAATGGGAGTCTATGTTCATCCCTGCAGCCCGTGGCAGGCCCCTCAAGGTGTCTGCCACACGGTGCAGGGATTAACAAAGGGGCACCTATGGCACCCCCTCGGCCCCCAACCGGAGGTGGAAATCAGAAGGGGACCCTGCTAGGGGCCCCCAAACACACTTTCCAACAGGGTTTCCATGTCGGAAAGGGTAGTATGGAAACCCAGCCGGAAACTGTGCATCGTAATCCAGAAGGCAGAAACACCTTCTATTTGGATTACGGGCTGGTCTCCGACTGGCAGACGGGATCCTGGAGCCCGTCGGAAGCCAGTCGGAATGACCGGCCGGTTCCAATCGAAACTGATGATGAGTGTTGGAAAGCCTCCGACCTTAGGTCAGAGGCTTTCCGACACTCATTGTAATCAGCCCCTTAGTGTGAAACATGGCATCGTTTGCAGTTTTAATTTGTACAGACAAAGGCAATATTAGTGTGATTGTTTTGTTAACTAAGGTAACCACTTTAAAGTCAAACCACAAAACCATACCATAATTCCCCATCAGAATAACACACAATATACAGAATGATAAAGCTCTTTCCTTTATGTCCGTATATTCTATAGGAGACAACTGTGGCACTTAGAGAACTGAATAGGTGAATGGAATAGTGATCTTTTAAAAAATGGAGGTTAGTGTGCGCCTATGGCAGGCAATGTGGTCCGGGGGAATGGAGTAATCATCATCATTACACAAATGATTGATTCTAATGTCTACTCTAAAGTCCACCACAGCCAGGGTGTCCAGGAGGAAATTGAAATAATATATACCTAAAAAACTGAATGCTGTTGTGCGACTGTGCCACTATGGTGGATGGATAGATGGATGGATAGATGGAGGATGGATCGACTGAGGCAAAACAGGAAAAAATAATATACAATTTTAAAAAAATGTAAAAAAAGAAAATTATAATTTTGGGAAAAACATTTAAATAAAGTAACACAAATTAAAACTAATGAAATGTAAAATTAAAAATATGACATTAAAAAAGTTAAAACATTTTTTTAATTAACAAAATTAAAATTAAAAAAATAAAATTAAAATAAAATTGACATTAAAAAATGTAATTTAAAAAATGTAAATAAAATATTAACAATAAGTGAAATTATCCTCAAGCATATTATTAAACTGATATCTCATCCTTCAATGCAAGCCTATGACAAGGGAACACTGGCTGGACACACAAAATGGCTGCCAGCCAGTGCCTCATGGTCAATAACAACACTGAGCAAGAAGGCATGGGGAACAAAGAAGACATACAGGCCTCTGACAAAAGCGCACTGGCTGCCTACACAAAATTAGGCCTGGGTGGTGAACTTCACTCCGTTTGCGGAGTATGCAGAGTTTTCTGCACTCCGCGGAGCTCGCGGAGTGCAGAAAATTCCGCTTCGCAATGTGCAGCGGAGTTTTTTCCCCGATCGCGAACGGTAAGTTCGCGATCGCGAACGGTAAGTTCACGAGCGCGAGCTGCCGCTCGGGTAGAATTTCTACCCGAGCGGCAGAAATACCAGCACAAACTGCAGTTCGCACTGCACTCTGCCACTCGCGGAACTTCGCGGAGTTTTTTGTAACTTCGCGGAGTTCCGCGTTGCAAAACTCCGTGAACTACGCCCAGGCCTACACATAATGGCCGCCAGTCACATGGTCACAACAACAACCAGCAAGCAGGCATGGCCACAACAAAGAAGATATGCAGGCCAATGGCAAAAGCACACTAGCTGCCTACACAAAATGGTCCCCAGCCACTTGATCACAACAACAAGCAGGAGGCCTGGAAAACAAAGAATACATGCAGGTCTATGGCAAGAGCACTCTGGCTGGCAACACAAAATTGCCTCCAGCCACATGGTCACAATAACAAGAACCAGCAAGGAGGCATGGCCACAACAAAGAAGACATGCAGGCCAATGGCAAAAGCACACTAGCTGCCTACACAAAATGGTCACCAGCCACCTGGTCACAACAACAAGCAGGAGGCCTGGAAAACAAAGAACACATAAAGGCCTATGGTAAAAGCACACTGTCTGCCTACACAAAATGGCCACCATCCACATGGTCAAGCAACAACAAGCAGGAGGCACATGCAGGCCTACAGACACTGGCTATACAAAAAAATGGCCCCATGTCAATTAACATGGGAAACAAAGACAAATGGTGGCCTATGGCAAACACACTCACACACTGCCAGACAAAGAAAGGAGGTAATTGGTAACACAGGAGAAAACAGCATTAATTCAGCAATGTCAAAAACAAAATATCTGGGCTAAAATCTTTTACAACAACACATTTCCTCCAAAAGCATCACAAATATTACCCCACCTACACACTGTTTGCAGAAAAAAAACATGAAATACCCCAAAAAAAACACATTTTGTAATTTAATCCAATGCCATTCGTGGCTTAAATGATGTTTCAATTCAACAGACACCACAGAAACAGTTGTTTCATACACCCATTACTGGTACTGGACCTACTGGCTAGAAGGCCCATTGGCAGACTAGGCCACATACTGACTTAAATGAATATTGCAAATAATTAAAAACATGGAGAGAATGTACTAAACTGTGCAACATTTTTCCTTTACTAAAGAAAAAAATGACATGCAAAAAAAGAACTAGGCCCCTACTGAAGCTACAGGCCACCCACCACAATAGTACAAATAAATCCTGGTGCATGCCCCCAATCAAACAAACACTCTTATACAACAGTTTTTATAAATATAAAGTCCTTAAATCCAATGGTATATATATTCAGCAGACAAGGAGAGTGATCCTTCCAGCTCAAAATCCCAATGTAAAGTGACCAGGAGATGGACAAAGCACTGGGAGGAGCCTGCTGGACAGGAACAGAAAGTTGGAGTCTCTGGGGCACTTCCTTCCTATTAAAAGAAAGGCTTCTAGCACAAATAAACAACTCCAACGGCCGCCATGTTGGAGACAAAAATCCACTTGAAAAGCCTCACGGCTGCTTCTCGAGCACAAAAACTGCTCAAGCAGTGCGTTCATAATCGAGACTACATTTGCGCTGTTGCGGCCGGACACCATGCAAGCAAGTGCAATGTATCGCACGAGCTTGCTAGTGGCCAGAGTTTATCGTGGCACTCGCTCTAGCGTGCAAACAGAAAAAACACTCTGCTTTGCGCCCTGGAAGGCAGAACTCAGGAACTCCACAAGCTTATCCTTAAATGTATAAAAGCAAGCATTAGGTTCAAAACCATACTCACTTCATCAATAATTAGAATCTTCATGACAAGCATCACTAGATAATTTTTTGGCATTCTAGTTTGTTCTCATGTTCCCGAGGTAGCATTAATAGTCAATGAAGAGTAATTCATTTAATGTTATGTGCAGATAATCCAGTTGGTGCAGTAACTACACATGACAAATTTGAATCTGTAGTCTTCTGTAGATAACTGGTGAGTACTTTAATTAAGAATCTTTTTCCAGTGCCGGCTTGACCACTTATGTATAGTAGAACTGGTTTAAATGAAGAACATACACGCGGTCTCTTCTCATGCAGGAATCCATGCTCTATTTTATCTTTAACTTCGTTAAAACTGTCCTTCTGTTCACTATTCAGTTGTTCGCCATCACTTTTCAAAATCTACAGTTTCCTGTCCAGCTTGCTGCATTGAATTCTTCACCTCCATCATAGCTATTGCTGGTTCATTATGAATTATTGGCTCTCCAAGAGGAACTTAACTTGCTGGTGCAGAACTTTGGCTGCTTTGAGAACACTCCTTTGCTATCTCAGCAGCAATGGTTTCTTCCTGTTCAATCTCATCTCTCAACATTTGCAGATAAATTGGAAACACTGAGCATTGAATGGTGTCTTTCACAACTTTGAAAGAGTCTTTATAACAGTCATAGTGTCCAAGTAATTGTGATTCTGCATGCCATGGCTTGAACAACTGCAAAAGTGGCAAGTAGCAAAACTCTCTTTTCTCTGGAGTTTGGCTACTAAGTTTTCTGTTGTTAATTAGCTTTCCTTTGTTGTGTCTTACTAAACAACCATCACATCCAAGGACTGCATATCTTTCTTGTTCTATGTTTTCAGTTACATTACTTCTGTACATATAGTGCTGAAGTACTTCATAGAGACACATGTTTTCAAGATGAGGACTCCTTCTAGGGTAGTATGTATCTAGCATGTTAGTATTCAGAATGCCTGTAATGTCAGGTTCAAATTCTGCAAGGTATTGCATTTCTGTAAAAGACTTTACTACTCTATTACGACTACTTCCAAGGCTTAGACTTAACCAACAGAATTCCTCTTGACTTGAAGACTGCCCTAGCGAAGCTTAAACTGTCCGAGCATTCATATGAACCTATATCTCTGTGAGAAAGCATTTTGAAGCTAAAACTGTTCACTTTCTAGGTAAGACTCTTTTCTGCAGAAATCTCCGCCCACATCTCTTTCATCTCTGTCTTCTCTGACTTTGTTATAGATGAAGTCAGTAGCGAGCAACAGTGATGGACTTGTCTGCAACAAATTGTAGATCCATATTTGCATTCCACATCTTCAGAATGACAGGATTGTAGTAATTAATATATTTTGAAGCCCCTGTTCTTTTCAGGTTGTATGTATTTTTCAGTAATTTCCATGTGAGTGTGTGTCTGACGGCAGACAAAAAGCTGTTCACTCTTCCTTCTGAGATCACAGGTTGGGGGAATCCGAAACAACAATGTAAAAATGTTCTTTAGATTTTGAAATCGTAAAACTTGTTGTTTTAAACCCTGTAGTGTATTTCCTATTTCCCTGATAGGTTCTGCGCATTGGAATAACATACACTATATAGGCTTGTCATAGGACTGAGGTCGGTATGCCCCTATCGCATATATTAAACTTAATTACTGGGTACCAGCTAGCTCAGAGGCCACTAGAAACTTCTTGACAACAAGAAGGGAATAGCTTCTGGCAACCACATAACATAAAACCCTGATCCCTCAGGATCGTGGAAACAATATACTACTTTTCATTCAGTCACTCATCTCAGAGAAGTACATAGAAGAAACAGTCGGGTGTGTTTACAATAACATTTATTGCACAGTTGTTATTCTAGTACTGGTAATATGTGCTGCAACAACTGTTGGACAGTAGCAGAGAAATATGGCCAGCAGTGCAGTTAAATAAAAATGCATGGTACAGTTTTACCATTGTGTAATAGTAATGAACACATACATGAAATACAGAATGCATTAAGATAAAGCCTATACCCCTATGATGCCTAACTAGATGTACCTAAGTGTACCTAGCATGTGTGTAGGTCTTAGAGAGCCAAGAATCCCCCTAGGATTTAGTCTAACCCAATTACCTTAGTGGGACTTCATCCTGATCTCGAGCTGGACACCCCAGGATGGGTGGATGGACCTCTGCCAGCTGGAGCTGTGGCATGACGCAGGTTGCAGCGTCTCAGGTCAGAGTGTCGGCATGGAAGTCTCGGTCCCCTCTGGTTTGCTTGGGCAAAGGGAGGTATATTTATACCTGATAGGTGCCTTGGAATGTTAGTATTGTGTAAAGTCGGTCAGAGGAAGACGTCAGGAATGAACCCTTAGGGAATAGTGGTTCATGCATATTTAATGAGTTCTTGGAGAAATCAATAATCCTGTGCTAGGGAAAATCCCAAGAGCTTAAGGGTCTGTTTCTAAGAACTCGTTGTGACGTAGGTTAGTCACTGTTGGACATGGAGATGACGTATTTAGGATGGACCGTCTTCTGCACCCAGAGCACACGTCAGATAAGGGACAGCCTCTGTTGCTCGTTATTGTGAAGGATGGGCTAATGTAGGTGAAAGGGCCTTTGTTGGGTGAAAGGGCCTGCCTGTCTTTGTGGCACGAAGGATTTGTGCCTCTGAAACGGCGCACCTATGTTAGGGCCTCAATCCAGCACATAACACCCACTCCAATCTATGGGCAATTGTGAATAACCCATTAAAAGCAAACTACGTGACTAAAATAGGCATTTGCATATAATTGGCAGGTAGTTGCATGAGAGTGGTTTATGAGCTGAAAAAATAGCAGCTGTTAAAATATGTAAAATTACTATAGACTCTGTGGAGACAGGAAAAATCTATAGTGTCATTAAAAAATACTCTCTTAGAGTCAGTAGTTACTTAAAAAAATTCCTGCTTATAAAATTGAAAACTCTTACAAGCTGTTCAGAAGACCATGCTTTCTTTAGGGGAAAAAAAAAGGTCAATTTAGAGGGAAAGCTCCAAGCACTCGGTGAGAGTTGAAACAATAAGAGAAAAAATGTGTTTCAGGACATGTTTCAGCAAAATAGAGATAAAAAGTGCTGGCTGGGAGACACAACATTTCTGTTGCTAGTTACTGCAGGGGACGGACCTTTGTAATACCTCGCAGAATCGTTGTGGGAGCACAGAATAGTGCAGCCAGTTCCTGGTTCTGAGGCAGCCGGTGCTGTAATCGATACCTTGGTGCTGCTAAAGGAAGCAAAAAGGCACCCACTGGATTTGCAAGGAATGCTTTGGTTTGATGGGAATACGCTTGGGACACAGCCAAGCATGGGACTTCAGCAGTTCCAGCCTGGTGGTAAATGCTGCTGACGTTTCCTTTGGAAGTGTCAGACAGATGATGACCACGCATTCTTCACTGCAAAAAACAGGCATCAGAGAACAGGTATGTTGCAGTTGCAGTCTTTTCAGACTGGTCTTTTAAATATTAGAAACCATGAAAAGCATAGTTCCTGTTCGCGAGGTATTCCCAAGATGTATCACACTGCTTGTATGTGAAAGATAAAATTTATCAAAGAGGGGCAGTCTGTATTTAAGAGTGCTATTTTGCAAAAAAGAAAAAATATTTCTTTAGCTGATGTGAAATGAAAAATAAAAGTGCTGCACAAGCATGGTTTTCAGATTGCCTAAACCATTGAATTTTACAAAGGAAACTTTCGTTTCACTACTGTCAGTGTTGGGGCTTCTAGCCAAAAAAAGGCACAACTTCCCTACACTGTAGGATTTCACTACCTCTGGATGTTATCTGTACATAACGTAGGTCTGGCCTATGTATACTGAGTCCCTTGGTGATGTTCAACAATCATTTTTGTGACAGGTATTTGTGTCAAAAGGCCAAACCACCCATACTTTCCTAACTGGGTCTGTCCTGTTGTTTTGTAAATGGCATCTAATGTTGCCCCTGCTGATGTATGTCAACTATTCCACCCCCGTGCGATGGTGTTTGGTGGTGTTTGGCAACGTTCCTGCTGGTTTTTAAACAACCACATTTCTAGATGCATTACAATTGTGTAGGAGTTGATAACCTTAATGAAGGTAACAGGTATAAAGCGTCACAATAAGAATAAATCTCTAACATTTCATGATCTGAAAATGTAGCAATTATTCCTAAAACAGACAGCATATTATTCACTGTATCAGTAACCCAATTTTCAGAAAAATGTACTGCAGGTAATGACATCACTGAATGAATGATAAAATGAATGAAAATGAATGAAAGTTCAAAATACATTAATCAGAATTAAAAACCGGATGATTAAATACATCATTTAGAATACAAAGGCTTGTTCAGGCCGAATACATTTATAAGTCTCTTTTGCATTTGAAATCAAAATGGACGTGGCTTCAGTTTTATGTTGATCCTGTGTTGTAGAAAGTGTCCACTAAGAGTCATACTAAAAGCTAGCTCTAAGCAAAGCCAGAACAGAAAAAGATGAACCCAGAAATACTCCATAGTTCTACTCATGGTGAAGCCAGGTCTGTATCTTTTGGAAAAATAAAAGGTTCAAAAGTTTGTACTTGCATGTTCGTTGTTTGTTTTTGGGCTGGCTTCGCTTCCTGTTCATGTGCAGCCATGGAAAACGTATCACAGTTAACGAAATAGCCAGTAGCTGTATGATCAATTGTTGAAATTGCATCTTGTTTAGTTGAAGTTATTTCTGCTGTTTTTGTTGAAAAACGTTGAAATTAATAGTTGATGTCTTTGCTGAAAAAATGTTCAGATGGTGAAGTTAATATTTTATGTTTTTGTTGAAAAACATTGATGCATTTATTATTTGATGTTTTTTTTTTAAAACGTTGAAGCTTTTATTATTTGATGCTTTTGTTAAAAAACGTTGAAGCTTTTATTATTTGATGCTTTTGTTGAAAAACGTTGGTGTACACATTTGTTTTTGGCCAAATTGCAACTTGAGTGTTGTCTTGACTTTTATTTTGAATTTGAAAGGTTGGTTCAAGGAGAACTAGTTCCATTGCATTGTTGCATAGTCCCCCACTCCATGGATTTGATTTCTCAAACGTGATGAGCTTTTCAGTTTGAATTTCTTGAATAGTGGTGAGAGGGACGTCTACTACTGTGGAGTTCACGAGGCCTACTGCTCAGTATTGGCCACATAGTGTTGTTTGATTATTTCATTTGAAATGAATCTGGTGGTTTTATCATGGCAGGATGCGGCAAAAGTACAGTTCTTGTTCCTTTCACTTCAAGGAATGGCACAGGTTTTCCTGTATGAGGGGCCAAATTCCTTTGTGTCCGCGATCTTTATCTCTCTCTGCCCAGATCCCCGACTTTTGGGATTCAGACAGGTCTTGCCGTGATTACCTCGACTTCTCAGTGGCGGCCTGTTTCACTTTGACAGAATCTTTGTTTGTTTCTTTGTTTCATTTAGTTCCTGTAAAACAGCCAAACGATCATAGATACAGAATGGTTTTCATCCGCCACTGTGCCTTCACATTTATGATCAGGTTCCCACATTCGTAAATGGAGTCAGACCTCCTAGAGAGCTTCTTGGCTGGGTGTGTATTGCCCCCTGAATCCATATAAGTGTTTGACCCCACTAACGCCCCGCCTAATACCCTAGCTGTTAAGGAATGCTCCATGCCCCAGTCCTTCCTCTCCTCTACCTAAATTCCCTCAGGATGGCGTTGGGGAGGAGTACCGCAATACTACGTCCATCCCTTCCATGGCCGCTTTGTCAGCCCGAGAGCTAAGCGTGGAGCCACAGTCAGGGTGTAACGTTGATTGCGTATCTCCTGTTATGGACTCGCAAATCTTTCTATAACAGTTTTGCGCGTCAGCCGAGTGCTGAGGCCGTACCTATAGGAAACTTGAGCAAGGATCCATTGCCACCAAAATATATTTTTAAGCCACCTCAAAATTTGAGGGGCCGCAGTGGTCCTGTTACACGACACGATCAAGTGGACAGTCTGATGCTGTCTAGCAATGGGACCTGCGCGGGTCTTGTGATGGTGTAGCCTGGCATTTGTTTGCAGATGTTGCAGTTCAAGACAAAGCCAATAGTCTGACTTCTGATCCCTGGCCACCAATAGCACTGTTACAATGAAGAAATAGTAGCTTTGACCCCTGAATGCGCGGAGCCCAAGCCCTTGTGTGTTTTAAGCATTAATTACTGCCTACTATCCATATTTGGAAATACTCTATCCCCCACTCCAGGAATCTGAGCATATGGAATGTTGTTTGCACCTAACTTGTAGGAGTATATGAGTGGAAATTTCTTAGGCACTGCTGTGCTGCCTTTGCGTGAAGCAATTACAGCCACCATATCTCACAGTCTATTCTCGTTGCTGAACGAGTGTGTGCTGCTACGGAAGCTGTGTGAACAGCCTCCTGTGTGGCTTCTACAGCCAATGAATTCCCTTCAACGTGCACACCATCACGTTGATGACTCAGCGTTTTAATCCCGTGAGTTTTTGGTAGGTCGTTTTTCAACTCCACTACCTGTTCCCATAATTTTTTGTGTTTAATTATGCCACCTTTTGCATCTTTAAACCCATTTTGTTCCCAATGGTGTAAATATTTATTATACGATTGCACACAATAAAAAGGAATCACACACAATGAGTGTGGGGAATTCTCGATCCGTATTTTACCAGTGCAAGTATCAGGGCTTTTAAAGCTACCAACCAAGCTGTGCTATTACCTAGAGGTAGTTTTTTGGTGCAATGAGGACGGAACTTGCCATCCAGCATCTGATCTTTAACAAAGGCGGCCGGTGGGGGAGACCCATCAGTGTACATTTTAAAAATTCATACTGATTTAGAGGCAAGATTTCATTTGGTAGATGATGTTCTTTTTCATATTGCAGGAATGCCTGTGTTTTTAAACTTGGATCAAATCTGGATTCAAAGTCTGATGCAGCAAAAGAATTAGCCCTTTGTATCCATTCTGGATGTAAGGCTTTGGCATTAGGAATGCTAGCCCCGGTACTGGGGTGACGACAATAATGCATCTTCCCATGAGCCAGTGCTCTTTCTTTTGCTACAGCAGTCTGAACGGTTGTCAGAATTTTTATCTGTTGAATTAAAACTCATTTCTGTGTTTGTGTACAGATGAGATTTGTATGCAATTGGTACAGTTTCACCTTCATTAAAGGTTTAATAAGTGTACCCGCATTGACCCAAAATTATACTGAGTAGCAAGTGGTGCAAGTTTACACGTGTGTGTATGTGTTTGGAAGCAATAATATCTTCCTGGAGTGAACAAAGAATATTGGTGTGTTCTTGTGTCCAGTGCTTGACTGAAAAGTCAGGTTTGAAAAAGGTCGTAGAAAGGTTTTACTCTCTCTGCGAAATCAAAAATGTATGTTCTGCCAAAATCTAGGAATTCCAGTACTGATTGGAAGTTGTTTTAATGTCTTTGGAGGCTGGAGCAGCGCACACTTTTCTAAAAAGTTAGCTGCCAGGCTTTTCCCTTCACTTGAAAACTAGTATCCCAAAAATAGGACACAGAGGTGGGCAATTTTTGATTTCTCAAAATTAAATTTGTAGCCCTCAGAGGCGAATCCCATAATAATGGTGCTCACCCTGGTCAAGTGTTTCCCCAATAGGTCGTCCGTTAGATAAATATCCTCCATATAGGACAACACTTCTTCATCAAAGTGCTTTAGCCATTCAGTAACTCTTTCAGAAAATACCCCTGAGCTGTTCTTATACCCACGGGGGAGATGACAAAAAATTGTCGCTGGGACTCTAATATACTAAATGCTGTTAGGTACCTGTTTTCAGGTGCTATAGTTTGACAGAAAAATCAATTTGAGACAACAAGTGTTGTTTTGTATTTTTCCCGCATAATGTTATTCATTAATGCGGCACTATCTGCATGTTGGACAGCATATGTCTTTGTGCAAGTGTTCAAGTGTCTGTAAATGAAAACTAGATGAAATGTATTATCATGTTTTGATAAGTGAAACAAGGGATTGTTCTTTTGTGAAGTGCATTTTTCAATGATCTCCTGGTATTCAAGTTGATCTAAGATCTCCCTCTCCTGTGTTTTTAGCTTCTTGCTTAATACAATATTGTCTTTGAGCATGTGGTGAAACTATTAATGGGATCACGTGGTGGGTTGAGGCATCATCCCATCCAGCGTGATTTTTATACAATGCTAGAGCTTGGTCTACTGCCCACTCCCGTGCATATGTATGTTTAAGGTGAACGGGAACATGGTTGCAACATGCAGGAAAAATATACTTTCTCCCTTTGGGCGCTCCCTGACGAATGCTGGTGGCTAATCTTGTTCTGCTAACAGTATGTCAAAACCCGACGATAGGTTCTTCGCAAAGAGACCTTTTACTTTCCTGTGTTTGTCCTCCTCCATGCGGAGTGTTATTTCATATAACTTGTGTGGGACATTCACCCTTTTGTCTGGTGCTTCCACCGTGATGTAATCATTCAATTTTGCTGTCCAGAAATTCCTTCAGGTTCTGGAGAGCTACTGTTACTTCTGCCTCGCTGTCTAGCATTGTCTGAGCCCATTCCCCGTTCAGAAGTTGAGTCCTTAGGATTCTGTGCATGTCTAACTTTGAGACCTGCAACTTTCTTCTTTTTAAATTGAGGTTTGGATTGTGGCTTGTCTTCTGTTTTAGAAGAGTCCTGAGCGTACTTGTCCCTGGACTGCTTGCGCTCTTCTTTGTGTGCTGGCTTTCCTTCTCTCCCTGTGTTGTTTGTCGAGAGGAATGTGTATCAGTATCCTGATACCTGTCAGGTTTCCTAATATTATCCTATTCCTAAGGTTATACCTCTTTGCAGAGGGTTCCTGTTGAGGAGACCTACCTCGGGACTGAGAATCTTTTCTGAAAAATTTTGTTTTTTATTATTATCCCACTTCTTTTAGAAGAAGTAGGTGTCTGCTTAGAATTGTCCTTCTCAGGACTGCCCATTAGCTGTGGTTTTAAAAGCTTTCCCACCCAAACTGTCCCTTCCCAGTTCTGCATATGCAGTTTCAATTATTTTGGGATGTTCTTGTGGTTGGTCTATAAGACTGACCTCTCTTAGGTGTTGGTGGATCGCCACTGAAGCTGCTTCCCCTTTAATGTTAGCTAGTATTATTGTTGATACCTGGTCGTAGTCCCCTAGTAATTTCATACCTAAGGTCAGAGCTGGTTCAGCTCCATACTTGTTCTGTATCTGTCGTAAGGCATCTGGAATTACCACTAAGGAAGGAATACCATGATTCCTGGTATATATGGCAGCAAAGACTGTACCCCAAGTGGTGCAGTCCTCTAACTGTGGTGTGATCCCCATGGGCAAGCAGAGTGTTATCATTATATGCTTTCAAATGGTGTGGAATTTGGAACTACTGCTTCTAACTGGGTAATTTTCTGAGTTACCCAGAAAGGAATCTGTTCACGTTTCGTGGGCAATTTACCCATTACTGTGTGTAATGTTTGTGGAGTGATTTTAGTAGCGGTGCTCTGTGTTGGAGCTGTGTTATTTGTAGCTACTGTGGGCTGGACACCAAGTGTCCTCATGATGAGTTGCGTCATGGCTCTGTAAGAGTTTTACCAACTCTTTGTGTTGTAAGAGCAGTGCATCTTGTGGCATTATGTCAATGTCAGGATGTGGTGTGTAGCCGGCTAATATTGGCCATCTAGCTCCTGGTCTACCTAGTAGACCGAGCCTGGTTTTATTTATTTGTTGTAGGGCGCCATTAAACCAGAAATTGTGGTCCTGGTCAGTGAGCGGAATCTTAATCTCCTCGAATGGAGTGTAGACTGCTGGGACTTTTTCATGTATGTAAGAATGAAAAGTCTGAGTTGATGCATTTACTGCTGGGAATGTAACCCAAGAATAGAACACATCTGTTTGATAATCTTCGTGTGCCTCTATTAATATCACTGTACCTCCTCGGTCTGTTAAACCATGTCTGAGGGGTTTTTGTGTGAGTGTATGACTGATTTTGGGTGCAAAATGTATAGCATTTGCTTCCTCTTCGTCATTTGAGACCTGTGTCCCAGTGACAGGAGCAGCTGTCCCGACAGACATTGTGTTGTGAAAACAAAATGTCCTAAAAAAGGGTTTTAAGATAAGGTTTTAAAAGGCACAATTGTTCGGGAACTATTTCCTTCAAGCTTGATTAACCAACAGCCAATAAATAGGAAGTTTGCCTACTCAGCTGTGGCGGAATTTTGTGCCTACCCACTCCAGACGTCTCTGGAGTTTTGTGAGTAGGGGTCTCTGAGAATAAGCATGACTGAACTACTCAGATTCTACTGTTAAATAAGTGCCAAATTCAAGTTGGGCGCCATGTAGTGTAGTTCCTATTTCCCTGATAGGTTCTGCGCATTGGAATAACATACACTATAGGCTTGGCATAGGACTGAGGTCGGTATGCCCCTATCGCGTATATTAAACTTAATTACTGGGTACCAGCTAGCTCAGAGGCCACTAGAAACTTCTTGACAACAAGAAGGGAATAGCTTCTGGCAACCACATAACATAAAACCCTGATCCCTCAGGATCGTGGAAACAATATACTACTTTTCATTCAGTCACTCATCTCAGAGAAGTACATAGAAGAAACAGTCGGGTGTGTTTACAATAAAATTTATTGCACAGTTGTTATTCTAGTACTGGTAATATGTGCTGCAACAACTGTTGGACAGTAGCAGAGAAATATGGCCAGCAGTGCAGTTAAATAAAAATGCATGGTACAGTTTTACCATTGTGTAATAGTAATGAACACATACATGAAATACAGAATGCATTAAGATAAAGCCTATACCCCTATGATGCCTAACTAGATGTACCTAAGTGTACCTAGCATGTGTGTAGGTCTTAGAGAGCCAAGAATCCCCCTAGGATTTAGTCTAACCCCATTACCTTAGTGGGACTTCATCCTGATCTCGAGCTGGACACCCCAGGATGGGTGTATGGACCTCTGCCAGCTGGAGCTGTGGCATGACGCAGGTTGCAGCGACTCAGGTCAGAGTGTCGGCATGGAAGTCTCGGTCCCCTCTGGTTTGCTTGGGCAAAGGGAGGCATATTTATACCTGATAAGTGCCTTGGAATGTTAGTATTTACGTAAAGTCGGTCAGAGGAAGACGTCAGGAATGAACCCTTAGGGAATAGTGGTTCATGCATATTTAATGAGTTCTTGGAGAAATCAATAATCCTGTGCTAGGGAAAATCCCAAGAGCTTAAGGGTCTGTTTCTAAGAACTCGTTGTGACGTAGGTTAGTCACTGTTGGACATGGAGATGACGTATTTAGGATGGACCGTCTTCTGCACCCAGAGCACACGTCAGATAAGGGACAGCCTCTGTTGCTCATTATTTTGAAGGGAGGGCTAATGTAGGTGAAAGGGCCTTTAGTGGGTGAAAGGGCCTGCCTGTCTTTGTGGCACGAAGGATTTGTGCCTCTGAAACGGCGCACCTATGTTAGGGCCTCAATCCAGCACATAACAACCCTTGTCAGCAGTATCTTTTGGGATGACACATGTCACATACTGTTGTATAAAAGACGAGACAGACTCATCAGTGTCTTTTCCAAACTTTAGAGCACCTTTTACCCATAGCAGCATGTGAATATATGGAGCACCTCTAGCTTGGTACTATTTACTCCAAAAGAAATCAGTTACTTCACCAAGAGGAGGATTAGTTTAGCTGCAGATGAAAGCCATCATCGCTTGAAACCTGTGGTTAAAATATCTGCAAACGTTTTCAGGGTCCAGCGAATAAAGTTTTCCTGGTGTCTTTAGATTGATGTCCTTTATGCTTGAGTTTTCTTCTCACAGGGATTCAAGCAGGTCATTCCATGCATACTCAGAACAGCTGAATGTTAGAAACCAAGTCGGTGCTCCAACATGCATTTCAGCTCACCATGACAATGATACCAATATTCATTGGTGCCACACTGGCATGCCATCAAATTAATCAAGTTGTATTCCAGGTTTTTATCTTTTCCTCAATCTTTGTCAACGAATTCCCTTGCTGTCTTATTTTGCAGATTCACTCCTGAATTGAGACTATGATTTACTGCATAGGATAGCCCAGACAAGTCGCTTTCAAATAGTAGATGAAATATATAGGGAATACACTGGCAAAATCTAGGATCCTCTGAGTATAGTCTAGTTTATCTGTGCTCAGCTGCTGGTATCTGTACAGGCAGGTTATCATATCTACCACCCACTCCTGTGGAAAACAGATGTGTAAAACACAGAGCTTCAAATCCTTTCTCCCACACACTCAAGGGAGCTCCTCTTGCTTTTTTCATTTGAAAAGATCAATAGCATCACCAATGATCTCTTTAGAATGGAGATATCTGAATGAGTGTCTCAGTTCCTATGCGGGGCTGTGATTCCATGTGTATGTAGGTTTGTTAGTAAATGACTGCCTCTCTTTGTGACATGTATACTTCTCTAAATGTGTCTGTAAGGGGTTACATGCAATGCCTCCTGAGTGTATTAGTGAGTATTGGGTTATTTAAGCATGTGTCCAACTGCCTCCATTGTGGCTAGATATATATCAGTTGTGCCTCTCTGTGTGTTAGTGAATGTTAGGTGTCTCTCTACTTTTCTACCTAGGAATCTCAGATTGAAGTCTGGGTGGCAGGTTAGATGCATAATTGGGCACATAGGACTCTAGGGGTGTACATACCTCACTCAATCTTCAGAGTACATTGTTATGAGCCCCAATGTACCCCAATATAAGCCTAGGTAGTTGCACGACCTTTTACCTACATTTGCCCTACCTTGCTCTACATAACGGTTCTGGCGCTGACCTTTTACCTAGTTAGGTGCTGAATAAATGTTGTGTCGTTTTCTCCGAAAACTAGCCTCATTTATTATGCATGAGGATTCTTAGTATCACGGCAGGATTACCATCTTCTGCATAACAACTGTACAAGGGTCACCACTATCGTCATCCTTGGCCGACATGCCCACAGAACCATGACACATCTAGGTAGAACCCCTGAGGGTATCTTTCGGGTATATAAGTACCACATCTTCTCTGGGCAAGTCAGAGGATAAGCTTCCATGTTGACATGAGATGCTGAAGTCCCTGCACGCAGACACTCCAGCACACAGTGGTCTGACATCCCTCGCGGGGTGTCCAACTCAAGACCAAGAGGGTGTCCTTCATTCTCTCACATCAGGTAGCGGGTTGGCTCTTTCCTAGGGGGATTCTTGGCTATACACCTACATACATGCTAGGTACACTTAGGTACATCTAGTTCGGGCTTGCATCGTAGGAGTACTCATGACTACTGCCATGTATCTACATGCCTGCATATCCACTGTTTTAGCACCATGGTAGAATTCTACCTTTTATTTAGTCTGTTGGTGCTTGTAATCATATATCCGTTTCTGTCTCACGGTTGTTGCAACACACGTATTTTATATCAGAATGATGCTGGTTTAATAAATGCTTATTGAAAACGTCCCCACAGTTTATTCTGGGTTTCTATCTGAGACCAAGTGGGCACGAGTGACTGCGCGAAAAGTACTGTACTGTTTCCACAATCCCTGAGGGATCAGTGTTGTCATATTCGATAGTTGCCAGAAACTATCCACTCCTTGGTAAGGTTGTGGGGCTTATAGTGGCACTGTGAGCTAGCTGGACTACAGACTAACATATCCTTTGGGGGTGTCTGGAATCAGTCTGGACAACAACCCCTTAGTTTATGTTGTCTAAATGCGCAGATGCTATATAGATTTGTAGGAAATACACAACGTGTTACCTTTTAAGCACATAGCACCCTGCCCTATACTCTAGCAACAGCCTACCTTAGTAGTCAGTTATATGTGGTACAAGAGGAGTGTACACCTTGTGTAGGTTTTAAGTCAGAAGACATCGCTTGTAATAAAACTGCATGCACAAACTCAAGTACAGCAGGCCCAAAACATAATGCAAGGACAACTTCTCAGCAAGGTAGAATTCAAAGTGTTAGCTCTTTAGCAGAATCACTCTGGACACCAATCCCTTAGTTTATGTTGTCTAAACGCGCAGATCCTATATAGCTTTGTAGGAACGACACGACATGGCGCCGCCAACGTTGATTTAGTTCTTATTTACCGGTCGAATCTGAGTAGTTCCGTCGTGTTTTCTCAGAGATCCCTACTCACATTTACCCAGAGACGTCTGGAGTAGGGTGACCAACCATCCGTAATTTTCACGGACTGCCCGTAAATTAGCCCTAATGTCCGTTGTCCGTGATAGGTGTGTTAACGGACAGCATTTGTTTGTAATTTTAGCCTCTCCACTAAAAAACAAATGTTAATTCCCCCAATTGTGATTCCCCAGCTGAAGAGAGGGAGTCTCCTGTGCTGCATTCCAGAGAGAGGGGCAGACAGCTAAAAAGAAAGGAGCCTTCTTAACAGAGTGTCTGCTTCCCCAAAGAAATGCAAATGTGTGCAATTAGCAAATGTTAAGGCTGTTTTGGAGCCGGTATTTCCTTGAATTGATGGAGTCACTTGAAAACTTCCTGATAACAGGCATTATCCGCTTGTTATGCGCGAGCCTATAACTGTAAGATGGCTTTGATTTGCAGTAGGCCCTGTATCCACTGTCTAACATTGGCGAAATATTCACAGGTAAAACAGATTTTCAACAAGACCTTGCTTGTCTTCTCCCTATCATCAGAAGTGCCAGCCCATTCACTCTCTGACAGACAATAGGAGAGGGCATTTTGAAAAGTTGTGGATTATCACTGCAAGGTTCACTACATTTTGTGTGAAATGCCCAGACACATACCGGCCCATTGACACATAAAAACGGAAATACATTTCTTTGAAATAATTCTCGGTAACAGACATTCCGCCAGTTATTTGTGTTGGGTGTAATTATTTTGTCCTCTGAAGTAAAGATATAGCATAAGTGCATGATACAGAAAGATTAATCGTTACCTTTGCTTAATCTCCCCACACGCTGTTTTTGCTTAACCAACCAATTATTTATTAGCTCCTAATGGCGAGGTCTGTGGGGTTACAACACCTGATAGGAAGCCTGCAAGACAGCCCTTCTATTTAATCACTGAGATGGTTCGAATGGCCAGCTATTTTAGTTCACTGAGGAACAAATGGAGTTGATTACACTATAGTGCATGTATAGTACTATGTAGAAAATAATAAATAAACGCATTGATAGAATAGTGGGGTATGAAGCCTCTTTTTCGATGTGTCTGTAAAACTGACCTTTTGTCCTTAGTTTTTGTCCTGAATTTTGACCCTTTGTCCTGAATTTTAGTCCTGAATTTTGACCCTTTGTCCTGAATTTTTTACAGTCATGTCCAGAATTTGCCTCCATGTCAGTTGGTCACCCTAGTCTGGAGTGGGGAGGGAAAATCCGCCACAGCTTAGTAGGTATACCCTATGTATTGGCTGTAGGTATATTCAAGCTTGAAGGGTTATAGTTCCCTTGTGCAAAACCTTATCTCTTTTTCCAAACTAAAAACTTCCTTGAAAAATGTCTGTCCAAGATGAGGCTGCAGCTGCATTAAATGCAAATGCAGGGGAAGCTGAACAGGAAGGTGCTATAAACATTTCAGAAAATTTCAGAAATGCACTTACTTTAAAGGTAGCAGCTTTTGGGGTCCCAGCATTAGGTGGGACTGTTACCATCATGATTGAGGCACACGAGGCATTCAGAACAGAGGTGCTCTATTCTTGGGTCGAATTCCCACCTGCAGATGCACGTACACATACATTTCATTCTTATGCTGCGGATGAAATACCAGATGAATACAATCCATACAAGGACATAGAAGTCCTGTTAACATACCAGGAACACCTAGTTTAAAGGCACCCTCCCACATACCACAGAAAAAGTGAGATTCAGTCCGCTCAGCAGAGACGGAGAGACTTGGCTGGTCCTAGCTGCTTACAAACCAAATCCAGACATTGACACATTGCCAGCAGCAGACTTACGTCCACTTTATAAAGAAATAATAAAGCAATACAGAAATCTTACACAGTTCGTTATGCAAAGATTCACACTTCAACCCCCAAGGGTCAGTCAAACAGGCCAACTAAAAGGGACTGCAACAAAAACACCCCACAAACGCTGACCATGATTATGGGAAGAATGCCCACTAAATGTGAGCAAATGCCATTCTGGATAGCACACAAATTAGCATAGCTTGAGGCAGTGTTTTCACACACAGGCCCGCAAGAAAAACATAGAATACTGACAATCTGCTTGCCAATAGGGATAGCTCCCCCGATAGAGGATTGTACCACTTGGGGTATGGTCTTCGCTGCAGTTTATACCAGAACTCATGGTACCCCTCAATAGCAGTCATACCAGAAGAATTGAAACAAATACAGAATGAGTACGGGGCAGAACCTGCCTTGGACTTAGGGATGAAATTGATAGGCAATTTTTCCCAGGTATCAACAATTATGTTAGCAAACATAAAAGGAGAGGCAGCAGCGGTGGCTATATGCCAACGCCTGAGGGAATACACTCCTGCACATCAGGAGCGAGAATTACCTAAAATTATTGAAGAAGCCTGTGCTTCACTGGGAAGAGATAATTTGGGAGCTAGACCTGTGAAACCACAGTTAATGGGTAATGCTGAAAAGGATATCTCAAAACAAGCACCCGATTCTTCCAAGAAGAAATGTGATCATAAACAATCAGAAAACAAGCAGAATGCATTAAAAGCACGGGGTGGGTCTCCTCAGCAGGAGTCCTCAGACAGGAAATATAACCTTAGAAACTATGACAATATTAAAAAACCCGACAGGTATCAGGATACTGATACACATTCCTCTCGTTCCATTCAGAGTTTATCAAAAAACTCTGAGAGGGAAACACTGTCAGAATGCAGATCAGAAGAGTGAGTCAAGCCAAGAGACACTTAAGACTACATTATCAAACAAGAAGATAAACCCAAAAGTAAACCTCAATTTAAAAAGAAAAAGGTAGCTGGCCTTAAAATAAGAAATGCCCAGGCTGCTGAGGACTCAACTTCTGAACAGGAAATGGGCTCTGATGATGCTAGACAGCGCAGCAGAAGTAACAATAGCTCACCAGAACCTGATGAAATTTCTAGTGACAGCAGCATTGAATGAACATATCACGGTGGAAACACCTGATACAAGGGTAAGCGTCCAGCATCAGTTACATGAAATAACTCTCCGAATGGAGGGGGACATACCGAGAAAAGTGAAAGGTCTCTTTTGGGAGAACTTGACTCATGGATACGGTATCCTTTTGGCTGAAAAAGATTGGCTACCTGAGTTTGTTATGGACTGCCAAAAGGAGAAACTGTAATATTGCCAGCTTTCTCCGACCTCGTTCCAGAGTCACTAAAACATTCATACGGGCAGGAGTGGGCGGTAGCTCTAGCTCCTGCATTATACCACGATCATGTAGGGTGGGATGTTGAGTCACCTCACCATGAAATCCCAGTAAAAACTACTCCAAAGAGGCAGTACCCTATAAAACATGACGCGAAAAAACAGGTCAGGGAGATCTTACATCAACTTGAACACCAAGGTGTAATTGAGAATTGCACCTCTTCCATGAATAATCTTTTTTTCCCGTAATGAAACCTCTAGTTTTAGACTACAGGCGTTTGAACACATGCACGAAAACATTTGCAGTACAAAATGCACACAGTGCCACATTAATGAATAACATTGTGTGGAAGAAATACAAAACAACATAGATATCTCAAATAGATTCTTTTGCCAAAATATAGCGCCTGAAAGCAGATATTTGACAGCATTTTTGGCCCTCGGCTCTCACCGCCAATTCTGTAGATTGCCCCAAGGGTATAAGAATAGCCCCAGGTTGTTTTCAGCAAGAGTATCAGAGTTACTTCAGAATTTTGATGAGGAGGCATTGTTCTATGTAGATGATATTTATCTAAAGGATGATGAATTATTGGATCATTTGACCAGGGTGAACAACATAATTCTGGGGTTCGCCTCTGAGGGCCATAAATTTCATTTAAAAAAATCAAAAACCTCAATGTCCTATTTTTAGGATATGAACTCTCAAGTGAAGGGAAAAGCCTAGCAGCTAAATTTTTTTAAATATGTGCGCTGATCCAACCTCCAAAATCTACAGTCCATTTTAGGATTCCTAAATTTTGGCAGAACATACGTTTTTGGATTATACAGAAAAAGTAAAACCTTTCTACAATTTAATAAGACCTGATTTCTTAGTTCGACATTGTACACAGGAACACACAGAAATTCTCAGTTCCTTACAAGCTGATATGATAGCTTCCAAACACTTACACACAAGAGTAAACACCGCGAATTTGGTGATCCGTGTAATCGTGGGTCAATCCGGATACACTTACCTAACCTACAATGAAGGCGAAACTGTACCCATTGCATACAAATCTCATTTGTACACAAACGTTGAAATGCGTTTTGCATCAACTGAAAAAATACTGACAGCAGTACAGACTGCTGTAGTGAGAGAAAGAGCAAAAGCTCAGGGGAAATGTATAATTGTCGTAACTCCAGCACTGACCTTAAAGGCCATTACAAAAGCAAGCGTTCCAAACGCAAAAGCATTACATCCACGATGGATACAATGGGCTAATTCTCTCACTACAACAGATGTAGACTACAAATTAGATTCTACATTAAAAACGCAAGCATTCCTGCAGTGCGAACAAGAACATCCTCTACCAAATGAAATAATGCCTCTACCCCAGTATGAATACATAATTTACACTGACGGCCTGCTCAGTCTGCCGTAGGCAGTAAACAGCAATACAGCGCAGCATGTGTGATTGTAAAGGGGCGTATGCGGGATGGTAAGTTCCGTCCTAGCAATATGCAGACGCAGTCTCTAGGAGATTGTATGGCGCAGCTGGCAGAGCTAAAAGCCCTGATACTGGCACTAAAAAATATGGATCGAGAATTCCCCACACTAATTGTGTGTGATTCATTTTACTGTGTCCAGTCATATAACAAATATCTTCACAATTGGGGCCAGAATGGGTTTAGAGATTCTAAAGGTTGCACAATAAAGCACAAGTTGCTTTGGGAATAATTGGCAGAGTTGAAAAAAGGCTTGCCACAGGCTCACATGATTCATACGCTGAGTAGTCAGCGTGTTGGCGTGCACGTTGAAGGGAATTCATTGGCTGATGAAGCCGCCAAGGCAACAGTGAGAACTGCTCCCGTTGCTGAAATCATTCGTTCTAGTACGAGGATAGGCGGACAGATAATGGTAGCTATCAACGCTACTCGTAATAACAGCTCAGCCTTGCCAAAAGGTTTTCCACTCAAGTACACCTACAAATTAGATGTGCAAATTATTCTGTATGCTCAAATTCCAGGAGTGAGGGATAGAGTAATACCAAACATGGATCGCTGATTAGGTTTAATTCTAGCTACACACGTGGGTCTGGGTTCAGCACCTGCAGGTATTACTGCAAAGGTTTCACTACTGAAACAACGTTATTGGTGGCCAGGTCTTACCAAACAAACCAAGGGCTTTGTCCTTAAGTGCGACATCTGTCAGCTGATGAAGTGTTCCATGGTAGCACGTCCGCCACAAACACCAATACTGATATCAGGCAGACCTCTTGCATGTGTCTATTTGAGCTTACAAGTACATCTTGGTGGCAGTGGATTCATGCTCTAGATTCCCGTCAGTTTTACCCCAGCGCTCCGCTGACGCTCGAACTGTTATAAAGGATTTGAGAGCCTTTACAGGGACATATGCAATTGGCACATTACATTCTGACCATGGCCCTGCGTTTAGCTCGTGGGCTTACAAAGAAGCCATGGAAAGTGTGGGTGTTGCATTGTGGTACTCCTCTCCGTATAATCCAGAGGGAAATTCGATTGTGGAAAGAAAAAACAGGGATTTAAAGCAATCCTTAACAGCGAGGGTATTAGGTTCGGGTGGCAGTTGGGTCAATCACCTATATGGGGTCCAGAGAGAACTTAATAACATGCAAGAAGTTCCCTAGGAGGCTGTACTCCATATGAGATCCTGTTTGGGACAAGAATGTGGGTACCCGACCTCAATTGTGGCAGCACAGTGGCGGATGAAAAAGCATTTGACATCAATGATCGTTTGGCTGTTTTACAGGAACTCAATGAATTCCGGGCATTACAAAAGAACGTCCAAATAAAACGCACCACCACTGGGGAAGTGAAAGCTGTTCGGCAAGACCTGCTTGGGTACCAAAGATCGGGGACCTGGTCAGGGAAAAGATTGTGGACAAAAAAGAATTTGGGCCTGCTGACAGAGCACCTGTACCTGTCCAAGCTATTGAAGGAACAAGAACAGTACTTCTACCACCTCTTGCCGGAAAGAAAGAAAAGAGATTTGTCTCAATTGATCTGATCAAACCACACTATGTGGCTGATACTGAATATCAGGCCGCATGGGCTCCTGGGTAACCGCCGATCTCCTCTCGCTACCATAGAGGAAGTTCAGACAGAAAGACTAATATGGTTTGGAGAGTCTACTCTACGAAGTAATGGAGTTTCCAACAATGGAATGGAACTCATACCTATTGAAATTGAACAGCTACAAAACACATATGAAACACAGATCTCAATTTGGCCTAATACTGACAGATATGTATAAAAATTCCTTCACAGGAGACATCTGCCAGTTCAACAAAACCTGCTGAGCTACCAAAGATAGATCGAACAGCGTCTGGCTACGTCATCGATTTTGATACCTTTTCTCTGGATCTGAGTGAACCTAAGTCACCGCCAGCTTCTGTTTCCCACAAAGAAAAAATATATGATATCTTCCTTTTGATGAAAAAGACTTACTTTCTTTCTCCCTGGCTACAGCCTTGGTTTGCCATTGGTCTACTGTTCCTAGTCCTCTGGATAGGTGTAGTGACTGTCTTTTTCTTGCTCCTGAATGGATATTATCTCCCAGACCGCTCCGCAGTACAACATGTAACTTGGTCCTGAAACCAGATGCATCCTCTCATCGTGAACAAAGAGACCTGTCCTTTTTGAACATTACAGCAGTTTCGGTTCCTGAAGGAATAGTTTGGGATAGGGTTTCATATGATGTATCTGGTCCCACTGAACTTTTGAAAATACTACATTTGTTTAAAATTTCCTTGAATGATATCATCACCTCCAGTACTTTCTCTGATGATTGGGACTTTGAAACGGTAAATAGTATGCTGTCTGATTTTGAACAATATGCTGCATTCTCTAATAATGAATTGAATGATGATACATCTGATTTTGACACACTGTATCATTACCAACATTATGGTTATCATTTCTTGCCTAAAGCATGTATCCCACCTAATGTTTTTGCTTACCACCAATGGGAACACTGCCAAACACCGCCAAAAGGCAGTTCACAAACGTTTGCAGAAAAGTTTCCTTATTTTTCTGGGTTTAACACATCAGACCTGCGCTCATATTATTTTAAACTTGCACCTACACCTGCAAAGAAGAATATGCTTACTAACAAGAAACAGATATACTCTGCATCCTTTATCTCCCAACTGTCTGAACAGGGTTTTGACTTATGAATAGACACAAAATCAGTCTGCAGGACTAAAGAATGGCAAGTTACTGAGGCTTTATTTAGAGTATGCCTCATACCACAGCAAAATATTTTCCTGAAAAACTCAGTGCAACAGACTTCCTGTCTTGGGTTAGCCAAGATCAAATATTTTAACATACCTCGGATTCCCTCACCTACACACTTTGAGGGATGGCAGAATTACACACAACATAGTGAGGATACACTTAATGACATTCTACATGATGGTTCATACAATTCATCAGACCCTTAATTGGAAGGGATGGTTGGTTTGGCTATACAGACATAAATAGGTGTCAGTCAAGACTCAGGGGTACCACCGAAGGGTTTAGTATCCATAGGTCTGACCAACGCTTCATACACAGAGAACACCCAGGGGTAGTGACATCCTACAGTGTTGGGAAGTTGTGCCTAGAGTGGCTAAAAACCTCAACACTGTCCCAGGTGAAACAACACTTGTTCTTACTCTCAGACAACATGGATCTTAGGGATTTTCTGTTAGGTCCCCAGAAGCTACGTCAGAAATGCTTCTTATATGCTATTTATAATGAAGTATGGAAAATCTCTCAACAGGAAGCTGCAGAGAGATTGCGTGAGATTGACAGGGTTAACCTAGAAAAGGCTTTGTCAGTTGTCGACAATGGCATGACCGACAATGGAATGACCACACTAACATCCAGGATGTATTCACTGGGCAACAATGTGTCTTCTGCAATAGATATAATAGAACAGGATTTGTCTATTCTACAGCACGGACAGTTGCAATTGTGATCCATTATATTATTGAGCTAGACACTACAATCATTGCACTCTGGTCACGTGCCCTGGCGATATATAAATAGTAAGCCTCTGTTTTCAGCATACAATCTGACCGAAAGACAGACGACAATGGCACGAAGGGATGCAAAATATACAATGCTGCACATTGAAAAATTGGACCAATTACCTTTCCCCGTGGCTGAGTCGCCCTCCACAGAATAGTTTATCCATGGCTACATTACACTGCCAGTCCCGACATTCCAATTTTAATACTGTCTACAGTATCACTAAGTAGGCAGGTATGAAGCATTGGGTAGGGAATATATACATGAATCTTGGGAAATTACCGTACAGATTTAGATGCAGGAATGGGGACACTGAAGTCTTTCTCTGTCGTTCGGACTGTGAGAATCCATGAAGTGGGTTTCTAATTTGTCAGGAGGATATTATGTTTCGGTCGCAAACCTATCATGTCACTTAAAAGGATCCCCAGCTGCCGTGATTCATCCGGTGTTCAAACTGCTCTCGAATGGGAGTTATTTGATATTGAATGAGCAAGGTTGTTGTGGGATGCTGGCAGGTAATGCATATCTGGTCACAGTAAGTTCCAGGGTTACTTGTTGTATGCAAGTATTGTTTCCACCGACCCACACAGTCAGACAGGCGCCGCTATGGCCTTCGTTGAATGTTTCCTTTATACACTTTGATTCGCTGAGCAGACTAAAAGCCATGCTTTTACAGAGGATGTGGCTTTAACCTCAGCCCGAGAGACTTTTGATCTTCAGCTGAGATACAGGCTCTAGTCCAAGCTAACTTCCCGCTCCATTTCAGGGAAATGGTACATTGTAACTTTAACATGTCTGATACGAGTGGGATAGTACACCTATTTAAGAGCATATGTTCTGGGCTATTAAGCACCTTTCAGACGAGCTTCGGAGTTATTCCATCATTGATACACTCCTTATCGGGAAGCGTTTTTGGGAGGCTTCCGCTGGTACTACTCCTTGTAGTGGGTATCCTGGTTTTAATTTTCCTGCTACGCAATGGACGTCCCAGCCTCTGAAGGGATGGAAAAAGCACTCCTAGTGCGACGTTGCTGTGAACGCATGTAACTCCATCTGGGCACACCTCTGCTTCAGGAGCAAAGCGAGCATTGGTTCCTATTGTTCAGATCAGTCTGGTTTGACTGCGTCTTGCCTGTACTCCGCTGCCTATTCTGCGGATATGAATGCGTGTTGGACAACACTTCCATTGGTTGCGCCTCCGGACGTGGATGTACTTTTGGACGCATTAAAGGCCCACGTAGTGCAGTATCCTCAGTGTATTCCAATGTTGATGTCGGCATTCTTAGAGCCACCACAGATTGCTTCAGCTCCTGTTGGAATGGACACCGGCTCTGCATCAGGCTCACAGGCATGGAGTGCTTCCTCAGTGGCCGCTGTCGGAACGTGAGAAGATCACCTTTTCTCCATTGACCTGATCCATGAGGTGTTACAGGGACCGTTGTCTGCAAAGGAAAGCAGCAGTGATGTTGCGTCTCCCACACACGACACATAAACATTTGGCTCTCCATGTGATGGGAACAATTCGGCCTTTTTCAACAACAACCCAAATTGGAATTCAAAAACATAATTTTTGTTTTATTTTTCCTCTCTTGCTCTTACTTAGCACTATGGCTTTCGGCGTGCTCAGTTGGTCTAGCAATTAGAGGACTTATAGACCTTTTTTAACTTTTGCATCGTTTTTAACACATACCATGTTTTTAGACGTTTTATGCTCATATTTTAGCTTTTATGCTTTGTGGCATGTTTTAGCATTTGTTAGTTTGTCGTCCAGTCGGATGAGGAGTGGGTGTTACGAACCCCAATGTACCCCAATTTAGGCCTAGGTAGTTGCATGACCTTTTACCTACATTTATCCTACCTTGCTCTACATAACGGTTCTGGCACTGACCTTTTACCTAGTTAGGTGGCGAATTAATGTTGTGTGGTTCTCCGAAAATTAGCCTAATTTATTATGCATGAGGATTCTTAGTATCACAGCAGGATTACCATCTTCTGCATAATAACGCTGTACAAGGGTCACCACTATCGTCATCCTTGGCCGACATGCCCACAGTACCATGACACATCTAGGTAGAACCCCTGAGAGTACCTTTCGGGTATATAATTACCACATCTTCACTTGGCAAGCCAGAGGAGAAGCTTCCATGCTGACATGAGATGCTGAAGTCCCTGCACGGAGACACTCCAGCGCGCAGTGGTCTGACATCCCTCGGGGGGTGTCCAACTCGAGACCAAGATGGGGTCCTTCATTCTCTCACATCAGGTAACGGGGTTGGCTATTTCCTAGGGGGATTCTTGCTACATCTAGTTAGGGCTTGCATCGTAGGAGTACTCATGATTACTGCCATGATTTTGTCTATATGCCTGCATATATCCACTGTTTTAGCACCATGGTAGAATTCTACCTTCTATTTACTCTGTTGGTGCTTGTAATCGTATATATCTGTTTCTGTCTCATGGTTGTTGCAGCACACGTATTTTACACTAGAATGACGCTAGTTCAATTAATACTTATTGAAAACATCCCCACCGTTTATTCTGTGTTTCTCTCTGAGACCAAGTGGGCACGAGTGACTGAGCAAAGAGTACTGTACTGTTTCCACGATCCCTGAGGGATCAGGGTTGTCATGTTTGATAGTTGCCAGAAACTATTCGCTCCTTGGTAAGGTTGTGGGGCTTATAGTGGCACTGTGAGCTAGCTGGTCTACATATTGACAGATACTTGGGTTTGCCTAATGTGGACATTAAATGGATTGGCCAGAGAGGGTTAAAGCTTCATCAATTGCTGCCTTTGGTTAAAATCAGTGTGGATTCCCAACCCCCTAACCTTGTGATTGTGCACTGTGGTGGCAATGATTTAGGCACACTGAATATGGTAGGACCGGAAATCCTAATGAAGGATGCCTTTGCAGAATTAATTAATCGTTTCCCTTACACTGTCTTGGTAGACTCCAACATATGCCAAAGGCAGAAATTGGAAGTGGTCTATCAATTCTGTCCACAAATTGACAAAGCCAGGAAACATGTTTATAAAACTGTTTCTGCATTTCCCAGAGACCATAACTTAGGCTCTATCTACAACAACAACCTGTGTTTTGGCATGTATGGAATCTATAGAAGTGATAGAGTTCACTTTACAGATGAAGGCAATAGGGTGTTCCTAAGCAACCTGAAACTCTGCATCAGGACTTATGTGTAGCTGTCATATACACACAATCAACACAAAGGCTCTTGTCAGAGCCAGCGTAGTGCCCAAAATCTTGTTCATTTTCTTTATAAATACCTTTTTATTCAATTATTGACAATATTCGCAATGATGTGGCAAAGATCTGAAATAAGTTGTGAAAACAAAAAACAAAAGCAGACATTAAATAGCCACCAGCATATTCAAAATGTATACATAAAAAAATTATTCTAACCATCACACTACATACATTACTATTTAAATAACTCTAAAAACATGTATAACTCTCTCAAAGTGCCTCTCACAACGTATATGACTGTTTGAGTAGCAACTCTGACTGGGAACATGAGTGTGTAAGTGGGCCTGTGACTGGGTGCATGAGTGTCTGCATGCATCTAAGAGTTGGTGTGTCACTGTCTGAATGGGTATCTGAGTGCATGTCTGAGTCTCTTAGTGGCTCTGTGAGTGGGTGCATCAGTTTCTAAATGCATCTTTGAGTGGTTGCCTCAGTCTCTGAATGAATCTGTGAGTGAGTGCATCAGTCTCTGAGTGGGTCTGTGACGGGGTGGATTAGAGTCTGAGTAGGAGTGTGAGTGGGTGCTTGGGTCTCTGAGTAGGTCTCTGAGTGAATGTCTGATTGAGTCTTTAAGTGGGTCTGTCAGTGGGTGCATCAGTTTCTGAGTGGGTCTGAGAATGGGTATCTGAGTCTCTGAGTGGGTCTGTAAGTGAGTGCATCAGTGTCTTAGTGGGTTTGACAGTGGGGGTGTCAGTGTCTCAGTGTGTCTGAGTGGGTACGTCAGTGTCTGAGTGGATCGGTTACTGGCTACATGAGTCTTTCAGTGAGTCTGTGAGTGGGTGAATGAGTCTCTGAGTGGGTCTGTGAGTGGGTGTGTCAGTGTCTGAGGGACTCTGTGACTAGGTGCGTTAGTGTCTGAGTGGATCTGTGAGTGGGTGCATAAGTCTCTGAGTGGGTGTGTGAGCAGGTAGATGAGGCTCGGACTAGGTCTTTGACTGGGTGTCTCTCTCATTCAGTGTGTATATGAGTGGGAGAATCAATGTCTGAGTGAGTCTGTTAGTGGGTGCATAAATGTCTCAGTGTGTTTGTGAGTGAATGCATTAGTGTTTGAATATCTCACAGCAATATTTTTTTTGACACAGATATTTGTGAATTTGTTGCAACATTACACAGGGGGCCACACAGTGAGTTGCGGCGACTTCGTGAATATTGGGTGCGGGAAACAAAATCCCAATTTTAGGTAAATAGCTTGTTTCATTAACTCCACTCTATTTGAAACATGGGGTCAGGGTACTTCTACTCTGACCAGTTAAACCTATTTTAGCTTTCAATTTCAGCAACCGGGGACCATCTCCCGTTACAGAAAATGGTGGCTGCAGCTCTCTCCTCAGATTGCAGCCAGCCAATCACGGCATTCCTGTTGGGGCGTGCATTCGCAATTAATAGCCGATGTCAATAAAGTTGCTTGAAAAGCGAGTGCGTCTCCAAGCGTAAGGCAAAACTGATAGTGATGTATAACGGCGGCCTCGTCATGGAGACGCACCACCATAATTATGCTGGGTCTGTGGTGGCCTGGGATATATGTTTGCCACACATGGAGCATTCAAGCTGAATATCGGCAATATCGAAATACACGGCAGGATTCGAACCCACTGGGGTAAGGTCGTGCAGAACTATTGCATCCATAATGCTGTATAAACTTAATTGCCCACTGGGGACAGGATGCTTGTTTGACTAATGGATGAGTCCTGCAACTATTGCCATAAAAAATGCCACAATAACTTACCTGTGAACAAGGGCTTTGTTAGCCCGAAACGCGTCAGGAACTAAAAAGTCATTTAAATTGTTTGGATTCACCGGATGTATTTCACCCGATGTCAATAAAGTTGCTTAAAAAGCGAGTGCGTCTCCAAGCTTAAGGCAAAACTGATGGTGATGTATAACGGCGGCCTCGTCGTGGAGACGCACCACTGTAATTGTGCTGGGTCTGTGGTGGCCTGGGATATATGTTTGCCACACATGGAGCATTCAACCTGATCATCGGCAATATCGAAATACACAGCAGGATTCGAACCCAATGGGGTAAAGACATGCAGAACTATCGCATCCATAATGCCATATAAACTTCATTGCCCACTGGGGACAGGATGCTTTGTCCCCATTTGAGATGTCATCAGTGATGTCACTGACCATGTCATGAGTGATGTAATATGTGACGTCATCAGCAGTGCATTGCGGGGGCACGAGTTATAGTTAGCTGAACTAACTATAACGGGGGAATTTCTATGGTTTTGTACGAGTGAAATGTCCAACTAACTATAACTGTCCCTAAAACCTATGGTTTTTTTCAGTGAATTTCAAAGGTTTTTAAATGCTAATTTCTAACTATAACGTGTCTGAAACCTATGGTTTTTTCAGTGAATTTCAAAGGTTTTTTAAATGCTAATTTCTAACTATAATGTGCCTGAAACCTATGGTTTTTTCAGTGAATTTCAAAGGTTTTTTAAATGCTAATTTCTAACTATAACGCCCCTAAAACCTATGGTTTTTTCAGTGAATTTCAAAGGTTTTGTAAATGACAATTTTTTAATGTATTAATTGTTATATTTATTTTTTTGATACTGATTTACTACATTTTTTAAAACTATTTATTTTAAGATATTTTATTTATTAAATTACATTGTAATTACATTATACATTACATTACAAAATATACTTTCTCAGAATGAATTACTTTAGTTTAAATACTTTGCAAATAGGCAATAGAGTTTTAAGTACAGTAGTTACAGTTGTTGCAATGGGCAACACAATTTCAAACACAATGCAACATTGAGCTCAATGTGAATTTCTAGTTAAATGCAATTAGTTACTTTATGGATTACTTTTCTAACCACAGGACTGGATCCTAGATTCAGTCCTGGGACATCTCCTGTAAACAGTTGAGTAAAAGCGTTTTGGTTACAGTAGTGATTTTTAAGGAATATTATTGTATTTTAAAACTTGACACAGAAACTTTTTCACATAGAATCACCAATGTTATCCTACGGGAGGAAATTCACTTAGCAGGTAAGTAGTGTTATCGTTACTTTTTCTTACTCAGTGGTGGATCCTGGATCCCGCACTGGTGCATCTCCTGTAAACAGTTGAAATAATGCGTTTAAGTCATACAGGCGATTTTTAAGGAATATTTGTAGTTTGTGAAATTCGACACTTTGAAACTTTTCTGCGGAAAACCAGACAATGGATTCCAATGGAAGGAAATACAAGTTACTGGTAAGTACGGTTAGAATTACTTATCAGGGTCAGTGCTGGGCTAAAAGATGCAGCACTGGGTTCTCTACTGATAACAGGTGAGTAAATCGGAATTCGTAGTTCGGCTGATTTTAGAGGAATATTATAAAGTTCCAAAACTCCACACTTAGAAGAATTTCTGCTGCTGACATGCAGCTCCCCATGTGGAAAAGCAATCTGCTTTGCTTCATTGAATTTCTGCTGCTGACATGCAGCTCCCCATGTGGAAAAGCAATCTGCTTTGCTTCATTGAAGCGAGAGCAGGTTTCCCTGCTCTCCCTTCAATGAAGCAAAGCAGTTTGCAATGGCAGGACGGGAGCCGCGGAGGCTCCCGTCCTGCCATTGCAAACTACAGTGTCCCGGGGGTAGGCACCGGGACACTGCAGGAGCCGGCCCTGGGGGTGGCGGTCCCCTGGGCCATCAATGGCTCCAGGAGGGGGCCGCGCGGCCCCCTCCCATGTCTTTAAAGCCCCGGGGAGGTGGTGATCCCCGGGACTCGGGGGTCCGTTACGGACCCCCGCATTTGACTATTAGTGCCCCGGGGAGGTGGCGGTCCCCGGGGCATGTGGGGGCTCGAGCCCCCACACAGGAAATGTTTAAAAAAAAAAAAAAGAAGCCCCGGGAGGTGGTGGTCCCCGGGGCTGCGGGAGGCCGAGTGCCCTCCCGCAACATTTTGATTAGAAAGCCCTGGGGGGTGGCGGTCCCCGGGGCTTGGGGGGCCTTAGAGGCCCCCCCATTAACTATAAACCCACCCCCCGCATGCCCCCGGGGGCAAAATAACATCGAAGCGCGGGAGACCGCGCTTCGATTTTTTTTTTTTTACGGCGGGATTCGCGCACCCTAAGCGCATCCCGCCGATTTCTTTTCTTCAAAAAATGCTTTTTTCTGCCCAGGGGGTCCTCGTGGGACCCCCTGAGCAGACCTAGGGGGTCAGGGTGTTTCTACCCTGCCCCCTTTGTGCGTTTGCGCACTTGTGATTTTTTTTTTTATTGGCGGGATCCGCGCACCCTAAGCGCATCCCGCCGATTTTTTAAAAGAAAAAAATGCTTTTTTCTGCCCAGGGGGTCCTTGTGGGACCCCTGAGCAGACCTAGGGGGTCAGGGTGTTTCTACCCTGCCCCCTTTGTGCGTTTTGCGCACTTGTTTCTGTCCCTCGGTTCTACTGAGGGACAAAATGGCTACCAACACTTCCTGATTTGGAGTGTTGACAGCCAATTAGCATGCAGCTCGTGATCGGGAGGGTGCGCGAATCCGACGCGGCCATAGATATATATGTGATTTTCATTTTGATTTTCACAGGAACTACTGAACGGATTTACACCATTTAACAAAAAGGGTTCTTTCTGAACCAAGAACTACCTCTTTGCCAAATTTGGTGTAATTCCGTTCAGCAGTTCGGGCTGTTGCCGTGGCTAAAGTTTCCTATGGGAAAATAAATGGGGAAAACACGTTTTGGGACCCCCCTTTTTTCTCGGCCCCCGCTAGACGAATCACCCCGAAACTTTCAGGGTAGGAGCGGACCGGAGCGGGCCATAAAGTTTGAAAATTTTGCGAAGATTCGTCAACCGACGCAAGAGTTATTTCAAATAGAATGTCGCGGATTTCCTATGGAAAATAGGTCCTAACTATAACTATCTACTGGCGACCGCCAGTAGATAATATATATATATATATATATATATATATATATATATATATATATATATACACACACACACACACACATATATTTGTGTATATATATATTTATATGTGTGTATACCAATGTGTGTATACCAATCCTCACCAAGTGGTGATCAGGATTGTCAGGATCGTGTTTCCATAGCCCTGTTTGACGAACGTCCGACATAACTTTCCAAAAATGTGCTACTTTTGAACTAGTTTCTTTGCGCATGGGAGATTTTTGAGGTGATCCATCAAGCGGGGGCCGAGAAAAAGGGCGGGTCCGTAAATGCACTTTCCCCTTTCATTTTTCCATAGGAACTTTAGACACAGCTACAGGCCAAACTGCTAAACGAATTAACACCAAATTTGTCAGAAAGAGTGCTTTTTGTGTTTTGATCCAAATCCGTTCACTAGTTTTGGAGAAATTAGGGTAAAAAAAATTGCATATATCACAACGTGAAGGATCCGCGGAGCCGACAGATCTCAAACTGAGATCAAATTCGCTGCCAATACCTCAACCAGGAAGTGGTGGCAGCCATCTTAGGACTCGGGACTCGGTCCCAAGTCCTAGAAAGAGTGCAAAAATAAGACATTGGGGGCAGAGTACGGATACTTTAAAAAAATATTTTGCAGCAAATTCTCAGAGGAGTCTCAAACCCATGGCAATACTTTTTTTAAAAAGCGCATTTAGAAAAAACAACCCACCTCCCCCGGGTGGGCCAGAGTCAGGGGGGCCCAAGGGATGTTTTAGGGGGAAGGGGCCATGTGGCCCTCCGGCGTAAGCCTCAACGATGCCTTGGGGACCCAATCCCCCGGTGCCATCTTTTAAAATAAAAGGGAGGGGCCATGCAGCTACCATTCCTGGGTCAGGAGAGGCCCCGGAAACCCATCCCGTAGGGCTGTCTTTCAAATAAAGGGGAGGGAAGACACATGGCCACCCTACCTGAGCTATACAATGGCCCTAGGGCCCTCATCCCCCAGGGGTCGGCTCAGTAATGGTGTCTAGGGGTCCCCAATCCCTGGGACACTGTTTGTTTCCCTGCCTGCATGCACAGCAGGGAAAATGTAAAGTTATCCCACTGGGCACAAAGCTGCTCCCACCCAGTGGGAGAATAAAACACTTCCCTGCTATGGCAGGGAAATGCTTTGCTTGCTCCCACTTGTGGGAGAAATAGAAAACTGCTCCCACATGGTTGGAGCTAAGTCCTGGGTTCCCCATGCAGCATCCAACAATGTGCACACTGTGAGGTGCACTGGGTGAGCACTAGGGCACCCACAAAAAAAAGTGATGGGATAAATTGTGGCATGCCCAGGATATATATAAAAAAGAAAATGCCGGAGCAGCCGAGTAAGCCCTGGGCTCCCCCCGTAGCCCCCAAAAATAAATAATGGTCTGGGGTGCCCCAGGTGGGTGCTAGGGCACCCCACTTTTAAAAAAATAAACAGGACTAGTTGTGACGTGCCTCAGGGTGGGCACCGCAGCATGCCACAACAAACAAAAACATGCCAGCTCGTGCAGGAGCACGGAGCAGACGCAGCTGCCAGGGGGCCTGTAGCCCCCAACAGGGAAACTAGTTGTGACATGCCCCGGGTGGGCCCTGGGGCACAACATTATATAATTAAACAAAAAATAACAGTGCTGGGTCCGGCAGGAGCCGGCAGCGCAGCTGGAGCCGTGGTGCTAACCCTGCAGCCCCTTATTAACAGAAAACAGTGGGTTCTCCAGGTGGGACCATGACACCCAGAAACAAAATTAAAAAACTTGAAAAAGTGAATAATAAATGAGCAGCCACAGCAGCTCATTTATTATTCATTGCTCCTTCAAAGTATGCACCATAATGCCCTGGGGGGGCTATTTAGACATATTTTGTTTTTGGTGAGGTCCCTAGAAGGGACAGGGACATCACCAACATTTTCTTTAATGTTATGGGAGGCTGTAGGGAATTCTGCAGCCTCCCAGCAGGACCAAAAAAAGTGTAAGTCTCATGGGTCATTGAAACCATGACCCAGGAGAAGTTACCATATTCTTTAAAAGCTTTTTTCAGGTTAGAGCTTTCGCTCTACTTCTGGGATTGCTTTGCCATCTAGGGGCTTGTTGTATGGTTGTGGTTTATGTGATACAGTGTATCCCATAAACTACAGGCCTTTCTGTGGTTGTTTTTATGATGCATTTCTTGGTGTGTAAAATGTTCAAAAGTAGAAGTCGACATATTGTTTGTTTTGTTCATATATCTCTGAATCCTTATTGTCACATTTTCATCCCAAAAATGTAATAATAATAACTATATGAAAGAAAGAGTCACAGACATGTAGTTAAATAAAGCTTCATTAAATAGTGTATGCAGTATTAAAAAATACATTTGCTTAAAATTATTGCTAATTTTGGGAGAAAGGTGATAGATCTGCTTTATATATAGAGGGTTGGGTAGGGAAAGATGAGGGTTTACTGCAGGTCCTGGCCTCAGGTCAGGCCCAGTGGCCAAACCCCCACTGCACAGCGGAGGATTGGTTTTATGTATGGTAATAAAATATTCCTTTACATTAAAAAAACCCTAGAAATTCATTGACAAAAATAAAGGTTAAAGTAATGTAATAGGTGAAATGTTCAGTAACAATGTAACATTTTAAACTCTAACAACCACAGTAATTCACCATGTACAGTTTTCTCAAGCAACTATAACGCGTGCCCCAAGATAACTATAAGTCGCTTTCGCACCATGCACTGCTAATTTCCCCACATATTACATTAGTCATGACATCTTCTATGAAATAATTGATAATATCGCTGTAACATTTGCAATTAAATTATTGATGAGAAAACTGTGCCTGGTGGGGGCGCGAGTTATAGTTACCTTAGGGCTTGAGTTATAGTTACTTGAGATAACTATACCTATAGCTGCTGAATTTGTACAGTTCCCTGTTACAATGTTACTGAACATTTCACCTAACTATAGCGTTACTTTAACCTTTGCTTCTTTCAGTGAATACAGTGAATGTTTTGCATCAAAATCAATACAGACTTAGGAGCAGGCAGCAGCTCCGGCACCACTGGGGCTCTACACAAGGACCCCTGGCTACCGAATGCAGTGGTTGTCCCAGATCGGCACTGGGGTACCCGCACTAGTATTTCAGTGTGCATCAGTCCGGGTGGATGGGGTCCATAGGAACTGATGTTAAATTAAATTGACTTATTTTAATTTTTATAAAATGTATATGCATATAATTTAGATGCATTTAATTTATTTCAATGATTAAAAAATTATATATAAATTAAATGTAAATATTTTTTTATTCTAAACAATGTTTTTTAAAATGCAAACATTAATGTACCTTTTCTCAATAATTAAATTATTATAAATTCATTCTATACATAACTTTAAATACTTTTTACCACCTAATAAATAAATACACATTTTATACTTGGATTGTTATGTTTAAATCTTAAGAAAAATATTTTCTTTCTATAGCTGTCATAGCTGTATTAGATCATTAAAACAAATAATTGTAAAGGCACATTCTCACATCAAAAATATAAAAACAATATATAGCAAATCCAGGTAGATGTAATGAATATAAAATGAGTTATAAATAGATATCAAGCAATCTAGAACAATAAAGACTGTTTGCGCCAAAGAGCAAATTATAGAAAGTGTCAAAACAAACGCATACCTCATGTGTAGGGAGCATCTGCAAATATAATAGGGGCGGAGTATATCTGGTCACCAAGGCACTTTCGGAGTATCAGGATTAAATACCTTTTAGTATAAATATGATATAGTCTACAAAAGAATACAAAGTGCGCCAGGGTTTGCAAAGAATGCTCATTGCAGGAACAAATAGCTGTGATGAGCATTCTTTGCAAACTGGCCCACAAGAAAGGAAAGCTGGCACCTGATTAGACCACCCTTAAATCTTGTGAACAGTACATTGTCCCAGGTATTAGACATGATATCAAGATACAGCTCCATACATGGAGTGGTTTTGATCAGTAAATACTCTTTGTTGGCAGGCTTCGGTAATTTAATCCGCTCTCTCTCCCCTTTCCTGATCTCCATAAATCTTGATTTGAGTCAACATTTGCCCACAGCGGATAAGTTATCAGGTTATTAGGCTTTGAAAAGATATCAGGTCTTCCTAACTTATTACAAACATCCTTGATGTACATTAGCCAGGGGATATGGTGACCCCTATCACATAGGCAGCAATCCATAATGATCTCCCTATTCAAAGAAGCCTCAGAATTGCACCAGATGGATCACCACAACCTTAGAGTGGTCAGATTAATACAATCCTCAACAAAGCTCTTCATGGACTACATACATTAGAGATCTAGGTGGAACACCAAGGATGCTCCTCCATACTCGATTTTCCTCATCCTGCAGGATTTAGCAGCTTTGTAGCCCCACACCCCAAAACCACAAGTTAAAATAGGTATTCTCTTTATTTTATAAATTTCTATTAGTGGTGCAATGGTTTTTTCCCCAATTTTAGAGGCCAAACTACATAAGAAGCAAAATGAATTGGGGAACTACAACCTTCTCTGGGTCATGCAAGGCTTCCGAGACCCCGGCAGACAAATGTGACCTCCAAGTAAGGAAATCCATGTGTTCTTGCAGTAGGGGAACCCCGGAGCGCAATGCAACATGACATGAGATCATTTAGGCCGCAGGCCATGACTAAAGTTTTTGCTAAGTTGTTGTCCAGACTTAAACCATCCATAAAACTGACAAAGATGTTTAAAGGTATTTGGAGTCCATTAGGTGTTCTAGACATTGACACAGTATCAACCACATATAGAAGGAAAGGGACAGGCCAGCTATTCACTGTCAGCATGTTCCTGCCCTTACTGACTAAAATTGAGTCTGGCCCATTTGAATATATATTAAAAATAAAATAGGTGCCAACACACATCCCTGCTGAATTCTTTGTACTAGGTCAATACTCTCTGTGCATCAACTGTTGGGCACGGATCTAGCAGATGCTTTAAGATCTAAGTGAAGGGCATGTAAGAAAGACCTTAGACTACCTTCAACCCCCATGTACTCTAACATGACCCACACTTTTTGATTTAACCACGCAGTCAAACATGCATGAGAGGTCCATGAATGCTAAGTAAACAGGACCACTTTTGGTTATTTTGTATTTACTAATTATAAGATGCAAATTAAGGCACTGCTCCTACGTGCCCAGTCCAGATCTGAACGCATACTGAATAACAGAAATAATGCATTTGTCAGTCGCCCACGATATTAATCTGCTGAGGATGATCCTACCAATGACTTTCACAGAGTAATCCAATAGAGAGATTGGCCTATAGCAACTAGGGGACGTGTGGTTTCCTTTTTTTAAATGGGAACAACAAAGCTGAGTGCCAGGAGTCAGGCAGGCCATTCTTGAAAGCTGAGTTTGCATAATTTGTAATTAGGGGTGCCCATAGATCCACCTCAACCTTATATAAATCCATTGGAACCCCACCTTGCCAGGGGGCTTAATTCTCAGAGCTGGTTCAAATAGCTGCGGCCACTTCTTCGAAACTAAATTTAATACCAATGGGAAGGTTGACACCACAAGTTCCATAACATTTTTAGCTAAATCTAGCGAGAGGTACATTTTGGTAAAAGGGGCCACCCATTTATCTGCTCCGATACTGGCACACACTACGTTATTTGAATCATTAAAAAGTTGATTATCATTAACAGTGTCCCAAAACAGGCCAATGTTTCTACTCCTACAGGAGGAAAGCAAAGTAGTCCGTACTTCATCCTTCAGCTCTGACTTCCTCTTTTTTGGAAACTGGGTTACTGGTTGAGGTGGGTGAAACCCTACCGAAGCTGAAACCACAATCTCTGTCAGGGTGAGAAACACCCAAACCCCAAATAAACCTGCGCTTAACCCTATAGTAGCTTAGCACAGAGCAGTCAGATTTAACTTAGAAAAAATGTGTAACATATTTATACAGCACTTCAAAAAGTAATAAAGTGAAAACACAACACAAGAAAAATCCCACACTAATTTAGAAATTTAGAATAAAATGTTATAAATTATTTGAGACTGAAACGACAAAAATCCAGTCAGTGAACCAATGATATCCAATTTCAAAGTTTTAAGTTAAAATAGTGCCAAGAAGCGCAAAGCTCAAACTGTGGTTATCTGGTCATGCCAGACTGTGACAATGTCACCTGTTTAGGCCGACCGGGATGGAGCACGGCCGGATACAGGGATCAAGTTAGTACCGCTCAGAAAATTGCCTTAACCTTAAATGCTAGTTTGTGGAGCGTTGCGAGAACCCGCGTCAAGGATGCATTGCGCAGCTGCAGTTCCAAGGAAGCTGTGGGGCTGTGATGCAGACTCCTGCATTGAGGATGCCGTTGATTAGGTGCTTGCGATGCAAAGTCCTGTTGCGAAGCAGTGTTGTGCACCGGTGGTTCCGAAGATGCGGCGGGCTGCAATGCGGAGTCCTTTGTTGTTGCCGAAAGGATGCCATAGACGAGGTGCTTGCAATCCAAAGACCTGCATCCAGGATGCATGCAGTGGCAGTTTCAGTGAGACTGCGGGCTGCAATGCGAGGTCTGGCATCCAGGATGCGTGTGCTGTGGTGGTTCTGAAGCATGGCTGCGAGGCGATGCTTCACGCTATGTTGGTTCCAACTACAGCTGGGCTGGCAGAGCACCTTCAGGCCCACTTGCAAGGGTCCAGGACTGGTGTGGCACTACTTGGGCAGTAGGGCTCACAGACAGAGTCTAGGTGCTGGGTTCAAGGTAATTGAAGCCTTTCTGTCACTGAGGCTCTGATTGGGCTGGTTGTCCAAGACAACCAGCCCTTGGAGTCACTCTGAGGGTCCTAGGTCTAAGATGCAGGTCCAGTCATTTCACTCTAGCAACAAGGCAGCAGAGTAGCAGTCCTTCCTGCAGCAGAGCAGTTCTTCTGAGTCTTCCACAGGTTCAGAGGTGTACTCATGAGTTGGGTCTGAGGGTCCATTATTTATACCTGGTGCCCACTTTGAAGTAGAAGTTTTGGAGCTTTCCACTCCAGAAGTGTTTCGAATTTTCTGCCTCCCTGCTCTGGCCTAAGCTTAACTAGGGGGCACAATAGACTAATGTCAAATCCATTGTGAGTGTACTCAGACAGAGCCGCTGTGATGTGCAAGTGTGGTAGGAGACAGCTCCTGCCCCTCCTCAAGTCAAAGATAGCCCATCCTGACAATACCTATGGTTGGTTTGTCTCACTGATTTGGAGCAACATACAAAGACCATCTGCCAGCTATTCATATGGCCATATGTAAAAATAACTTTTTTGTCACGATTCCATCCTGAGTACTTTCTGTCATGACCTCTTCCTGTGGCGCCTGCATAGTTGTCTAGCATGCAGCTCACGTTGTATCACCCTGGTGGCGCCTTATGGCATGCTATGTTACCACAACTAATGTTTGCTATAACCTGTGATTCCATTGCGCTTGATTCCCTGGAAGTGTCTCCCAAAACCCATAATTCCACTGCACTTGATTCCCTGCAAGCATTTCCCAGAAGCCATGAATCAATAGATTATCTGCACTCACTTTTACTAGGGCCTTGGTGTGGTTTTCCATTGAATCCTTGCAAGCTTTCCCCAGAATCCTGTGAGCCAATGGCAATCTTTGTTCCCGCTGTTACTGTGGCCTTGGTGTTGGTTTCATTATGCACGTTTGAGAGAAAACAATACATTTGTTTCCTGTTATTTGGTTCCGATCATCAAGTTGCACCTGTAAGGTCAAAGCGAGGGAACTAACGTGTTTTCTCCAGGATTCGAGAAACTTCCAGATGGCTATGTGCCCCACGTGCCACACATGATCTAGCTACATCCATTGAGCCTTCAAGAGAGTATATAAGCCCTGCCCAAACTCGAATTGTGGCTTGGCCTTGCTTCCTGCGGAACAAGCTTCACGCTTCCCACTCACCTGAAGAATCCTGCTAGAACCAAGAAGCTTTCTAGTCTCCATGAAGTACATCTGAACCTGTGGTTACCATGGCCCCAGCACCCTTGACTTCTTTCTCCTCTCTCCCTCCTGCACAGTTACTCTGAACCACCCACGACTCCCTGAGTCAAAGCCTTGAGATCTTCTTCGGACTTCAGTCAAGTGGAAGAACTAGGCTAAGTACTTGATAACAGGTTTGTGCGCACTAATCTTCCTATAGTAGTAAGCAGGACCGAGTATGCACATCTTCAAAGACTATAGAATTTTCCTCCATGCCCTCTCTATTATTTACTCCAGCTCTTCTTGTGTGTATATACTTCCGACCCTTCTTTCAACCTTGGCACTAGAATTGTTGTTTGCGGAAGGATTAAAGACTTCAGTTTCTTATTTCTCTGATGAACTGAAATGCCAAGAGAAAGCACTTCAGAGTCTGTGATATATACATGAACCTTGTACCCCAACCTGTGTTCCAAGTGTATCCTTGGGAGTGCATGTAACTCCAAACTATGTTCCGAATTTATCCTTGGAAATGCAAGTAACTCTAGCCTGTGTACCGAGATTATCCTTGGGAGTGCAAGTAATTCCAACTTGTGTAACGAGTTTATACTTGGGAGTGCAAGCAACTCAAGCATGTGTACCGAGTTTATCCTTGGGAGTGCAAGTAATTCCAACCTGTGAACCGAGTTTATCCTTGGGAGTGCAAGCAACTCCAGCATGTGTACCGAGTTTCTCCTTGGGATTGCACGTCACTCCAATCTCTGATTTCGGTTATTCTCCTTTCATGCTGTGCTGCTGATGAAACCTGTGAGTGTATGTCACTAAAGTTAATGCATAGTCATTGTCTGTAGAGACCTGTTACTGTACTGATTGCAACTGCCTCCTCTTCCTATTTCCATTGCATTACGTCATCGTAAAACCAGAGGTTCTGGTCCAGTGCACATCTACCTCGCATACGCAGAAAGTGTCCAATGTGACAATCCCTGTTATGCAGTGTCGCACAGCCACTGAGCAGATCCATTATTGCAAGTCTCTTTTCTTATATTAACCCAACCCATCCCTTCCCCCGGGGGCCATGCGTTATCTAAGGAGTTCGGTTCCTTGATTTTGTGCAGCTCTGAGAAGGGTAGGAGATCCAGCATCGGCTTCAGTGTTGTCTCCATGGTTGGGACCAGGTGAGTGCATGACAGAAACGGCCCGATCAGGCCATTTACAACCACAAAAATGCTTTTACATATGAACAATGCCAAATTACGATTTGGTAACTTGTTACAGAATCGCAATTTTGTTTTGCGATTCCGTATTTGGAAGGGGCATGTTTAGGGAATCCCTTTCAAATACCGAATTGCTGTGCTACGTATGAATATTCTGCGACCAAATTACGGTTGCAAAACATTGATTTTTACCAAATACTAAAAGGTAGTGTTAACCATTCGCAGATGGGTAGAGGTCCCCATGGGACCCCTTCCCGTTTGAGAATGTAAAAACAATTTTGTTTTTAAGAGCAGGCAGTGGTCCCACAGACCTGCAAAGTTTCATTTTTTCTTTTTAAATGCATCCCATATTCCTTTAAGGAAAATGGACTGCATTAAAAAAAATAAGTTTGTTTTATTTAAAAGCAATCACAGACACGGTGGGCTGCTGACCAAAATAGGCACCATACGAGTGATAGCTATCATTCCTAATGAGTCACAAAATGCAACCTACCTCATCAATCTTCATGAGGTAGGTCGATTTAAGGCCAATTTAGAATCACTATTGAAAACATTTATGTGTTCTTACATTAAGAATTGTGATTTCCTAATTGTGATTCAGTAAGGATCGTAACTAGGAAACCACAATTCCTACATTTTGGACATTTGGCCCTTAGTCTTGTGACCCAGGATGCACACTGCCGGCACCAAATGGGTAGGACAAGAGAATGCCAACTTTATAAAAGTGGTATTTTTAGAATTGAGACTTAAAAACTGACTTTATCATTAAAAATGTTTTGGATTCCAATTCCTTAGACACCATGCTCAACATTTCTACTTGCTCCCAGTTGAAAGATAGCACTTATTAAATGCAATAAGGCAACTTACGAGAGAGATAGGCCTTACCGTAGAGAAAAACAAATTTAAGAGTTTTTCACTACCAGGACATGTAAAACTTAAAAGCGCATGTACAACTTTTTAAATACACTGTACCTTGCCCTCTGGGCTGCATAGGGCCTACTCTAGGGGTGACATGTGTATTAAAAAGGAAGGTTTGGGCTTGGCAAAATGCTTTATTTTGCCCTGTCGAAATGGCAATTTAAAACAACACACACAGGATGCAATAGCAGACTTGAGACATGTTTAAAAGGCTACTTAAGTGGATGGCATAATCACTGCTACAGGCCCACTAGTAGCTTTTAACTTACAGGCCCTGGGTACATGTAGTACCACTTTACTCGGGACTTACAAGTTTATAAATGTGCCAATTGAGGGTAAGCCAATTTTACTATGCTTAAAAGAGAGAGCACAAGCACTTTAGCACTAGTTAGCAGTGGTGAAGTGCAGAGTCCTAAGGCCAACAAAAACAAGATCAGTAAACTTGGAGGAGTAAGGCAAAAGGTTTGGGGGCAAGACCACCCTAAGGCTGACAGGTCTAAAATCCCCCTCTTTCTTCTGGTGGCGACCCTGCCAACCCTTGTGATCATACTCCCCAGACACCATCTTGTGTACCCTGGTCCAAAATGCGGCAGCCCATACTCTATATTCCTTCTCTTAGGGAGCTGCACTGGATTTCCATTAGGAAGAGGATCCTTTTCAAGACCTTGCTCCTCGTGCACAGGTTCTCTATCAGTCTGGTGCTGCGTACCTCAGAGCAAGGCTTTGTTTCTATGCTCCATCCAGGTGTCTTCATTCAGTCAAACTCTTTCTGGCCAAACTCCCAAGGATTCAGCATTCCAGAACTGGGGGCAGGTCCTTTTCATTATTAGGACCTTCAACATGGAACAAATTCCGTTTGGGTAATGGAGCATTTCAGTTACTGAAAACATGGCTTTTTAAGCAGTATTAGTGGTTATCTCTTTCAGTCATTTGTCACCGAGGTGCAGAGCGCCAGGACATGCCTTGGAGTAACGGAGTGCTATAGAAATGTCCTTTATATTACATTACATTACCTCACCCTGTCCCCCTTCTCTAAGGCCAGTAGTGCATCCCTCCCCTCACTAGTTATGTGCCTCCCTAGATTGCACCCCAATCCTCTTCAGAGACCCTATTCATCTCCAGAGTGACCTTCTAGGCTTCAAACCCCTTGTTAATGTAATTTCCCACAACAACATTAGGCACTAGATCCTTGGGAGTGTGTGCCCTCTTGTCTACAGAGGGCACTGTGGATATGATGCCACCATTCTTTCCACCATTATTACTAGACTCCAACTGTTTATCTCTGATGTCCAGCTCACTGAGACTCAGCCCATGGGCCATTCTCCTCTCCTCCATGACTAATCTGTTTTCCTCCAAGGCTCTCTCTGCATCAGCTTTTTCCTTTGGCCAACGCTCTCTCAGCCTCTGCCTACCTCTCCTCTGCTTCCAACTTGAGCTTGGTCATTTCAGCCTGAACTCCTTTTCAGCCTTCCTGTCCATCAGCTCCTCTGGGGACAGGCCTTGCGAAGACACGCTGCTCTCCACTTTGGAATGGAGTTCCAATGCAGATGTCGAGTCCCTCCCTCTTCTCTGAGTGCTGCATTTCAGGAAATGCATCCATGCCCTCATTCTGCCCCTTCATATCATCTTCCTCATCTGCTGTAACCAGTTATTAGTGGACTTCTATACAGGCCCTCGGCGCCTTTTGGAGCTCTAGCTTTCTAGTGTACCTCTTAGCAGGAAGTCCCATCTCCTTGCAGAATTGCTTGAGCTCAACCACAGTGCAGTTATCCATCAAATACACTGCACTCTGCCTAGCCTAGGCGTGACCTGCATGTATTAAAAAGGAAAGTTTAGGTCTGACAAAAGGTTTATTTTGCCAGGTCAAAATGGCAGCTTAAACTGCACACACAGGCTGCAATGGCAGGCCTGAGACATGTTGAAAAGGCTACTTAAGTGGGTGGCACAATCAGTGCTCCAAGCCCTCTAGTAGCATTTAACTTACAGGACCTGTGTAAATGTAGTACCACTTTACTAGGGACTTACAAGTAAATTAAATGTGCCAATTCTATGTAAGACAATGTTACCATGTTTAAAAGAGAGAGCACAAGTATGTTAGTACTGGTTAGCAGTGGTAAACTGTGCAGAGTCCTAAAGCCAGCAAAAATGAGGTCAGCAAAAACAGGAGGCTGGAAAGCAAAAGGTTGCGGTAAAACTACACTGAGGATTGTCGAGTAGTTCCTATAAATCTATATAGGATCTGCACATTTAGATAACATAGACTGCGGGATTGGTGTCCAGACTGATTCCAGACACCCCCACAGGGTATGTTCGCCTGTATACCAGCTAGCTCACAGTGCCACTGTAAACTCCTCTTACCAAGGAGAGAATAGTTCTTAGCAACTCTGTCCCATCGGGGGTCGTGGAAACAGTACAGTACTTTTCGCACAGTCTCTCCTGCTCACTTGGTCTCAGAGAGATACACAGAATAAACGGTGGGGACGTTTTCAATAAGCATTTATTGAACCAGCGTCATTCTAGTGTAAAATAGGTGTGCAGAACCAACCATAAGACAGAAATAGATATAAATGATTATAAGCACCAACAGAGTAAAAGGATGGTAGATTTCCACCATAGTGCTAAAACAATGAATATATGCAAGCATATAAATACATGACAGTAATAATTCGTACTCCTACGATGCAACCCTAACTAGATGTACCTAAGTGTACCTAGCATGTATGTAGGTGAAGAGCCAAGAATCCCCCTAGGCTGAAGCCAACCCCATTACCTGAAGTGAGCGACTGTGTGACCCCGTCTTGGTCTCGAGATGGACATCCCATGAGGGATGTCAGGCTACTGCGTGCTGGAGTGTCTGCGTGCAGAAACCTCAGCATCCCGCGTCAGTGTGTCAGCATGAAAGTCTTTCTCCTCTGCCTGCCCCAGCAAAGATATGGTGTATATATACCCAAAAGGTACCCTCAGGGGTTCCACCTTGCTGTGTCATGTCGGCCGAGGATGACGGAAGGGATGACCCTTATACATAGTTATTATGCAGAAGATTGTAATCCTGCTGTGATTCTGATCCTCATGCATAATAAATGAGGCTAGTTTTCTGGGAAAACCACACAACATTTATGCAGCACCTTAACTAGGTAAAAGGTCAATACCAAAAACCGTTATGTAGTACAATGGCAGAGAAAATGTAGATGAAAGGTTAGGTGACTACCCAGGCCTATATTGGGGTACATTACAAAACATACCAGGATACCTGATATCCTGGTACTTATAACCTGCTTATAAACTGTTATACAAATTGCAACTGTCTCAGTGTCCCTTGGTGTAGCCCTCAAGGCCCTATGCAAATGTGTATTGGCTTCCCTGCAAGCCTTATCAAAACAAGATTGATCAGCTATATTAATGTGTTCCTTGGGTTTAAAACAAAATATCTGATGATATGCCTCAGAGCCACAAAGGTGTCCAACTTACAGGTTGAGCCTGGAGTCGGGTTAAGACGATTAGTCAGCAAATCCCAGTGATCAAGACAAAGCCTACACTGGACGTCATTCAGGTTTGCAGTCCTCCATACTAGCCTTTGACTATATTATCCCCTGAGCGGACATTCATATCCCCTACAGCAATATCCCAGGTCTAGTCTCAGGACATTCCAAAGTAGTTATAATGGCTGTAGATACTAGGACATACCGTCCCATAAACAACACAATTTAAAAGGTTCCTAGAAGAAAAGATGAGGTTGATTGTTGAAGTATGCACCCTCCCCCGTTAAAAGTAGAAATTGATTGACATAGAGGTGCTACCCATTCCAATGCATTACGGAGGTCAAAGTTGAGCAAGTAAGGATGCAACATCATGCCTCTACGATCAGTAGGACTGATGTGGCTATCCAAAGGATCAAAACAAATATGTGTTCCTCTGGTGCTACTACCCCATAGCCAACTTTTGCATTAAAACCCCCAGCATTAATATTATTCATGTCAACTCTTCTATTGTAACGGCTGCGCTCAAGTTCACCTATGAAATCAAAGAGGGGTGCAAAGTTGGGATTGTCATTAGTGGAGAAGTTGTCATTATAAATATTTATTAAAAAACACTTCAAGCTACAGGCCATTTCACTTAAAATACCTGGATTAGTCCACTATCCATAGGGATGGGCAGAATAGAACAATCAAAGGTAGTTTTAGACCAAACAGTTAACCCTATGCGAGTCCCCACCAGCATCAGAGGCATAGCAGGGGCTGAAAAACGTATAAAACCTTTGCAGAATAAATCACTTATGGCCCACATTTCCTGTAGCATACAAATATCATAGAAGGCAATGGATATGACCCAGTTATTCATTCAGAGTTTAGCAGCAAGCCCCACAATATTCCAGCTCAAGAACTTAACCCTTTTAACCGAGCGAGAAGTAACCAATGGAGGGTTAGCTATATGGAAATTGCCTTCCTAAACAACCACATCTTTGTTTGATGGCCTCATAGTTGCCCTATAAGTGATAGAGACACCTGTGGTGGCTTTGGGTGTAGAAAGTGGAGTTGGTCCTAGGTGTGAGTCATTGGTGCACTCCCCAGCCACTACATAAAAACGGTTGTTAGTGGGCACACAGGCAAGCACAACTTCACAGGAGTTGTCAGCTCTGTTGGGGCCCCAGGCCTCCTACCAAGGTCTCTTTAAAAGTGCCCCAATGGTAGTTCCTTGACTCCACTTTGTCAGGTAAGGCCCAGATAACATGACTGAATCAGTTTCCCTGCAACAAACCAGGTTGCCAAAACTTACAATTATACAATCCCCACGTATTCCTTTTTCATGGGTTCCACCCATCCCATTCGGTGAACAAACAAGATGTCTGAAAACAATTGAGCTTTGCAGCAGATATTAGAATGTATCCAATGAGTGACCTTATTTATTGACGGTTCAGCACTCTCAGTCACCTGAGGTGGCAGTGTGGGAACACTGGCCACATAAGGGCAGGCGGTAAATGGCACACCGAAGTACTGCCCTTTATTCTATCCAAGGAGTAGCTCGAAGCGCGATGGAGATAAGGGTGATCCAGATACTGGTGCAAGTTGTGGCTGGCGAGAAACCATATAGGAATGTTGTGAGATTGTGTCTTTGCCAATGGGGGAGAGTGTCTGTGGTGTAGTGGCAGCAGACATTATTTTAGGGTCTGCTCTGCGGCATGCCACTGACCCAAGCACCATGACCTCTGTCAGTTTACTTTTGATGGATTGTAAATGATCAAGCAAAGGTCAGAGGTAGGCATTCAAGGTGGATTTAAGCCGGTCACACATCCAGGTAGAGGAAAGTCATCGGAATCATTGTCTGTCAAAGAAGAGTCAGAGGAAGGGTAAAAGGATTGTATCACAGGTTTATCCACAACTATATTCCCCAATCTTGACTGTTTCCACATTTTTTGTGGTTTGCAGAGGGTTGGGGGGTGATTTGGCCGCAGAAGGCAGGATAGGTACCTTTGGCAGAGAGCAAATTGGGGAATGTGAGCTATTAGTAAGGGAAAATTCTGAACTACAACTTTGATCCCCTCCTTGTAGGACGAGCAAGTCACTGAAACCAGTACATGGGGACTTTTCATGGCTATTCATTGCGAGGAAGAGTCACCTTTTCGCAAGCTGTATTTTATTATCTATAACTCCCACAGCCAGCTCAATAAAACCATACAGGGTAGAGGTCTTAGCTTTGTATGAATAAGATGACCCCAACTTGCGCTCGCCCATATTGTTATCTCGCACTCTGGCAGTGTCAAAGACCAATCAAGTAATGTCACAAACAAGATACCATCTTACTAGCTGCAAGGTTATTAACATTCAGGAGTGCATACAAATTAAGCGCTACAAAGTTCCCAATCCAACCTTTCCAGGTGGAAATCTGAGGGATGATGAAAGAACAGGAAACCATGAGGGGGGGCCCTGCCTGGCCTCCTCCGGTTGATTATGGGCCTGCCCTTGGCCCATACTTTGTCCCTTCCTGCACAAAAACAATCATCCCCATGACGCAGGCACCCTTGCACCACGGTGCAAGGGTGTCTGTGTCGGCGCATGGCAGCTAATTGAGTGCCAGCGCAGGGTAGAGCAAAGGGATCTGATATATTGTTGTAGACATGACACATCCCTTTGCTTCGGAATTAACGCAGCGCGGCATAGCCAAAGGGCTTGCGGCACAGCGCTACACTCATTCCTTGTAAATAAGTCCCTTAGTTTTCAAATTGCTTATGTGTGACATTTCTTTGGTTTTACTGTGGATATGAGTGACATTCTAATGTAAAAAAATGTACCTTTCTGCATTACTTCCTTGTACTACACCATTCACTGTGATCACACACACAAACACACACACACAAGCACATACACTCTCTCGCCTCACCTGTAAATACAGCAGTATTTCAACAGCTAAATACCTCCTTTGCACAAAATGGTAATGTGTGACAGTCTGTGCGCTCTGTATAAGAGTACATATTGGATAGTGATGTAGTCGAACAACTTAATGACCCATCAAGAGGCCCTGAGAGAAACTTTCATTGACTTCAGCCTCAACTCCAGAGTAATCAAGTGTGCACTGTCATGCATACACACCCTTAACTTGAATTTATATAATTGCCTAGAGGCAACTGTTTTCACAGTATGCACTTAACAAGAGTCAGACATTGTGTCACTGACATAAATTAACGGAAGGGAAGGATTTTCCGTCTTTCTGTGCACTCTGTAGAGAGGATAATGATTGGATGAACATGTGGTCTGAAAACGGTTATGAGGCACCAGCAGCCACTGTGAGCTCTCACAGCCTTAATGCTCACCCTAGATTTTTCAGTCATGCTCCATAATGCACACCTCCCATAACATGAACTTACACAGATATATAGGTAACTCATTTCAGCTCTTATGCACTAAAAGTCTACAAGAGTCACACACTAAGGGGCATATTTACAAGCCCCTATAGCCACCACAACGTCACTTTCAGTGATGTTGTGGTAGCGATAGGGGCTTCGCCTTGTTTACAAGGCAGCGTTAAGCCACGTAATGTGCTTAATGTGGCTTAACGCTGCCTTGTAAATAAGGCACCCTTTTACCCTGTACTTAGCGTGAAGGGGGGAACAATGGATGTTGCGGTGAGCGTTCCACCGCAAAACCCATTGATTTTGATGCTGCCCTCTATTTACAAGGGCGGCGTAAAGAGGAGGCAGGGCCAAAATGAAGATGAGGGAACACCTGGTCTTAACAAGTGAAACGAGGAGACATGCTTTATTTCTTCTTGTTTTTGCTGTTTCCATGTGTGCTGCGTTGTGCAGCACACATAGAAACAACAAATTGCCATTGATTGTTTATGCGTAGGAAGGTGTCTCTTCCTGCGCATAAACAATCCCAAAAAAATTACGTTTTGCAACTTCTACGTGAGCTGCATTAGGCAGCACACATAAAAGTTACAAAACATCATTTAAAGATTGTTTATGTGCAGAAAAGGAGACCTTCCTGCACATAAATAACTCCCCCTACTTGGCACTAGGCTGTTAAGTGTAGCGCGAGCGCAGTGGGAAATGCAGGGCTGCACCATATTGTTGTAAATATGGTGCAGACCTGCGTTTGTGAAGTGGCGGAATGCGGCATAAAGCTTTGTTGTAAATATGCCCCTAAAAGTCTACAAGAGTCCTCCATTGAATAGAAATAAACTACAGAACACATCTGGTAAAGTAGATATGTAAGATTAGGTAAAATAGGACTGCATCTCTTACATGTGTTACCTGTTTTAAACGTTGAAAAATCTACCTGCGGCCGTTGTGCAGGTGGCTAAAAATCAAAGCTGCAGTCTGGGTGCACCGGCCTGGCTGCGTCTGAGTGAGTGTCAGAGTCTCAGTGGAGCAGGGTTGGACTAGGAGAGAAAACAGGCCTGGGCTCCAAAATTAAAGTGGCGCACATTAGCAAATTAGATAGCCAAAAAGTGACCCTCAGCTGCAAATCAGGACAGTTTTAAACTTGTAAAGGCAAGCTGTATAGGTGTCCAGCAAGCAATGGGAATCTATATGCATTTGATGCAGGCAGTGTTGTATTAAAAGGGAAATCAACAGCAAAAAAACGCTCCAAGGAGCCAGTAAAACTGGCCAACAAACAGCCGGCAACTGGCCCCCAATGACGTTGTCAGACTGGCCTTCTGCCAGGTTGCCCTCAAAGACAGTCCGTCCCTGGATTAGAAGACTGGGCAGAGCACTTTGATCATTGATTCAGGACGTGCATGCACCAGAAGCAATGTATGTAAATTGTAACAAACTGGGCCCAGAGGGGGTTTCTATAGTAACCACAGTCCCCTCCTCTCAGGAACCAGCTCACACTCTCCAGAGATATGACAAATGAGCGATGGCGACACTCAACCCAGCAGAAAGCAAAGCACCTCGAGCAATGATCCGACAATTGCATTTGAGTGAGGCAATGCGGTTATGCACAAAAAGGCCTCACAATACCCCCTGATGAGTGATACTTGGCAGGGCTGAGCGCCGATGTAACTGGGGCATCCTCCTTCTTGCAGCCCACTCAGTAATCCTGAGGCAAGTAGTTCCTAATAAAAATAAAACATTCCGCACATTAGGTCAACAAGGTGCGCAGTATAGCGCTGATGTAGTTGGGGCCTCCTCCTGCTTGCAGCCCCTTCCTTGTAGTGCCAGGTACCCTGGGACGTGTAGGCTCTAATCAAAATAAACATTTTTCATTTAATTTAATATATTAAAAAGAATTAACTATGTAAATAAAAATTAAGTTAATAATGCCGTAGCATTTTTTGTTTTACATTTAAAATAAATATTTTAAATGCATTTACATTAATATTTAACATTAAACATTTTGTATAAATGTATGTTTTAGTTTAATAAACTTTTAAAGTTTTCCTTATAATTCACCATAGGGATATCTTTGCCCTGGTTTCAGAGCCCTCCGCCTATGTGTGAAAAGTTATAAGTGGTAACTTTACACTTGTAAATTAAGCTTCACTCTCTGAACTCACAGTGTTGGGATATGTAAGGTACACTTTTGAGTAATTTACACTAGTAAATGGCAAATAGTTAAACTTTGTAAAGTTACGCAAAAATGTAGGAGTGAATTTAATTGTCTAGATTTACTCATGTGTAAGTTTACTTTGTGAATTGCCCCTTGTGTGTTTGATCTGACAAGATTTTTGACTTATTACTTGGAAGGTACTCACATCCTCCTAGACTAATAGCTCACTTTCCTACAGAAACTGGAGCCACAAAGGAACATTTATCATCTCACAAATGTACAGCCACAACTTAATAAATCAGAACGAGATCCAATTTACAGTATTTGGAGCTCTCCCAAGTAACAATTAATGGCACAAAAAGCACATTCCAAAGACAAATAATACAGCCAGGTTCACAGAACCACATTTTCTGGAATTCTATATTTTGCCTTTCTTATGAAATAAGTTTCAAAGAGTGTGCAAGAAAAAATGTCTCATGTTTCGATATATCTCTTCTATGATCCTGCAGGCCCATTGAGAATGTCAGTAAGTATGCCCAGGAAAATGAAAGGGGCATCGTACCCTGCTTGTCATCAACAGGGAAAGGATGAGTCATTGTGTCTCTGATCTGGGACTTTGTGAATGAAAATTCTTTATGTTGTCATACGGTTCATAATTTATCAGTAAGACTGTGCGTTTGGACAACATAAACGTCAAACTAGTGTGAGACTGACTAAATGGACACCATCAGTATATGTTGGCCTTACTCCTGGCTAGCTCACAGTGCACCCTCTGGACCTCTAAATCCTACAAGGTACTGGAGGGCATGTGCAATCTCAGAACATGACAACTCTGACTCCCCAAGAAAATCGTGGAACACGTCAGTTCCTTTAGTTTGCAACTCATGCATGCCCAAAGGGGACACAAGAAATACTCGAACTGGCATTTCAAACATTTATTGAAGCAATAAGATTTTTGTGTAAAATACATGCACTGCAATGATTGATAGAAGGAAACAGAACAGAGTAATCTGCATTACGAGAATCGTAAAGAAGATGAACAATTCAACCATTATACTGTCACATTGATAAAAAGCATACAGTTATAATTATACCTACACTCCTGCCTGGCGCTTTCCAGCCTAGTGAGACATACGGTGGGTGAATCTGCCAGAATCCCTTAGGGTGATCTAACTCCCCAGTTGCCTGTGGGTATGTTTCATCTGGGGGCCCTTCTTGGTGCAGAGCTGGGCACCATCCTTCTCAGGAGGTAAAAAGTATTCAGCTGGGCTGGAATTCCGGCCTGGGGCGACCTCAACAGTGTCAGAGAAATGCTCCTCTGTCTAAACAGAGGAGTGATGTCGTTTATATAATAAACTTCACCAATGTTACCAAGCTGAAGCCCCAGTCAGGCCGCCATTATATATTCTATCTTTACAGAGCTGTTGCCGAGCGGACAATAACAAACAACAACATTTTGCACAGTGAACTTAGCCATTACAGAGAATGCTCAAGGGTCTGATAATATGACTACGAAGAAATGCAAATGTAAGCAAAGCCATTTCAGAGAATATTATCCCATACAGGCACGCAAGCAAATGTGTGCCAAATGTTAACGTTCAAGAGAGCTGTCAACTTTAAACGGGAGCATGTAAAATTGGTGGTGTTCATGCCCGGGCCTAAGTCACCACATAACAATGTCTATATATAGGGTAGTGTCTCAAGAAGTAAGGAGTGTGGAAGTTTCAGGATGAGAGCATTTTTAAGAGGGAAAGATTGCAGGTGTGCTATTAGCTGGCCAGCCCTCTTAGTCTCTTCCCTGTATCTCCAGGGCCCCAGCACAGTCGATTCACTGCTAGACAATGGACAGAATGCGCCAATTTTGAAGGTCAGAGAGCATGCTTAGCAACCCCAAAGCTCGACCTTCAAGCACCAGGCTAGGCCCAAACCACCAATGGTCATATTCCTCGGACCCATCCTGGTGCCAAAAACATCTGCAAATCAAAGACTGATGTAGAGGATGAGGAGGAGGTGGAAGAGATCCTGGACTAGAAGACTTCTTTGAGGCAATTAACAGTGTGTTTCCAGTGGGGATCCTACTTTGTTGTCTAAAGGGTGAGCTTGCTTAGATTTGCCCTTCACCTATATACCCATGATAGGTTTCCTTACAAGCAACTCTAGACTAATCTGACTTTCAATGAGCCCTGAGAGTACGAAGGAACGTTAGACTCTCACACAGGTTACCCTGGATTAACTAAGATCTTGAACAAGAGGAGAGAGCTTAGGGCCCATCTCTATATCAGGAAACCACTTCTCTTTGAGACTAAAATCAAGAATATTGCATCCAGGCAGATGTTTTCATATGTCTTTATTGGTGAAAAATATGCATTAGTTGGGTTTGAATACATATTTCAGTCTACATTGTGAATCAGGATGTGTACAGATTAACAGCAAGACTGATATACTGTGCCTGGGGATGGGTGTCCCCGAAGAGAATGGTCCTGCAGAATCGGACATTCACCACCAATTTTTAGGTAGATTTCCACCTGGGTAAGCATGCAAAACTACTCCCACTTTGAAGAAACAGGTATGCATTGAGGATGCTGGGGAAGCAACAGCCCCATGAGGTGTGGTGTCAGGCGTTCCCCACAGAAATGTTTTTATTCAGAGTCAGTCCTAAGGGATGGAAGAGCTACCTGTAGACAAACACTGCTCTATGTTTGTGTGCTGTTGGCTCCTCTGTACATGTGCTAACTTTTCCAGGCAGTCAATGAGCAGGAGACTGGCTTATGTTTTGATAATGGGACACAAGGTCTGGTCTGGGCTCGGCACACTTTTTAAGACATTACATATAATCTAGTCACAGTTATTGTAGTATTATGATGTGGTTCCCTTGCAAGGCAGATTTATACAGGCTGTACTTAGAATGACTGCAGAAAATGATATCAGTGTTGGTATGAGTTCTCAATTTTGACAGCTTATATTTAATTACAGAAGTCGATACGGAATCAGATGTGGCCATGTATTGGATCTTTGTAGGTCAATTTAGCCCTTAATTCTCCAGACTACTGAGTTAGTTATATTAAGATCTATTATTTATGTGGCAAGAGTCAATTCAGTTTGAGGTGGGCTCTATAGAACTAGTCATTATGCACATTATAAACACGACTACATTATGTTGGTGCAGCGCAAAACTGCCCACTCTTTACACGTAACTAAAACCTAAATGTGACTGATGCCTGACACACAAAATGAATGTGTACTTTGCATGAGTCTTACGTGTGTTAATGATACTTACACATGTTACACCTGTGGATGCAGAGAGTTTTTGCTATAGAATTTACAGAGCTCACATAGAATGTTTTACTAATATCGAAAGAAATACATCTTATGCTTAACTTAAAACCGTTTACATTAACAACAGATGCTCTTAATTAAATTTATTTAGTAAACATTTAACCGATGTTGAATGACTGACCTGTATCAATAAAAACATATATGCTTTGCTGCAAATAAAAGGAATAACAATTGTAGTATGTGCTATATTGAGAAGTGAAACATTTACAATGTGTAATTTACCCCAAAAAACGATCCTCTTTTCATTATTGCTGAAGTATGACACATGATTCATTCATGTGTGCAACATTGCCTGTGTAACTGCTAGAAATGTCATTCTTAGCTTTAAATGATCCATATGTGTGTAGGACATTAAAATATGTTAAACGATAATGGCTACTCAATGAATTCATTAATGTTACACGTATGTCCTTTCAATGTAGATCCTAGGCATGCTTGCTTTTGTGAAGTTTCATTGCTTATTGTGTGACCTATGCAATATGAATTAAAAGTACTAAAGAAGCATTATATACATATACGTTTAAATGTGCACATGCATTTTAAATGTGCATTGTTGATTTAATGTCTTAAGTTAGCGGTATTCACCCAAAGGCCTGAATCTTTGTCCCGTGAGAAACTACTGTGCTTCTATATTATTGCTGACTTACTTTCTTTGCAGGACTTCTCATGATTTGTTAGCTTAGAAAAGATACATTTCTTGTAACAGGAATAGATACATGTCTTTGAAAGGAATCCAACGATGAGCACTTGATAACCTGTGCCATGACAACGGACTAATGCATTGATGCCTGAGTGTGTGGCCAGAACGGTGTTCCCATGTCCAGTGTGGGATTTTACTGGACTGTTGCAGAGTGTGTACCATGCATATGCATCCTGATATTGAAACAAATACAATTAACTTCAAGGGGAGTTGCCGATGGACTCTATTGATTATAACTTACTGTTTGCCCTGAACAAGGAGGCAGACGATTTCGAACTTTCTTGCAGACCGCATGCTGGAATTTCCTTATAGAGCCCCTTTCTGCATGTCTTATGTAGAGCTTTCCTTCTACTCCTGCCCGACCCATGCCCCAAACTTCCATTGTTCTTACAATGGACTTTTAGAGACTTTTTCCCGTGTCCCGTTAACTCTCCTTAGGTGTGGTTTAGACCAGCACTTATTTCTTTTCCTATCGAAGACTCTTGAATGAGCTTCTGCAAGGCTACTTATATTACTTGTACTCTTTTGCCTTATACCTTATACGATTTCTACAGAGTTGTCTGATTTCTGAACTATGAGCATTCATGTGCTTTAATCTGTGCTACGATGGTGAAGAGGTGGCAGACGTATTTTACAAGGAAGAGTTACAAATGGTCCCCGATGATCCGCACAGGGTGTATAGGGTTGAAAAGGTTCTGAAAAGGAAAGGTAGAGGGGTTAACAGCCAGGCATTTGTCAAATGGCGAGGTTGGCCTGTGAAATGTAACAATTGGGTGTTGGCCAGCTCCCTGAAGGGTGTGTGAGTTTTGGGACTGTCTAAAGCTGGCAGTAAGATGGAGACAACGCCCTTTCATATTACCCTTCCGTCCAACGCCTCTAAGAACATGTTCCCAGACAACCAGATTTCTAATTACACTGTGAAATTGGCTAAACCTGTGGACCTGAAAGGGGTTGGGAGGTACCCTTAACAGAAATCCAATACCCGAGAACATGTAATACATTTACACCAACCGATGCCATATTTAACATAAAGCTTGAACATGCCCCTTTAAGCATACATGCCGGCTTTCCACATGGCTATTACCCAAATGTTACAAGTGTTGTCGACGCCATCAACAAATCCATATCCAGCATTGCAACATATATGAATATTCATCTGATGCTAGATACCGTCAGAAGGAGGGTGTTTCTTAAAGCCCCAGGCCACAATACCACGTTTAACTGTTTTGGTAAATTAAGAAGGGTTTTAGGCACCGTGCAACATATGAGCAGTCCGGTCGAACCGGATCACACATGCCCTGATATTAACCGGGGGTTCTATACACTCTATGTGTATAGCGATGTTGTAGAGGCGCAGAGGATTGGTGATAGTTATTCACCATTGTTAAGATGGGTACATGTGCAGGGCAAAAATGATATGATAGTCAATATTCAATTTAACAAGGCTGACTATGTAGCAGTTTCTAAAAACCATTTTGAGACTATTTCAATTGTGATCTTCGATGACCAGTCTGAGCCAGTGTCCTTTAAATACGGGAAAGTTATTGTTAAGCTTCGTTTAAGACGGAGATGCGACAGCAACTATTAGGACAACATCATTGTGTTCGTGAAAACATACGGTGACCCTTCAATGTACAGGAACTATTAGAGTTACCAGGCTGGGTATGGAGGACCGCTGTACTTTCAAGGGTCCCCTGTTATGTACGGGGCCGGCTTGGGGGGCTTCTTCCGTAGTTCGTTTAGTAGAGCTATGCCATTCTTGAAAAGAGGCTATGAAATTGCAAAACCCCATGTTAAAATGGCTGCTACGAACATAGCCCAAGATGTGATAGGGTAGGTCACATCGTCAGTCGTCGAGCGCATGAACAAGCAACCACAAGAAGGTGCGGGGTTGGTATACAAACTTCGCAAAAGTGTTAAAAGGAAGCATTGCTCTTCGAGGCGTAGGGGGCGGCCTGTCCCCTATAAAGAAAGGAGGAGTTCTTCAAAAGGCGCTCACAAAAGAAGAACGCCTGAACGGAAGAGAGCATCAAAGAAGAAGAGAAAAGCTTCTAAAGTAAATATTTTTTAAAGCATAGTAACCTGAAGCATGGCCTTCTGTATTGCGCATCAGGCGAATGTGCCAAATCCAAGCTAAACTTGTTTACTCTAAAACCCACGCAGACCAGCATCGAAAACAGCTTTTTCATGGAGGTATTGCCTTTAGCCGCCTTGACTCCTCTGGCTCCTATAGAGTTTTTTGTGTCAGGGTCCACGGATATGTATTTGGATCTCAACAACACTATGCTGCATCTTGTGTGTAAAATCATAAAAGCGGATGTTACCAACATAGCAGCAGCCGCTAAAGTGGTGCGAACGCTTACCCCCTCGCAACCATGTTTAATCAGGTGGACATTGCCCTGGGCGATCGTCTCATCACACAGAGCGATAATATGTGTGCCTACAGGGCCTACCTGGAGAGTATTCTAAATTACAGTAGCAACGCCCTTGACAGACAACTTTCAACTGGTCTCTTCTACAAGGTTACATACGCACAGTTTGAAGACAATGAGCTGGACGGAGCCAATCAGGGTTTTGTAAAAAGAGCAGGGTTTGCTGCAGGCAGTCATCAGTGGGACCTCCTGGGGCGTATACATTCAGACCTCTTCTTCCAAGATAAACTGCTCGTCAATGGTATTGATCTTAAGATCAAGCTTACCCGCAACAAGGACTCCTTCTGTCTCATCAGCGGGGATGCGGAACAGTATAAACTGGACATACTGTCCGCGAGCTTGTTTGTAAAGAGAGTGAAAGTGTCCCCAAGCATCAGACTAGCTCACGCTGATGCTTAACAACTATTGAGCACCAAGTACGTAGTAGAAAGAGTAGCTCTGAAAGTATTCAGTATCCTAGCCGGTACTCGATTAACCCAGCAGCAAAATTTATTTCTGGGGCAACTACCCAAACTTATTATCATCGGTTTTGCGGACAATACAGCTTTTAGCGGCATCTATGCCTCAAACATCTTCAATTTTAAGCAGTACATAAACTACGATGCGCTGGTCCATGAAGGGGGCTGTGATTCCTGCAAAACCCTACACACCCAGTTTTGGAACCTCCAATTTTATCAGGGAATATCTAGGGCTGGTTTCAATATCAGGGAAGCACCTGAGGGACTGCGGGGTAGTCATGTCAAGAGAAGGATATGGGGCAGGATACACACTGTTCGCATTCGATCTGACTCCTGACATGGAAGACGGGGATCATTATAACCTGGTCACAAATGGAAATCTAAAAGCTGAAATACGTTTTAGTAATCTCCTGCCTGTGAATGTGAGCATGGTCATATTCTCTGTATTCGACAGCATCATTCAGATCAACCACGCCAGACAGATTTTGTTTGACTATGTTAAAAATATTGTGAAATGGACACGTGCAGATATGTGAGTTCTTAAGCAGGCATAAATACGCTAGGAAATACTTTTTAGGTGTTTTCACAAGCGACGGACTACCCCCTGAAATAGGGCCAGAAAGACCCCGCACCCTCGTCTTTAACACGGATCCTCATTACAAGGGTGGAACACACTGGGCGGCAGTGCTTATGGATAGTGATAAGGTTACAGTGTTTGACAGTACAGCTGAGTTCCCAGAACATAGCATCTATGCAAAACCCATATTCAAATATGTGAAAAAAGCTGCAGCATGGGTGGAGTATAACAAGATGAGGGTCCAGGATTCGCTAGCCATCACTTGTGGGGAACACTGTATATATTTTATAAGTAAAAAGTCATAGGGTATGACGTTTAGAAATTTCTTAAATCTATATTCGAATGACCTTGTTAACAATGACTGGATAGTTATGAAATATGTAAAAGAAAACACAGGGTCCATGGCCCGTTCTGTTAAAATTGAATACACCGTATGTCAAAATTGTAAAGTCGTGTAACATCTGTATGTTTAATGATGAATGTCTAAAATAAATTAACACGAATTCAGATTGTGTATTTTTTATTCTGACACATACAACATAATTAAGACTGAAAAGTTAAAAGTGTTTATTAAAATCAGTTTTGTAGGATAAGTATTACATTGACAGCATTAATAAAGAAATATAAGAAGAAAAAATCAGGCACAAACGTTAGACGATGCATAACTATACACACACACAATGGATACAGATGTTCAAAAGTCTGGAAAAACATCAGGTTGTAGGCCATAAGTGGGGTTTAGCCAATTATTTTTGGGAGGTACAGCAGATGTAACAGGGGTGCTCCAAGCAGGGGATATCCGTGGAACACCAGAGATGGCTGGCAATGGCGGGAGGGGGGTCTTCAAACTTTGAAGCAGGCGCCTGTGGTCACCATTACCCACAAGCATTGAAGGGATGTTGAGTTCCGCAGAGGCTCGCAGAAACTGTTCCCAACCTCTAGGAGCATTTTGGTGCGTTAACGGTTTGGTGTGCGTGAGGCCTTTGACTAGGTCATACATGTGTGACCCAACAATTGGCTGACCTTTGTAGAGGAATTCGCCACACTCAATCCACGATGTTAGGTCTTTAGAAGATACAAGCTTACTCATCAACATTTGCGCGGCCCAGCAGTACCTTTGACCTATATTTTTTAAGAGGTCATCAACAAAGATATCTGAGGTTGGTGATGGGTCCTGCTGCGGTTGTTGTTGGTGTTGAGGTGCTGGAGGGGCTGCTGGGTGCTGTTCAGAGTCTGGGGCATAGAGAGTTAGCTTATTTTTTCAGTATTTCATTGTTTGTAGTAGTTTAAAAAATGTTTTAGGGTGTTGCTATAAAGGTTTGCTTTGTCGTACAGATTTAGATCTGTCCTGTTCAAAATGTCTTTAATTTCAGCATCCAGCCACAAAGTCTAATTTTTTCTTAAATCCCGTGTGTTGCCCGTAGACAGTCCCAATCAATCAATCAATCAATCAATCAGGTCACTTATAAAGCGCACTACATACCCGCGAGGGTCTCAAGGCACTGGGGGAAGATGGGGGGGTGCTGCTACTGATCGAAGAGCCAGGTCTTGAGGAGTCTTCTGAAGGCCAGTAGGTCTTGGGTCTGCACGAAGGTTGGTGGGGAGGGTGTTCCAGGTCTTGGCGGCGAGGTGGGAGAAGGATCTGCCGCCGGCGGTTGTTTTCCGGATGCGGGGGACTGTGGCGAGGCGAGGCTGGTGGAGCGGAGCTGGCGGGTGGGGGTGTAGAAGCTGAGTCGTCTGTTGAGGAAGGCTGGTCCGGAGTTGTGGAGTGCTTTGTGTGCGTGGGTGAGGAGCTTGAAGGTTATCCTCTTGTTGACAGGGAGCCAGTGCAGGTCTCTCAGGTGGGGTGTGATGTGGCTGTGGCGGGGGATGTCGAGGATAAGACGTGCAGAGGCGTTCTGGATGCGTTGCAGCCATCTCAGGAGCTTAGCCGTCGTTCCTGCGTAGAGGGCGTTTCCGTAGTCCAGCCTGCTGGTGACGAGGGCCTGGGTGACAGTTTTCCTTGTTTTGGTGGGGGTCCACTTGAAGATCCTGCGGAGCATTCGGAGGGTGTTGAAGCAGGATGAGGAAACGGCGTTGACCTGCTTAGTCATGGAGAGGGTGGGGTCGAGGATGACCCCTAGGTTGCGTGCGTGGTCGGTGGGTGTCGGGGCTGTTCCCAGTGATGTCGGCCACCAGGAGTCGTCCCAGGCTGAAGGGTTGGAACCAAGGATGAGGACCTCCGTCTTGTCCGAGTTCAGCTTCAGGCGGCTGGACCTCATCCATTCGGCGACGGCCTTCATTCCTTCGTGGAGGTGGGCTTTGGCGGTGTGAGGGTCTTTGGTGAGGGAGAGGATCAGCTGGGTGTTGTCGGCGTAGGAGATGATGTTGAGGTTGTGCTGTCGGGCGACGTGGGCGAGGGTGCCATGTAGATGTTGAACAGCGTCAGGCTGAGGGAGGAGCCTTGGGGTACGCCGCAGATGATCTTGGTGGCCTTGGATCGGAAGGGGGCGAGGCGGACGCTTTGAGTTCTGCCGGAAAGGAAGGATGTGGTCCAGTCCAGGGCCTTCTCTTGGATCCCGGCGTCGTGAAGGCGTGTTCGTAGTGTGTGGTGGCAGACCGTGTCGAAGGCGGCTGATAGGTCCAGGAGGATGAGGGCTGCTGTTTCTCCGTTGTCTAGCAGGGTCCTGATGTCATCGGTGGCGGCGATGAGGGCGGTTTCGGTGCTGTGGTTGCTGCGGAAGCCGGACTGGGAAGGGTCCAGGATGTTGTTTTCCTCGAGGTAGCGGGTCAGTTGTTTGTTGACGATTTTCTCGGTGACCTGCGCGGGGAACGGGAGCAGAGAGATGGGTCGGAAGTTCTTGAGGTCCTTGGGGTCTGCCTTGGGTTTCTTGAGTAAGGCGGTGATCTCGGCGTGCTTCTAGCTTTCCGGGAAGGTTGCTGTCTCGAAGGAGATGTTGATTATTTTCTGGAGATGGGGCGCGATGGCTGTACTGGCTTTGTTGAAGACGTGGTGAGGACACGGGTCTAGCGGTGAACCGGAGTGGATGGTGTTCATGATCTCGCTGGTGTTCTCGTCGTTGATGTTGGTCCAGGAGAGCAGGCGGTTGGTGGTCGTGGGGGCAGTGGTCTCGGTGGTTGCCGGGGCGGTCGTGGTGTTGAAGCTGTCGTGGATGTCGGCGATTTTGCGGTGGAAGAAGGTGGCCAGTGAGTCGCACAGGTCTCGTGACGGCGGGATGTCGTTGGTGTTGGAGCTGGGGTTGGAGAGTTCCTTCACGATGTTGAAGAGCTCTTTGCTGTTGTGTGCGTTGTTGTCTAGGCGGTCTTTGAGTGAGGCCCTTTTGGCGGATCTGATGAGGTGATGGTGACTGCGGGTGGCGCTCTTGTGGGCGGCGTAGCTGTCCGCTGTCCGTTCGTGGAGCCAGATCTTCTCCAGTTTTCGGCATGTTCGTTTGGAGGCCTGGAGGTCTTCGGTGAACCAGGTGGCTTTCTTGCTGGTGTGGCTGTTGGGCGGATTCTTGAACGGGGCGAGGGTGTTGGCACAGTCGTCGAGCGACTGTCTGAGGTTGCGGGCGGCGGTGTCAGGGTCGGATGGTTCGGCGGGTGGGCTCAGGGCGAGGGTGGTGGTTAGCTGGTCTTCGGTGACTCTGCTCCAGCAGCGGCGAGGCATTTGTTGGGTGCGGTGGTGCGTGGTGGGCTTCCTGTAGGTGAAGTGGATGCAGTGGTGGTCGGTCCAGTGGGGTTCGCAGGTGTGGTTGAAGGAGACGTGTGGGCTTGCGGAAAAGATGGAGTCTCGCGTGTGGCCGGCGGCATGGGTGGGTGTTGTCATGAGCTGTCTGAGTCCGAGGGTGGCGAGGTTGTCGATCAGGGTGGTGGAGTTGGTGTCCTTGTTGTTCTCGAGGTGGAAGTTCAGGTCCCCGAGGAGGATGTAGTCGGTGGAGGCGATGGCGTGTGTGCTGACGAAGTCAGCGATGGAATCGCTGAACTGTGGTCGGGGTCCGGGGGGTCTGTAGATGAGGGTTCCTCTGAGGGTGGTGTTGGGATCGGTGTGGATCTGGAAGTGCATGTGTTCGGCGGTGCTGAGGGTGTCGTCGGTGTTGGTTGAGACTCTGAGGGTGTTCCTGTGGACGATGGCGATGCCTCCTCCAACTCCGTTGGTGCGGTCCCTGCGGGTGATCTTGTAGCCGTCCGGGATGGCAATGGCGATGTCGGGGGCTGAAGCGGGGTTCAGCCAGGTCTCCGTCAGGAAGGCGACGTCTGGGGAGGTTGAGTCGAGAAGGTCCCAGAGTTCGATGGCGTGTTTGCGGGCGGAGCGGGTGTTGAGGAGGATGCATCTGAGGTAGTTGGGTTCTTTCCTGGGCGGTGGTTTGGCGGGGCGGGTGCTGGCGAAGCTGCAGTTCCGGCAGGTGAAGGGCCCTTGGGTGCGCTTCGGGGTGGCCCGGTAGCAGGCGTGATCTTTTCCGGGGTTGAGTGCGTGGAGGGTGCTGGTGTCGTATCGGCGTCTGTTGATGTGGCGGGTGCGGGGGATGCCCGCACCAGGGGTTCTGGCGCTGGGCGCGGTCCAGGCGCGGACGGGCGCAGACAGGTGTGCCTTAGGCGCGCCAGCGGCGAGCCCGCTGCGCACGTCCGCTGCGCGGACGCACAGCGGCCGCCATAAATGGGGCGGTGGGAGGGAGGAGCAGGGAATGGGGCAGCGAATGGGCAGTGAGGGGGCGGGGCCGCAGGGGCGCAGCGGCGGGAAACAGGCACAGAGAAAAACGATCACAATCAGGGGCAGCAGGGCACACAGAGAAAAACGATCACAATCAGGGGCAGCAGGGCACACAGAGAAAAACGGGCACAATCAGGGGCAGCAGGGCACACAGAGAAAAATGATCACAATCAGGGGCAGCAGGGCACACAGAGAAAAACGGGCACAATCAGGGGCAGCAGGGCACACAGAGAAAAACAATCACAATCAGGGGCAGCAGGGCACACAGAGAAAAATGGGCACAATCAGGGGCAGCAGGGCACACAGAGAAAAACGAGCACAATCAGGGGCAGCAGGGCACACAGAGAAAAACGGGCACAATCAGGGGCAGCAGGGCACACAGAGAAAAACGAGCACAATCAAAAACGGGCACAATTAGCTGGCAGCAGCAGGGCACACAGACGGAGCTGTGTGGTGGGGGAGCGACCTACCAGTCAAGGTCAAGGTTCCAACTGGTGTCTAGGCACCAAACACCTCTTTGAGGCATGCTCCATCACTGTCCCGAGAGGATACTTGTAATTATGGGTATAGCTATGCCCAACAAAGAGCCTATAAAACTGCCAGACTGTTTTACCAGTTTCTTCTTGGAAATGAGGGAGGTCCTTTTATTACTGAACTTCTTGATAAGGTGCCGCTTTTTCTTCAACACCTGTAACTGATGCTTTGATATAGGGACATTACCTTTTAGGGTGTTTAGGGCTATTTCTGAAATGGCCACCACTAAATCGTCAGAAGCCGTGCACAGGATGGTCTTTCTGTGTTTAGACTGGCTGTAACCAGCATTTTTAGGAGAGCTAAATTATGCCTTCAGCGGCCAGACATGGTCATCACCTTATATTATAAAGTCAGGATTTTAAATGTCACGAAAAGTCTTCAACGAGTCTTTTTATACACTCTGGGTTTGGTCTTAGGGGTGTAATGTAATGTAATGTAAATATGATTTATAAAGCGCAACTCATGCCCGAGGGCGTCTTGGCGCTACAGAAGTCTGAGCTAAGGTGGCAACAGTGTCCACTACGGGTTGAGCAAGTGGGTAGGATGCTTTATAATTCCTGTGTGAAGAGCCAGGTTTTTAGGGCTTTTCTGAAACTGAGTAGGGAAGGGGCTGTTTTTAGAGTCAGTGGCAGACTGTTCCATGGCATTGCTGTGGTCCTATCAAACTTGCCCCCCCCATGTGGCCTTTCGTGTAAGCGATGGGGAGATCAGGGGGGAAAGTATCAGTCCGTAGTCTGCAGTCTTCTATAGTATTATTTTTTAAGTCGACCAACAAGTAGCCATGGGGTTTTTCGGTAGCATCGTTAAAAGCCTCATGAAGAACTGTGTATTTCCAGGGTACATCTGTTTAGCTATGATGGATATTTGCTGTTTGTCATGTGAGGTTTTAAATAAAACAAGGTATGAGGCTTTGAGAGCTATAGAATGACTGTTCTTACCCTTGTAAAACAGGTTCTGCATGATGTAGCATATCCTTAGATTGCGGTGGTGTGAGTATTGAGTAAAAGCTCTCTGTAAATCAGGATGATCCCCACCTTCACGCATAAGGTCATCGACAATTACCATGTTTACAAGGTTCGTCGGCAGCAGCTCATCCTCGTTGAGATTATTATGTATACCTTCTATAAACCTGATATGTGGGAAACTACAGAATAGTTCGGTATAAAGATCTTGCCAGCAAGAATGAAGCCACGCAATGTTGTTAGGTGTTTGGGATAAAACACCTGCAGCATTTTCTAAGAGCTTTATTATAAAGTAGCTCTTACCACAGTTTGAGGGACCTGCTAATATGCAGGAGAACGCATGGTGTAATCTGGTGTCCATAGTGTAGGGGTCAGCTGCTCTAATGTGTCTAATAACCGTACAGCAGTGTTTTATAGTCCGCAGTCAGGACCCTTTTATCAAAAACAACGCGTACGGTTTTATGTAATGGTTGTATTGAAATTTCCCACATGTTTTTGGATCTGACTATGCTAGGTTGATTCACAACTATGGTTTTATCGTTTTCACGATCGTCTGTTGCCGAGTATTCATGAACCAGTTCCTTCAGGCTGTCAAAATAAATGTTTAGGGTGCTGTTGACATTTAATGTTATACCGTTGACTTTCATACATACTTTGTTGTTGGTTATGTAAGAATAGGTTTTAGGCCCTGATTAGGTGAATTCAACTATATATTCACCCATATCAAATTCGCTGGTCAAATTACCTAGATAATCACCTAGCGGAGGGCCTTCATCCCGGGCTTACTCACCAAAATAACTGAGTCGGTATCATGATGCAATCATCGGTCCTGTAGTTTATCCATAACCCTATAAAGCTCTAAACGAGCGTGAGCTGTCGTAAAGCACGCTATGAAGATGTTTATGTTGTTACACATTGTGGGCTATTTCCAACACAAAGCAGCGGTCTTGTCATTGATAAACTCGCAGGTGGACACCTTGTAACACGGCGCAAAAAGGTACTTAAACAGTTAGTCAGGATCTGTGATTATGGTCGTGTTTGACAGGCTGTGCGATTTTTTTCCCCATAAGGAGTTGAGACAGAGTTTGGCTAATTGTCGTCTAACAGGGTTGACCTCTATCAAATGGGGCCATAAGCGTATTCCCTCGTGAGCGTGGTAGTCATCGATATATTTTTGCTTTGTATCCAGGATACCCTGAGGCCTCCTGTCTCTAAGAAACAAGTTAATATACAGAGAAAAGGGCTGTGTTGTGGTCCTCCTAAAATGCCAAACTTCGGGTACTCGGCCCACCCTGTAGCCTTTCTCTACGGCCGCCTGTACCTCGATGATGCACCAGGTCCCTTTGAGCATCCTTTGTTCTTCAGTGTGTCTACACTCTCTAGACTCTTTACTCTCAGCACATGTAAAGCCACCTAGGAGGGTAGATCTGGCAATTAACTAACCCAAAGTATTTGGAAAGTGGTTTAAAGCCTCTGTATATGATGGTGAGGTGGCCTAAGGGGTATAACTTCATCTTGTTCACAAACGGATACAGACTAGTGAAATCATAGTAGTGTATTTTCTCAACCTCACCCACGGCCCTGTACAGCTGTACAGTGTTTGTACGACCTCCAAATAGGGCATCGCGGGGCTCCAGAAGCTCTGGTAAATCATGACTCTTAATAAAAGAGCAGAGTTCCGCATCGGATGTTAGCATATCTAACCACTCATGCTACCAAAGGGTCCTCATAGCGAAGCCACATTTTTCAACATATTTTGCCTTCATCAGACTACATCTGTGTAAGTGTTCAAACTTGGTACCCACTACGTCTGTGCAAGTGTTCAAACTTGGTACCCAAATGTCTGTTAAGCTCATGGGGCTTGTAACACTGAGGACAACAGCAGTAAAAACAACCATTGTATTCAAAGGCATTCGGAACACCCTTAACCCCTTAACTGCTGGGCCTTTTCCCCCCCAGTGCTGAGCCCTTTTTTGGCTATTTGTAGTAGTTTGCGATTAGGCCTCTGTAACTTTTTGACCACATAAGGTATCCACGCCAAATTTGCGTCCTTTTCTTCCAACATCATGGGGATTCTAAAGGTACCCAGGGTTTGTGGATTCCCCTGGAGGGGTCCCAGATTTTAGCCAAAATACAGCTATATTTTGGTTTTTGGGGAAAAATGGGAAAAAGTCCCGCATATGAAAGTGTCTGGGTTTTTCCCTGCAAATGGTATCAAAAAGTGTTTGTGGGGCTGAAATCTCCATTTTCCCAGCTTTTAGGGAATGACAGACTTTTGTCAGAAAACCAAAAAATGTTACACAGTTTTGGCATTTTTCTGGGACATAGCCTATTTTTGCTATTTTTTGTACTTTCAACCTCCTTTCAGTTAATGGTAGAAATGGGTATGAAAGCAATAATGTATCCTGGAAATCTATACATTTTAGAAAAGTAGATAAAATGCTGAATTCAGCAAGGGGTCATTTGTGTAAATCCATCAAGGTTTCTTTATAGAAACTAACAGTTAAATATAGGAAAAATGGAAAATTAGTTGAAAAAAACAGCCTTTTGTGTCAACGTTTTCACCTGTAATTTCTTCTAATTATGACTGCTCTTTGAAAGCAATATACCGTTACATCCACTGGACCTCACTGGTTGTGGGGATATATAGGACTTGTAGGTTCACCAAGAACCCGACGAACCCAGAGCCAAAAACTGAGCAGCGTCTTGCAATGGTTTTTTATTATGTACCGGGTATATAGCAATTATTCTGGGAAAATGTATACATGGAATATTCGGTATGAAAGACTCCCATGTATTTCTGAAATGGGAACACAATATAGAGTTTAGAAACAGTAGATATTTGCACATTTCTGAAATTGGTAATACTCATACTAGCATGAGAATTATAGGTCATTTTTCAAAATAACTTCTTTTTACACATTGTCTTTCATTTGGAAGGCAGAAATGCATCGAAAGTTAATAGGTAATAACAGTTGCTTTACAAATCTGAATTACCGTAAGTGTCCCGATAAAAATGGTACCTCACTTGTGTGGGTAGGCATAGTGCCCACGACAGGAAACGGCTCAAAGCGCAACGTGAACACAACACATTTTCACAATGAAAACTTACCCTTTTTTTGCAAAGTGCCTAGCTGTAGTTTTTGAACCCTTGCTCTGCCGGCACCCAGGGAAACCTAGCAAACCTATACATTTTTGAAAACTAGACACCCAGGGAATCCAGGATGGGGTGACTTGACTGGCTTTCACCAGGTTCTGTTACCCAGAATCCCTTGCAAACCTAACAAATTGTCCAAAAAAACACATTTTCCTCACATTTCTGTGGTGGAAAGTTCTGGAATCTGCATGGATCCACAAATTTCCACCCACCCCGCGTTCCCCAAAGTCTTCCGAGTAAAATGGTACCTCACTTGTGTGGGTAGGCCTAGTGCCCACGACAGGAAATGGCACAAAACGCAACGTGGACACACCCCAATTTCACAGTGAAAAATGACCCTTTTTGGCAAAGTGCCTAGCTGTAGTTTTTGAACCCTAGCTCTGCCGGCATCTAGGGAAACCTAGCAAACCTATACGTTTTTGAAAACTAGACACCCAGGGGAATCCAGGATGGGGTGACTTTACTGCCTCTCACCAGGTTCTGTTACCCAGAATCCCTTGCAAACCTAAAAAATTGTCCAAAAAAACACATTTTCCTCACATTTCTGTGGTGGAAAGGTCTGTAATCTGCGCGGATCCACAAATTTCTACCCACACCACGTTCCCCAAAGTCTTCCGAGAAAAATGGTACCTCACTTGTGTGGGTAGGCCTAGTGCCCTCAACAGGAAACGGTGCAAAACGCAACGTGGACACACCACAATTTCACAGTGAAAAACGAACCTTTTTTGGCAAAGTGCCTAGCTGTAGTTTTTGAACCCTAGCTCTGCCGGCACCTAGGGAAACCTAGCAAACCTATACATTTTTGAAAACTAGACACCCAGGGGAATCCAGGATGGGGTGACTTGACTGGCTTTCACCAGGTTCTGTTACCCAGAATCCCTTGCAAACCTAAAAAATTGTCCAAAAAAACACATTTTCCTCACATTTCTGTGGTGGAAAGTTCTGGAATCTGCATGGATCCACAAATTTCCACCCACCCCGCGTTCCCCAAAGTCTTCCGAGTAAAATGGTACCTCACTTGTGTGGGTAGGCCTAGTGCCCACGACAGGAAATGGCACAAAACGCAACATGGACACACCCCAATTTCACAGTGAAAAATGAACCCTTTTTTGGCAAAGTGCCTAGCTGTAGTTTTTGAACCCTAGCTCTGCCGGCATCTAGGGAAACCTAGCAAACCTATACGTTTTTGAAAACTAGACACCCAGGGGAATCCAGGATGGGGTGACTTTACTGCCTCTCACCAGGTTCTGTTACCCAGAATCCCTTGCAAACCTAAAAAATTGTCAAAAAAACACATTTTCCTCACATTTCTGTGGTGGAAAGGTCTGTAATCTGCGCGGATCCACAAATTTCTACCCACCCCACGTTCCCCAAAGTCTTCCGAGAAAAATGGTACCTCACTTGTGTGGGTAGGCCTAGTGCCCTCAACAGGAAACGGTGCAAAACGCAACGTGGACACACCACAATTTCACAGTGAAAAACGACCCTTTTTTGGCAAAGTGCCTAGCTGTAGTTTTTGAACCCTAGCTCTGCCGGCACCTAGGGAAACCTAGCAAACCTATACATTTTTGAAAACTAGACACCCAGGGGAATCCAGGATGGGGTGACTTGACTGCTTCTCACCAGGTTCTGTTACCCAGAATCCCTTGCAAACCTAAAAAATGGTTAAAAAACACATTTTCCCTACATTTCTGTGGTGGAAAGTTCTGGAATCTGCGTGGATACACAAATTTGAACCCACCCTGCGTTTCCCAAAGTCTTCCGAGAAAAATGGTACCTCACTTGTGTGGGTAGGCCTAGAACCTGCGACAGGAAATGGCGCAAAACGCAACGTGGACACACCCCAATTTCACAGTGAAAAATGACCCTTTTTTGGCAAAGTGCCTAGCTGTAGTTTTTGAATCCTAGCTCTGCCTGCATCTAGGGAAACCTAGCAAACCTATACATTTTTGAAAACTAGACACCCAGGGGAATCCAGGATGGGGCGATTTTACAGCCTCTCACCAGGTTCTGTTACCCAGAATCCCTTGCAAACCTAACAAATTGTCAAAAAAACACATTTTCCTCACATTTCTGTGGTGGAAAGTCCTGGAATCTGCGTGGATCCACAAATTTCTACCCACCCCGCGTTCCCCAAAGTCTTCCGAGAAAAATGGTACCTCACTTGTGTGGGTAGGCCTAGAGCCCGCGACAGGAAATCGCGCAAAACACAACGTGGACACACCCCAATTTCACAGTGAAAAATGACCCTTTTTTGGCAAAGTGCCTAGCTGTAGTTTTTGAATCCTAGCTCTGCCTGCATCTAGGGAAACCTAGCAAATCTATATATTTTTGAAAACTAGACACCCATGGGAATCCAGGATGGGGTGACTTTACTGCCTCTCACCAGGTTCTGTTACCCAGAATCCCTTGCAAACCTAAATAATTGTAAAAAAAACCACATTTTCCTCACATTTCTGTGGTGGAAAGTCCTGAAATCTGCGTGGATCCACAAATTTCTACCCACCCCGCGTTCCCCAAAGTCTTCCGAGAAAAATGGTACCTCACTTGTGTGGGTAGGCCTAGAGCCCACAAGAGGAAATCGCGCAAAACGCAACGTGGACACACCCCAATTTCACAGTGAAAAATTACCCTTTTTTGGCAAAGTGCCTAGCTGTTATTTTTGAATCGTAGCTCTGCCTGCATCTAGGGAAACCTAGCAAACCTATATATTTTAGAAAACTAGACACCCAGGGGAATCCAGGATGGGGTGACTTTACTGCCTCTGACCAGGTTCTGTTGGCCAGAATCCCTTGCAAACCTAAAAAATTGTCAAAAGAAACACATTTTCCTCACATTTCTGTGGTGGAAAGTCCTGGAATCTGCGTGGATCCACAAATTTCTACCCACCCCGCATTCCCCAAAGTGTTCCGAGAAAAATGGTACCTCACTTGTGTGGGTAGGCCTAGAGCCCGCGACAGGAAATCGCGCAAAAACGCAACGTGGACACACCACAATTTCACAGTGAAAAATGACCCTTTTTTGGCAAAGTGCCTAGCTGTTATTTTTGAATCCTAGCTCTGCCTGCATCTGGGGAAACCTAGCAAACCTATATATTTTTGAAAACTAGACACCCAGGGGAATCCAGGATGGGGTGACTTTACTGCCTCTCACCAGGTTCTGTTACCCAGAATCCCTTGCAAACCTAAAAAAGTGTCAAAAAAAACAAATTTTCCTCACATTTCTGTGGTGGAAAGTCCTGAAATCTGCGTGGATCCACAAATTTCTACCCACCCCGCATTCCCCAAAGTGTTCCAAGAAAAATGGTACCTCAATTGTGTGGGTAGGCCTAGAGCCCACGACAGGAAATCGCGCAAAAGGCAACGTGGACACACCCCAATTTCACAGTGAAAAATGACCCTTTTTTGGCAAAGTGCCTAGCTGTTATTTTTGAATCCTAGCTCTGCCTGCATCTGGGGAAACCTAGCAAACCTATATATTTTTGAAAACTAGACACCCAGGGAATCCAGGATGGGGTGACTTTACTGCCATTCACCAGGTTCTGTTACCCAGAATCCCTTGCAAACCTAAAAAATTGTCCAAAAAAAACACATTTTCCTCACATTTCTGTGGTGGAAAGTTCTGGAATCTGCGTGGATCCACAAAATTCCACCCACCGCGCGTTCCCCAAAGTCTTCCTATAAAAATGGTACCTCACTTGTGTGGGAGGCCCAAGTACCCGCGACAGGAAACGGCCCAAAACGCAACGTGGACACACCACATTTTCGCAGTGAAAACGGACCCTTTTTCAACAAAGTGGCTAGCTGTAGATTTTGAACCCTAGCTCTGCCGGCACCTAGGGAAACCTTTCAAACCTATACATTTTTGAAACGTAGACACCCAGGGGAATCCAGGATGGGGTGATTTGACTGGCTCTCACCAGGTTCTGTTACCCAGAATACCTTGCAAACTTAAAAAATTGTCCAAAAAAACACATTTTCCTCACATTTCTGTGGTGGAAAGTTCTGGAATCTGCATGGATCCACAAATTTCCACCCACCCCGCGTTCCCCAAAGTCTTCCGATAAAAATGGTACCTCACTTGTGTGGGAGGCCCAAGTACCCGCGACAGGCTAGGGCCCAAAACATATTGAGGTGACATTAAAATTGCCTATCACAAAACAACCTGGTTTTGCAAGGGGGGTCACCTCGGTTTTGGCCCCGTGCTCGGCGGCCAGCTAGGGAAACCTATCAAACCCACACATTTCTGAAAACTAGACACCCAGGTGGTTCCAGGGAGGTATGGCTTCCGTGGATCCCCCAACGTTTTCTAACCCAGAATCCCCTGCAAACCTCAAGTTTTGCTGAAAAAATCACTTCTTCCACACATTTTTGTGTGGGAAAGTTGTGGCATCGCCGGGCAGACACGCATTTCCTACCACCCAGCATTCCCCAAGGTCTCCCGATAAAAATGGTGCCTCACTCGTGTGGGAGGCCCAAGTACCTGCGACAGGCTAGGGCCCAAAACGTATTGAGGTGACATTAAAATTGCCTATCACAAAACAACCTGGTTTTGCAAGAGGGTCACCTCGGTTTTGGCCCCGTGCTCGGCGGCCAGCTAGGAAACCTATCAAACCCACACATTTCTGAAAACTAGACACCCAGGTGCATCCAGGGAGGTATGGCTTGCGTGGTTCCCCCAACTTTTTCTTACCCAGAATTCCCTGCAAACCTCAAATTCTGCTGAAAAAATCACTTCTTCCACACATTTTTGTGTGGGAAAGTTGTGGCATCGTCGGGCAGACACGCATTTCCTACCACCCAGCATTCCCCAAGGTCTCCCGATAAAAATGGTGCCTCACTCGTGTGGGAGGCCCAAGTACCCGCGACAGGCTAGGGCCCAAAACGTATTGAGGTGACATTAAAATTGCCTATCACAAAACAACCTGGTTTTGCAAGGGGGGTCACCTCGGTTTTTGGCCCCGTGCTGGGCGGCCAGCTAGGGAAACCTATCAAACCCACACATTTCTAAAAACTAGACACCCAGGTGGTTCCAGGGAGGTATGGCTTGCGTGGATCCCCCAACGTTTTCTTACCCAGAATCCCCTGCAAACCTCAAATTTTGCTGAAAAAATCACTTCTACCACACATTTTTGTGTGGGAAAGTTGTGGCATCGCCGGACAGACACGCATTTCCTACCACCCAGCGTTCCCCAAGGTCTCCCGATAAAAATGGTGCCTCACTCGTGTGGGAGGCCCAAGTACCCGCGACAGGCTAGGGCCCAAAACGTATTGAGGTGACATTAAAATTGCCTATCACAAAACAACCTGGTTTTGCAAGGGGGTCACCTCGGTTTTTGGCACTGTGCTCGGCGGCCAGCTTGGGAAGCCTATCAAACCCACACATTTCTGAAAACTAGACACCTGGGTGGTTCCAGGGAGGTATGGCTTGCGTGGATCCCCCAACGTTTTCTTACCCAGAATCCCCTGCAAACCTCAAATTTTGCTGAAAAAATCACTTTTTCCACACATTTTTGTGTGGGAAAGTTGTGGCATCGCCGGGCAGATACGCATTTCCTACCACCCAGCGTTCCCCAAGGTCTCCCGATAAAAATGGTGCCTCACTCGTGTGAGAGGCCCAAGTACCCGCGACAGGCTAGGGCCCAAAACGTATTGAGGCGACATTAAAATTGCCTATCACAAAACAACCTGGTTTTGTGAGAGAGGTCACCTTGGTTTTGGCCCCGTGCTCGGCGGCCAGCTAGGAAACCTACCAAACCCACACATTTCTGAAAACTAGACACCCAGGGGTTCCAGGGAGGTATGGCTTGCGTGGATCCCCCAACGTTTTCGTACCCAGAATCCCCTGCAAACCTCAAATTTAGCTGAAAAAATCACTTTTTCCACACATTTTTGTGTGGGAAAGTTGTGGCATCGCCGGGCAGACACGCATTTCCTACCACCCAGCGTTCCCCAAGGTCTCCCGATAAAAATGGTACCTCACTCGTGTGGGAGGCCCAAGTACCAGCGACAGGCTAGGGCCCAAAACGTATTGAGGTGACATTAAAATTGCCTATCACAAAACAACCTGGTTTTGCAGGGGGTCACCTCGGTTTTGGCCCCGTGCTCGGCGGTCAGCTAGGAAACCTATCAAACCCACACATTTCTGAAAACTAGACACCCAGGTGGTTCCAGGGAGGTATGGCTTGTGTGCATCCCCCAACGTTTTCTTACCCAGAATCCCCTGCAAACCTCAAATTTTGCTGAAAAAAATCACTTCTTCCACACATTTTTGTGTGGGAAAGTTGTGGCATCGCCGGGCAGACACGCATTTCCTACCACCCAGCGCTCCCCAAGGTCTCCCGATAAAAATGGTGCCTCACTCGTGTGGGAGGCCCAAGTACCCGCGACAGGCTAGGGCCCAAAACGTATTGAGGTGACATTAAAATTGCCTATCTCAAAACAACCTGGTTTTGCAAGGGGGTCACCTCGGTTTTCGGCCCCGTGCTCGGCGGCCAGCTTGGGAAACCTATCAAACCCACACATTTCTGAAAACTAGAGACCCGGGTGGTTCCAGGGAGGTATGGCTTGCGTGGATCCCCCAACGTTTTCTTACCCAGAATCCTCTGCAAACCTCAGATTTTGCTGAAAAAATCCCTTTTTCCACACATTTTTGTGTGGGAAAGTTGTGGCATCGCCGGGCAGACACGCATTTCCTACCACCCAGCATTCCCCAAGGTCTCCCAATAAAAATGGTGCCTCACTCGTGTGGGAGGCCCAAGTACCCGCGACAGGCTAGGGCCCAAAACGTATTGAGGTGACATTAAAATTGCCTATCACAAAACAACCTGGTTTTGTGAGAGGGTTCACCTTGGTTTTGGCCCCGTGCTCGGCGGCCAGCTAGGGAAACCTACCAAACCCACACATTTCTGAAAACTAGACACCCGGGGGGTTCCAGGGAGGTATGGCTTGCGTCGATCCCCCAACGTTTTCTTACCCAGAATCCCCTGCAAACCTCAAATTTAGCTGAAACAATCACTTTTTCCACACATTTTTGTGTGGGAAAGTTGTGGCATCGCCGGGCAGACATGCATTTCCTACCACCCAGCGTTCCCCAAGGTCTCCCGATAAAAATGGTACCTCACTCGTGTGGGAGGCCCAAGTACCCGCGACAGGCTAGGGCCCAAAACATTTTGTGATAGGCAATTTTGATGTTGCCTCAATACGTTTTGGGCCCTAGCCTGTCGCGGTACTTGGGCCTCCCACACGAGTGAGGCACCATTTTATCGGGAGACCTTGAGGAACGCTGGGTGGTAGGAAATGCGTGTCTGCCCGGCGATGCCACAACTTTTCCACACAAAATGTGTGGAAAAAGTGATTTTTTCAGCTAAATTCGAGGTTTGCAGGGGATTCTGGGTAAGAAACGTTGGGGGATCCACGCAAGCCATACCTCCTGGAACCCCCAGGTGTGTAGTTTTCAGAAATGTGTGGGTTTGGTAGGTTTCCTAGCTGGCCGCCGAGCACGGGCCAAAACCTAGGTGACCCTCTCACAAAACCAGGTTGTTTTGTGATAGGCAATTTTAATGTCGCATCAATACATTTGGGCCCTAGCCTGTCGCGGGTACTTGGGCCTCCCACACGAGTGAGGCACCATTTTTATCGGGAGACCTTGGGGAACGCTGGGTGGTAGGAAATGCGTGTCTGCCCGGCGAGGCCACAACTTTCCCACACAAAAATGTGTGGAAAAAGTGATTTTTTCAGCAAAATTTGAGGTTTGCAGGGATTCTGGGTAAGAAAACATTGGGGATCCACGCAAGCCATACCTCCCTGGAACCACCCGGGTGTCTAGTTTTCAGAAATGTGTGGGTTTGATAGGTTTCCAAGCTGGCCGCCGAGCACGGGGCCAAAACCGAGGTGACCCCCTTGCAAAACCAGGTTGTTTTGTGATAGGCAATTTTAATGTCACCTCAATACGTTTTGGGCCCTAGCCTGTCGCGGGTACTTGGGCCTCCCACACGAGTGAGGCACCATTTTATCGGGAGACCTTGGGGAACGCTGGGTGGTAGGAAATGCGTGTCTGCCCGGCGATGCCACAACTTTCCCACACAAAAATGTATGGAAAAAGTGATTTTTTCAGCTAAATTCGAGCTTTGCAGGGATTCTGGGTAAGAAACGTTGGGGGATCCACGCAAGCCATACCTCCCTGGAACCCCGGGTGTCTAGTTTTCAGAAATATGTGGGTTTGGTAGGTTTCCCAAGCTGGCTGCCGAGCACGGGGCCAAAACCGAGGTGACCCCTTGCAAAACCAGGTTGTTTTGTGATAGGCAACTTTAATGTCACCTCAATACGTTTTGGACCCTAGCCTGTCGCAGGTACTTGGGCCTCCCACACGAGTGAGGCACCATTTTTATCGGGAGTCCTTGGGGAACGCTGGGTGGTAGGAAATGCGTGTCTGCCCGGCGATGCCACAACTTTCCCACACAAAAATGTGTGGAAAAAGTGATTTTTTCAGCTAAATTCGAGGTTTACAGGGATTCTGGGTAAGAAAACGTTGGGGGATCCACGCAAGCCATACCTCCCTGGAACCCCCGGGTGTCTAGTTTTCAGAAATGTGTGGGTTTGGTAGGTTTCCTAGCTGGCCGCCGAGCACGGGCCAAAACTAGGTGACCCTCTCACAAAACCAGGTTGTTTTGTGATAGGCAATTTTAATGTCGCCTCAATACCTTTTGGGCCCTAGCCTGTCGCGGGTACTTGGGCCTCCCACACGAGTGAGGCACCATTTTCATCGGGAGACCTTGGGGAATGCTGGGTGGTAGGAAATGCGTGTGTGCCCGGCGATGCCACAACTTTCCCACACAAAAATGTGTGGAAAAAGTGATTTTTTCAGCTAAATTCGAGGTTTGCAGGGGATTCTGGGTAAGAAAACGTTGGGGGATCCACGCAAGCCATACCTCCCTGGAACCCCGGGTGTCTAGTTTTCAGAAATGTGTGGGTTTGATAGGTTTCCTAGCTGGCCGCCGAGCACGGGGCCAAAAACCAAGGTGACCCCTCTCACAAAACCAGGTTGTTTTGTGATAGGCAATTTTAATGTCGCCTCAATACCTTTAAGGGCCCTAGCCTGTCGCGGGTACTTGGGCCTCCCACACGAGTGAGGCACCACTTTTATCGGGAGACCTTGGGGAACGCTGGGGGTAGGAAATGCGCGTCTGCCCGGCGATGCCACAACTTTCCCACACAAAAATGTGTGGAAAAAGTGATTTTTTCAGCTAAATTCGAGGTTTGCAGGGGATTATGGGTAAGAAAACGTTGGGGGAGCCACGCAAGCCATACCTCCCTGGAACCCCCCGGGTGTCTAGTTTTCAGAAATGTGTGGGTTTGGTAGGTTTCCCTAGCTGGCCGCGAGCACGGGGCCAAAACCAAGGTGACCCCTCTCACAAAACCAGGTTGTTTTGTGATAGGCAATTTTAATGTCGCCTCAATACCTTTTGGGCCCTAGCCTGTCGCGGGTACTTGGGCCTCCCACACGAGTGAGGCACCATTTTTATCGGGAGACCTTGGGGAACGCTGGGTGGTAGAAAATGCGTGTCTGCCCGGCGATGCCTCAACTTTCCCACACAAAAATGTGTGGAAAAAGTGATTTTTTCAGCTAAATTCGAGGTTTGCAGGGGATTATGGGTAAGAAAACGTTGGGGGATCCACGCAAGCCATACCTCCCTGGAACCCCCCTGGTGTCTAGTTTTCAGAAATGTGTGGGTTTGGTAGGTTTCCCTAGCTGGCCGCCGAGCACGGGGCCATAAACCAGGTGACCCCTCTCACAAAACCAGGTTGTTTTGTGATAGGCAATTTTAATGTCGCCTCAATACCTTTTGGGCCCTAGCCTGTCGCGGGTACTTGGGCCTCCCACACGAGTGAGGCACCATTTTTATCGGGAGACCTTGGGGAACGCTGGGTGGTAGGAAATGCGTGTCTGCCCGGCGATGCCACAACTTTCCCACACAAAAATGTGTGGAAAAAGCGATTTTTTCAGCTAAATTCGAGGTTTGCAGGGGATTATGGGTAAGAAAACGTTGGGGGATCCACGCAAGCCATACCTCCCTGGAACCCCCGGGTGTCTAGTTTTCAGAAATGTGTGGGTTTGGTAGGTTTACCTAGCTGGCCGCCGAGCACGGGGCCAAAACCAGGTGACCCCTCTCACAAAACCAGGTTGTTTTGTGATAGGCAATTTTAATGTCGCCTCAATACCTTTTGGGCCCTAGCCTGTCGCTGGTACTTGGGCCTCCCACACGAGTGAGGCACCATTTTTATCGGGAGACCTTGGGGAACGCTGGGTGGTAGGAAATGCGTGTCTGCCCGGCGATGCCACAACTTTCCCACACAAAAATGTGTGGAAAAAGTGATTTTTTCAGCTAAATTCGAGGTTTGCAGGGGATTCTGGGTAAGAAAACGTTGGGGGATCCACGCAAGCCATACCTCCCTGGAACCCCGGGTGTCTAGATTTCAGAAATGTGTGGGTTTGGTAGGTTTCCCTAGCTGGCCGCCGAGCACGGGGCCAAAAACCAAGGTGACCCATCTCACAAAACCAGGTTGTTTTGTGATAGGCAATTTTAATGTCGCCTCAATACGTTTTGGGCCCTAGCCTGTCGCGGGTACTTGGGCCTCCCACACGAGTGAGGTACCATTTTTATCGGGAGACCTTGGGGAACACTGGGTGGTAGGAAATGCATGTCTGCCCGGCGATGCCACAACTTTCCCACACAAAAATGTGTGGAAATAGTGATTTTTTTCAACAAAATAAGAGGCTAGCAGGGCATGTTGGGTAAAAAAACAGTGATAACCACGCAAGTCATTCACCCTTGTACTTCCCCTTTGTCTACTACTCAAAAATGTAAAGGTTTGCCTAGGTGACGACTGAGCTAGGGCAGAAAGTCCCCTGCTACCCATTGTGAAAAAAAATATCTTACAAAAGGCCATTAAACCAACACAAATATAAATCTAACACTCATTTGATAAAGCTAATCCACCACTTACACAGGTTGGTTTTAGCACCTCCAGAAACGCTGGCTTCAAAGCACAAATACTTATCAAAGTATATAAATATTGAAGCCAAGCCTTCTGAAGGGGAGCCATAAAGCCACATCACGGCACCAACCACTTTATGGTCCATTCACACGCCATTCACACACCACACACAAGACTTCCGTACCGCCAGCCACGGGCCCAAACAACCATATCACTTGCACTCACACAAACATACTGCCGCCATGCAAGGGCCCATCACATTCATATGCCACAAGACATAATGACTTTGACTATATTCTACCACCTGTCAAGTCTCCACCTCCTTCTTCCAGAACGTTACCGAACTCATGCCCAGTGAACCTATACTAATGACTTCCATGACAGCCACATGAGGCTCAGGAAGACATGTCTTTCATGCACCTTTAGTGCACACACTATGCTAAATCCAACTCCTTCCAGTTTGTGGATGCAAGTTGGGGGTGCTCGAGTATGCTGCAAAAACATTTCTCGAGCTGAGCAAGCATATCTACCTTTGAAACTAAGGCAAACATGCTGGAAATTTTCAAAAGATAACATCATAAACTATGAACGGATGAATGTGAAACAAGGGTAGTCCGTGACAACGTAGCATATGTCCAATCCACCGTTATGTGCAGTGACTGTAATGCACTTATCATACAGCAAACTGACCATCTACTAAGTTCTAACGGAGGATGAACATGGCAAGCAGCATTGACCCATAAGTACTACAGTAAATTCAGTGTGAGTGTGGCAGCAATGGATTTGAATCCATGGGTGAAGAAGAAGTCAGGACGTGTATCTATACTACCTTTACTATCTGCCTTCTACCTTTGCAATATTCCTCGGAAAGCGTACCTACCGTAAGCTGTTCTAACCCGTTCGTGTGTCTGTCCTCAGAGTCCTGACTAACCCTGTCCAATTGTTAAGAGACCCTATACTAATGCCTTTCATCTCTAGCTACTTGAAGCTTGAGTGAACATTTCTGTCACGAGCTATCAATGCTCTCACAATGCTCTATCCAACTCCTTCCAGTTTGTGGATGCAAGTTGGGGGTGCCCGAGTATGCCGCAAAAACATTTCTCGAGCTGAGCAAGCATATCTACCTTTGAAACTAAGGCAAACATGCTGGAAATTTTCAAAAACTTCCTAAAGAGAACATCATAAACTACGAAGAACGGTTGAATGTGAAACACGGATACTCCATGACAACGTGGCATATGTTCTGTCCACCAGTATGTGCAGCGTGGGGACTATAATGCACTTGTCAATTGGCGAACAGAACAACTACCACGTTCTGAAAGCAGATAAAGGTGTTGAGAAGTCCATGATTTCATGAAGTAGAGGAAGAAATATCCTGCAGCTGCTTGCGTAGTGAAGGAGTGGCCCACAGACAGTAGGTATCCATTCACACCAATTGAAAGGTTATCCTATTGGCAGCTCCACCTCAGTCAATCTCCCAGTATTTTGCTTTAGTGTGATACAACATAAAGCAAGTAGGAAAACAGAAGGCAGGCTTACTTGGGCACTGGGGACAGTAAACATGAGTCTCCTGCCTCTTTCCCTGCATCGAGCACACTTTACAACGACGACATGGTCGCTCCTTTTGGGTGTTGCAGGAATTTTATCTGCAAAGTGTCGCTCCTGCAGCCTTGCCACGTCCTCCAGAACACATGAAGTGGAGGCTTCTGCTTCTGTAGCAGTAAGACTTTCAATCACAGACAACTGAAAGTCAAGGAAAGACATGAGTCTTCCTGTGGTGGTCTCACGATAAACAACATACGCATTGTATGTTGCCATCTGGATCAGGTGCGTAAACAGTTTCTTATACCAAGTGCGAGTTTTACGACTCGCATTGTATGGCTGAAGAACCTGGTCGTTCTTGTCCACTCCGCCCATGTACTTGTTGTAATCAAGTATACAGTTGGGCTTGTGGACTTCAGCCATCTGACCCCAAACCGTGACAGGGGAAGTGCTCTCAGCATGAATTGTAGTGAGCATGTACACATCACGCCTATCTGAGAACTTAACTGCGAGCAGTTCGTTGGAACGCAACGCAGTGCTCTGGGATTTCTGGAGCTTCTTGCAAACAAGCTCCTGCGGGAATCCTTTGCGGCGACAACGAATTGTACCGCAAGCCACGGTGCCAGCTTTATAGAGCTCACTGAACAGCTCTACTCCTGTATAGAAATTGTCCACATAAAGGTTATAACCTTTGTGAAGAAGTGGCTGGACAAGCTCCCATACAATCTTTCCTGTGACCCCTAGCATGGGAGGGCAACCTACAGGGTTAAGAGTTGTGTCCTTCCCTGTATACACTCTCAAGCTGTACACATAGCCAGTCGAGCTCTCACACAACATGTACAGCTTGATGCCATAGCGAGCACGTTTGCTCGGAATGTACTGCCTAAACAGCAGCCGCCCTTTATACAAGATCAAGGACTCATCAATGGCTATATTCTTTCCAGGAGTATAAACCTCTGGAAACCTGGCAGACAAATGTTCCACGACAGGCCGAATTTTGAACAACCTGTCATAGTCTGGATGGTCCCGGGGCAATGCAGCAGAGTTGTCATTGAAATGCAGCATGCGCTGCAATAGCAAAAACGATCTCTGCTCATGTATGGTGCGAAGATGGGGGTTAACCAAACCGTGCGAGTAGACCAGTAGGATAGCAAGGTTGGTTTATGCACTACCCCCATTTTAAGCGTGAGGCCCAAAAATATCTTCAACTCCCCTAGAGAAGTGGGAGTCCACTTGCGCGCCCTAGAATGAGGCCCAAGAGTGCCTCCTTGCTCCCTCAGAAATTGTTCGGCACGCAAATTTGTTTGCTGCACAATTTCGTCTAGGAAGTCAACACCAAAAAAGAGATGGAAGTAGTCAATTGGCAAAAAATTTGCCGTATCTACTTTACATCCAGCGTCACCAGTGAAAGGCGGAATTTGGGGCTGAACTAAATTGGGAGGCTGCCAAGACAGCCCTCCGTCTGTGCTTGCGGCCGCACGTGCCTGCACTCTGGGTTGCTCTAACCTGTTACGAGTGTCCTGCTGCACAGACTGTGCTGGCAAAGGCACAGCACGACTGACATCGTCTCCTTCAGAATCGCTGGACGATGAGTCATCGGATGGAACTGCGCCGACTGAAAAGTCACTCCCGGATTCGGCTCCATTGTCCTCTCCTTCAGATGCTGTCTCAGTATCTGCTGTCTCAGTCTCTGATCCTGCCTCAGAGCTGGACTCCACAACCAGATTTAGGGCCTGGGCAGCATCCATCCAACGATATGCCATCTCTGCTAGTGCCTAAACTATCCTTTTAAAACACAATCCTACGTAGAAGGCAGATAGGTTGTTGGTTTTAAAGTGTAGGTGGGTGTGTGCGCGTGAGTGAAGTGTTTAAGTCAATAATGACGAAGTCACCTTACCTTTGCGAACTCTGTACGCTCTCCAAAAAGACTAAGAAAGAGAGAAAAAAGACACAGTATTACTTTACCTTGCCACATACCCATCATCGCAGCCTTTTAGCGCTGGTGGGAGCCATTGCAACCATCATTTTGGCGCCAAGATGCCTACGGGTGAACGTGTGCTTTACAATTGCACACTATGACCTCCTTTGATGCGCCCACTACCATCCTTGCAAACGTGCCCCTCATCTCTCCATAGCCCCTCTCTCACATACATTTAGTCTGTTACAAAGTGTTTCTACTTTGTGGCTTTACTAATCCACTTAGCTGTCTACATAATACCGATCTGTTCGTTTCAGCATACCCTTTATGGCGTCAAAACTGCCACTACACAAAAGTCAGATATCTCTATCTAGCAGAAATTTTTTTTGTACTCTGCAGCAGTACCACACTTTACTGCCTTTCAGGTAACTTCAAAGAGACTCATTATAGTTCTTTCACAGTCTCATAATTTCAGCACTGAGAAATATCTCTGTAAATAAATATTTATATATATATATATATATATAACAATTAATTCCCAATGTCAGAGCGCTCAATACCTGGTGCAGGCAGCAACGGGTAGAATCCTTACCCGATATTTAAATTCAGAAACACAAAGGATGCCGCACTCCAAGACCGGTTTCAGAGTTGCTTTATTTTCACCACCACTACCACCAGTCGTGGTGAAAATAAAGCAACTCTGAAACCAATCTCTGGAGTGCGGCATCCTTTGTGTTTCTGAATATATATATATATATATATATATAGATATATATATATATATCCAAGCTCCGTTTCCTTGTTTCCCAAAACGAAAAACAGCACTCGCGGGGCCAATAAACTCTAGCAACTGCCTCCGCGAGTGCTGTTTTCTTTTGGGAAACAAGGAAACAGAGCCTGGATAAATATCGCGGGCGCACCCCGCGTTTGTGAAGCACCCGTCCGCAAGTGCGCCGTTCACTGTGCATCAAGGAGCATATATATATATATATATATATATATATATATATATATATATATATATATATATATATAAAAACCATTTCCGAAATCTTCATAAGATTCGGACACCGACACAAGGGTAGCATTGCCATTCAGTCTTGACGTTTATTCGATACCTTTGCTATAATATATATATATATACACACACACACACACACGGACACGGACACATATATATATATATATATATACATAGATTTTATCTCTACATATATTTATATACATCTATATACATATATCTATACATATATATGTATATAGATACATATATATATAACATTCACTCTTTAGACTTATGTATATATATGTATCTATATACACATACATATGTATATAGATACATATATATACATATATCATCTACAGAGAGAAAGAGACTCTATATATATATATATATATATATATATATATATATATATATATATATATATATATATATATATATATATATAAAGAAAGATCTCTCTCTTTCTCTATTTTTTTTTATAGCTATGGCTTCCCTGGGGGCCGATTGTGGCCCCCACGGAAAGCACATAGGTATAAAAAATTGCCCCACAGGGGGTCGGCCACTGAGCAGGAAGACCGACCCCCTGCCAATATTGCCACCATTGTACTTTTTTTTTATACTTTTAGCATTTTTGGGGGGCGATCGTGCCCCCCAAGGAAAGCCAACATGTGTAAATAAAAAATATGCCCCCACAGGGGGTCGGCCACTGAGCAGGAGGACCGACCCCCTGCCAATATCGCCGCCATTTTTTTTTTTTTCTCGTTTTTTTTTCATTTTTGGGGTGCGATCGCGCAACCCAAACAAAGCCAACTTTCAAAAATTAAAATAAATATGCCCCCGGGGGGGGCGACCCATTACCACGAGGGCCGACCCCCCCAAAGACATCCCTGGTGTCTAGTGGGGTTTCCTGGCCGTGGATCGCAGCGCTGCCGCGATCCACGACCAGGAAACCCTTTCAGGAAGGCCTCGTTTGAAAGGGGAGACTCTCCCCTTTCAAACGAGGCCTCCCTGAAAGCTGGGGTGGCCGTTTTCGGCCGGATTTCCCCATTGGAGTCGAGCGCGGCCTTACCTGCTGCTGTCCTCGGCTCCGGTGGGGAAATCAGTGAGGTCAGAGCGCCTCGCGGCGCGCTGACGTCACAGATGGGCGGGAGGGGGGGCGGGGGGAGACGCGGAAAGCCTTCCACGTCTCCCCCAGGGGGAATAAAAAAAAAAAAACAATCTCCGGTGCGATGCACCGGAGGTTTAAAGGGGGCCCTCCCTGGTGACGGCCAATGGACGTGCGCTGCACCAGGGAGGTAGTGCTTGCGTCGGCCATTGGCCGACGCAAGCACCAAAGGGGTTAATTACAGCGTACCCAACCAGGTAATAAGGTCCTAGGCAGTATTCACCACCCTGAAAGGCGTTCTGAATATGTATGTCTTCCTTTGCAGAGACATACATGAGCCACTGGATAGAGGGGGTTGAATAACATTTCTGATTACCGTTATAGAGGTCTGGTGGGACTAGTGCGATACTTTCAGGTCTTAAAAACTTGTGCTTGTGAAGCAGTCCGACATGGCGGACGCGCTGCAACATCGCTCCCGTAGCCCGCCAATTATCCTGCATCAATCCTGCCATCCCACTGCAGCTGTCTCCCTGCAGACCCTCCACGAGACACAGTGAGGCGGTGAGACACCCGTAGCGCCTGCATCAAGTGCCTAATCCCGCTATAAACTTGCCCTATCTGCTGGCTTGGCTGGGCCGGGTATTCGCCCTGGCCTGGTGCCGCGGGCTGTGGGCAGACGTGAGCCTTACTTGCCTGTGGGGCCCATCCAGTCCTTGCCCTGGACACGGATGAGGCTGCCTTTCACCCCGGTACCCTGCGGTGATACATCTGCCCGGGGATCGGACCGCCGGCGGCTGGAGGCTGACTGTCCCGCTATCTTGTGAGCTACCAGTCGGGCCGCTTGCACTGCTGCCATCCCGGGGTCCCTGAGGTCTGCGCCAGTGACGTCGGCGGTCGTATCGGACTGCGATAGCAGCGACTCCCGCCCCGCCTCAGGGATACCTGTTTGGGCTCCCGGACCCACCCCGGACGGCTTGGTGTGCGGCCGGGTAGCTGCGGAGGGGTCTAGACATACGACTCCCCGCTCCCTTGCCTCCTGCCTGTAGTGGGGCCTAGTGGGTGCGGCCTGCTGCCTCTCTACCTACCCATCTCAATGCCGAGCGCCCGGCGGCCAGGGGGCCCCGGTGGAGATCGCGGTCTGCTTGCCGGCAGTGGTGGCTCCTCCCGGTCTGCGGTGGCCGTTTGGACCGCGCCCCTTGTGGGGCCTGCTCCTGAGGTGCTCCGAGTGGCCTGCTTTCTTCCGCTGACGTCCCGTTGAGTGATCTGGGCCCCGCTCACCCCCTAGCCCCCTAGACTACGGAGGCCTACACACTTTCTGCAACATCAGGCCGGCCCGGGGGGTGTCTATTTTACGTGGTGTATGGCCCTTCCCTTGACTGGACGACGTCGATGCCCAGGTCTGCACGGGGTGCCTGGCGAGTTTTCTCCTGCTGGTGATACCGGTCTGGCCGCTGCTGACGCGGTGGGAGCTGGGTGCGCCCGTTAGGGGGGTGGAGGGTCACCACCTATGGAAGCGGCCGGGCTAGGCCCTGGTGCGGCTTCGGGGTGTCGGGCCCTCCCCTGGTGGCTGCTCCCAGCCAACAAGTGGTGTGTCCCTGCGATTGAAGCTGTGTCCTCGCGGCCTGCGGCTCTATCATTTACTTCAGACTTCCATATTGGACCATTCCCCCCAGCATTGATCATAATGGCTAAAGACAAGCCTACTGGAGCTTAATCCAAACAGTCCACCATGGACAAATACACAGGGGCCAACACCCAATTGCCCGGCCCGGAGACTGCCGCAACTGCTATCCCAGATAATGCCACACTCCTGGCGGCTATCACGCAATCTCTGGATGCGTTAGAAGCCAAAATCAGCGCTGTGGGATCAGATGTCATGCTCCTTCGGCAGGACCTCCGCAATGCGGTCCAGCGGATTACTGAAACAGAAACGCGCATTCCCGCAACAGAAGACGCTGTTACCACCCTTCAAAAAAAAATAGTCAACTTGGAGTCGCTGACGCGCGACTTGGCGGTTAGAGTGGAAGACGCGGAGGGCCGAGCCGGAATAACCTCCATTTTGTGGGGTTTCCTGAGGGTTGTGAGACCAACAACGCTGTCGCCTTTTTGACCAAATGGCTTATGGAGTGGCTCCCGGCTGAATCCATGTCCCCCTGCTTTATCATCGAACGGGTGCATCGAGTTCTACAGCAGAAACCACCCCCGGGGGCCCGTCCCCGTCCACTAATCGCCCGCTTACTCAACTACAGGGACCGTGATATAGTTGTCCAACAGGCTCGGCTCAAGGGAGTCCTTACCTACGCTTCTCAGCCCATCATGATCTTCCCTGACTATACCAAACTGGTCCAGCACCGCCGACAGTCGTTCACCGAGGCCAAGGCCCGTCTGCGTGGCCTGACAATTCAATATTCCCAGCCCGTCTACGTGTCTCATTCAAATCACAGACCTACTTCTTCAATACCCCGGAAGAGGTCTTCAACTGGACAGACGAATCGGTCGGGCGAAAGGCCACCACTCCTCCTGGAATGGACTCCGATGCTTCATCGGTGGGCTCCGGCCGGGACCCGCCCAGACTTCATGGGAAACAGCAGCGCCGGTCGCGCTCGAGACGAAGATCCCAGCCCGCAGTAGTTCTCGTAGGTGCGCAACTGATGGTCGGCAATCCCAGTCACCCACATAAATGAACTCTCTTGAACTGTGGATATGACATATCTCTTTTGATTGCACTTTGAATCTGGGCTACATAGTTATGTACATGTTGGCGAGACTAAAGATGCTTTAATGTATGTGTTATGTTCTGTTGGGATCCATTGGATGGGAGCGGATCCTACCCCCCCGTTGGGGGACTCCCTGCTTTAACTCCACGCACATTCTAATATCCATTTGTTGGTCCATTTGCATGATATCTACCCGACATGATGAACACTCAGGCTAGGCGATTAACCATTATTAGCTGGAATGTCCGGGGTTTACTGGACAAGGTTAAACGAGTGGCATTACTCCGCCACGCTAGGCGATACAATACAAATATCCTCATGCTGCAGGAAACACATTTGCTGGGCAATAAGACACTCTGCCTGGCGCGCTTTGGCTTTGCTCAGACGTACCATTCTGGCTTTACTAAGGGATCTCGAGGTGTGGCAATAATAATCCATCGCAGACTGCCATTCGTCCATGAACGGTCTTGGTCCGACCCCCAGGGCAGGTATATAGTGGTGTCTGGCACGCTCTACGGTGAGTGCCTCACTCTAGTCTGTGTGTATGCCCCCCCTCCGTTGTTGTCGTCCTTGATGGAACGGATTTCTTCCCTTTGGGCTGAGCTCCCGCAGGGTCTGCTGTTAGCTGAGGGCAACTGGAATGATGTTATGTGCCCCTCGATGGACAGATGGCGTAGCACAGGACGGCTGACTGGCTCGCGCGAGTCGAAACTCCACACGCTAACCCAGGGATTGGGATGGGTTGACACCTGGAGGAAACTACACCCGGCTGCAAATGAATACACATATTTCTCTACCATACACAACTCCTTCTCACGCCTTGACTACATTTTCATATCTGCCCCACACGTTCACAAGCTTGAGATGGCGGAGATCTTGCCCAGAAGCTTATCGGATCACTCTCCAATTACACTGGTGGTGCATCTGGGCCCTGCTCACTCCCCGCCCCGCTGGCGCCTCTCGACATGGCTACTACAGGACGATCCCTACCACCAACAGACGTATACAGCCCTTAATAAATACTTCTCACTTAATATTGGTACTGTGGATTCCCTGGGGTCCCTTTGGAGGCCAAGAAACCAACACTGCGGGGGGTAGACATTGCTTTCTGCACTGCGCGGCATCAGCAGCGCTGTGAGAAACTGGTCCACACAGAAGCGCAAATCTTAGACTTAGATGGCACTGCAGCTCGTCACCAACTCCCCCTCATGCAACAATTATACGCCAGCGACCTACTAGACGAAGCCAAACTGTACTGGCTTACCACGCGTAGCCGCATCTACCAGTGGGGGGGCAAATCTAGCGCCCTTTTGCACCACCTCTGCCAGCAGACGCTCCGACCTGTGACCCTTCCCGAAATCCGGGGACCGACGGGCGAGGTCCTTACAGACCCTGCTCACATCGCTACCACCTTTGCTGATTATTACACGGACCTATACGCCCAGCGGGAGACTCTCACTGCTGCCACTATTGACCAATTCTTGGCCGATCTGCCCCTGCAGTCTCTGCCAGATTATGTGCGAGACGACCTGGATGCCCCGATAACCACGGAGGAGGTCCAGAGTGCCCTTGCGGATATGCGTTCGGGTAAAGCACCGGGCCCAAATGGATTTCCTTGTGAGTTCTACAAGAAGTACTCCTCCCAAATATCAACACATTATTTAGCGGCTCTTCATGCTGCGGTGGACGATGTCTCCCTCCTGGCAGACTGGCGTCACGCCAAGATAGTGGTCTTTCCAAAGCTGGGCCGACCCCCAGAGTTATATGCCTCATATAGACCGATCTCTCTACTTAATGTGGAGGCCAAACTCCTCGCCAAAATTATTGCCAACCGCATTGTCCCGCACATCACCACACTACTCCATCCTGATCAGGCGGGCTTTATGCCCAACCGTGCTACTCGGCACAATATTCGACACGCACACAACGCGATTGCCTCCATAGATCGGCTGAATGAGCCAGCTGCTCTCCTTCTCGCCAATATGGATAAGGCCTTTGACTCCCTTAGTTGGACCTATCTGTTTGCTCTCTTGGACTGCTTAAACATTGGCCCTAGACTCCTTAAGTGCATTTGCCTCAAATACACAGACATCACTGCCTCTGTGAGATCGTCAACTCAATCTCACGGCCGCTCCACATCAAGAGGGGCACTAGACAGGGTTGCCCTCTATCTCCCTATCTGTTCGCACTCGCCATGGAATCACTGGCGGCATGGGTGCGAATCGATGCCCAGGTTTATGGTTTTGAGTGGTCGCGTGAGGTGTCCGACCGTGTAGCGCTATACGCTGATGAAGTGCTATTCTTTTTCACACGCCCAAATAGATCAGGCCCACGCCTGCTTCGAATAATGGAAATATTTGGCCAAAACTCCGGCCTCTATATGAACGCTCGCAAGTCTTACCTGTGGCCTTTGTGCGGGAGCAATCAACTTGGTACCTGGACGCAACAGGTAATCGTGGTGCCTGATGGTTTTAAATACCTTGGGGTGTTCTTGTCATCATCTCAAACTGGCTCCTGGACTAAAAATCTGGCCCCTCTGCTGCCTCACATTAGGCAACAGGTGAGATCCTGGTCACATTTACCCCTGACGCTACTTGGTAGATCGGCCATTTTTAAAATGGTCTTGCTACCTTATTTACTCTACCAACTCCAAAACTATCCCTACCCAATACCGCACACATGGTTTCGGCAATTAAACTCAGCTCTCAGTCAATTCCTCTGGGGGGAGCTCCGTGCGGGTCGCCCTACGAACGTGCTTCCAGTCTACATACTGTGGGGGTCTCGCAACCCCAGATATTCAGACCTATCATGCAGCATCCCACCTCCTTATCTTAAACGATTGGTGGTACGGCGACCGACGCGACCCTGCTTATGCGCTCGAGCGTTGGCTAATGGACTCTAAATCTCTACACATGATTCTACACTCTAACGCGACACTCAAGCCGTTACCGCCCGCAACCTGGACCGTCTTTGTGATCTGGCGGAAGGCCCTGCGAGGGATTGGGTGGTGGGGCAGACTTTCTTTTTTTTTTTTGTCCTCATCTCACCAATAAGCGTATGCAATTCTTGAAAAGAAGCCGTCGTTCCAAACTGTGCGCCCTATGGCTGCTGCATTCGCTTAGGCCAATCCAGACCAGCCCCTTTGTTGGTAGCTTGGTGTAATCATAGGACCAGGAGGAACCAGAGGGAACTATATCAATCTCAAATCCATACCCCAGGACACTAGGGCCTGCCAAATGTTCACACTGCTCTCACTTTCTCCCCCTTGATCCAAACGGGCCATTGCAAACGCAGCTTTAAGCCAATCCTCACACGTTGGGGGCCGTGGTTCTTTCCACTTCATGCAGATCTCTCTCCGGGCTATTAGGACCAGGTATAACAACAATCCTCTATATATCTGCTGAAGATGCTTTCCAAACGCACCGTCATCTCCAAATAATACCAGGGAGATGTTGACCTCAATTTTGACTTTGAAAATGTCACATAGAACATCCCCCACCCCCTTCCATAAAAAATATGGATATCATTGGCATTAAGAAAGTTGCATCTTGGACATTTGGGGGAGGATAGTGGTGCAAACTTAGCAATTTTTGTGGGTGTGTAGTAAAGTCTGTTGATGACAAAAAAATGATTCTTCTTTAAACTGGCCGGTTTAACAAATTTATAAAGAAGCTTCAAAGAGGGTTCATAAAGATATTCAATATTGGACTCAAAGGGAGACTGATTCCAGACGGCATGCTGCGGGGGGTAATCCATATCTTCAGCCTCCAAGAACTTTCTATACCAAATAGAAACTTCCTTTCTTTTGAGATGTACTATTTGCAAAGACTGCTCCGTCTCCCAGTCACCTCTTATGTCCCCCTTTTCCGCGGTAACCCAGGAGGCTAGTTGCTAGTATTTGAATCTAGAAAGACTACTTCCAACCTTCGCTCTTAATACCTCCCAGGGGTGAAGTCCTTCTGAGGATAAAAGCTCTGACCAGGTAGTAATGCCTGCCCTTTTTATAGGAATTGCAAGGCTGTCCTTCAGACAGAGCGGGGTCCCCGGGGAGTCCCAAATCGGGGCAAAATCAGAATAGTACCCAATCCCCCATCTGCATCTGGCCTTATACCATATGTTAAGGGCGGCCCTAAGAACTTTCAGACGCACCCGTTTAAAAAACCTTGGTGCCCCGAATTTGTACAAGAAGCCTTCTCCTCCGCCTCCACCCTTCACCTTGACCATTTCACCCAATAGCCTCCCCCATGATGACTCTTCTGGTTTTACAAGTAACATCCGGATGTTTTTAAACTGAAAGGCAACAGAATACCAGCCAATGTCTGGGAGAGCCAGCCCCCCTTTGGTCAGCCTACGTCTCAGCTTTTTCCACGACAATCTAGCACCCTTGTTTGCCCAGATGAAACTTCTGATCTTACTTTGGATTTTACTAATATCTTTACTAGGGAAAACAAGGAGGATTACGTTAAACAGGTAGGTCAATTTAGGCAAAATAACCATTTTTACCAGGTTGACCCTACCGAAGATAGTTAAGGGAGATTCTTCCATCTGGCAAATAGGCGGTCCAACTCTTTAATGGGCTTATTTAAATTAATCTGAGGGATTTTATCCAAATCCTTAACAATAGTAATGCCCAGATATTTGAACTCATTACTCGTGGTACCCTCCCAGTTGTCAATGTTCCAACACATTACCTCTGTTTTGGAGGTGTTGGCTAAATATCCCGAAAAGGAACCGAATTTTTCCAACAGTACTTCGACCCTTGGTATGACCGCCCCCGGGTCGTTAGTATATAACAACAAGTTGTCAGCATAGAGATCCAACTTGCTACAGTATTGCTGAGATCTAAAGGGGGAGATTAAGTCGTCTGATCTTATCGCTTGTGCCAATGGCTCTATATAAATATCAAACAGCAGGGGGGAGATGGGACATCCCTGTCTAGTTCCTCTTTGGATGTTAAAACTAGAGGTCAACATGCCATTTAGCAAGATTTTTGCGGAGGCTCCCTGGTAGCAATTTATCAAGGTCCGAATAAAAATGGGACCAAAGCCCATCGACCTAAGTACCTCCCAGAGATATACCCAGCAGACTCTGTCGAACGCCTTGGCCGCGTCGAGAGCCACTACGGCCAAGGGTTCCGATCTTGCCATAGCCAAGTCAATGTTACCAATTAGCTGGTGCGTCTGCTCCTGGATATATCTCCCGGGGATGAACCCCTTTTGGTCAGCATTTATCAAGTAAGGAGCCAACTTGACCAATCTCCCTGCAAGGATACCCATGAAGATCTTATAATCGGCATTCAACAGGGAGATTGGTCGATAGGAGTCCGCTTTTAAGGGATCCTTCCCAGGTTTCAGGATAAGTACAATTGTTGCTTCTTTCCAGGACCTGGAAACCTGTCCTACCAAGCTAAACACTGAGTTAAATAGGATACCCAAAATCGGGACCAATTCATCTAGAAGGAGTTTATAGACCTCACTAGGAAGAGCATCCGTACCTGCTGCTTTATTATTTTTACATTTATTTATTTGATCTTTGATTTCTCTCTCAGTAATTGGAGCGTCTAAGCTTCCACGACTTTCATCTGTTAGGGTCGGCAGGGATTTTTCACTCAACCAGGCTTGAAGTGTTTCGGTGTTAGGCACCGTCTCCTCTCTATATAGCTCTGAAAATAAGCAGAGGAGGCGGGCTTGCATGTCCTCTAGGCTACTTGACTTCTCTCCATTTTCATTTATTATCAGCTCCTTGATGTTATTCTTTGCTCGATACCCTCTTGCTTTCCATGCCAATAAGGCACCTGCCTTCTCACCATACTCAAAATTCTACATGTTTTTAGTCAACCATTGAGCCCTGCACTTCTGATCTAATCTCCCCCTATACTCCTGCCGGGCACCTTCTAGATCCCTCTGGACTTGTGCAAACCTTTCAGGGCTCCCTTGGTTGAACTGCTCCCTCTCCGACTCCAACTGAAGAATTTTCCCCTCGAGAGTCCGTAGCTCCTGGGCCTCTGCCCTATTCTTTGAGCAAATAAGACTATGTAACAGGCCCCGCAAGTTAGCCTTAAAGGCATCCCAAACATAGTCCATAGAGGTCGAGCCGATATTTATAGAAAAATAGTCTAGTGTAGCTGATTTAAGAGCCCTCGCAATCCCTGGATCTGACAGCATGGACCTTTTGAGTGTCCACCTAGGTTGTAAATTATGCCTCTTTCGTACGAAAGAAAACAACACAGGGGCATGGTCAGATAAATGACTAGGCAGAACAGTTATACAAGTCATATTTTCCAGACTAGACCTATCAGTTAAAACATAGGGGTATATTCACAAGAACGTGTGATAACTACCGCAAGAGTAGCGTAACGCAACTTTCAATATCGCAGCCCATTGCGGGAAATAACCCCGTGTCAACGTGGAATTCACAACAAGGCGGTACCATGCGATAGTCACCAGATAACGCGTCAAATGCCAGCGTGAAAATCAACACCACGCCTAAAAAATGCGAAACGCGAATGCGAGAAATCATGCGATGAGGCCAATCGCGGTACAAAAAGTAGCGAAAAGCATCCTCAGGCCTGCAAATCCCACACGTCTGGCGGGAAATTGCACCATAAAACCACAGACACAACACACCAGAAACAAGCCAAAGCACGTAGCAACATGGATGCACCCTGACCCAGTGCTGAGGTTAACACGAACCCCACAACCCCCACAGACCACCAGCAAGGAACAACTGGGTCGGGGAAGGCCAAGGAGAAAAGGGAGAGGAAGACGGGGTGCAGACCGCAGGAAAACAAGACCAAGGCCACGGAGGCGACAGAACACTACCAGCAACTGACCCACAAGCAGACCACCTGGAATGCAGTCGCAGTGCCCAGGAGGCCAAGAGGCGCCGGCAGGACCTGACAACCTAAACCAGGTACAAACACGCTGCCAACAGGAAGGCAGCAACAGCGACAGGAGGTGGCAGTCCAGAGCCACAGGAGGAGCAGGAGGAAACCCAGGCCACAGTCATCAGTGTGGAGAGGGTGCAAGGAGTAGGGAGTATGGACACAGCCCGACAGGACCTGACACAACAACAACAGGGTGAGGATCCAACAGGGACTGGGGGGACGGGGTGATGGGCACAATGCCACACATGCACAATGAGGTGTAACACACTGCACACCCACAATTACCCAGGGACATGTCCCCCATCCCCGTGGCACACTACAGCACACACACATAGCAATCACAGCACATACCATGACAATGTGGCACAAAGTGCAACACCCACACTGCAGAACAGGGGACACACCTGGGTCCAACCAGGCACAGTAACAGAACAATCACATCGGACAGAGCAGGGAACTGTGAGATGCACATCTACCCCTACAACCCAACATCAGCCATGTAGGCCAAATGTACACTGTCCCAACTCAAATAGCCACCACAGCCCAAACAGTCACAATGTACATCGTCACACAGTCTGCATGTCGACAAGAACAAGGCACCAACACAATGCCAACATGCACCTCCCCTTCACAATGCAGAGGGACAAACAACACCTCCAGCAGGTCAGAACAGACAACCCATCAGTGATGCCCGAGACGAACACCACAGCCCAGACATTGACGCCATGCAACAGCCCATGGACATCCCACACAACCCACCACCAGGACCAGGGCAGACAAGCTACTCAGAGGAGAACCCACCCCCTACAACAGACCACACAGCATGAAGCACCCGCAATCATGGCTGCCTTACAACATTTCACCCACCCACACATGGCACCCCAATGCCAGGTGGCAGAACACCAAAAGGAGGTGGCCCAACAGGTGAGGGTGTTGCCGAACCCATGGAATGCGAACTAGAACACATACATGGGTGTCCAATACCCTTCAGGGACCCCCCACACCCCACAAAGGAGACCCACACCTCCACAGAGACACATGCACATATCATGTTGAACTGGCTACGGGCACATGCGCCCGGCCCCTTTATTGGCAGGGCCACATGTACAGTGACGCCTATGCTGGATGTGTGTGGGGTGAGTATAAGCCAGCCCGCACGGAGTGCTTGGTGCTGCCAACAACCTGAACAGTGGACACCAGTGCAATGAAAACAGAAAACACCAGCATAACAGAGTCAAATGCAGAGCAACATGGAGGGATCCGGAGTAAGGACAGAGGTCACCCAATATTCAGTCTGGACATTCCTTGAGTTGCAGTGCACTGAGGTAGGGGCACTAGAGAAGAGCGCGCTCATGTGAAGAAATTGCTAGGATTGTGTCCTTTTTTTGGGTCAGTCCTGATGCAGATGCAGTGGGGTGTGTTACACCTGCATCAACTTCCTCATCAACGTCCCAGGTCTCCCACACTGCCTGAGGTGACAGTTGCGTCCACAGTCCACAGCGCAATACCCAGCAATAGATCCGGGTGTGTAGCTTGACTACCACCACCAGTCTGCATTCCTGCCTTGGGGCTGTTGCCTCCTGCCCTCCCATTGTCTGTGCCCTCTCCCTTCCACACACTTGACACATCTTCCTCATCATAGTCCCAGGTCTTCCCCACTGCATGAGGTGGCATTGCTGCGCAACCTCACAACAGCACAAAACACAATCAGTAACGGACAATGGCTTGCAGTGCACTGAGTCACTGGCACCTGGAGTGCTGAGCAGGGTATCAGGCCGATGATGGCATCCACAACAGGTCTGAGCAACTCCTTAGGTCTGTCAGGACCACCGTTACGACTCTGGCAGATGGCGGTTGAAGGTGGTCCTTGCGGTGGTGGCGTGTGCCTCCTGCGGTGATGCGACGTCCGGGCCGGTCAAGACTCGATGCCATGTGTGGGCCCTGGTGGACCGCAGTTGGGGCCGGAGGAGGCAGACAGCGCAGGGCCACAGACACATGGCGTTGATGACCCCAAGACCATCGCTACAGAGGCCATTCAATGTCTCAGAAGAAGGGGTCCCAGGCCTGAGCAGCACAGAGTTAGTGGCCCCGGATGCACTGCGGCCGGCACAGGCACCCAGCCATGGGACGGTGACTTGCGGTGCAGTCAGATGGGCCATGCGACCTGAGCGGGTCCCCATCAATGTCCGAGGTGTATGTTGCGGAGGGTTTCGGGGGACAGTGGAAGGTGTCCTCCAGGGCATGATGCAGAAGGTCTGATGTTATCTGGAAGCAGCAAATGGAGGAGTGGAAAGCGCAACCCTCGTTTGCACCAACAATTCGGGATCAGCTACATGAGGATGAAAACTAGCCCCTAGTCCATAGACTCAAACGCCACCAATGTACGACCAGTGAGTGTCCATGAATGTCGGGGAACAGACTTAGTGGCACAGGTGCTGTGAGGGCATGCAGTCTGCGATGATGCCGGTACACATATGTGAACTCCAAGAATGCCAAATCAAGGCTCTGTGACCTACTGGACTGCAGTGTAGGCCGGAGGCAGTGGTCAGCAGTGGCCCACAGCCACGGGTCGTTGGCTCACGAGGCACAGACTTAGTGACACAGTGGCAGTTGTCTGTAGTGTTCAATCACCTCCGTGACGCTGATCCTGTTCCCTCCGGACTGCAACGTGTCATCCTCTTACGCCCCTCTGTGCGTGCGAAGAAATGTATTCTTCCTCTTGAATTACCGATGTTCAGTTCCAAATCTGTGATCCCACTCGTGCGCAGCCTAGGCCAAGGGCAGTGGTCCACGTAGGCACACAGACACGTGTGGTTATGATGCCACGCACAGACTTGTGGCAACCACATCGGAGGGTGTATTGTGAATTGTTCTCTGTCATAATTAATGTTCACTGCCATGTGTAATCAAGACTCAGTTCCAAATGTGTGACCTACCTGACCGTGGTGTAGGCCTGAGGCAGCGGTCAGCACGGCCCATTCACCGAGTGTCTCCGGCATAGGTTGGATGGCCCCACTGGCCTGCGTTGTTCAGGTTCAGTGGCACCACATGTAGCAGGCTGGCGTTGAACAGGGTTAGTGGCACCACGTGTAGCAGGCCGGCGTTGAACAGGGTTAGTGGCACCATGTGTCGCAAGATGCCCATATGGAACTATGCCTCACTGAACTGGGGGGGTCTGGTGCTGTGGCCGCTGGCCGGGATATGGGGTCACTGTCATTCATGACTCAAGACACAGTTCCACATGTGGGACCTAATGGTCCGAAGAGTAGGCCGGGGGCGGCAGTGGAGTACGTCAACGAAAAAGGAATAAAGCGGGCCGGTGTCGTGGCGGCCGTGATGGTCTGAGGTGGCTGCCAAGGTCTCGGGCCTCGGGCTTGTGGCTTGCGCCGGCACGTGGGGGGCCCTCCTTGACACACGCCGGTGTCGGAAGGTGATCAGTGTGGCCTGGCTGGGCAGGGGCTGGCCTGACGGGTTCGTGGACCAGCGTGCCAGGGTCCGGCAGGCGCACGGCATCTCAGGCAACTCCGCTCATGAGGATGGCGTCGGCCTCGTGGCGAGGTGGGAGGCACTGCCCTGGCAGACACGTGGGTCTTTCCGGAAGTGGACCACGCCCAGGCCTACGTGGTTTTTATTCACACCCCTACGCTGGCGTGGCGTACGCCGGGCCATCCCACTCCGCTGACGCTTAAGGGGGGGCGTAACAGGCAACATTTCCGCGAGGTCCCCAAATGGCTGTGGTGACATGGTGGCGTCCACTGTCCACTACACTCCATACACAAGCGGTGTATGTCGCCATGGATATGGGTGTGTTCTGCATACTGCGAGGTGTCCAGAACATCTCCGGCACTGTTGGCATTGTGTACTTTCCCAATCATGGTTCTACTGCATCCTTCACACATGCCTGGTTGCCACCTCTCCCACATTCGGCTAGTATGTGGCTGAGGTGCCATGCCGTTGCTGGCTCATTTTCAGGGCTTGTCCATGTGGACATTGTAAGTTGTTCTTTCGTGTCTGGTGGGTGGGCATATTGTTGTGCCTGTTGTATGTGATTTTGTGATGCATGCATTGCCAGCGTTGTGAGTTGCATGGTTGTGGTGTTGAGGTGTGTGGGGTGTTCATTTGTATATTGCCAAGGGGCTGTACATTTCCCTTGTTGCCATCCTGGGAACGCTGGTTGATGATGGACTGTCGGAGGATGAAGGTATCATGCACACTGGCTGTGTATTTGAAGGCGACATTGTTGGGTGTTCCACGATGTTCTGTTGTTGCCTGCACATTGGTGTGGGATGTTTGCTTCCTGTTGCGGTGGTTGTGTGCTGTGTCACCAGGGGGCACAGGTAGTACATGTGTGCTGTGTATTGCCCCCAACACGTGCGTGCATCCTGCTATGGCGTATGGTCCTTGCTTGGTCTCCAGCGGATCCTGCGCATTGTGTTGTACGTATGGGGACTGGGGTACCAGGGTGATGGTGATGTCCAGGACAGGTGTGGGGGACTTGGATGTGGCTGGCTGTGAGACTCCTCCAACTCTGGCGGGTGTTGGATGGGGGTCCCAGGGGCCAACAGGTGCAGCCACACCATCAGCTTTGTGTGGGGTGGGATGTTGGTTGTCCGCTGTGTTGTTGCTGTAGGCCTGTTAGGCGATGATGGTCAGGATGCGTAGGTTGGTTGTCCCTTTCAGCCTGTAGTGGAGGGTGACATTGTCATATGTTGGGTCTGTGCAGCTGGTACGTTTCCTGGGGTTCCACTGTCTTTGTCTGCGCTGCGTCTGTGTTGGTCCGGGGGGGGGGGTGTTCCGGGTGTGGGATGGGGTCCTGTGGTGGTGGGGGTGGGTGTTGTGGCCCTCTTGGGTGTCCGGGCTGCATGATGAGTGGCTCCATGGCATCTGTTGCCCTTTGCATGTGGCACTGGGCTGTCCTCCCTTTTGTGGTGCTGGCTGCCATCCGTGTTTACATCAGGTCAGAGCAGGTGTAGAATTCCTGGTGCTAACGCGCCTTATCGCCTGTTTTGTGTTTTTATCGCGGATGTGGCTGGTCGTTGTGAATGTTGAGGTGTGCTGTTGTCTCAGCTTTTGTCACGGGAACGCCTACTCTGCATCTCATTAGCGATATTTGCGGGGGTCCTCTGTGGCAATGTTTTTTGCGGCTGCTATCGCGGGTAAACTGGTGCTGTGGGCTGTTAACACCGGCTTGTGAATGGGGGGGTAAATTTATCACAACTTTGGCTGCGATAAAGTGCCGTTAATTCGGAGATAGCTCTTTGTGAATATGCCCCATAGTCTATTCTAGATGAATGACCATACTTCTTACTATAGAACGTAAACCCCTGTGCGTCACCCATCTTTACCCTCCAGACGTCTACGAGCTCCAGATCATGCAACATGTTCTTCATAGCTCTACGGACTCGAGGTGCCCCAATATAATGACTCTGATTGGATCTGTCTTTTAAGGGGTCAAGAAGAACATTAAAGTCACCTCCGATAATTAAAGGCGAAACTACTTCGATTAATTTAGATTGTAATTTACATATATATGTCGAATCATCAGTATTGGGGTCATAGAAAGAAGCGCATGCTAACTCTGAACCACCAAAGTCCAATAAGGCCACTATCCACCTCCCGGTATGGTCGGTTTCAGTGGATTTAATAGAGCATCCTGCCCCCTGTTTTATCAATATAGCCACCCCCTTGTTGTGAACTGTCTGCTCAGAAGAGCAAAAATATTTTACCCAGGAATATTTAGGGAATATGATACCACACTCTGCATAGCTTAAATGCGTCTCCTGGATAAGGCAAATTTGGGCGGGAGAAATCTCCAAGTATTGCAGTACCAATCTTTGTCTACAGGGGCATCTTAACCCATTAATGTTCCACGAGATAAACTTTACCTCACTACTCAATGGGAGGATTCCTGCCATCAGGGGGTGAAGCCCAAAACAGACGGTCACTTATAAGTGTGAGATTGAGGAAATTTTTTTGCTTTTTACCCACTGCTCCCCACCCCGTGCTTCCCACCACCACCCCCCCCTCAAACCACCTGAGTGCCCCTTTCCCTCGGGAAACCCTCCCTTCTATTAGGCTAGAGGCTATTCGGCCTCTCCCCCTCGGGCATCAGGAAAATTTACCTTAACATTGAGATCCAGAAGTCTCTCTAGCTAGGGGCCCTCCTTACTTCGACCATCCCCTCCTTATACTCCACCCCCATTCTTAATCTTGGCTATAAGAGCATCAGCCTCCTCAACTGAGCGAAACAGATACATGTGGTTATTCCACATAATACGCAGAGAGGCAGGAAACCTCAGTTGAGCCTTAGCCCCCAGCTTATTCAGCTCCTTCATTCTTTTTCCCAGCTCCCACTGTTTTGTAGCAGTAATGTGAGATATATCAGACCTAATAGAAAAGGTAAAAGAATTAGAGGGGGAATTAGATGTAATAATTCCTTCCCTTAAAGCCAAGAAATTGCCTCTTTAACACTATATGTTAAGAGGTTAATTAACATTTTCCTGGGCTTCTGTTTAGCTGGATTTCGTTTGAACGGGTCGCGATTCACCTGTTGTATCTCCTGTGCGAGGTCTATATTAGGAAAGTCCTTTAACACTGTTTCTTTTAACAAAGATATCACAAATCCCTTGATATCTGTGCCTTCAAGTGCTTCCGGAACATTGATAAGTCTCAAATTGTTCTTCCTTGAGTGGTTCTCCAAACGTTCAAGATCTTCCTTTAATTCTTCATTCTGGGCGGCTAATTTTGCCATATCCGTAGTGGAGATTTACTAAAGACACTCCCCTCTGGCGTAATGGCCTCATACCGCAACTGCTTAAACGTTCGGGGTTCGTGGGTTGGGACGCTATTGGAATCTCAATGATTGGCGATGTCCTTCAAGGCCAGACCCTTAAGTCATTCCAACAACTGCAATACGACTTTCAAATGCCCCACTCCCAATTTTACAAATATCTTCAATTTCGACATGCATTCTCCCCTTGCCTTGCGCGACAGCACACCATCCCCGACTTTAACCCCATTGAAGGCAAGGTGTTCATGGGCGAGATGGGCGCACACAAAATCACAGCACTATACCGCACCTCGGTCACCAATAGTCACAACACACTTCACAAGGCCAGGGAGGCTTGGCAGGAAGACCTGGGTCCACTAGACGAGGACGCCTGGGTGGAGGCGCTTGAATCCCCGTGCGGCGCTGCCATTGCAGCGCGCCTTCGACTTATACAATTCAAATACCTCCACAGGGTGTATTTTACCCGCTGCAGGCTTTGGCGCGCTAGGATGATCGCATCTTCCACATGCCTGCGCTGCGAGTCAGTGGAGGGCACCTTCCTCCACACGATATGGGACTGCACCACCCTGTCACGTTTCTGGCGTGGGTACTGGCCTGCCTCTCCGAGGTTCTGGGGTGGGATATTCCACGGTCGCCGCGTTTAACCATGCTTCACATTATCGATGAGATCGGAGGTAATAGTTACAAAAGGCACTTGCTGTTTTTGGGGCTTACCCTAGCTAAGCGTGACATTGCCATGGCATGGAAGGCGACCTCCCCGCCCTCAGTTGGGGCATGGAAGCGAGGCCTCGATTTCTCCATGGGGCTAGAAATTCCGATTTTCAAGGCACGCGGATGTCCTCAGAAACATCCAAAAATATGGAAGCGATGGGCCGACTATTGTGGTCTATATCTTGAACCTGTCCCCCTGGCGCACTATACAGATGATTCATCATGAAGATTCAATGTTGGGTACGCACAATGTGACCAATCATACATATACTAATCTCTTGCGATTGGAGACATTCTTTAATATTGTTTACATGAATGATGTGACACTCCTGTTCTTTGTTTATAATGTTTACTTTCAATTGATTCAGTCCTATGTATCCACATGTTCTCGACAAATCTATTGTAAAAAGTTGACATCTTTACCAATGCCATACTATGTATATGATGTATCGCCCTGGACGTTCCGGGGCTCATTTTGCCTGTCAACAATAAAATTTGTTGTGGAAAAACATGTGCTTTTAGATGGACATGCACATGGAGTGATGTTTTGAAAGGGGTTTATATAATCAATGGATTTAGTCATTTGAGGGGTGTTGGGTTTCAAAACCTTTACCTTCTTAGTCATCGCCAACGCAACATCTCTGAAGAGGTTGCAGGCTTTTCGCAGGATCATTACATCCACCTGACAATAAGCTTTCAATTCTGTTTGAAAATGAAACTAATTTTCACGGTTTTCACAGTACCACTTTAGAAAGCTCTCTTTCACAGCAGGCATCATATACTCAACACCATAGCTGTCGGGAGTCGGCATGGGCCCCATATAATTCTGGTTCGCCCAGGTGTTAAAAAAGTGTGGAAAATAACCTTTACTTCCTGGGAAACCAAAGGCTTTTGGCAGCTTGCTCAATTTCATGGGCAGAAAATTCAGGGTGTCTATGAACTTTATTTGTAACGGTCCAGCAGTTAACAACATCAGTTTGGAACCCTGGGGGATGAGTTCTACAGGGTACTTTTGATGAATCATATTTTGCAAAATATAGAAAGAGTCGTATGCTTTTGAGTTATGCGCCAGCATGGCATACCCTTTGAATTTTGTTTAAATGAATGTGTTGAGGAAGTCACCAACGCCCGAACGCCCTTCGAATTCCCTACCCAATAGGTCAATAATGTAATCGGAAGGTAGATGGTGGGTGTAAATATAGTTAAGTTGGTGAACCCCGTCTCTTGTGTGCACTCTATAATGAACACAATATAAGTCTTCGGTTTTGGTCTGTGGCCAACCTTTAACCATGTAGCAACGGTGTTCTGTTCTAGCCCTAAAAGACGTATGACACCTTGGACATTTCATGCCTTTGCATTTGTGATTGGCTTCCACATACATAGAACACTCATTGCAATCTGATTTAGGGATGCACATAACATCACGGTTGTGTATGCTCAAACAGTCTTGCGAGCGACAAAACAGATTACAGTTGTGACACTTCAACTTCAGGGCTACGTCTACGACGCAACCGTCTCTTTGACATATCTTACAGTGCAATTTACACTGGTGATTTGCCTGAGTGCTGTAGATGTGATCGCAATGGGTGCACATGTACTTGGCTCCTAGAAAACTTTTAGGGTTCAAGATACCATAAAAGTGATTTTCATGGTGCAGGACATATACGGTCTTGTTTTTCACACGTTCCCCGGTTGTAAAGTACTTCCAAGAACTGTTGTGATAAAGAACTTTCACCGTAATGGCAAACAGCTCTCAAAAAGACCTATGTCCCCAAAGCCGACCAAGCAGTCTGAAGGTATTTCAAGCACCGCATGGCCTTCAGCCGCTCTAGATATAATGACAGCATCGGGTGCCGCGATCCAGCAGTAACCCCACAATGCTGGCCGCCAGATAGATGTTGGACGCTACACTTTAAAAAGTTGAGCAACCATCGTTGTTTCTTTCCAATGATTTTACTGTGTAGTAAGCTCATTAAAGGACAGGGAACAACCCCCTCGCGGCCTCGTACAATGAGGGTGATGACTCTGAAGGTATCATAGGCGACTAGTTCAGCCTTACTCTGTAAAATCCTAGAGAGGTTTTCTAGAAATTCCACAGTGTTAAACACATCACGTGGTTGCCGTTTGGTGAACAAGGGACTGTCAAGGCCATGCCCCTGGAAGTGTAGTTGGAAGAAATCATTAGGGCCCACATCGTGTAACAATCTTTCTATAAGTGTTTGCACCGCTTGATGTATGGCTAAAACCCCATGATCAGAGGACCTTATATGGTGTAGGTTAACAAACCTAAATTCCTCATAATGCTCTGTAGCGTCAAATCTCTCTATGGGACGGCTGTACCTTCTAATGCTCTCTAAATACACAGGCTCTGAATCCTCGCTTGAGGAATAGTTCTTGCTGGGGAGCGATCGGATGATTCATTTTGATGGTTCGGGCTTAGCATGGGCTCTGGTGTATTTTTAAGCTGCCGTGTAGCGCATATTCTGGCTTTCTTTAGTTTACTCATTAAAAGCCTGTGCTGCTTAGCGCTATTACAACAATTTAGCTTTTAACCAGCCCATCCATTTCTAGGTAACCTTCCACAGCCTATTTGAACAGCTTGGCCTGTGTTTGTGAGTGCCGTACTCCTAGAGGCCTCTGCTACAGGCCCTACATATGTTCAGGGTGTTGGAGTATCGCAGCTTTACCCCCTGAACACTTCAAACTGCCTACCTTAGGGCTGTTCTCTCCTGAACTTATGTATTGTTGACTATTAGGTATTGATTTATATGTTTCAGTCGTAGGGTGCGGTACTTTAAGACTTTGTTTGAGGGGCTCTAGGCACTTTTTGCTCTTGAGACAGCGTAAGAATGACAGGGATTTAGTCAGTATAGTGTTGACCTTATTGTTATATTTTGAACTATGTGTAGGCTTATTAACAACTGTGGAACAGTGGTTCTTTAGGGGACATCATGGGTCTAGTCATGCCTGTATAGCACTTATGCCTGTCAAAGCTGCTTGACAAGCTTGTAGGACCATGTTTGAAGTATCTTCCTATGTGCGTCCATCATGATCATGTCCCCACTTACCGTCCTCCCCAGCTTTAAGGTCCTATAGTTCACCTGACATTTTAGTTTTCTAACCGTCAGCTGGATATCTTTGATGTGAGCCTCTAGTACAGCTTTCGGATCTAGAGAATCATATTGGGGTGCATTAGGGATGAACATAGGGCAGGGTTGTATATTACCCTGAAGCATCAGCGGGTCCACACTCAGGCTACCCTCATCAACCCCATTCTGCACTTCGGGGCAGGGCGGGATCACGAAAGAGGGTCCCAATGTGAACAGCCTGGGGCTCCAGAGGACGGTTCCCCACTAGACACGACTTCCAAACTTTGATTTTGGTAGCCGCTCCTTCCAGTACTATTATCAGGGTATGTTGAGGCTTGTGTTAGGAGGTTTACACCGGATGCTGGACTGGTTGGGTCGTACGCTCCTTGTGGTGTGATGGGGGACATAGGGTATGTGGAGTTTAAATGTTGGTCATAAAAATCAAGGGCCTCAGCAGTGTAGGAATCGTCGGGTTGGGGGTCAGGTGTATGTCTAACCTGTGTCTGCAACCCCCCATTGTCCATATTAGGAAGACCATTGTGTACAGCTTCTGTGGGTGTATTGATACTCTCCACCAACCCTGCCAGGGTCTTGAGAAACCCTATACACTCAGTATAAGGAGCCTCTAAGGGCTGATCATTTTCAACTGGGGTGTCCCTAAGCCTGGTAGGACTGATTATAGTTGGTTTTGGGGTTGACCCTACAGTGAGCGCGTCTACAAAGGCCATAACATTCTTTGAACTTCTAGAGTTCTTCTGAGTACGGGGCATCTGTGGCGGTTTAACAGTCTTGTTTAAGGCTCCGGCTACTGGATCTAATTGTAACTCTCTGATCACCTGCTTCTTCTTAAGGTTTTTATTTTTTAGGCGATTCACTTTAAGGATCTGGAACTATTTCAGATCCTCTACATTAGACGTCATAGCCACTGAACATTTAGAGGTCTATGGGGAAATGGGGCCATTCTGCGGTGTAAAGGTCTTTTTTAAAGAGAGGTCTAAGGGGGCTTTTTGCGGCTCTGGGACCTCCTGTTTCTTCTTACTACATTTTAAGGATAACTGGTTCACTTTTGGGTTTTGGGGCTGTTGCATATATACTGCACCGCTTTTACACAAACCCTGCTGTGTCATTTCTTGGACTGTAAGCACGCATCCTCGAGGGTCTCCAAACTGTTGCAGAAATTGCATTCCTGTAGGAGTGTTCAACGCTTTGGATGGTGGCTTGCCTTGAAATGGCAATGCAGTGTTGGGCCTCTGGGGGATATGTACATAGTCAGAGCATAGTTTGTCCTGGCGCACACGCCTACTCACACCTTTTGCTGTAGGAGGGATGTTCTGCATGGTCTTTGTGATGTCGTTTAAAGGGGCAGACATACTCTTGGCCTTACACGGTTCTTCTCCAGAGAACATTTGAGGCGTTTCTAGGATGTAACCATAAATATATATATATTAGAAAAAATAAGGATCCTGTACAAAATTCTTACCTTACCCACAGACACTCACACGGACCCCATAACTTCTGCACAACCCTTTATACAACCGTACTATATGCTGGAGGCCCTTTCTGTTTGAGACAATAAAACCTTAAGAGTTCTTATGACACCTTTTGTAAAAACACTCCATATATTGTTTTTTGCACAGCTAATTTCTTTGAAGCCTGTCCTTTTTTAGGCGCTGAAGACTTCCTTTTCAGTAACCCTTTTTTTGCTCGCAGCCCTGCTTCATGCCACAGACTACCGTCCTTGCACTCCTCCACGGGACTTGTAAAGAAAAAAAAAAAAACAAAGTCACATTTTACAGCATAAAATGTACCCTTAGCACCCCTTCTGAGGAGCCCTCCTACAGTTCACCTATGGGTTTTTGGACTATCACATCCTAAGGCTTATACACCATTTAGGGTTCTTTTTATTTACCTGTAAGAGCAGGATTATGTTGTACGTTGAGCGGAGCGTCTTGACCATCCAGGATCTGTTGTAGAGCGTCGACCGACAACTGTACTTTGGCGTCATAACCTTTAAGAACACCATTAGAAAAACGGCGGTGCTGCGACACTCTGGTTAACAAAGAGGCTCAGAACTGTAGAACTCTAAATACCCATACCTTGGTAAAAGGCAAGCATTTCTTCATCACTTATATTTATTTCAGCAGACAGGGCTGTTTTAAAAATAACTCTAATAAAACACTGAATTACCATTTGTTACACGTAACTCAGAAAACGCTAATACATAATGCATAAAGCCCTGTTTACAGGAACATTCACAGTTTGTAAATAGTTGGGACTCTGGTAATACAAAAGAGACATTTCAACAACCAATATTTATTAGTTATATAATGACCCTCATTACAGCACAGGGTGTCAGAGCAGTGTGCAGCACACACATTACATAATGAAAATCAATAAAATATGTTTCAAGCAGCGTTTAAGGAATGTTACGTATGCCCTAGGTCTACAAGCTGTAGGAACACATGTCATCCCCACTGGTAAACTACATAGTTAAAGTTTGGGAAGCATAAACGCAGAATTGAAAATGGTACCATGCATTTTGCGGGTACTTTTAAATAATAAACGATGATTTCAACCCTTGAACCTTTTTTGCAACATTAATCTAGGCTCTAATCTATACAGTGCCCTGTGCATTCTGTTATTTGCCAACATTTAATAATTCAGCGCTCTATATTGGGATTTTAACTTATAAACTGTTAGTAACAAAAGCCCCTCTCTTAGGAAAACCAGTAACTCATGGACCTATTTACATTATATGCACTTTGTGGTCTACAGGGTACACATTCTATGCATCAGACAAATTAATCCTCTATGTAATTTTATGATCATTTAAAACCTACACTAGCCAAAATGCCTATCTCTCCCCACGAAGAACATTATTCACAGGTGTTATGTTAACAATTATTTATTCTATTTTTATTTATTTTTTATTTTTATTTTTGTATTTCTTTCTTTTTTCATTTGGTGGGGCTGGAAATTGTTGTTTGCAATGTACGTTGCCCATGTGCTTTAAAAATAAATAAAGGGAAAAAAAAATCTTAATCCTGCAGCAGTACCACCGTACACAGCCTTTGATGTAACTTCATTTTGCCTCTCTATACTTCTTTCACAGTCTCATCATTTCAGAACTGCACCTGCAGCATTTTCAATATTCTATACAGCTACACCATAGTTGTTGCTTATTAATCTTATGCAACTAACATCCATTGGCATTGTATGTGTAATGTTACTTGTTGTGTTATATATCTGGACGAATGGACAGGCGCAGCAAAATTTCAGTGGGGCAGCACACTATGCTAAATGCAGATTTTGTAGCTTAAGTAGTTTAAGCCATGCCTTTAATTATATCAGCCACACCCCTATGAGAGACCCCCAGTTTTTTCATCCCCTCTTAAATCCCTGCTTTAGAATTTATATGCTGTGGGGAAACAGGCAGCACGTTGCAGAGACACGTCTCCCTACAGCGTGCCGCATTTTTCCCCACATCCTATAAGCCTTAAATGTATGCTTACAGACCCCAGGAACCGTCTTTAGCAGCATCCCTGGTTCTGTAAGCAGGTCGCACGCAACCGTAGAGGAATCCCTGCTGGGAGTTCCCAGCGCTGATGCAGTGCCCCGCTGATGGCAGTAGAGAGGGCTTCCTCAGCCGCTGGTAGGGAGGTTCCACCCCCCACCGCGATGTCTGCGGTGTCCACCATTGATGACATCATGGTGGTGGACAGGACCTCCCTCCCATCGGCTGAAGAAACTTGCCCCCACCGCCATTTGCCATGCAACAGCACCCGGGGTCTCAGCTGTTCCGGCCAGCCCCAGAGCACCTCCGAGACTGCAGCAGTCTCTGGGGCGGTAAGCACCTGCTTCTAGACCTGACCCAGAGCACCACATTCGTGAAGCGGGCTCTGGGAGGCCTGAAATAGACCAGATGGTCATCGACCCACAGCGGACCATGCCACAGCAGCCCCCCAGAGCAACGCCGGGACGGATGCGTCCTCTGGGGCCTAATTTTAAAATCGTAGGGGCCTCAAGCCCCACACAGGCCCAAACCGCTCACATCCCCAGAGCCCCACATGGCCCCCAGCGGGCTCTGGGGGCTTTTCATTTCAAGATCAGGAAAGCATCAGACCCTCCAGTGCGGCCCATGTCCCACACGGCCCCCAGCGGGCTCTGGGGGATTTTCTTTTCAAAATCAGGTGGGCATCAGACCCTACAGTGCGGACCATGCCACACACGGCCCCAGAGCAGCGCCCGGTCAAAGCGTACTCTGGGGCTTTTATGTTAAAATCAGGCAACCTTCAAGCCACACACCAGACCTTGGCCTCACCAGCCCCCAGAGCCCCACCAGGACCTCAGAGGGCTCTAGGGGCCTAATTTTAAAATCCTCGAGCCCCACACTGGACACCGGCCTCACAAACCCTCAGAGCCCCAACCAGGACTTCAGAGGGCTCTGGAGGCTCTGGGGGCTATACCAGAAGCTTTGTGCCTCGGGCCCCCCACGCTGCCCATTCACAACCCCTAGAGCCCCACAACTTGGAAGCGGGCTCTGGGTGTCAAAAATACCTGATTTGGGCCTCTGGCCCAACCGCCGCCATCCTGCCAAGCGTAACAGGTCCCATCTTGGCAACATTGGGCTCAGGTGCTCAAACATAAGGCCCTGGACAACGGCCCCTGAGACACAACCTGCTCCAGAGTCAGTTCAATACACCCCATAGGCTGGTCATGGCCCCGAACAACCAGGAGAACCACCAACAACTGGGCCCATCAGTGTAACACCTCGCAATGGACGCCTTTGGGTGAGTACTTAAACTTTGTTTTTTATTTGTAAATTGTTTAGCATGTTTGCCTGCTCTGGGGCCTCTAAAGCCATAGAGCTTCATGTAGAAATGTTTCTAGGCGCTGTAAAAATCTTAAGGCTGGGGGCGTGGCCAAGCAAGATGGCTGAGCGGACGTGAGCCGTTTCAGCTCTGGCCCCTGAGGTTTGTCCACTGACCTCTGATACGCTCACAGTGGACCACCGGACTTGGAAAACCGCTCCTGATGCTGTCCATGGGGTCCAGATGCGCCAGTTCTGTCTCCTATTCAGCGCCGATGCGTGAATGAGACCCAGCGGGGCGGCGGACTGAGGAACCGGGAGCACGCTCAAGATGGCTCGGAGATGAGCGGAGGGCGGCTCGGCAGGATTAAATCAGCTGCCCGCGACCCGGCGCCTTCCCCCGCTGACGACGCCTGTTTGGAAGCTCTGTTCCTGGCCAACGGTGAGCGGAGCGGTGCGGGGGCCCGGAGCATGCCAAGAGAACCTGCAGGAGACCGGGCGGCCTGAAGTGCTGCGACGGGAGCGGCCGCAGCCTACCATACGCCACGGGCTGGCTTGACTACGGGGGCCCGGTGGTGAGTGCTCTTATTGCCTAGGGTGCGCGGAAAGCGGAGGAGGCGCTGCCCGGCCGGGGGGGGAGTGCCCGCTGCCCTCCTGTTGAGATTGACTGCCGGTGAGAAGGAGGCCTGGGAGAGAGCTGGACCACGAGGCCCTGCCTGACCCTGGCATGGCGCCTGCCCAGTGACCGTCCCTGAGAAGAGCCCCAGTTGATTGCCTGCGACATGAGAGGGAGGTCAGTGGGGGACAGCCCCTCCAGTGGCCACGGCCAGTTATGGATGTGGAGTGAGGGGGCTGAGACCGACCGATGGAGTGGTGGAGGGTTATCCGGGGTGCCTGACCTTAAGATGTCTGCAGAGCAGTGACCACAAAGAACCTCAGCCTTGCCACCAGGCCTACCACACGAGGTCCTAGCTACCAGGGGTGTTTGGAAGCGTGATGACTGCCTGCGGAGAGAATCCTGGTGCCCTGCCTCACCCCGGAGTACCGCTCCGCCCATATGCCACCTAAAAAGTCATTGAATAAGGTCTCCCGCTACTTCACGACTGCTGATAAGGGGCTTGCTGCCTCTGATTGCGACCGGGGCCCCCAAATGGCGCTCACCAGAGAAGACCTGGTGGCTTCTCTTCAGGACTTTAAATCCGAGCTATGCCTGGAAATTAAACAGGACCTGCGCGCCTCCATGGACCAGCTCAGGGCCGACCTTTCGGAGAGGATGGCGGTGCTGCGACAAGATGTGGATGCGGTGGGGTCCCAAGTGCTGGAAGTGGAGGAACAGACGCAAGCTTTGGAGGCCCGCTCCGCCACAATGCACGACACTCAACAAGATCTTCGGTCCCAGCTCCACCACGTGCTCTTGAAGGCGGAAGACTTGGAGAACAGATCTTGAAGGGAGAACATATGCATCCGGGACCTGGAAGAGGGAGCAGAGGGCCCGGATCTTGAGGCATTCGTGGTGGGCCTCTTCTTGGAAATCCTAAGCCCACACCAGCTGAAGCTCAAGATCGATCGAGTTCATCGCGTGGAGGCGGCGCAGGCTGGAGAACGCCGACGCACAAGGGATGTCCTTGTCAAGATGCACTCCTTCTCCACCAAAGAAGCCATTCTCAGTGCGGCGCGGAAAAAGGGAGAGACCTCGTTCCAAGGCTACAAATGTGCTTTATTTCAGGACTTGGCTCCCTCCACACTGGCACGCAGACAGACGTTGTGCCCTGTTACCACCAAACTCCAAGAAGACGATGTGAGATACCGCTGGACTTTCCCCTTTGGCCTCTCTTTCGAACACAAGAACAAATCTCATCACATCTCCGACCTGAAGGAAGGTCTGCGTATCCTGGGTCTCCCCATTCCAGCTTACGACTCCGACCCTGGTCCTTCTAGTGTCTCAGGGCTGCCCCGGAGGGAACCCCGAGCTTGGCACACAGTCCCCACAAACAGAAGATCGCCCAAGTAAAGTTCCTTGGTGAGGCGTACCCTGATCGTGGCGACGCTCATGCTGCAAGCCAGCCGCGTCTTGTTGTTGAGACATCAGCCTTGGCAATGAGGGTTTCAAGAGGGCGCTTTGAACACCTGAACGGGAACTGCTGAGACCTGCTTAATACCCCGAGCTACTTATGGTCCACAAACTGTCCTCTGTGTACACGATGCATGGGCAAACGGGGGGGCCGGGCCTTGTCCGTTTAGCCCAGAATTTCTTCATTTTTCTCTACGGAGTTCGGAGCTAAGAGCCCGTTGGCTACTCGGCTACTAGTTCTTGGGGGGCATTGGGATTTTTTTTCTTTTTGGAGGAGGGTTTCCTGGTGGTGGTGTAGTGATGGACTTGGTTTTACTAGAAGAGTGCGTTACGTCGTCAGAAGGTTCTACCATGAGGGTGATTCAACGGGCGGGGGGAGAGTGGTCGACCCTTCTCAATGATTTCCATAGCATCGTGGAATGTTAAAGGCCTGAACTCGCCCCAAAAACGCCAAAAAATCTGGAAATATATTAACGATTGCCAGTTTGAAGTGGTGGCGCTACAAGAAATACATCTAAAGAAGGTCGAGGACTCTCGACTGCGCCACAAAACATACCCAATAATTTATCGGTCTTCAGCTAGTACCAAGCACAACGGAGTAGCCCTGCTTTTTCGTACCACAGCCAAATTCCAGCCTGAGGCCATCAAGACAGATCGGGAGGGCAGAGTCTTGATAGTGAAGGGGAGACTAAGAGGTGTCCTCTGTACCTTTGTTTCCCTCTATGCACCAAACGTGGGACAGACGATATTCCTCTCCAACACGCTAGACCTGATTAGTGGTTTTGCAGAGGGGCCGGTGATACTCCTGGGGGACTTCAATCTGACGTGGAAGAGGCTCTGGACAGTTCCCGCTCCCACAGGACTTCCCCCAACGGCTTTTCCAAAGGGGTTAAACAGAAAATGACCAATCTAGGCCTCTGTGATGCTTGGCGGAGTCTTCACCCTACCACCAAAGACTTCACTTACTTCTCTCATGTCCACCAGTCATACTCTAGGATAGATTATATCTTTATTAGCCAGACTTTAATGGGCCCCCTGCAGGCAGCTCAGATCCTGCCCCTCTCGGTATCAGATCATAGTCTCATATCCATTAGTCTAGCATGGGATGGGTATAAGCCCGACACAGCGCGATGGTACTTCCCGGTCTCGCTCACCAGAGACAAGGCCTTACGTGACGATCTGCGAGTCGCTATCACTGAGTTCTTTGCACTCAATACTCCACAGGCAACTACCCCGCAGAATAACTGGGATGCTTTTAAAGCGGTGCTTAGGGGCAAATGCATCCAGCTCAACGCGGTCCTGAACAAACAGAGAGCAAAAGAGCGCATAGCTCTTGAAGGGGAACTGGAAGTCGTGGAAAGAGCGCATAAGGCCACTCCCACTCGAGCACTTCAGCGTGAGCTCACCACATTAAGGGGCAAATTGCGATCCATTTACAATAACAGAGCTGAGTTTACCTTGCTGAAATTGCGACAGTTCACATATGCCCAGGGGGACAAGGTAGGGACACACTTAGCAAGACAGCTCCGAGAAAAGAGGGAACACAAATTCATTGGGGGCATCCTAGATGGGGACGGCCGCCTCACCCATTCGGATGGCACTAAAGCTAACCTCTTTCGCAAATTTTATGGGGAACTATATTCAGGTATCCCCCCAGATACGGTCCTACAACACCGATACCTTGACTCGGTGGACCTCCCACATCTTTCCCCCGCGGCCGCAGGGCCTCTAGACGCTCCCATTACTTCGGAGGAGGTTGGGCACGCCATTTCGAAGCTTAAACTCCACAAAGCCCAAGGCCAAGACGGTCTAACAGCGCACTTTTACAAGTGCTTTGCGTCCAAACTAATCCCACACCTCACCGAGCTGTTTAATGCGAAAGCAGCAGATGCCAGGGTCTCGGCGTCAATGGCTGAGGCGGTGATATCCGTTATTCCCAAACCCCGGAAAAACCCTCAGAATTGTGACTCTTATAGGCCCATAGCACTCCTTAACTTGGACGCGAAGCTTTGCTCTGCGATCTTAGCTGCCAGGCTGGACGGTTTGATGCCCGAACTAATCCACCCTGATCAATCAGGCTTCATAAAGGGGCGGCAAACGCACGACAACATTCGGCGCACTATACACCTCATTGAGAAAGTCTCTAAATTTCAGAACCAGCAGTCTAAGTGGGACTCGACGCTGAAAAAGCCTTCGACAGGGTGGATTGGTCATTCCTTTTCCTTACCATGCGCACACTGGGCTTAGGGGATAAGTTTCTCAACATGGTCAAGGCCAACTATCATCTCCCACAATCGCGAGTATTGGTTAACGGGCACACATCCCTCCCTTTCGCCCTTAGCAGAGGTACGCGGCAGGGCTGCCCGCTCTCCCCCCTGCTATTTGCCCTCAGTATCGAACCCCTGGCTGTGAAATTACGAGCTAATGAGGAGATCCGGGGAATCCGCTTCGGAGGCACGGACCATAAAGCGTCCCTCTTCGCGGATGATATTTTGCTTACACTCAGGGAGCCGGCCACCTCCCTCCGGGCGGTTCAGGAGAAGCTGAGGCAGTTCGAACTGGTGGCGGGCTTCAAAGTTAACCTTTCCAAATCCTCCATACTTAACCTCACTCTCTCCGATGCCGAAGCCACGAGACTAAAGGGTCAAACCTCCCTACAATGGGCTCAACACTCCCTCCTCTACCTAGGTGTTCACCTCACTCCCAGAATCGAGGATCTGAATAAAGCTAACTACCCCTCGCTAGTGTCTCAGCTCCAGCAGGACTTTAAGAGATGGAAACCTCTCTACATTTCCTGCCTTGGCCGGATCAACGCAGTCAAAATGACGGTTCTGCCAAAACTTCTGTATCTCTTTCAGGCTCTCCCTATTGAGCTTCCACGAGACCTAATGCCCCGCCTGCGCTCTCTCGTCACTAACTTCATCTGGCAAGGGGGGAGGGCCCGCCTTCCCTTTCATGTGTTGCGACGGCCAAAAAGAAGGGGGGTGGCACTACCGGATTTTGCGCTTTATTACCAGGCTGCGTAATTGCGGGTGGTGATGGAATGGACAGCACAGGAATCTGAAAAACACTGGCTCCACATGGACAGGGCGATTGTGGGACGGTCCATCTGGGATGTCCTGTGGAAACCAAAGAAAGACAGGCCAGCGAACGCATATCTAAGCACCCCCACACGTACCACACTCATAGTCTGGGACCAGGTCACGAGGAGTGAGGGGTGGACCACTTTCCCCCCCCCCAAATACCCCAATTCATTTCAACCCGGCATTCCCGCCGGCTTTACGCGAGGGGCCTTTTGATTGTTGGAGAGAGGGAGGCTGCTTAAAGCTATCAGACCTATTCCACAACTCTGACATATTGACATTTGAGAACTGTAGGAGAGAGTTTCAGATTGCGCACAGCAAACACTACCACTACCTCCAGCTTAAGCATTGGGCTACTCTACCGCACATACGAGAGGTTGCCACTAGGGAACTCACAGCGATGGAAAGATTGGTGCTAAAAGCAGGCACCATGAAAGGGGCTATCTCTTCACTATACGCCTTGCTTTTAACTACATCACACGCTCCCCGGCCACGCTACATGCACTTTTGGGAACAGGTGCTAGGACGCGACATCACGGGGGAGGAATGGAAACACGTCTGGGGCGATATTTCTAGACACAACCATTCGATAGCTCTGAGGGAGGCCCATTATAAAACGCTTTTAGACTGGTATCTTAACCTCACTAAACTCAAGCGCATTTTCCCTGACACCTCGGATCTTTGCTGGAGGGGCTGTGGTTTACAAGGGGACTTTCGCCACATTTGGTGGGACTGCCCTGGCATTAGGCCATTCTGGGAGGAAATCCTTTCACATATTAAGGAGCTGCTGGGGTATCCCATCCCGACCACTATAGAGGGGGCTTTACTAGGCATCAGAGATCCGGATCTGGAGCACCAAACGAAGGCGGACAAGGGGATTATGTGGGCATGTCTGGGGGCGGCTAGACTTACAATTGTGGCTGCATGGAAAAAGAAAGACGTGCCCGCGTTATCAATGTGGCACTCTCGCCTATGGACAATTCTCTCTATGGAACGCCTCGCTGACATCTTCCGGGATGAATACAAGAACTTTGAATTTAAATGGGGGCCATTGGTGACCTATCTGTCCCGAGGCTTGCCCTCAGCGGTGTGTCTGCCCTCTCTAAGGGCTTTGCATCTCTTTCAATTCTAACCCCTCTGCGGAGGGTTGGCGGTCACACTTATCCCCCACTGAGAGGCTGGCCCAACCTTGCATAGTCCACCTTTACAGATATACTTACGCTACTCACTTTCTTCGCATGAGGAACCACCACCACCAGGGTAGGGGAAGAGGGAGGGGTTGGGGATGGAGGGGGGGTCTTTTCTTCTTGTTTTTGGTTTCTTGTTCTCTGGGTAAGGGTTTATCCTTACGACTGGTCGTTTGAAATAGAGCATCTTCTCTTCTGCATATGGGGGAATGTAATGACCCTGCAACATGTGAAACTGGTCTGTAATTAGCTGTTTATTTCGCCCCAGGGTCTTACAGGCTCTACTACCTCTCTGTTGTTATATATGCTCATGATGCTACCTAATAAAAATAATTTTGACAAAAAAAATCTTAAGGCTACAGCCCTGTGTATGCTCAAAACTTTTAGTGTCATTCATCTTAAATACACGACCACCTTGCGCTAAACATTATTTAAAACGTTAAGACGGTGAACCAGGGACACCCCACAAAACATTTTTCACAATAAAAGAAATCCTTATGTTCTAAACGGCCTTTAAAACCATAAGTTACAAGCCTATGTCACCTCAAACCACGAGCATTATTCCTATTAAATATATTCCCCCATTGCATTAAGTGGCATTTAAAGCCTTGAAACTACAACAATATACACCCCAAGGTTTCTAACTTTGTTCACATTAAACACAACAACACTAGGCATTAAACATTCTTTAAAGCGGAAGGATGCAAACCTTTGCCACCCTATACCAACCTCATTATTCACATTAAATGCATTCCCCACCAATACTTTAAATACACCCTTAAGACCATAACAAGGTACCATCTTAGTTATATACCTGCAGCAAAGCAAAGCCTACAGCCCCATTCTGCACCTTGCTATTCTAAGACATTCTTTTTCTCCCTAAGGTCCTCAAATGCACAAATAGACGATTTGTGGCTGTTTCTGGAACTGCTTGTGTAAAGAGTTGGGCTTGGGGTGGCCTTTTTATACATGGAACAGGAGGGCGTTTGCTAATTATGCATAGGCCATACTCTGGTGAGGAGTGGGCACAGAAATATGTGCTGAGGGTTTGGGTTTTATTTAGCCATACCTCCTTGCTCTTGTGAAAGCACAAAAAAAATCCCGAATTTGAAAGGTCATTATTTGAAGTGTGCATTGACAGGCCGGGCAGCATAGGTAATAGGGGTGGTGGTAGCAACTCTTATAGAAAAGGTGTATCTGCACGAAAAACCCTTGGAGTGCTGGCTGTACTTATCTGACCATTACAAAGGTTTGCTGTGTCAAGAAAACTCGGCCTTACTGTTTTTAGAGACACTGCTCTAATATGGGATACACCTTCATTGCTTCAGTCTAGTCATATTGATGGAGCAAGTACTCATAAATGAGACTTGCTCTGAAGCAATCCACTCGTTTAACTCACTAACGAATTATTAACAACGTGTTTTGTGATTAATAATACTCATTTCCTTTACACGCGGGAGAAAATGAAGCTTGCCTATGTGTTTACTAACTGCAATAACATGAACGAAGGACTAAGATGCATTCTAACACAGGATCTTTACCGCGCATGCGTCTACTGCATCTACGTAGTATGACGTACTAACGCTTGGAGGGAAATTCTTGCGCCTGCGCAAAGAACCATAAAATGGCCGCTTAAAAACGCACATGCATGGCACCTGCTAGCTGAAATTAGAAAAAAAGTTTTATACTAACGCAAATGCAGAAAGGGAAATAATAAATGGAATGGGTTAGAGTAGAGGTTGGTGGTATACAGTGAAATAATTTATTTTTGAGAATAAAATTTTTCCTTTTGACTTTATTATTAGTGCGTATTTGGGCCTGTCAAATTTGTCTGAGTCGAGCAGACTGACGTTGTGCCACGCATGCGCCCTGGCGAGAAAGTACGAAAGATGACTAAGGACTTGTCACGCGTCCAAGGCCAGCAAAGATGTGCCCTGGGAACATGAGGGTGAAGAGTTCATATGAAGGAACTTTATTCAAGAGATCGCAACATTTGTATTAATAAAGTTTGGAGCTGTATGGGAAAGGAAGTGGAGAATAAAGTTTGAGGGGAGGAGTTTTGAAACAATGGTTTAAAGAAATAAGTGAAATGTAAGTATGGTGTGATGATCATCCCCCCTTCGCCTGTCCAATCAGAGTTAGTATTTTGTGGAATTGAAACATTAATGGGTGGTATATACTTAGGGAAGGGTATAATTGAGGTAGTTTTTAGTTAGCTGGAGGAGAATTTTAGAGAATTGAGGAGAATTCGGAGAGATCTGTTGGTGCTGGGTGGTGCTGAAGCTGTGAGACGCGGATGAAGAAAATCGAATGCAGAACCAATCCACTTAATTTGGGTGGGTTAGAAAGAAGATCGTGGAATAACCACGAGGAGGAAGAGAGTGTCAGAGAGGGTGCGACGTAGTCGTCGGTATCTAGAGAGGTGAAGTATCCTGTCCTGAATCCTGTCCTGAAGTCTTTGTCTCCTGATCTGTCCTGGGGACCCTTAACAGCCCTTTGGCCAGAGGTTGGTCTTCACACCATACTTGGTAATTATAAATTCATCGTCTTGATAAATGCTCTTCTCTCTCTATCCTCTTCTTTCTGAGTATAGTTGTTGTGTGGATCTGAATTACTATATCTATGTAATTTTTGATTGAATTGGCACTCTTGCGAATGAGGGTGTTTGTACTGAAACGTTTCAGATGGTTCACAAACAACTAATTTAGATAAAGATTTTAAAACTTCTCGAGTTTGTGATTATTTTATTTCAATTAAGAAAGGTTTAATCAAGTTATGTTAATTATCACCATCAACTAGTTCCACCTAATGGTCCATTGACCAGAGGAAAGAACTATTTGATCAGTGAAAGGTTTAGTTGGAAGAAGAAATAACTAGATCTTAAAGTATGAAAATCATAAAACTAAAAAGTTCCAGCGGTCTACTTGGTGTTTAGTGGAAGTGAGTTGTATGGGCCCAGGTGAGTATATGGTAGTGGAGTATCTGTTGCTGGTACGCCGCTGGATCAGTTTTCTGGTAGCAGAGCTATGGTTATTAGTGACTAGTTTGGTGATAAGTATAGATTATTAATTATTTGGTTTATGTTTAACAAAAAGAGTTAGCGTCTTGTTTTATGTCGTTTGGAAAATTCCCGGGAAATGAATAGCGGGTGGCGATAGAAACCACACTGCAGTGAGGTTACTCGTCTGTTGGAATAACACTGAGGAGCTAGGAAAAGCTAGCAGTGTTAAAGTAGGGACTACTTTCTGTATAAAAGTGAGAGTGATTGATAGCAAAGAGTTCGCTAGTGAAACTTTAGGCGTTATATCACCTAGGAAGGGTAACCCTGAAGGAGTAGCAGGTTCTTCTAAACTAGATTGACAGCAAAAGGAGTTTGCTGGTGAAACTTTGGTCTCAAAATTCCCAAACGGGTGATACCGGAGGAGTAACAGGTTCTCTGGAGCTTGTATGAAGAGTAAGCGGAAGGTTTTACTCGCAGTGAAAAGAAATAAACTATCCTTTTGATTTAGTGGAACAGACAGAGTAGCGAATGTTTTTACGTCATTATTAACAAAGAAGTTTAAAGAACATTTCGAGAAATAAAGCTTCGTATTACCTTGTAAAGGGAGGGTCAGTTGCTGGAGTGGTACTGACGTCACAGAGAGCCGCGCTGGAATTGGTAGAAGCAGCGGGTGTGTGATAGGAGGAGCTTTGTAAAGGAGGGGTAAGAAGTCATCGGAGTTGGACTGACGTCACAGAGAGCCGCGCTGGGATTGGTAGAAACAGCGGGCGTGTGACAGGAGCAGCCTTGTAAAGGAGGGGTCAGTAGCAAGGAGCAGAACCAACGTCAGGAAAAGGCCGCGCTGGCATTGGTCGGATCACGGGTGTGAGCCTAATTTGATTGGATAGCTAGTTAGAAGCCGCACTAGGATTGGCGGAGAGAAGATTGTATGCAGGATTTTGATTTGACTGTAAGTGCAAGACGTACAGGTAGAAGATTTCAAGGGTTTGGGGAATACAATTTTCTACACTGTTCTTCAAGGATGTATGGAGAGAAAAGAAAGATGTCATTTTTTAAGAAAATAAAGAACTTCTTTGTAAAGGATAAGCCTGTGTTGACTAGAGAGGGAATTCCTATTCCACCACCAAAGACACCAGCATCTTTTATGATGATGGAAAGGGGATATCATACCTGCGTGTGGTTGGAAAACTGGGTAGAATATACGAAGGATGATGGTGTGTTAGCGTTTCCTAAGGATGGTACGTTTAATGGGAGGATTCTTCAGAATTTGAGATTGAAAATGAATGATTTGGAACCTAGACCTAGGTTAACTCAATATGAGGCTTTGGAAGAATGGGAGACTGAGTCATATGAAAGAGAGAAATGCAGAGGTGGAAGATATAGAGGAGTCTTTCCCAGACATTTGCATGAGTCACGTGAAGGGCAGATGAAACAGTGGAGGAGAGCTATGGTATCAGAAGGGTTATATCCAGTGTTGATGGCTGAGGAACAATCTGGAGGAAAGTGTAAGGAGAAAACGAAACATATGAATATCGGCAGGATATGGTGAATCAGATGATGAGTTGTTAGAGGATATTTTAATTAAAAATCCACCACCGTATCAAGAAGCAGCTAGTAAGGTTACTCCAAGTGCACCAGTAATGGGAATGCCATTAACCCCACAAATTTTACATGAAACGTCATATAACAGAGTGTTGCAAGCCAATAAAAGAGAAACTTTGAATAAAACTAGAGAAGAACTAGTTCAAAAGATAAGTCAATTAAATTTAAATGCTGAAGCTTTGACAGTACCAGTTACCATTGGTCCGGTAATTCCATTGTATGGAGATAATAAGATTTGCCAGAAACCACAACTTGTGACAGTTCCATTAAATAGTCCTAGAAAAGAGATAATAATCACAGATGATCAGGTTAGCGAAAGTGAGTCAATTATTTCATTAATGGATCTCCCTATTGTGGAACCTCTGACGGAAACTCCAAAGAGAGTTACGCCTATGAATTTGAGAGAAAGAAGACCTTTGGTTCCGGCTGAAACTGGAGGCGCAACAGTAGTCACCTCTGAAGAAATAAAAAGATAGGCTCGGGAAAGAGATAATCAGAACCCAACACCAAAGATTTTAGATATCAGCAGATTGAAAGTGGAATTGGAAGAGATGATGACAGGATGTGTGGGTACAGAAAGATTAAACGTTTACAATGATGAGGAATTATTATTTCTATGTAAGAATATAACTAGGAGAGCAAGAGTATTTCATGAGAGACTGACTGAAGTTGCTTCAGAGATTGGAATAGACATAGGGAAATCAAAGTTGTTACAGAAACCCTATCGAGTGGATTTTACTGATAAAGATTTAGAAAGTGTAAATGCTTCTGGAAAGAGACTACAGATAAAGGAATTAATGAACATTTTGCGAAAGTGGGGAGACATTGATAAATGGAGAATTAGATGGATAAGAAAGAAAGAGGAAGTACAAGCGAGAGAAGCAGCAGCTGCATTTCCAGTAAGAGAATTGGGCAGATTGGAAAAATTGTGTCCGATGAGAGAGGTTCCTGGAGGTGGATATGTTCATGTTCCTTGGAGTAGACAAGATATTTTATCATTTACAAATGATTTTCCAAAACTGAGAGAAAAACCAGTTGAGTGGTACAAGCAGGTAGAGAGGTTTGTGAAGGTTTCAAAGGTTTTATTGAAAGACTTGGATGGTCTATTTGATATAGTGGTACCTGCTGATTTATGGACAGAATGTAAGATCACAATTGATTGGCCTAATGAGGAGTATCCTAGAGATGCAAAAACAGGAGCACCTTCGGAAGAGGTGATGAAAAAGTATCACCAAATGATTACGTATTTGAAAGGGAAAATCCCTCCTAAAGAAACAGATTGGGTAAAAATAGATAGAACAACACAGGAACCAAATGAATCTGTACATGCGTACTATGAACGGTTATTGCAGGTGTTTAAGCAATATAGTGGTTTTGAGAATATCGGTGACAAAGATATGGGACATTTTGTGTATCGGTTTGTATATGGTTTGAAACCAGAAATCAGTCAGATGATACAGCAGCACATGTTGTGTTGGCAAAGTAAGACAGTGGATGAGATTCTAAAGTACGCGAAATATTGCGGAGATGACATTGAGGCCAGGCGTAGGAAGCTAAAAGAGAAAATGATGTGGGCACAAGTTAAATTGGCAGAGCAGCAAGAAGAGAAAGCAAATGACCAAAATAATAATCAAGTGAAAGAACAGAGTCAGAATAATCAAGGAGCGAATGGTAATAAATATAAGGGACGAATGGACAGAGAAGAAGCGAAAAAGAAGTTTCCTTGTCATGCGTGCGGAAAGCTTGGACATTGGAAGAACGAGTGTAAGAGTACTCAGAATAATAAGAATAATAATGGGCCAAATCAAAATTGTATCCCACGGATGCGAATGAAGTACTTATGAATCAGCAGCATCAGGTAGTTAGTCCACAATATCAGGTGCCACCAGCTCCTATGCCAAATTTTGTGAACCATCTAAGTTTCAGTGCGAACACCGGATTTCAAGGAGAAAGTGGTAAGAATAATAGAACAATTGCACAATATTTTTTACAGAATGATGAAGAACATTCAGATGCCGCACAATGACGGTGCCTGAGGGGGGAGGAAGAGGAGTGCGTGCTTGGCGCATCCTTGCCGGTAGATCAGTCAGGTCCATTCGTTGATGGGAGAGTAGAAGGTAAAGACATTACTTTCCTATTGGATACTGGTGCTACCAGGTCTACTGTAAGAACAGCAGACATCCCAAACCTACCCCTCTCGGGAGAGTCAATCCAAGTTGTAGGCGCATCTAACCAACAGATTAGAACCCCAATCACAAAGCCAATGGAGGTGCACATTGGAAACTTCAAAGAAATGCATCGATTTGTAGTATGCGATTCCAGTCCAGTAAATCTGTTGGGAAGAGATCTTTTGTGCAAGATGAATTGCACGATCTATTGTACACCGGATGGTGTCGCTTTCCAAACCCCTGATGAGGACGTTGTTTACAAGATGATGTTGGTCAAACAGGGAACAGAAGTAGATGAAATGTTTTCATTAATAACTGAGAATGAATTGCCAGAAGAGTTAAGAACCACAGTTAATCCAAAAGTGTGGGATTTTACAGGAAAAGACATTGGGCTGATGACAAATATAGACCCAGTTAAAGTGACAGTGAAAGAAGGTGCAGTGTATCCAAATACCCGACAGTACAAAATGAGCTCAGAAATAAAGGCAGGAATTATTCCAGAAATAGAACGAATGGTTAAACAAGGTATTTTAAAAGAAGTGATGGGTAGTCCCTGTAATTCGTCAATAATGGGACTGAAAAAGCCTAGCGGAAAGTACAGAATAGTGCAAGACCTACGGAAAATAAATAAAATTGTAATTCCCTGTTGTCCAATTGTGCCAAATCCAGCAGGGATCCTTTATCAGATACCTTGGAATGCAGGATGGTTTACAGTAATTGATTTATGCCAAGCGTTCTTTTCTATTCCTTTGCACCCTGACAGCCAGTATCTTTTTACGTTTAAGTTTGAAGATCGCATTTACGCATGGTGTCGAGTTCCTCAAGGGTACACAGAGAGTCCTTCAATCTTTAATCAGATTTTGAAAAAGTGGCTAGAGTCATTGATTATGCTTGGAAATTCTGTTCTGGTTCAGTACATTGATGACCTATTGGTGGCATCAAAAACACGAGAAGATTGTGTCACCGATACAATTGCATTACTGAACCATTTGGCTGAAGGAGGACACAAGGTGTCTCCAGAAAAGTTACAGTTCTGTCAACAAGAAGTTAGATATTTAGGGCATAAAATAGAAAGAGGAGTTAGAAAAGTGACACCGGAAAGAATAAAAATAATCAAAGAAATGCAATTGCCACAGACTCAAAGAGAAATGAGAATGTTTCTAGGAGTGGTTGGATACTGTAGGCAATGGATTAATGGTTTTTCTATGTTAGCGAAACCATTAATACAGATGTTCCGGAAACGAGCAAAAGATCCGATTGATTGGAATGATGACTGCATAGAGGCATTTGTCAGACTAAGAAATTGTTTGTGTGAGGCTCCTGCTTTGGGCATGCCTGATTATTCAAAAGATTTTGCTTTGTTTTGCTATGAAAGAGAGAATTGTGCACTTTCAGTCTTAACACAGAGACATGGATTGAGTCGACGTCCAGTGGTATATTTTTCAGCCACATTGGACCCAGTGGCTTCAGCATTGGATGGCTGCTTAAAGGCAGTAGCTGCTACTTGTATGAGTCTGGAGCAAAGTGAGTCGATAGTGATGGGACATCCGGTAAAAGTTTTTGTTCCACACTCGGTTGAGATTCTTTTGACAAGAACAAGAACACAGCACCTCACCCCTAGTCGTTTAACAAAGTATGAAAGAGTGATTTTGTGAGTTGAGAACGTGACTGTGATAAGGTGTACGATCATGAACCCAGCCACCCTATTACCAGACCCCTGCAATGAAGAAGTGAAAGATGAAAGTGATCATGATTGTTTGGACATGACTAAGTTATGCACGAAGCCCCGCCCGGACATAAAAGAGTCACCTTTGAAAGAGGCTGACCATGAGTTATTTGTAGACGGTTCCTGCCTCAGGACACAAGAAGGAGGACTAAGTGCTGCATATGCTGTTTGTAAAATATCTGGGGTAATTGAAGCATCCTATTTACCTGGGGTCAAGTCTGTACAAGTAGCTTAATTGGTTGCCTTAACAATGGCATGCAAAAAGGGGAAAAACTGGAGAGTAACCATATTCACGGACAGTCAATATGGGTTCGGGGTTGTGCATGACTTCGGCCAGCTTTGGATGCAAAGGGGATTTCTGACTTCTTCAGGATCTCCTATCAGAAACAGCAAAAATGTGAAAGATTTGTTGGAAGCATTACAATTGCCAAAAGAGATAGCAGTTGTAAAATGCGCTGCACATCGGTCAGGAAATGACTATGTGACTGTCTGGCAATAATTATGCTGATCAAGTGGCCAAATACTGTGCTAAAAATGCAGTAGCCATAAACAGAAAAATTGAAACGGGTGAAACCAGATGCCAACTTATGTATTTCTCAGTACCAGAAACATGGGATGAGATTAGACAATTGCAGGAAGAAGTTGAGGAAAAGGAAAAAGAAATTTGGATAAAGGCAGCCTGTACAAAGAGACCACATGATGAGGTATGGGTGTATTTAGATGGAAGACCAGTCATGCCAGATTGTTTGCTTTCAAAAATGGCGAGAGTGTATCATGGAGCAACACACATAGGGAGAGATTCAATGATCAGGCTATTCAGACAGAGTTGGTATAATCCGAAGTTCAGGGTAATCGCAGAGAGCCTTTGCCAAAGATGCTTAACCTGTCAACAGCAGAACCCAGGTAGAAAGACAGTGGTAAGCTGGGGAAAGATCGGAAAGGCAGAAGGACCCTTCACCAGATTACAGTTAGATTTTATTGAATTGCCCCCATGCAGTGGACTGAAATACGTACTTGTCATAGTATGCCTTTTCTCAAGTTGGGTGGAAGCCTATCCTACTCGAAGAAATGACAGTCTTACATTTGCAAAATTGTTGTTGAGGGAGTTAGTTCCGCGATTTGGTTTTCCGGTCACTTTGGAATCAGATAGAGCCCCTCATTTTAATAATTAAATAATTTGATTAATCTGTGCTGCGTTTAACATTGAACAAAAACTGCACTGTGCTTATCGTCCAGAGTCTTCTGGAGTTGTTGAGCAAATGAATGGCACAATCAAGTCAAGATTGGGAAAGGTGTGTGCATCCACAAAGCTGAAATGGCCAGATGCATTACCTCTTCTTGTATTGATGGGTCTCAGAAGCATTCCAGACAGAAAAACAGGAATGAGCCCACATGAGATTCTCATGGGAAGAGCCATGAGACAGGCATTTATTCCTGGAAATAAACTAATGAGTATAACTGATGATCTGGTATTGGACTATTGCAAAGGATTGGCTGAAATGATGCGTTCTATCTCTCACCAGGTTGGAGAAGACGCAGTTGAAAGACAGCCAGACCAAGCGCATGATTTGAATCCTGGAGATTGGGTGCTAGTGAAGAAACACGCAAGGAAGTCGTGTCTAGCACCAAGGTGGGACGGGCCACGGCAAGTCATACTAGTCACTACCACAGCAGTGAAGTGTGCAGGTCTGCCCAATTGGATTCATGCCAGCCATACCAGAAGAGTTCCGAGCCCATCAGATCAACAAGAGCCACCACTGACCGAGCAGGCTGAAGCGTCAGGAGTTGTAAATCTGTGAAATTGAAGAATCTAGAGTGATAGATTCTGAAAGACAACCATATGATGAACAGCCCGAGATAAGTCAGGAAGAATGGATCCCAGTGATTGAAATAATTGATGATGCTATTGAAACCAGAAGAAGAACAGAACTGAAAAGACAGGAAAGTAGTCAGGAAGAGACAGGGGAAGAAGAACACACTCAGGTGAAAATTGAAAGAGACACAAACAAACCTGAGGAGGGAAAAATAGAACAACACGTTCAGGCGGAAGAAGAAAAGTTTGAATTAAGACCTGAACAGGACCAGATAGAGTTAGAAGAACAGGTTCAGGCAGAAGAAGAAGAAAGGTTTGAAGTAAGACCTGAACAGGGTCAGATAGAATTAGAAGAACAAGCTCAGGAAGAAGTAGAACAAAATACGGTAGAACCTGAGCAGGAGGAAGCATGGGAAGGTACAAGCACAGAAAACAGAGAAACAGAACAGATTGTGCCTAAAATAAATGAAATAAAAGGAATTTTACAAAGAGACAAGGAAGGTCAAAACGCAGTACAAATCAAAAGAGTCAGAAGGGGAGACAATTGGCCAACTGGAGTAAAGAAACTAAAATATCACTTGAGAAAATCTGAAAAGAGACCAGAACAAGTGAACGAAGTCACAAGTCAAACAAGACCTAAACAAACCTTAGCAAAAATAACTCGAAGAAGTTCAAGATTGAGAAATTTAAATAGGAGATACAAGGCTCCAGAGTGGACATACGTTATACTCGAGGAATTTGAGTCCCTAGATCTGTCTGATGAGACAGAAGAGGTCCATATTGCACAAATTGATGAAAGCAAATTGAAACCTCCTTAAGAAACAAAACGGAAGGCTAAGACTAAAAAAGAAAAAGATAAGAGAAAAGAAAAGAAAAGAAACGACATTTTCTCAGAAGTAAAATGGCAGAAACTGAAGTTACCGGGAAACCAAAGAGTGAATTAAAAGGAAAGTGTTTTAGATTTTGTTTTTGTAGTATTTTATTAGCAGCATTAGGATGGTTATTCCTAACAGTAGGAGTACCTTTAATAATGAAAACAAGTGACAAGAATAATACAGATACTAATGTTAAGGTGGATAGAATAAGGGAAACTGAAATAGAAATAGGGGTAGAAGATGAAGCAAACTATCATAATGAATCAGACTATAATACGTCCTCTAATGTGTTTATTAAATTGTTATTTCAATATGTTAGTACTATGGAGATTAATAACTGCCACGTGTGTATGAAGTTACCCTCATCAGTATCAGAAGGAATGACGTATCACCATATACCTTTAACTTATGGTGTGTCATGTAGTATTTTGTCAAGTTTATTTTATGCTACAGGGAAACTTCAATATTTGTATTCAGATATAGATGTATTATTTTCTGAATTACCTATTAGAAAGAATATGAATCCAGTAGCTAGTCATAAAAATGCACAGTTTATGGGTGAATTTTTCATAACGATTAGCTCAATAGATTTAGTTCAGGCACCTAAAGATAATCTAACATGTACATTAAGAAAAGAAGAAAAAGATTTTTTGAATTTAGTAGAAGAAAGGAGACAGGATTTAATGAGGAAGGCAACTACACAGAAAACCCATGTACCTCCATGGTTGGGAAGAAGGGAATCTATGCAAGTGGCAAGGCTCATGCTGCGATGTCCCTGGACTTTGTGGAAAAAGGGAAAATTCTTCCTCCATAGATTAAAGACAGATTATAACAATAATTACATTGGTTCCAGTGAATGTGAACATAACTTCCTAATATTAGGAGGATGGGGACTAAAAGGGGGAACTGATCCTGTGTTTCCAGGAGTGAATTATGTTTGTGGGAGCAATGCCTATTATAAGTTACCTGCAGGATGGTACGGGAGCTGCTATTTTGGAATAGTTTTTCCAAAGATTTATCATGTAGAGAAAATCAGTGGAACCAATGGAAATTCTAATGGACTAACACGTAGAAGAAGAGCTAGTTTTTCTGAAATTGTAGGAGACATTTTTAGTGCACTGATACCCTCAGTTGGAGTCATTCTAAATTCACAGAAAATTTGTAAGTTATCAACCATAGTTGATCGTCTTTCTACAGACACTGCAGGAGGATTTCGAATGATTAACACAGAAATGGTTGCAATTAGATCTATGGTTTTACAGAACCGTCTTGCTCTTGATATATTGTTAGCAAAAGAAGGTGGAGTCTGTGGCATATTGAAAATTCAACACTGCTGCACTTATACTGCGGACAAGAGCAGAGAAACTAAAGGATATATTGAAAACATTACAAGAATGCATAAAGATTTGACCCAACTGGAGGTTGACAGTGTGTGGGGAAGACTAACTAAAAGTATAACATTAATAGGGAAATAGTTTACTAACTTTGGGAAAGGTTTCTTAGGTCAAATAATAATACCATTAGTCATGATAGTAATGGTAGTGATGTTAATAATAATTACATATAAGTGTTGTAGAAAAGGTATGAAAGAAAAAGTACACTTGGAAAGAAAAGGAAAGGGACAGACACGAAAGAGAAAATATGATGAAATACGTTTGGAAGAAATGAAAGGCAGGTTTTATAAGAAGATGCGAGATTTAGAAGGAAACGAGTTGATTGATGAAAATTTGAGAGGAGAAATAGAGAAAACTGAGAAATGTTAAAGTTGGTATCTGGGATGGATGGGTAATTTTGTGATGGCTTAATATGCCATCAGAGAGGGGATTGATGGAACAAGGACTCGTAAATGAGACTTGCTTGGAAGCAATCCTCTCGTTTAACTCACTAACGAATTATTAACAACGTGTTTTGTGACTAATAATACGCATTTCCTTTACACGCGGGAGAAAATGAAGCTTGCCTATGTGTTTACTAACTGCAAAAACATGAACGAAGGACTAAGATGCATTCTAACATGAGCTCTTTACTGCGCATGCGTCTACTGCATCTACGTAGTATGACGTACTAACGCTTGGAGGGAAATTCTTGCGCCTGCGCAAAGAACCATAAAATGGCCGCTTGAAAACTCACATGCATGGCACCTGCTTGCTGAAATTAGAAAATAAGTTTTATACTAACGCAAATGCAGAAAGGGAAATAATAAATGGAATGGGTTAGAGTAGAGGTTGGTGGTATACAGTGAAATCATTTATTTTTTAGATCAACATTTTTCCTTTTGACTTTATTATTAGTGCGTATTTAGGCCTGTCAAATCTGTCTGAGTCGAGCAGACTGACGTTGCGCCACGCATGCGCCCTGGCGAGAAAGTACGAAAGATGACTAAGGACTTGTCACGCGTCCAAGGCCAGCGAAGATGTGCCCTGGGAACATGAGGGTGAAGAGTTCATATGAAGGAACTTTATTCAAGAGATCGCAACATTTGTATTAATAAAGTTTGGAGATGTATGAGAAAGGAAGATGGACTGAATAAAGTTTGAGGGGAGGAGTTTTGAAACAATGGTTTAAAGAAATAAGTGAAATGTAAGTATGGTGTGATGATCATCCCCCTTCGCCTGTCCAATCAGAGTTAGTATTTTGTAGAATTGAAACATTAATGGGTGGTACATGCTTATGGAAGGGTATAATTGAGGTAGTTTTTAGTTAGCTGGAGGAGAATTTTAGAGAATTGAGGAGAATTCGGAGAGATCTGTTGGTGCTGGGTGGTGCTGAAGCTGTGAGACGCGGATGAAGAAAATCGAATGCAAAACCATCTACTTAATTTGGGTGGGTTAGAAAGAAGATCGCGGAAGAACCACGAGGAGGAAGAGAGTGTCAGAGAGGGGTGCGACGTAGTCGTCGGTATCTAGAGAGGTGAAGTATCCTGTCCTGAATCCTGTCCTGAAGTCTTTGTCTCCTGATCTGTCCTGGGGACCCTTACCAGCCCTTTGGCCAGGGGGTTGGTCTTCACATCATACTTGGTAATTATAAATTCATCGTCTTGATAAATACTCTTCTCTCTCTATCCTCTTCTTTCTGAGCATAGTTGTTGTGTGGATCTGAATTACTATATCTATTGAATTTTTGATTGAATTGGCACTCTTGCGAATGAGGGTGTTTGTACTGAAACGTTTGAGATGGTTCACAAACAACTAATTTAGATAAAGATTTTAAAACTTCTCGAGTCTGTGATTATTTTATTTCAATTAAGAAAGGTTTAATCAAGTTATGTTAATTATCACCATCAACTAGTTCCACCTAATGGTTCATTGACCAGAGGAAAGAACTATTTGATCAGTGAAAGGTTTAGTTGGAGAAGAAATAACTAGATTTAAAGTATGAAAATCATAAAACTAAAAAGTTCCAGCGGCCTACTTGGTGTTTAGTGGAAGTGAGTTTTATGGGCCCAGGTGAGTATATGGTAACCCTGGGCAAAGCACTACGCTACGTTCGCGTAGTTTGCGAAGTTTGCGCTACTTCGCACAACGTGAATTGCACGTAGCACAGTGCAAACACGCGTAGCGTAGCGTAGCGTAGTGCAGCGGTCATTTTTGCTTGCTCGCGGTCCTCAACGTCAAGTTGGCGACCGCGAGCAAGCAAAATGACATCCCGGCGAGACTTTTTCTCGTTCGCGATCAGCAACATCAAGTTGCCGATCGCGAGCGTGGAAAATAAACCTCCCGGCGAGATTCTCAACGCGGGGAGGTCAGGTTTCTCATTGCGAGTGGTCGCGTATGCTCGCGACCGCTCACGATGAGAAACTACCAGTCCGCGTTGAGAAAGCTGCCGCTCGAGTAAAAATCTACTCGAGCGGCAGTAAAAGACAGCTCGCACTGTGCAAGATGCCGTTTTCAATGATTGCACAGTGTGGACAAGCATCCGGCACTGTGCAATCATTGCGAACAGTGCACTACGCAGTTCGCGTAGTGCTACGCGTAGCTCGCGTAGTGCGAACTGCACTTTGCGTAGCTTCGCGTAGCGCTACCTCGCGAACTACGCCCAGGCTTAGTATATGGTAGTGGAGTATCTGTTGCTGGTAAGCCGCTGGATCAATATGTTGCATGTAATAGTCTAGGGTGTACTGGACACTTATCTGACCTTTACACAGGTTTCCTGCATCAAACCCTCTATGACTGCCAGTTTTTACATGTCTTGCTCTAAACTGGGATACACTCTTCTTGCTCCATTCTGGTCGTTTGGTGCATGAAACTCCCCTTGGTTTGCTTGTCACACTTATCTGTCCTTTACAAGAGTTTCCCTCCTCAATACCTATATGAATGACAGTTTTTTAGAGCCCGTGGTCTAAGGAGGGACACACCCGAGCTGTTCCACACTGTCCAGGGGCTGCATGAAGATTTCTTTTTTTTTTAAACCAACATTTCACCAACCCTATGTGTCAGGCAGCCACGAGTCTGAGGGCTGGGGACTTCGGCTGTCTGCTTATTCTCAACTCCTCTTGCTGAGACTCCCCTTCTGGCACATCTCTGCAGACCTGTTTTTTTAACATTCCCAGGCAAGCCCACTTAGGCTTAGACACTTTTGCGCACACACAGCTTGGGACACAATTTTACACAACCCTGAACACTTGGTGCTAGGAATCTAACACCGATCTCTAAATGTGCACACATGCTCTCACAGCACACATGACACATCCCACACAACCCTCAGTTCCAGGGAGGGCTTTCACACACCCATCTACACAATTTATGTAATTTCTGTGTCATTTCCGGGGTATGGGACCTGCAACTTTTAAAGTGATGAGTAAAGGTATCCCTTTATACTACTAACGGTAGATCTCTGTAAGGCTTTCTCCTAGTTGAGCTGTCCCAGTGTTTTTTTGCTATGCAGGGAACCATAATGAATAATTCCCCAGAGTGATCACTTTGAATGCTCATTAGGGTAGGAATTGGGCATCTGACCGCCTCGCTATTTGGAAAGATTGCAAAGCCTACATTTAAGCAGTAGCCTTCCTCTCCATTGGTGACATCTACACCTACTCCTTCTACTTCTATTTCCTAGGCGTTCGTATTCATAAAAATAAACAATAATAATTAACTTTGTGTGTACAGAAACCTGAGGTCTGAAGTATTCGATTTGAGTAAGTAAATGATCTCACTGTGTATACAATAAACGTACATCACCTGTGAATGACCAAGCTATAATATGAGGGTTCTCGTAATCTCCCTATATTGTATTGCAGTTATTTTCTCATAATCAGTGCGTTCTGATGTCAGAGAGGCAACATATAAGAAAATAACTCACCCAATCGCTTGTAATAAGCTATCCCAAGTGACTTCTGACATCACAATGCTCGAGGCACAGTGACCTTCACCCTGCTTTAAGGAAGTTGGGGGCATATTTACGAGAGAAGTGGCGGAGTGTGAGCCACGCTCTGCCACTTCTGAAATGCAGGGCTGCATAGTATTTACAAGAATATGGTGCAGCCCTGCATTTCCCCCTGCGCTGGCGCTAATTTAGGTGCCTAGCGCCAACAAAGGCACTCTTGCACCATAGTGCAAGGGTGTCTGCATTGCAGGGGAATGATTTAATGATTGTTTACGTGCAGGAAGGTTTCCCTTCCTGACCATAAACAATCAGTAATGGCGCTTTGTAACTTCTGTGTGTGCTGCTTAATGCAGCACACATAGAAGCTGCAAAACGTCATTTTTTTTCAATGATTGTTTATGTGCAGGAAGGGATGCCTTCCTGCACATAAACAATCAATGGCGTTTTGCTGTTTCTATGTGTGCTGCACAACGCAGCACACATGGAAACAGCAAAAACGAGGAGAAATAAAGCATCTCTCCTTGTTTCACCTGTTTAAGCCCAGGTTTTTCCTGGTCTTAATTTTGGCGCTGCCTCCTAGTTACCCCACCCTTGTAAATAGGGGTCGCGTCAAAATCAATGGGTGTTGCGGTGGAATGCTCACTGCAACACCCATTGCCCTTCCCTTTCGTGCTAAATGTAGCGTGAAAGGGGGCCTTATTAACAAGGCAGAGTTAAGCCACGTTAAGTGGCTTAACGCTGCCTTGTAAATGATGCGAAGCCCCTATCGCCACCACAACGTCTGAAAAAGTGACGTTGTGGTGGCGATAGGGGCTTGTAAATATGTCATGTGTGCATGACCCCAAACACTGCATGTGTGTAGCAGCAGTTTTTAAAATAAACTGCTCCTTCACAGAGACAGTGCTTGGGGCCTTGTTCCAATTTCCCTCATTGTTTCTGGGAAGGAATGCAAGCTGCCTAAACCAGCCTACAAGAATGCACAGAGATGGCCCATATAAGAACAGAAAATCCTTTCATAGATGAAAGCTAAAGGAATTTGTTTTTTTGTTTCTCTAGCTTTCACACACCATCAGCGATACCTGCTTTGGAGCCTGCAGCATATTGCATCTCTGCCACATGTAGTTTTGTTTCAAAATTGAAAATCATAACATGCAACATAATGTCAGCTAAAAAGGCAGGACCAGAAGAAGGAGTCACACATAAAACATGACCACTTGTTAACCAATGGATGTGTTTTATAGAAGAATGGGCAAAGTTCACATATTATGGGATAAAATATTTCATTGCTAAACATTATAAGATATTGAACCTTGGAGTTCGGTGGTCAATATAGGTACTCAGCTGGCAGCCTTGTGCATCTATATGGTCATGGGACTCCTCAGTTACTTGAAGTATTCTCATAATGTACAGAAGGGGTTATTTTATCCCACATGTATGTTTAAATTTATTAACAATTCAGGTTGCATCGTGAGTCAATATATTCATATCATCAGAGTGCATTCCTTTGGGAAAGTAGATTGGCTCCTCACTTCAACGTGTAGCATAACATTTTTCTGCAAGAACAGCATTGTGTGGCATCAATAACTAAACATCTGGGGCCTGATGGATGAAGTGTTGAAAAGCCATGCAAGCCCTCTCCTAGTTGCTAGAACAGCATTCCCCGTACATATTCAGAGTTGCCAAAGTGGTGAAGGTACCTGATTTTCTACTATGTTTTACCATCTTTACACACACAAAATACTTTAGAACTGTTTAACGAGGAAAAGCAATTTATTTTCTCCACATGACTCAGATTCCTGTGTTGTGTAAAGTAGGAAGGGAGTTACAGTGAAAGCCTTGCTGCAGATGACAGGGTGGAGATTAGGATAGACCTAGTAGCGGCCGGTGGTGTGTAGAAGTGGTGGGGTGGCCGGGAGAAAGGGGTGAGCAGGGGGGGAACAGGGTCATGGGACAAAATAAAAAATAAATTAAAAAACGTACCTGCAGGTGGCCGTGTTGCGCTCTTTCCTGCTCCTCTCCTCGCAGGCACAGGCTCCCAGGCTGCCCTGCAGCCAATCCTGAACCTTTTGCGCTCCCAGACAGACTGGGAGCCTGTGCCTGCTCTATCCAACCCGGCAATGCAGCTGAGGTTGTAGAGAGCTTCCGTGTGCATTACGGTTTGGCTGGCCTGAGATGGCCGGCCAAACCATCATGCGCACTGATTACAGTGCACTACCACTCCCCCTGTGCATGTCACTCCCCTGGCCCTGCCCCCAAGACTCAGCAGGAAAGTAAAAATAAAATGATAATAAAATGTGTTTATTATCATTTTATTTTTACTTTCCTGCCATTTTGAGGCAGGGGGTGCGATGCTCCTCCACTATAGCGGAGGAGCCACTGCTGGATAGCCCTATTCAAGTCTGTGACAGAGCCAACAAGTAATTTAGTGGGAGTATTAGTGTTCTGTAGTGAACGTTAGTGTTAGAAATAAAAAGTCCATTGGGCCAGGTGTATAAAACAGGATAGCTTTATTCAGGCTTAGTACCAGGGTAAGTTAGGTAGAAGAAGATAAGTAGATGAAAGCATAGCCCCACCAGGAGCAGCCTCCCTGCTGCTCAGCTTGCATCCACCAACTGACACTCCACACATAACCAGGCAACCAAGCATTCCATGACATCATCACACATTCCAGCACTCATTATGGCTGAGCAGTAGGGAAGACACAGCTAGGGAAGAGGAATGGCAACAAGCAGATTATAACACATCCCCCTTCCTTAGGAAACTAAAAGCAAAAGTGAACGAAACAAACGAAAACATCATCATATACATTACATCAGAAAAGATGGTAAGAACATTCCAAATGAAAAGTAAGACTCCAAACTATATATGCATGAAATGTACATATAACATTACATCAGGAAATATGGAAGGAACATTCCAAATTATAGATGCAAAAACACCTTCCAAAATATACATGCATAAACACGCCCCATCCCCCTCCCTTAGGGAAAATAAAGGAAAAGAGCATTGCGAGAGCATGGCTTAAAACACAAACAAGCCTATGCCCCACAACAAGCCTATGTCCCACAACCTCAACATAATAGGGAACACACATCCCTAAAAATAGAACTAGGGCACTAACCGCCCCACAACCTCACCACAATAGGGTACAAAACACCATTGAAAACGGAACTGGGGCACTCAGCTCCCACAACCTCACCGTAGTAGGGTACACACCACCCTATAAAACAGAACTGGGGTACGGCACTCACCATCCCACAACCTCACTGCAAAAGGGTACTCACCACCCTAAGAACAGAACTGGGGCACTCCCCACCCCACAACCTCACAATGACAGGGTACACACCACCCTGTAAAACAGAACTGGGGTATGGCACTCACCACCCTACAACCTCACCGCAAAAGGGTACCCACCACCCTAGGAACAGAACTGGGGCACTGACCACCCCACAACCTCACAGTGACAGGGTACACACCACCCTGTAAAACAGAACTGGGGTATAATACGGGTACACACATCCCTATGGAACAGAACTGGGGTTCTCACCACCCCACAACGTCACCGTAACAGGGTACATACATCCTATGAAACAGAACTGGGGTACTCACCACCCCACAACCTCACCGTAACAGGATACACACATCCCTATGGAACAGAACTGGGCCACAACCTCAATGTAAAGGTTACACACCTCCCTAAAAACAAAACTCATCACCCCACAACCACCCCCACATAACAGTATTGCAGCAATAAAATTAACAAATAAGAAGTATCTTACTCCGGTGAGCGATCTCTCACCCGAGGTCCTCTCACAAAGCACGATTTATTTTAAAAGTTTTATATAGCGCTGGCTAGACCCAGAGGTATCAGAGCGCTTTACATGAGAAGATAATATAAAGCAAACATGGCATACAAATAGATAAAAAGATAATGAAACAACGTGTGAGATATACATAACAAAAATAGATATACAGGTGCAAGAGCTATACACTTCAAGTAACTAGGTATATGATGTTCGGTAAATGGACAGATATTACTGGACAAAATGTAACATGATGATTGGAGATCAGGTGCAGGACACAGGTTAGGACCCCCGATAATAATTGGGCCAAACATGGCGTATAAGTAAATAAGAGATAAAGACAACAACATGTGAAATATACAAATCAAATAGATAAACAAATCAAACAAGTAGATCAACAAATCAAATAGATAAACAGGGGCAGGAGCTATACATATCAAGTAATTAGGCAGATGATGTTCAGGAAATGTACAAGTATTTCTGGACTAATATGACATGGTGAATTTGGAGATCAAGTGCAGGTCACAGGTGAGGATCCCCAATAATAGTTGAGGAGGTGTATTTTGAGGTCTTTTTTTAAGCTGAAATAGGAAGGGTTGCAGCGCAGGTTTTTTGGGAGGGCATTCCAGATGATAGGGGCATTACCAGAGAAGGAGCGTGATCGTGTGGCTTTCTTTTTATGCAGTGGTGGTATAAGGAGGAGGGAGTTGGTGCTTCTCAGAGGTCGTGTGGTGCCCGCAATGAGGAGTTTCTTGGAGAGGTACTGCGGAGTGTTTTGGTGGAGGACTTTGTGAGTGATGCAGGCAGTTTTGTAGGCAGATCTGCCTTCAATAGGGAACCATTTAAGAGATTTGAGAGCCGGGGATATGTGATCGAAGCGTTTGCAGTCTGTAATGAGCCTGGCTGAAAGGTTGAGCACAGCTTTGATAGTAGCAAGGTGGACCTTGGGGATTCCGTTGAGGATGGCGTTACCATAATCAATACGTGAAAGAACAAGTGACTGGACTACAAGTTTAAAGTCATCGGTAGGTATAAAGGGTTTTATTTTCTTGAGGTGACGGAGAGTGAAGAGGGCTCCTTTAGCAGAGTTTTTGATGTGGACGGTAAGGGTTAGGGTGTTGTCGATAGAAATACCAAGAGATTTGACAGAGTTGGACAGGGTGAGTGAGCAGTTGAGTGCGTTAAGGTCAGAGATCCATGATTGAACGGGGAGAGGGTTGTTTTTAGGGGAGAAGAGAATGATTTCAGTTTTATTAGGGTTAAGTTTGAGATGATTTGAGTGGAACCAGGATTGGATCTTGGTGAGGGTGTTGTTCAGGTGTAAGATGTCAGCATGAGTTTTAATCTTGTAATAGATTTGGGTGTCATCGGCGTAGAGGTGGTAGTTGATGCCTGCTCGTTTAAGAATGAGGGTGAGGGGTTCCATAAAGAGGTTAAAGAGGGAGGGAGAGAGAATAGACCCTTGGGGGACTCCAAGGGAGACAGGAGTGGGGTTAGAAAGACAATTTTGAATTTTGATTTGCTGAGTTCGGTGTTGTAGGTAGGAGACGAACTATTTGTAGGCAGTATCGTTGAGGCCGAAACGGGTCCTAAGCACATTAAGTAGGGCTGAATGGTTGACTGTATCGAACGCTGCGGAGAGATCAAGGAGGATAAGAAGGCAGGTCTCGCCATTGTCAAGTGAGTGGTGGATGTCATCGACGACATTTAGCATTGCCGTTTCGGTGCTGCAGCCTTTCTTGAAGCCTGATTGAAAGGGATCGAGTAGGTTGAAGTTTTCGATGTGTTTGTCTAGTTGTAGTAGGACACATTTTTCAAGGACCTTTGAGAGAAGGGGGAGGTTAGTGATGGGGCGGAGATTGTTTAGGTCATTGGGGTCAGCATTGGGGTTTTTGATTATGGGAGAGCTTTGTCCAAGTTGAAGGGAGGTGGGGACACAGCCAGTGGAGAGAGAGAGGTGTTGATGATTGTGGTCCAGTATGGGGTGATGATGTGCTTAAGGGCAGGGACAAGGTTAGAGGGTAGGGGGTCTTTTGTGTGGGAGGACGGTTTAAGATTACCAATTATTTTAAGGACTTCTAGCTCAGTCACGGGGAGGAAGTTGAGCAAGGAGGCATTGTTCTTTAATTGTGAGTTAAGGGAGTTGGTTTCCGGAGAAGTGGCAGTGGGTAGGTGTGGGGAATGGTTAGGGGGGGTGAGGAAGTAGGTGGGCGAGGAGAGTCACTGGGGAGCGGTAGAATTGAGGGCGGAAGAGAGAAGGGGTCAGATGGTCGAGGGGATGTGGAGTAGGCATTAGAGGTGAGGACGGGCTTGCATAGGGATTTGGATGGGAGCTGTGTGAAACGGAAGGATTGATCAATTTTGGCTATTTTTTCCGAGAAGAAGTGGGAAATGTCTTCGCATCTGGCTGAGGAGACGATCAGATTTGGAGGTGAGGGGGAAGTTTGGTTACGAATGATTTTGAAGAGTTCCCTAGGTCTGCTTTTGGCATGATCAAGTTGTGTGCGGAAGAAGGATGCCTTTTCCTTGAAGATGTGTTTTTTGTACGTGGATCTAGCATGTCTGAGGAGTGGAAGATGGGAGGGAGAGGGATGGTGTCTCCAGGTTCTTTCCGACAGTCTGAGTGATCGTCGTTCGTTATTAAGCTCGGTGTTAAACCAAGAGTTGGAGGGGTGATTCTTTGGTTTTTGAGTTTAGGCGGGGCTAATTGATCAAGAATACCAGTGACAGTATTGTTAAAGTGTTCAGTGAGCTCATTAGCATTTTGTGAGGGGGAATGAGACGAAGTTGAGCTTGGAGTTTAGACTCAAGAACACCCGGAGGGATATGTTTTAGATTTCTGGTCAGTTTCTTAGGTCTGTTAATTTTGGAGGTGGGGAGATTTGCATTGGTAGCAATGGTGAACAGTATAAGGTGATGTCAGACCAGTCAATGGGGACAATATTGGTCACGGAGGCCAGATCTTCGTTAGAAAGAATGGCATCAAGGATGGCTCCTTTGGTGTGTGTCGGGGACAGGCATAGTTGTTTGAGTTCATTGATCTCAAGTAGATTAGTGAGGAGGGAGATAGTGGGATCATCGGGATCGTTCCAATGGAGGTTAAGATCCCCCAGAAAGAGATTTTTTGAGTTGGATAATGAGGATTGTGTCAGGAGCTCAGATAAATCCTCGATGAAGGGCTGGGGGGGGGCCCGGAGGGCGATAGATGTTGTGAAGACGAATTGGGTGGGAATTTTGAGTTGTCAGTTCAGCTTCCAGGTATTCGCAGGAGGAGTAGCCAGAATTATTGACAAGGGATAGCTGAAGTTCATTTTTAAAGATAATGGCTAGACCACCCCCAACTCTGTCAGGTCTATCTTTTCTAAGAATAGAGTATCCCGGTGGGGAGAGTAGGTCAAGTATGCTCGTTGAGTGGTCTTTGAGCCAGGTTTCTGTGAGGAACGCAATGTCAATGGATTCACTCAGGATAGTTTCCGAAATTTCCGTGGCATGTTGGACTGCGGAGAGACAGTTGACAAGCATACATGTACGTGGTGTGGGGTTCCATATGGTGGGTGGGCAAGTGTGGATCAACGTGAGTTGGGGCGTTGGTCTGGGGGAAGCTGGGGAGGAGGGGATTCTATTAGTCCCTAAGATAACAGGGATGTGGGAGTAGGGGAGTAGAGGGTTGGTGGTTGGTAAGCTAGGAAGGTAAGAGTTGCATAGGTCAGAGAGGTAGGACGGGGAGAGATGGTTCGAGGTGCGGCGAGGTCTATGTATACGGCAGCGGAGAGGAGTCGATCTCCAAAGATTGTGTTTGGTGTTAGGGATTTTCAGGGGGAATTTTTGGGAGGGATTTTTGGGGGGGATTTTTGGGTGGGACTGTGTGGGGATTTTATGGTGAGGGAGGGTTCTGGAGCTGGGGAAGATAAAGTCTTTCCTGAATTGAGAGAGTTTAGTAATCAAATTAGATAGGTCAAGTTCGATTTTGTGTAGGCTCTGGGCAATGAAGGTGAGGGGAGAAACCGAGGGGGGGTGGTCTGGGTTAGTTATGGAGGGTGGACTGATGTGTGAGGGGGGAGATAGGGAAGTGGGTGTGGAATGAGGGGTGACGGGGCTGTTAGGTGTGAGGGGTTCGGTAATCAAATTGGATAGGTCAAGTTCAGTGTTGTGTAGGCTCGTGTCAATTGGGGTGGAGGGGGTACTGAAGGGGCATGGGCGGGGGTAGGGAATGATCTGGGTTAGTTGCAGAGGGTGGACTGATGTGTGAGGGGGAAGATAGGGTAGTGGGAGTGTAGTGAGGGGTGACGTGGCTGTTAGATGAGAGGGGTTCGGTAATCAAATTAGATAGGTCGAGTTCACTGTTGTGTAGGTTCGGGGCAATTAGGGTAAGGGGAGGTATTGAAGGGGCGTGAGCGGGGGGAAGGGAATGATCTGGAGGTAGGGAATGGTCTGGGTTAGTTGTGGAGGGTGGACTGAAGTGTGAGGAGGGAGATAGGGTAGTGGGTGTGGAGTGAGGGGTGACGGTGCTGTTAGGTGTGAGGGGTTGGGCTAGGTTAGCTAGGAGGTTAAGAACTTCAGGAGATGTGGTCAGACAGGATAAAAGGGCATAGAGTGAGTGGAGAGCGGATATATTGGGGTGGAGGGGTTGTGTATTTATCGGGGTTGGGATAAAGGATTGGGAGGCGGAGTTAGGAGGGCCTGTAGGGGCAGGATAGGGGGATGGGGAGGAGAAGAGGGTGTACGGGATGGGTAGGAGGAGGGGGTGAGGAGTTGTGTTAGGGGATTGAAGGGCAAGGACGGTGGAGTACGTGAATAGTTGGGTAGGGGGGCAGGGGGGAGAGAGGTTGGGGGGTCAGGCAGAGGCGGGGTTATGGGAGGGGAATGATAAGTAGATGGCAGGGATTGGGGGCAACCGTTTTTAGTGGAGGGGTCCGAGGAGTGTGAGTTCCGGGAGTTAGGGGGGGGAGGGAAATTAGATGGGGATGAGAGATAGGTAACGGTGGTTGGGGGATGTCATTTGCTGTAGAGAGGTCCAGGGAGGGTGATGGTGAAGTCGATTGTTGGAGGATGGTGTTAGCTGGATGGTTGAGGGTGGAGGTGGAGTGAGGGGGAAGGGGGGAGGGAGAGGTTGGAGGGGCGTTATTTAGTAGAGGGGAAGGAGTGTTAGGCACAGAGTGGTCAAGGAGGAGAGACATAATGCTGAAGTGGTGTTCGAAGATGGCAAGGTGGGATACCGTGGCTTGTATGAGGATGTTACCTGTTTTGAAGATGGAGATATCAATATCACCAAGAAAGGCTGGGGAGGGAGTGGTGGATATTTTGAATCCATATGGTATTTTGGTTGATTTAGAGATTGGGAGGTGTTGTAGGAAGATGCTTTTCCATTTGGAAGGACGTTTGGAGTAAAAGATGTAGTTGGTTATAATGGGGGAGGTGAGGCTGAGGTAGTTATCAACAATGAGTGTTTCAGGGTTACGGATAAGGAGTTTATGTTTGAAGTTTTTCTTGGCATGTTTGGAGAGATTGGGGGGGTAGGGAATGGTCCATGAGTTGGGGCCATGTTTGGAGAGAGTAGGGTCCTGGGGGTGATGGTCAATGCTGTGAGGGGGCATGTTGGGTAGACGTGAGAGGAAGAGAGAGTGGCGAGAGAGAAGTTAAGGAAATGGGGGTAGAATAGGAGATGAGGATTGGGAACCAAGGGGGCACTGGGAGAGTGGGGGTAGAAATATGGGGGCTAGACAAGGAATAGGGTAGACAGGCGAGGAATTATAAGTCGGCAACAAGGAGCAGATCAAATAGATAAACAAATTATATCGACAACATGGAGCAAATCAAATATATAAGCAGTCGGCACAAGTGGAGCAGATCAGTATACCAGCATCAAAGTTTGCAAACAAGTAGATAAAAAATCGGCAAGTATGCGCAGATCAGTGGAAGACAGCGCCAATGCTTGCGAGGGCGTGGAATGTCTAAATTAGAGAGGGAGTACCGGAGGAGAGGGTAATACAGGAGTAAAAATATAGAAAGAGTTAGAGGGACATATGGATAAATCAATGAGCCAAGAAAATACTACGCGGTAAAAAAGTTTGAGTAAGAGGAATAGAGTCACCAATCAATAGAGACAATTAGAAAGGGAATATCTGAAGCAAAGCAAAATAATAAGCGGTAAAAAGTTAGAGTAAGAGGGTAGAGTTGACAATCAGTAGAAGCAACGACGATACTTGCGAGGAAGGTCAGAGTTGGAAAGGGAATGCAGGAAAGGTCACATAAGATTCACAGAACAGATACATAAGCAATGTTGAGGGACAATATAGTGTGGGGTCGGAGGCATCTCCATTTTGTAGAGTTTGAAGAGATGTAGTGATTGTCTTGTGGCAGGAGGTAGATTAGGGAGATAAATTGAACTTGTTTCCCAGGCTGATATATTGAGCTTGTTGCTATCGTTACATTGCAGTCCTATTTCTATGATCAGCAGTTTTCTTATCTCCAGAGGGTGTATGTCCTCTTTTACTACTGTTACTAATTTATTTATTTATTTATATTATTTTATGCGTTTATATTTAGCGCAGACATTTCCCTAAGGTGTCCGAGCGCTTCACCGTAGGAACAGTAACATTACATGAAGAGAAAATTACAAGTGAGCAAAATACAAAAGCAAGCGTTGCATTACATGAGGAAAAAGTGACAATTGTGCAAATAACAAAAACAAACAGAGTACAAAAAGAGGTAACAAATGATACGTTACAAAAGGAAACAGTGACAGGTGTGCATGATACATAGGATACAGAATACAAATAGAGGTATAATACTGCAATAAGTGGCAGTCACTCAGAACACACTGGGAAGGCACTAGTTGGAGGGGGCGTGGCATTGGTGAGTTAACTGGAATATGTCCTTTTTCTATAACTGTTAATTATTGGAGGGGGTGTGGTCTTGGTCAGTTCATGGGAAATTACAATGGTGTATGTTTTACGATATGGCTGTTTACATCCAATGCGATGTAGCACAGTGACTTCTTCTGGTTAGCGTCCCGAAAGGCCTGTGGAAAGTAATGAAAATGTACTGTGTCCTTCCGAAAGACACTTCACTGGTTGTCATGCTTTCCTAAAGGAAGTCCCAGCCGCGGCGTAAATATGCACAACGAAGCGAATTGCATGTGAAAATCACACTTCGAAGATCAAATCCAGTATCTGGTCGAACTTTAATAACACAAACAACATGGTTAGCAAAACAAGAAAGGTACCGGCTGGAGTCTGCAGGAACCACGTAATAGACGAGCTTGCAGTGCAGCTGCAATTCCAAAATGGCGGAACGCAACACGACGGTGAGCCGGGTGGCTGCCGGCACGTCCATGCATGTAAACTTGTATACGCAGGCCTGAAATGCGTCAATGACGTAAACAAGTATAACGTCACAGACGGACTGCGAAATGTTGCGCGTGTACATTAACAGGTAAGGTTGCTCGCGCTAGTTTGTACATTTAAATGTAAAAGGTGCGCGCGCTCCTAACGGCCCACACCCTCGTCCAGACTTAACTTTAACATAAAATAAGGAGCCAAAAACGCCTCACCAGGAACACATCCGTGCTCACGTCTCTTCATCCAGTAAAACATCACATAGTGTGGCATGAAAAATCACTGCACGATAGCCGCAAAATTGTCCAGGCATGCAAGGGAATATTCTTACTTAAAGGTCCTCCAGGCATACGTAGTGGGAGAAAGCCTCCTCCAAGACGACTTTCATTTCCCAAAAGACAGAGCTGCTCAGTCCACCAACAGGAGGGTAGCTGCCAACACTTTAGAAAACACACCTTGAATGTGCAGAATGTAGCTGGAGACACGGGAAAAGCCTTCCAAAGCGGCAGGGTGACAGCAAGTTCAACAGTAACTATTGACCTTTAGTAGAAGGTCAAACGCCCAGGCTGCAGGCTGTCCAGATGATGAGGGACACTGGTGGGGCTGACCAGGGGGTTTCCGTTACGTTTTCTTTTCCTTGAGGTTTCAGTACATATGTTGCAAACTCTTTAGTAGGGTCCTTAGTTCCAGTAGCAGGGTAGACACAGTTGATGGAGCAAGGACTCACAATGAGACTTGCTCGTAAGCAATCCTCTCACAGTATTAATTATTAATCTTTGTAATGTCTATACTAACAAATGCACCCATGAACATTATACGAGTGAAGCTTGCTGATGTGTTTAAAACTAATAAATAATGCTTGTCTAATCTAAAATGACCGCTAAAGCGCGGGAATTTCATTGCGCATGTGTCAACCATATCACGTGGTATGACGTCTTTCTTTGCTTGGGGGGGAAACTTTTGCTTCTGCGCAGTGTGTATTAAAATGGCTGCTTAATGTTTTCACGTGCTACAGCTTGCTCATATGTTGCAATTAAAACTGTGGTATTCTAACGCTATTAATGCGGGATAGAATTTTAATTAAACGGGAATAGAGTAGACATAGTGGGTATACAGTGAAACCATTTATTTTGTGATTTTAATATTTTCTTCTTTGACTTTTATTAGTTCATAAATGGGCCTGGGTTGGTTGAACTGCAGCTCGAGAGACATTGGTTCTGCACATGCGCCCTGAAAGGCTGACCAGAGAAAGCGATGAAGTCAACTTGGAAGCCCTCCAAGGTCGCGAAGCCTGGTTCACAAGTTCATCTGAAATGTACCTGAACTCGATACAAATGTATATAAAATGTATTGCTGAATCAATGGGAAACGGGTGGGAAATAAAGCAAAAGTATTAATTGTGATGGGCGGTATTTTAAAGACAATGGGCTTAAAGAAATTGAACTAAATTGATATGGTGTGAGGATCAACCCCCTGTCCCCGTCCAATCAGAAGTAGTGGGCCCATATTTTTGCAACATTAATGGGAGGTACATGGGCGTAGAAGGGTATGATAGATATAGTATTAGCTAATTAGTTAGAGTTAGAGTGAGTTCGAGGTTCGAGATCCATGACAAGCTGATCGATTGCAGACTGAACCGCTGTCCAGAGAGGTCCTGAGGTGGGGGCGGCGGAACTTTAGAAGACGACCTGAGAGAAGCAAGGAGAAGCGAAGTATCAGAGAGGGGAACGACGCAGGCGTCGTTGATAGAGAGGTCACCTGTCCTGTCCTGAACCTGGAGGAGGTCTTTGCTCTTCATCCTTCCTGGGTCCTATCTTTCCAACTCCTTGGCCAAAGGGTTTCGTTTCTCGCACCTTTAGGTAAATATAAATGCAACTTTAGCTGTGCTGCTGTCTCTATCTTCTCCTTTCTGAGGGACCGTCATTGACCGATAATTGATTATTATGCTTCATCCTTGATATGCGATTGAGTATCATGTGGTTCTGTATTTTACTCTGCTAAATCTTTAGATAAACATTTTAAAACTTCCTGACTCAGTGATTATTTCAGGATTATGAATCGTAATGACTGTCACTATTTTAAACTTCCCAATTAGCAAAGGGTCCATTGGTAAGTCATTACTCTTCAATCAGAAAAGTAATTGGTAGCAGGGATTTTTGATAAAGAGTACAACTGACCCACCAGCGGAAATTGCTAGCGTAGTATGAATGAATGGGCCCAGGTGAGTATTCGGTGTATGAATGCTTGTTGTTAGTAACCCGCTGGATCAGTTATCTGGTTATCAGAGGATGGTTGTACTTTGTTAATTGGGTAATGAGAATTATAATTTTATAAACTAACATCCGTTTGTTCAAAAGTTTGTTTTATGTTGTCCAGAATTCCCCGGGAAAATTGAATAGCGGATGGTAAGTGGAAGCCATACTGCAGTGAGGTTATCTGTCAGGCAGAAATAGTACTGAAAAGTTAAGCAGGGCTATCAGTACTTGTTAGGGACTCTATGCGTGTGAATAATAGCAAAAGGAATATGCTGGTAAAAATTTGATGTTATATCACCTAGAAAGGGTAACATTGAAGAAGTAGCAGGTATTTCTGAAGCTTACGTGAAGGGTAAACGGAAGGGTTTTACTCGTAGTGTATTTTAGTAAACGGAATAGTTTTACTAAGTGTGAGAGAGACTATCTTTTCAAATTAGCGAAACTGACACGATAGCGAATGTTTTATGTTGTTACTGAATTTTAATAAGAAGTGTAGAGAAATTAAAGTTTTGCGCACGATTTTGTAAAGGGAGGGTCAGCTGCCGGAGAGGAAGCTGACGTCACAAAACGCCGCGCTGGGATTGGATGAAACAGCGGGCGTGGAACGACTCTTGTAAAGGAGGTGTCAGTAGTCAGGAGTAGTACTGACGTCACAGGTGCCGCGCTGGGATTGGTTGAAACAGCGGGCGTGGAACGACTCTTGTAAAGGAGGGGTCAGTAGTCAGGAGTAGTACTGACGTCACAGGTGCCGCGCTGGGATTGGTCGAAAAACAGCGAGGGACAAAGTAGCGCAAATTGTAAAGGAGGGGTCGTCAGAATAGACGTCACAGAAGAGCCGTGCTAGGATTGGTTCAGAGACAAATGTTAGCTGGAATTTAATTGGTTGATAGCGTAGAAGTCGACATTCTAGTGGATAGTGAAAATTATATGTTGAAACGCGATCCGACTTTAATAGGAACTCGTCCGGATAGGAGATTCCTAGGTTTTGCAGAATATAATTTTATACACAGAGATTTACCCAAAATGTACGGAGAAAAAAGGAAGATGTCATTACTACAAAAGATTAAGAATTATTTTAAGAAGGATAAACCCATCAAAACTAGAGAAGGAATTATCATTCCACCAGCAAAAACGCCCGCTTCATTTATGATGATGGAGAGAGGTTATCATACTTGCGTATGGTTAGAAAATTGGATAGAATATACCAAAAATGATGGGATATTAGCGTTCCCAGAAAATGGCACTTTCAATGGGAGAATTCTTCAAAATTTGAGATTGAGGATGAATGACTTAGAACCCAGACCAAGATTAACCCAATACGAAGCCTTAGAAGAGTTGGAAACCGAGGCATTCGAACGTGACCGATCCCGGAGTAGTAGGGGTTATCGGGGATTTTTTCCTAGATACCAAAATGAGTCCAGGGATGGTCAAATAAAACAGTGGAGAAGAGCGATGCTTACAGAAGGTTTGTATCCAATATTAATGGGAGAAGAATCGTTAAGGAATAAATGCACAGAAAAGACAAAACACTTGACAGGATTTGGAGATTCTGAAGACGAATTTATGGAAGAAATTTTAAAGAACCCGCCACCATATCAGGAAGGAGCAAGTGGATGCACCCCAAGCGCACCACTGTTAAAAACAGCATTGGTACCGCAAGTGTTGCATAATCCCCCAGTTAATAGGGTACTTCAGGATAAGGAAAAGGAAGCTATAGACAAAAACAGAGCAGAATTGATACAGAAAATAACACAGTTGAATGCACATCCTGATTCTCTGACCATACCTGTAACAATTGGTCCAGTGGTTCCTTTATATGGTGATAAGGTAAATTATCCAAAACCATTAGCAATGCCCACACCGGTAGAAATTCCTAAACCTGAACCTGTAATAATTGATGATCAAATCAGTGATTGCGAATCTATGATATCCTTAATGGATTTACCTATTCGAGGATCTATAAATAGTACTCCTAGAAGAATAACACCTGGTTGCTCCAAAGATGTACATATAGTAACCTCATCTGGAACTAAGAGTGCCACAGTAGTAACACCAGAAGACTTAGAAAGGTGGGCACAAGGATCAGACAGACAGAGTTCACCCCCAAAGATCATGGACATTTACAAATTAAAGGTTGAGTTAGAAGAGATGATAGCAGGCAATGTAGGAGTAGATCGTCTAAATACTTACGATGAAGAAGAACTATTGTTCGTATGCAGAAGTATCACTAGAAATGTAAAAATATTTCATGAAAAATTATCAGATTTGGCCTTACAGATGGGAATTGAAATAGAAAAGTCAAAAGTACTACAGAAACCCTATAGAGCAGATTTTTCTGACAAAGATTTAGAAAACATGAATGCCTCTGGTCGAAAATTACAAGTAAAGGAATTAATGACAGTTTTACAGAAATGGGGAGACCTAGATAAATGGAAAGTTAGATGGACAAAGAAAAAGGAAGAGGCACGGTACAGTAGAACCACTTCTGAATATTTAATGAAGGAAACAGGGAAAGCAGATCAAATGTACCCGATGCGAGAAGTTCCTGGAGGAGGTTATGTTCATGTTCCATGGAGTAGACAGGATATTTTGTCATTTACGAATGATTTTCCAAAGTTGAGAGAAAAACCAATTGAATGGTACAAGCAGGTTGAGAGGTTTGTGAAAGTGTCAAAGGTATTGTTGAAGGACTTGGATGGTTTGTTCGACATAGTGGTTCCTGCCGATTTGTGGACAGATTGTAAAATTACAGTTGACTGGCCGAGTGGAGAGTATCCTAGAGATCCAAAGACAGGTTCTCCATCAATTGATGTAATGAAAAAGTATCAGCAGGTAATAACTTACTTGAAAGGGAAAATACCACCAAAAGAAACGGATTGGGTGAAAATAGACAGAACTACCCAAGAAGCCAGTGAATCGGTACATGCCTATTATGAACGTTTATTGCAGGTATTGAAACAGTATAGTGGATTTGAGGACATTGGAGATAAAAACATGAGTCAGTTTGTCTACCGATTTGTTTATGGTTTAAAGCCAGAGATTTGTCAAATGATTAAGCAGCACATGTTGTGCTGGCAAGGGAAACCCATAGACGAAAGTTTGAAATATGCGAAATATTGTGGAGACGACATTGAGGATAGGCACAAGAAACTACAAGAGAAAGTGATGTGGGCTCAGGTGAAAATGGCTGAGCGACAGGGAATTAATTTGGATAATCCAAATGATAATCAGGGAAAAGATTCTGGAATGAATGGTGACACTGGGAATGGTGGTAAAATGAGAGGACGAATGAGCAGAGAAGAGGCTAAAAAGAAATTTCCTTGTCATGGATGTGGAAAATTGGGGCATTGGAAGGATGAATGTAAAAAGATTCGAAATAATAATGGCCCAAATCAAAATTTAAATCCACAGACGCAGAATGACTCACAGCAGGGTGTAAATCCTCAGAGTCAGTTGCCACCTGCACCTATACAGGGTATTGTAAGCAGAGCAAAGCACGGTACAGACGTCGGATATCAAGGAGGAAGTGGTAAGAATGATTATGTAACTTCACTATTCTTTTACAGGATAACTTTTGTTCATATAGTCAATGACGGTGCCTAGGAGAGGGGGAGAAGGAGTGCGTACTTGGCGCATCCTTGCCGGTAGACCAGTCAGGTCCATATGTTGAAGGGAAAGTGAGAGGTAATGATATTACTTTCCTTTTGGACACTGGTGCTACCAGGTCTACTGTGAGAACAGCAGACATCCCAGACCTTCCTCTCTCTGGAGAAGCTATCCAAGTTGTGGGTGTAGCTAATCGAAAGATTAGAAAACCTCTTACCGAACCAATGGAAGTAAAAATTGGAAATTATAGAGAAATGCATCAGTTTGTAGTGTGTGATTCCAGTCCAGTAAATTTATTGGGCCGAGATTTGTTGTGCAAAATGAACTGCACAATTTTCTGCACACCGGATGGTGTTGCAGTTCAGACCCCAGATGAAGACCATGTATATAAAATTATGATTGCAAAGCAAGGTACAGAAGTAGATGAGATGTTCTCTTTGATAACAAAAGACGAGTTGCCAGAAGAATTAAGAACTACAGTAAATTCCATAATATGGGATTTCACAGGGAAAGAAGTAGGACTTATGGCCAAAATAGATCCAGTAAAAATCATTGTAAAAGAAGGTGCAATTTTCCCAAATACCAGACAGTACAAAATGAGTGCAGAAGTAAAGGCAGGAATTATTGAGGAAATTAACAGAATGGTAAAACAAGGCATACTAAAAGAAGTAATGAGTAGCCCTTGTAATTCACCAATCATGGGGTTGAAGAAACCTAGTGGAAAGTATAGCATTGTTCAAGATCTACGCAAAATAAATAAGATTGTGGAACCTTGTTGTCCTATAGTGCCAAATCCTGCAGTAATCCTATACCAGATTCCTTGGAGTGCAGGATGGTTTACTGTGATTGACTTATGCCAAGCATTCTTTTCCATACCATTACACCCAGATAGCCAGTATCTTTTTTCATTTAAATTTGAGAACAAAGTCTATGTATGGAATCGTGTTCCTCAGGGGTACACGGAAAGTCCTTCCATCTTTAATCAAATATTGAAAAAGTGCTTAGAGAAGTTAGTGATGCCAGGAAGTTCAGTCTTAGTGCAGTATATAGACGATCTGCTAGTGGCATCTAACACCAGAGAGGACTGTGTTGTTGACTCCATTGCACTATTAAATCACTTAGCTGAAGAAGGGCATAAAGTTTCACCTGAAAAATTGCAGTTTTGTACAACAGCAGTTAAGTATCTAGGACACCAAATTGAGAGGGCAAAAAGAAGGATAACCTCTGAAAGAGTACAATTAATCAAGAAAATGCAAATGCCTGTATCCCAACGAGAAGTGAGAATGTTCCTTGGAATAGTGGGTTATTGTCGACAATGGATACTAGGGTTTTCTCTGCTAGCAAAGCCATTAATTCAAATGACGAAAAAGAAGGCAAAGGACCCAGTTGAGTGGGATGATGAGAGTGTAGGAGCTTTTGTAAAATTGAGAAGTGCTTTATGTGAAGCACCTGCCCTAGGTATGCCTGATTATACGAGAGGATTCGCATTATTCTGTCATGAGAGAGAAAATTGTGCACTTTCAGTCCTAACCCAGAGACATGGTTTGGACAGACGTCCTATAGCATATTTTTCTGCTACATTGGACCCAGTGGCAGTAGCGTTGCCAGGCTGCTTAAAAGCAGTAGCAGCTACATGTCTAAGCATTGAGCAAAGTGAATCAATTGTAATGGGACATCCTGTAAAAGTGTTTGTTCCACATTCAGTTGTGATTCTGCTGACAAGAACCAGAACTCAGCATCTTACTCCTAGTCGGCTGACCAAATATGAAAGAATAATTTTAGGTGCTGAAAATGTAACTATTGTCAGGTGCACAATTGTCAACCCTGCTACTTTACTACCAGATCCGTATCATGAGGAAGTCAAAGATGATGAAGAGGAACATGATTGTTTACAAGTCACAGAATTGTGCACAAAACCACGTCCTGACATACAGGAACGACCCCTCAGAGAGCCAGACAGGGAGCTGTTTGTGGATGGTTCATGCCAAAGGCATGAAGATGGTAAACTAAGTGCAGCATATGCAGTATGTGAATTAACTGGAATAGTCGAAGCATCCTATTTACCAGGAGTAAAATCTGCACAAGTAGCTGAATTAATTTCTTTAATTAAAGCCTGCAAAATTAGGAGGAATCAGAAAGTAACTATATCTACAGATAGTCAATATGGTTACGGGGTTGTGCATGATTTTGGCCAACTATGGATGCAGAGGGATTTCATGACTTCTTCAGGATCCCCTATTAAAAATGGACAGTTTGTAAAGGAACTGCTGGAAGCAATACAATCACCAAAGGAATTGGCTGTGGTGAAATGTAGCCACACACCAGTCAGGAGATGACTGGGTGGTAGTCGGTAACAGATATGCAGATCTGGTGGCTAAACACTGTGCCAAAAACAGGTTGTCAGTAAATAAAAGGGTTGAAAGGATGGGAATCAGCTGCCAACTTATGCTATATGCACCACCTGAAACATGGAATGATGTGAAACGACTGCAAGATGATGCTGATGAGAGTGAAAGAAATGCATGGATTAAAATGGGATGTTCTCAAAAGGCAGACGACGATGTATGGATTTATGCTGATGGCAGACCAGTCATGCCCGACTGTCTGATTTCACAAATGGCCAGAATGTATCATGGAGACACACATATAGGGAAAGATGCTATGATTAGGCTCTTCAGACAAAATTGGTACAATCCAAGGTTTAGGGCTGCAGCAGAGAGTCTTTGCCAGAGATGTCTAACTTGCCAAATGCATAATCCAGGAAGAAAAACAGTAATTGGTTTTGGAAAAATCGGAAAGGCAGAGCGTCCATTTGTGAGATTGCAGCTTGATTTTATTCAGTTACCACCATGTAGAGGACTGAAATATGTACTTGTCATAGTGTGTCTGTTTTCAATGTGGGTGGAGGCTTACCCTACCAGGAGGAATGACAGTATTACAGTCGCAAAGTTGTTGCTACGAGAACTCATTCCTAGGTTCGGTTTCCCAGTAACTTTGGAATCAGATAGAGGAGGACACTTCAACAATGATGTGATCAGAATAATCTGTGAAGCATTCCAAATTGAGCAAAAATTGCACTGTGCATATCGTCCAGAGGCTTCTGGAGTGGTTGAACAAATGAATGGCACAATAAAATCAAGACTGGCAAAAATGTGTGCATCAACATCGTTAGATTGGCCGGATGCATTGCCACTTGTTTTAATGGGACTCAGAAGCATTCCTGATAGAAATACTGGATTGAGTCCGCACGAAATAATCATGGGAAGAGCAATGAGACAAGCATATGTTCCTACAAATAAACTGCTGAATATAACTGATGATATGGTTCTGGATTATTGCAAAGGATTGGCTGACCTAGTGCGTTCTGTCTCTCACCAGGTTGGGGAAGACACAGTTTCCAGGCAGCCTGAGCAAGAGCATGATCTGAATCCCAGAGACTGGGTGGTTGTGAAGCATCACACGAGAGAAACGTGTCAATCACCCGGGTGGGGCGAACCTTGTCAGGTCATACTAGTTACGAACACAGCAGTGAAATGTGCAGGATTGCCTGATTGGATTCATGTAAGCCACACCAAAAGAGTACCAGACCCTGAAGAAGAAAATCCTCAGACAGCATCGATAACTGAGGAAGCTGAAGGTTGCCCAGCTGAAGAATCTCAGGTGCGAGATTCGAGGGAAGCTGAAGAAGAACAACCGAGCACAAGTCAGGACTGGATACCAGTGGTTGAAATACCTGAAGTTTACAACAGAACAAGAAGCCAAGCAAATTTAGAAGAAATTAAAGAAGATCAGATAGGCGAAGAAGAAGCAGCTCAGGAGGAGGAAAATGAAACAATAAGAGAACCTGAGCAGGATCAGATAGAAGGGGAAATTGGGCTCAAATCAACAACGAAACAACAAATTTTGAGCAGGGACAGACAGGTCTAGAAGAACGCGGTCAGGCTGCAGAAGTACAAAGTGCAATAAGCCCTCATCAGAACCAGTTAGGTGTAGGAAAATACATTCAAGAAGAAGATCACGAGAATCTCAAGCATGAAGACGTAAATCCTGAACAAGGTCAGTTACTGGAAACTCACAGTGGAGCAGCTGAAGAGAAACCAATAAGACCTGAAAAAGAACAAATAGAAGAAGAGACTGAAATCGAAGAAAAACAAATTGTGCCACAACTTGAAAATAAAAGAATTTCTGAAGAAGAAATAAAAAGTGAAGAGACAGTGCAAACAAAGAAGGTCAGAAAAGGTGATCATTGGCCTAGTGTCATTAAAAGAGTAAAATACCACATAACAACCAGAAGTGAAGATCCAGAACAAGTAAATGAAGTGACAAGCCTAACGGGACAAACAAGTGGAATTGAAAAACGAAAAAGCAAAAGACTGAAACTTGTGAACAACAAATTTAAAGGTCCTGATTGGACTTATATCATCCTTGAAGACTACGAGAGCTCAGAGTCAAGTGAGAGTGGTGACGAAGGAATAAGTGCGGAACTGACTTATGAGAAAGAAATAAAACCACCTTGATAACGTAAAAAGACTTGAAATAAAGATAAGAAGAGAAATCTTCCTTGTCAAAAATGCCTGACGATAGAGTTTCTGGGAGACCGAAACAGAAATTTTGTAAAAGATGCTGTGCTATATGCATATGTAGTCTTGTACTGGTGCTTATAGTATGGTTAGTTGTGATCGTAGCAATTCCTTACCTTCTGATAATGGATAAAAAGATTAACAACGAAACGAAGGGAAGGGTAGGGTAGATAACTTGAGAAGTAATAGAATAGAACTAAAGGCAGAAGATGAACCAGAGTATTATCATGAAGTAACAGATAACGACACTAGTTTGAATGTTTTCACAAAATTATTGTTTCAATATGTAGATACCATGGAAGTTAGTAATTGTTATGTCTGTATGAAATTACCCAAATCAGTAGCAGAAGGATTAACATATCATCATTTGCCATTAACGTATGACATATCATGTAGTGTATTGGCTAGTTTATTCTATAAAACAGGGAGACTTCAGTATTATTATTCAAATATAGATGTGATATATTCTGAGGTTCCAATTCGAAAGAATATGAATCCAGTGCTTAGTAGTCAAGATGCACAGTTTATGGAGGAATTTTTCTTAACAATGAAATCAATAGACATAACACATGCACATAGAAGCAATCTAACATGTTCATTACATGAAGAAGAAAAGATATTTTTGAATTTAGTGGAGAATAGAAGACAAGATTTCCAGAAGAAAGCTTCTGAGCATAAGGCTCATCTGCCACCTTGGGCTGAGAAAGAGGGTAGTTACACACCTGGCAAGGCTCAAGCTGCTATGGCTCTGGATTTTGTAAAGACAGGGAAAATGTGTCTACATAGGTTAAAGACTGATTATAACAATGTTTTCATCGGTACCAGTGAATGTGAACATAATTTCTTAATTCTTGGAAGTTGGGGACTAAAAAAGGAACGGATTCAGTTTTTCCTGGAATCTATTATGTGTGTGGGAATAAGGCTTACTTTAGGCTTCCTGCACGGTGGTATGGAAGTTGTTATTTTGGAATAGTATTTCCAAAGATATACCACGTAAAAAGAAACACTGGGAGCAATGAAAATAATAGTGAATTAACACGTAGTAAAAGAGCTAGTTTTTCTGAAATTGTAGGTGATATATTTGGTGCATTGATACCTTCAGTGGGAATAATTCTGAACTGAAAGGAAAATATGTAAATTATCTACAGTAGTTGATCGTTTATCAACGGACACTGCTGGAGGATTTCTAATGATTAATGCGGAGATGGTTGCGATTAGATCTATGGTTATGCCAAATCGACTTGCTCTTGATATAATATTAGCAAAAGAGGGCGGAGTCTGTAAATTATTGAAGACGAAACACTGTTGCACTTACATACCTAACAAAAGTGCAGAAATTGGAACATATTACAGATTATAACCAAACTTGAGAAGGAACTAAAACCACTGGAAGTTGATAGTGTATGGGAAAGATTGACAAATAGTATTACGTCAATTGGTACCTGGTTTGTCAATGTAGGGAAAGGACTTATAGGTCAAATATTAGTACCCTTAGCAGGGATAGCAATAATAGTAATCTCAATAATAATATGGTGTAAATGTTGTAGAAAGAATGAGACGTATAGAGTGACAGGAAAAGGGAAGAAACGAAAGTTTGATGAAATTGAACTAGAAGATCTGAAAAGTGAATTATAAAAGAAACTGAAAGGAGACGTTAAAAACCGAAAGTGTAAAAATGTACCTGAGACAATTTTATGGTAAAGTATGGCATCTGGTTGTGGGTAGTATTTGATGGCTCAGAAACGCCATCAGAGATGGGATTGATGGAGCAAGGACTCACAATGAGACTTGCTCGTAAGCAATCCTCTCACAGTATTAATTATTAATCTTTGTAATGTCTATACTAACAAATGCACCCATGAACATTATACGAGTGAAGCTTGCCGATGTGTTTAAAACTAATAAATAACGCTTGTCTAATCTAAAATGGGCGCTAAAGCGCGGGAATTTCATTGCGCATGTGTCAACCATATCACGTGGTATGACGTCTTTCTTTGCTTGGGGGGGAAACTTTTGCTTCTGTGCAGTGTGTATTAAAATGGCTGCTTAATGTTTTCTCGTGCTACAGCTTGCTCATGTGTTGCAATTAAAACTGTGGTATTCTAACGCTATTAATGCGGGATAGAATTTTAATTAAACGGGAATAGAGTAGACATAGTGGGTATTCAGTGAAAACATTTATTTTGTGATTTTAATATTTTCTTCTTTGACTTTTATTAGTTCATAAATGGGCCTGGGTTGGTTGAACTGCAGCTCGAGAGACATTGGTTCTGCACATGCGCCCTGAAAGGCTGACCAGAGAAAGCGATGAAGTCAACTTGGAAGCCCTCCAAGGTCGCGAAGTCTGGTTCACAAGTTCATCTGAAATGTACCTGAACTCGATACAAATGTATATAAAATGTATTGCTGAATCAATGGGAAACGGGTGGGAAATAAAGCAAAAGTATTAATTGTGATGGGCGGTATTTTAAAGACAATGGGCTTAAAGAAATTGAACTAAATTGATGTGGTGTGAGGATCAACCCCCTGTCCCTGTCCAATCAGAAGTAGTGGGCCCATATTTTTGCAACATTAATGGGAGGTACATGGGTGTAGAAGGGTATAATAGATATAGTATTAGCTAATTAGTTAGAGTTAGAGTGAGTTCGAGGTTCGAGATCCATGACAAGCTGATCGATTGCAGACTGAACCGCTGTCCAGAGAGGTCCTGAGGTGGGGGCGGCGGAACTTTAGAAGACGACCTGAGAGAAGCAAGGAGAAGCGAAGTATCAGAGAGTGGAACTACCCAGGCGTCGTTGATAGAGAGGTCACCTGTCCTGTCCTGAACCTGGAGGAGGTCTTTGCTCTTCATCCTTCCTGGGTCCTATCTTTCCAACTCCTTGGCCAAGGGGTTTGGTTTCTCGCACCTTTAGGTAAATATAAATGCAACTTTAGCTGTGCTGCTGTCTCTATCTTCTCCTTTCTGAGGGACCGTCATTGACCGATAATTGATTATTATGCTTCATCCTTGATATGCGATTGAGTATCATGTGGTTCTGTATTTTACTCTGCTAAATCTTTAGATAAACATTTTAAAACTTCCTGACTCAGTGATTATTTCAGGATTATGAATTGTAATGAACGTCACTCATTTTAAACTTCCCAATTAGCAAAGGGTCCATTGGTAAGTCATTACTCTTCAATCAGAAAAGTAATTGGTAGCAGGGATTTTTGATAAAGAGTACAACTGACCCACCAGCGGAAATTGCTAGCGTAGTATGAATGAATGGGCCCAGGTGAGTATTCGGTGTATGAATGCTTGTTGTTAGTAACCCGCTGGATCAGTTATCTGGTTATCAGAGGATGGTTGTACTTTGTTAATTGGGTAATGAGAATTTTATTTTTATAAACTAACATCCGTTTGTTCAAAAGTTTGTTTTATGTTGTCCAGAATTCCCCGGGGAAAATTGAATAGCGGATGGTAAGTGGAAGCCATACTGCAGTGAGGTTATCTGTCAGGCAGAAATAGTACTGAAAAGTTAAGCAGGGCTATCAGTACTTGTTAGGGACTCTATGCGTGTGAATAATAGCAAAAGGAATATGCTGGTAAAAATTTGATGTTATATCACCTAGAAAGGGTAACATTGAAGAAGTAGCAGGTATTTCTGAAGCTTACGTGAAGGGTAAACGGAAGGGTTTTACTCGTACTGTATTTTAGTAAACGGAATAGTTTTACTAAGTGTGAGAGAGACTATCTTTTCAAATTAGCGAAACTGACACGATAGCGAATGTTTTATGTTGTTACTGAATTTTAATAAGAAGTGTAGAGAAATTAAAGTTTTGCGTACGATTTTGTAAAGGGAGGGTCAGCTGCCGGAGAGGAAGCTGGCGTCACAAAACGCCGCGCTGGGATTGGTTGAAACAGCGGGCGTGGAACGACTCTTGTAAAGGAGGGGTCAGTAGTCAGGAGTAGTACTGACGTCACAGGTGCCGCGCTGGGATTGGTCGAAAAACAGCGAGGGACAAAGAAGCGCAGATTGTAAAGGAGGGGTCGTCAGAATAGACGTTACAGAAGAGCCGCGCTAGGATTGGTTCCCAATTAGCAAAGGGTCCATTGGTAAGTCATTACTCTTCAATCAGAAAAGTAATTGGTAGCAGGGATTTTTGATAAAGAGTACAACTGACCCACCAGCGGAAATTGCTAGCGTAGTATGAATGAATGGGCCCAGGTGAGTATTCGGTGTATGAATGCTTGTTGTTAGTAACCCGCTGGATCACAGTCTTCCTTCCTCAGCGCGTAGGTTCTTTCAAATCGTCGCCAAAATGTTATAAATAAAAAGTCCATTGGGCCAGGTGTATAAAACAGGATAGCTTTATTCAGGCTTAGTTCCAGGGTAAGTAAGGTAGAAGAAGATAAGTAGATGAAAGCATAGCCCCACCAGGAGAAGCCTCCCTGCTGCTCAGCCTGCATCCACCAACTGACACTCCACACATAACCACGCAACCAAGCATTCCATGACATCATCACACATTCCAGCACTCATCCTGGCTGAGCAGTAGGGAAGACACAGCTAGGGAAGAGGAATGGCAACAAGTAGATTATAACAATTAGCATAACATAACACAATCAGCCGGTGTAGATATGCAAATTTCCACTAACTGAAGCTGAAAGTCATGTTATTTCAGTAAGCACTACTTTAGATATAACCAATCAAGCAATGTATTCCATAATTCAGTGCTATGCTATGCTTCATTCCCTGGCTTCCGGCTGCCGGTGATGCTACGTTACGAGACGGGATGACAACGTGGAGGCTGCAGCATCTTGATCCTACCCCCACCTCTCCTGTTGAGTATTACATTGGATTACACCGGAGGTCTGACAACCAGGCCTGACTACGGCACAGGGGCACACGGGGCCGGCCGCGGCTGTCTTCAGTCATCCACAGACAGTGCTGTAGAGGTATTGCGGTCATAACAGGAGCAAAGACAGGAGTCTGGCCACAGCACACGGCGTGCACGACCGCGGCCCCAGTGGCTGTTAGGAGAAGCACCACACCACAACAAGCAGCCAACGCATTCCAGGTGGGCAGTGGGCCTAGACCCTGCTGCGTAAATGTTGAGCTCCGCACCTGCAGAAGCGGTCCGAATAGGCTTCAGGCACAGCTTGTGGGTCGGGCGAGCTCCCGCACCTAAAAAGAGCTTGGAAGTGCTATCTTCCAGCTGTCCTCCAGCATGTAGCACAGCGAAGTGTGGCAGAATCTGGCTGTTGTATATGTTGTTCATAGTATATAGAGAATACTTTTAGTTTTCATCATAAACCATTGCACTGTGTAACAAGCTTGTGTGCACTGTTGTCATAACCTATGAAAGCCTATTAGCATTGTGAGGTAATATGTATAGAATGTGTGTAGAGTATTTATATGATGTCATAGAATGTTGAAGCAAGATGAGTCTATGCTGACATGCCAAGATGTTCGTTTTGCCAACACCAGCATGTGGGCCTTATTGATTTTGATTTTTTAATAAAACTTTATTAACAATCGTTCCTGGAGTTGTGACATTCTGTCATAACAATTTGGACAATTTACAGAGAAAAAGGGCCGCAGCAGAGTTCATTTCCTGTTAATGAACTTTCTCAATATAACTCTGCCTTAAGGAGCATATTTAATGCAGGCTGAATGCAAGGGATCGAGACAAGACTTTGTCATATTTTTTTTGTTTCCAGCGGAATTGGCATTTAAAGCTATGAGCATTTAAGCCTAGTTGCCCTTGCTCTCTGTGGCAGCATGAAATTTACAGTTACCTGGGTGACCTGGATTACGTGTTTCATTGTACCCGAGTGTTTGTTCTGTTGGCATCTGTCGCGCGTTGCCTCTGAGGCTTCCTGCTGTGATGTGTGCACAGAGAGGAAGGATTGTCGTCACAAGAAACATTTGCGGTGTATGTCAAACGTTTACTATACGCAGTGCCGCCATCTTGATTTCAGCCGTAATCAGTGCATACTTTGGGGCATATTAGCAAGGCGATTATCGCCACTTTAGCGGGACTTTTTCCCGCTAAAGCGGCGATAATATTATCGCCTTATCAACAAGCTGTCGCTAACTGCTGTTAGCGACAGCTTGTAGGCGATAGCGACTGGGTTGGGTGCCGCTTTGCATGCCAGCGATATTTATCGCTATTGGCATGCAAAGTAGGCGTTCCCCACCTAACAGCGACTGGAAACAGTCGCTGAGGTCGCTAACGCCTATCAGCGAGGCAGGGGCGGTGATTAGCGAACCAGCGCTAAACACGTTTAGCGCTGGTTTGCTAACACCTGGTCCCACCCTGACTTAGCCATGTAATCCAATGAGAGGTGGATTACATGGCTAAGTCCCCCTCGCACTATCAGCAAGCAGAACTGGGGAACAGTGTGAATATCGCCTGTTTTCAGGCGATATTCACACTGTTCTTCAAGGTTTCTATCGCTTTGGAGATTAGCATTGCTGATTGCACGCTAACTCCGCGATAGAAACCGGCGATGCCTGGCGATAATTATCCAAGCGCTAATTGCGCTTTGCGATAATTATCGCCAGGCATTGCTAATATGCCCCTTTATTTTTCATCTGACAGACTTGCCGATGATGAGGCAGTCTTGGCATGTTCGCGCATTGGAAAAACCAACTTTATTAACCAGCGTTAAGCATATTTGGCTAACGTGTTAAAAAACTACATGGTGTGCTGCACTTCGGTGGTTTGAAAAACAAATCTTGTAATCTCGTGACAAATTTAACCAGTATTTTTACAAATCTTTTTTTCCTTAATAACTATCGTTTACTGGGTCAACCTTCAATATTTGCAGCATTATAAATTCTAGAGAAACCTTTCTCCAAATATTGCAACACTACATGTTCAAAGAAGAAACAGATACTAGTAAGGAATTAAAGTACACCATGGCACAGAGTGATGCTTTGAATCAGCCTTCTGCGTTTCTAATTGCACCAGGCAAACCATCAATGAGATGGAAGAACTGGCATATATTTTTTGAAAATTACCTTGTAGCTATTGATGGGAAGGTGTTTGATTCAGAAAGAAAAAAAGCCTTTATGTTTGGGCTACTTGGTAATGCTGGACAGGAAATCTTTGATAGTTTGCCTGAGTATGAAAATGCACCAGGTCAATTCATACCTTTGGATGAATATTGTGGTAAGTATGACTCCGACAAGCTAGAATGAATAGAAGCTGTTTATTAACTCCTGAGGGAGAGCAGCAGAGACACGGCTGGTAGAACCGCCGAGCAACGGAAGTCCACTAACGGTTCCCCTAAGAACGTTCAAGTCTTGGCATTCTTCCCCCACGCGCTCGGTAGCAACCTCGCGCAACGGGAAGAATGCCAACACGACACATCTTCCCTTTTTATACATTGAAATAGAACATGAGTAAAAACAAGTAAAAAAACCAAGTCATACCAATACATAAGAAAATGCAACATATAAGAGAATATAAATGCACCAAGGCATGAAGAGCTTGCACACATATTTAGATACATAAATATAATGAAAATAAAATGCAAGGAAAATATTTCATAGCATAATAGGTAAGAGAACAACTTTGGAATATAAGATGCATGGAAACAACTGCTTCCGAAGAAGATTAATCAACAATGTAATCATTATACTTGACAGGCAATTTAATCTGTCTGCCCAGACGCGTAACTTTAGCACCACATTCCATAACTGAAGCTCTCTGTGTAACCAGCGGCAAAGATGAGTCACCAACCCTGCTGGACACACACTCCCCCTGTGTCAACTCCATTTGTGTATCAGTTTGCACCAAGGGTCTTCTCTCACAACACTCCATATTGGGTTGGTCCCAGTTCTCGAATCAACACAAATGTTCTCATCCCACATCCATGAACCTGAAGAGCGACCACAGCCTCTCTTCCATGACAAGATTTTGTTGCATTTGGAAAGCTTGCTGAAATGCCAAACCTTGCCATCTTCTAACTCAGCAGAACATGCAAAGACTTTCCTTACTCTCAATGGTTCAGAAAAATGGCTGCTCCCTTTCTTAACCAACCTACAAGACTTGACACGCACCCACTCCCCTTCACATAAGGTTACTATTTTGGTACTCTTTTTATTGTCAAAATATTCCATGTACATGTTGCGGGCTTTTTCAAGATTGGTTTTGACCATTGCACTGCAATTTTTGAGACATCCATGCAGAATTGTCTCTGGTGAAAGGATCTCTGCCTCTCAGAATTTTAAAAGGGCTGTACCCTGTTACGATAGGAGTGATGTGATACGCCCATCCCAGTTTGTTAAGTTCCTGCTCCCAATTCTTCCCAGCAAATATGGCTGCTTGAATACTGCCCATGATGACTCTGTTGAACCTCTCAACAGTACCATTGCAGGCAGGATGATACACAGGGGTCTTCCTTTCTTTGATGCCATTCCTTTTTAAGGAACAAGTAACTTTTTCAGCTACGAATCGTGGCCATTATCGCTCGAGAGTTTTGGGGATGCCCTCACTCAAAAATACAGTTTTGAGAAATGCAACAGCATTAGTAGCATCAGAAGATTCACAGATCTTCAATTCAGGCCATTTAGAGTACATGTCGAACAACACCTAGATGTATTTGGGTACTCCCATAGCATCTAACACAGGACCCAGGATGTCAATGGCCAAATCCTCCCACGGACCAGAAGGTATAGTTCTCCTGCCCAGGGGTGGTCTTAACATGATCAGGGATTTATCCGAATTACTGCAATATTCACATGTTCTGACAAAATTCTCCATGGCAACGTCCATCCCTGGCCACAAATACGAATTCTTAAGTCTATACTTAGACTTAACAATGCCTTGATGTCCTTCATGTGTAAGTTCTAATAGTCTATCTCGTAGGCACTGCGGCGGAATGATTCTGTTGTTCATTAGAAGGAATCCGTAACTAGAGATAGATATTTCGTCTCTAAGCTCCCAAAAATTCTTGAATTCTTCCTCAATCATCTTTTTGTCCGCCCTCCCTTGCAACGTGTAATCTTTAACCTTACTTAAGGTACTGTCAATCCTGTAACCACTTTCCCAGTCTGCCATTGTAATGTTCCCCCTGTTATGTTCTACACTTGCTACACTATAGTCATCCCATTCACATACATCTTTACAATCTCTTTGCAAAGGTGACCTGCTGAGATAGTCAGCAACTTAATTTTTTTCCCTGGGATATACTCAATATTATACGCATAATTAAGTAAGCGAAGTGACATTCTAGCAATGCGGGGAGTGGCAGTGCTAGACCCTTCAGCGGTTAACACCTTTACCAGTGGCTTGTGGTCTGTTCATATCTTACCCCACAAAAACTGTCTGAACTTAGATGTGGCCCATACACATGCTAACATCTCTCGCTCTATCACAGAGTATTTCCCTTCAGTAGGGGTTAAGGACCTAGAAGCAAAGGAAATGATGCTCTCCACTCCATCACATGAAATCTGGGAGAGGAGAGCACCAAGTCCCTTACTGCTGGCGTCAGTGGTAATCAACGTCTTTGCTCCATGATCAAATCCGTGTAGAGGTAACTCACCACAGATGCAATGTTTAAGAAGCTCAATTTGCTTTTGACACATCTCACTCCATACAAACTCTTGCCTAGTGCGGAGGAGCTGTCTCAAGTGGTAGGTTTTTTCTGCAAACCCCTCAACAAACTTATCGTAGAATTCAGCCAAGCCTAAAAATGACCTCACCTCATCTCTAATGGATTCAAGAATTTCTTTTTAGGGGTGATGCCATTACCACACAATTTGTGCCCTAAATAAGTTACGGATTTTTTTCCAAACTCACACTTATTTATTTCTGTTGTTAAACCACAGGCTATCAATTTATCCAACACACCGTAAAGTCTGCGTTCATGTGCATCTTTACTCTTGCCCATAATCAACAAATCATCCTGGGAGTAGGCTACACCAGGAAGATCTTTGAAAAGTCAATGCATGAGTCTTTGGAAGACTGCGGCTGACGTGGCCAGTCAGAATGGCATTCGTATAAATCTGAAACACCCTACTGGTGTTATGAACGCTGTTAGATCCCTGCTGTCAGGATGTAGAGTCACCTGGTGGTATGCTGATGCCAGGTCAATTTTGGATAACCACTTAACTCCATTAGCTAAAGCCAGCAATTCATTTATTTTAGGTAGGGGAAATTTGTCCACAACTATATTTTTATTTAGGTCCTTCAAATCTATGCATTACCTCAATTTGCCGTTACCTTTTCTGGCCACAACCAGTGGAGCCATCCACTCAGCACACTCCACGGCCTCTATGATATCCCTACTTTCCAAGTCCTCCAACTCTTTAGTAACTTCATCCCTCACACTGAAAGGTATGTTCCTTACTTTATGTGAGACAGATACAGCATTCTTCTTTAAGACTAACCTTTGCACAACATTTTTAAGGTTTCCTATCTTAAATAAAAACACTTCTGGATATTGTTTTTTGAGCACGTTAACCACATCCAACTCAGTGTCATCTACCCCCAGCACTTGTTCTACACTGTTGGGGTTTAAAGTAATGTTCAAGGCTTTCTGATCCACCCACCCCAACACCGCAGGTCCCACCTCAGGCACGTACAGTTTGGCCATTGTCACTCTACTCTTGAATTTAAAGGGTAATACACAATATCCACACATTGGTATTTTCTCACCCTTAAAGGTGAAAGGATGAATGTCAGATTCTATTAATTGCTTGTTCACCACATTCACAAATTCTCTTTCCCATACGGTTTTGTTCACAATAGTAAAAGGTGACCCAGAGTCTGCTGTAATGCTTATGGTTACACCTCCAATGTCCACATTGCTCAACGGTTTGTTCCCAGTTACACTGCTTAGGTTTAGAACGGGGCACTCAATACATAGCACCCCATCATCTTCCTCTACTTGGCCAGCGTCAGACAGTTCTGAGTCTGACTTGTTATCCACAAATTTAACCCGTTGCATACTTTTATTCTTTCTCCTACACACTTTGGCATAGTGACCCATAACACCACAGAACAAACACTTCACTTTTATTGCAGGGCAGTTCTTATCGCTGGCTAGGTGATCCTTACTGCCACACCTATAGCAACTAAGATTTTTACTTTTCCAATTAACCACAGGCTTCTTTTTTGTCTCAGAACTGCCAGTAGCTTTAAAGTTCTTAGTTTTAGAAACTTTGCAAACCAATGTACCCTCCTTAGATTCATTAGTAGTGAATGAAAAATGAGCTGCTTTGGCACATCTTTTAGAAAGTTCACTCTTTTTCACTAGAGCTACAACGTACTTGAGTGATGAGTCCCCACTCACCCAAAGTCTTTCTTGTACATTGGTATCGTTAGTGTGCATGATGACCTGGTCTCTAACTAGTTCATCGTGTAAGGTACCAAATTTACATGAAATCGCTAACTTTTTCAAGGTTGACACATAGGGGCCGATTCCGATCTCGGCCGGTAGGGCTCCGAATAGGATTCGGCTTTACCGGATCCGATTCGGAGCCCTGTTTCCCGACCGAATCGTACGCGGGTCCGGCCGAGCGAGTACGATGCGAATTCGCCGACCGACTCGTCCGGGCGACCCGACCGCTCCGACCGACTCGTACCCGGATCGTACCGCTCCGACCGACTCGCTCGGACCCGATTCGCACCGCGCAATGGAGACGTTTTCCGGCCGGGTAAGTACGATGCGCACCTCGACCGCTCCGACCGACTCGCGCCGTCCGACTCGAACTCGCTGTCGGAGCCGTACTTTGGGGGTCCGTGTCGGACCCCCTGTACGCGTACCCGTGCGAGGCGCACACAGGGGGACCCATGGGTCCCCCCTACCTGTGCGTGTACGCCGCGAGCGCTCCGCGGCGTACTCGCTGTAGGGGCGCCCTTGTCCGCCTCGCACCCATTGAGGCAATGGGAGCCCGCGTACGCGTTGTACGACCGGCTCCCATTGAGTTCAATGGGAGTCCGACCGACTCGTGTCCGGTGGCATACGAATGCATCGGACTCGTTCGGTCGGACTGCACGGGTCCGATTCGGTCGGAAATCTCTCCGGGTCCGGCTCGGTCGGAGAGATTTCCGGCCCGAATCGGAATCGGCCCCAGAGTCTTCAACCGGCTCGTGGAAGAACGAAGTCCTTGTATGAAGATGCAGGAGTTCCTTATCGCGTGACGGTCCACCGCGCGGACTACAAAGCAGCGTGAGTCAGCTTTGCTCAGAGGTCGGATCTTGCACGATTACTCAGCAACACTGACGGCTGCGGCCAGACTATCCTGAATGCTAAATATAATTAGGTTAGAGAAACCCATTGATGAACAGTAATCCATCCTATCATTGATGACACTGGAGTCCCTCCAGGCCCGCGAACTCCGTTAATCAGAGTTCCTGACTACACTATCAGCCTACCCACGCTGTAGTGTACCACAACCTGCATCCTAGCGCTGTGCTATTCATTGACTGGCAGCCCCTTCCCCCACTCACAATTGGGTACCCGGCTGGGTCCCATTGTGAGTATCTTCTTTTTTCTTCTTTCACTCACGTGTGGCACACTCCTCACGCGGCTGCGCAGTCAAATCACCAGATGTCCCTACATCCCTAGGTCCTGATGAGACCCCACACTGCACAGAGGGTCGAAACGTCATCGACACAAAAGGAAAAGCGAACCATTAACAAGCGCATATCACTATATATAGCTTCTGTTTACTCTGTATATATGTAATGGTCGACTTTCGAACAATTTGGGAAACCTTGTACAAAAACTGGCACTGATCTGGCACCAATACTTGAGGTTCCTGTTTTCACTGGGGACAGTATGCACAATTGTTTTTCATTTTTTCTTGTCATTGTACATATTCCCAACACCCTTTTTTGTGATATAAAATCAACTGTGATATACTAAACCATTGGTATATGTGGTTTCTTCTTCCTCTGACATTACTCTAACCCTTCGTATTGCGATTGCGCATCCTAATATTAAGATAGACAGTACCATTCCACAGGAACCACTGTTTCTGATAACAATTTACCTACCCTGGTTCCTTAGTGAGTAGGGTCCCCACTTGTCCTGGTTCTCTAGTATAGACAAGTAGCAAGAAATGAGGTGTGCGTATCACCGTGACACGCGAATTTCCTCAATAATTCATACTCTTTAGTGTGCGTGTCACTGAATTACAGAACACACTAGCTGTAGATAACAAAATTCACAAGGACATGTGAGTGAACTGTGATAGAGAAGAATATCTAGGCTGTGGTTGCCAAAAGCGACGCGCAGCAATGCTCTTTCACTGGGGGTGTGCGTATCACCGTGACACGCGACTCCAGGAAACTAGCTTTACAGCTGGTGCCCTCATGCAACGTGCAGCAGGCTCTTAGAAATAGAGTCTTTGAGGTAAGCGCGTATGTGTGGCTTAGAAGGTGGAAAAGGATCGGTTTAGGAATACGTCCTTGCCGATCCCTACAATATGGATCGGTGCCAGGAAGCAGGCGCAGCCCAAGTCCACTCCGTACATAGTAAAAATGTATCTGAAAGGATTCTCCGCTCTCCCTCTTGTACTGCGGTCATGCGCAGCAGAGCGACCGCAGACGGGTTACTCACTGACAGGCGCTGATGGAAGAAAGACTCGGCCGTTGGGACGCTGCACTTAAATATCAGCCAAGGAACACACGCAAGGCTCACCGGTCCAGTCGTCACCAGATTGTGGTAAGTACGACTCCGACAAGGTAGAATGAATAGAAGCTGTTTATTAACTCCTGAGGGAGAGCTGCAGAGACACGGCTGGTAGAACCACCGAGCAACGGAAAGCCACTAACGGTTCCCCCACGCGCTTGGTAGCAACCTCGTGCGACGGGAAGAATGCCAACACGACAAATATCAGGAAGCAGTTAAGCACATGGAAAAACAGTTCACAGAAGAACCAAACATAATGGTAGGGTGACATAGATTTTGCATGCATAAACAATTGGAGCATGAGAATATAGAGGAGTACATTGCAAGTCTCAGAGTACTAGCTACAAAATGCGAATTCAACGAAATGGTGGATATATATATATCAGAGATCAGTTCGTATTTCACTGCTATTCAAAGAAAATACAGAAAAGACTATTGGCATGCAGGAACCCAACTTTACAAGAAGTAATAGACATTGCCAAAGGCATTGAGCGCTCTCTTGTTTCATCCAAAGTGTTAGCTTCTGAAAGTACAGAATCTACTAACGTTTTTGCTTTACAGGAAAAAAGGCAATATGAAATAAGATCTAGTAATATGTTTAAAGGTAGTAGGATTAATGATAGTAAAACGTTTGTTTGTTACAGGTGTGGCTCAAAGACTCACAAAACAGGTTTCCTGGGATGTCCAGCTATGGGGAAGAGGTGTATAAAATGTCAAACGTTTGGTCATTTTGCATCTGTAAAAGTAACAGTTTTCCTAAGGTAAATGTGAGTACCATTGATGAGTTTGCTGAGGAAATGCGTTCAAACATTGTTCTGATGGTTGAAGATTCCACAGGTAAAATGAGAGCACCGTTAGGTACTGTGGAAATAGGAACAATAGAATTAAAAGGTATGGCCGATTCAGGGTCACCCATAACTATAGTATCTGATAATACGTATTTTGAAAAATGGCAACATGTCAAATCACAGAATACTGATGTAAATCCCAAAGCATTTGGAAAATGTAATATAGACACGTTTGGATTTTTTGAAGACACTTTAACTTTTAAAGGTAGACCAATCAATACAAAAATGTATGAAGCTGAAAGAGGGAGGAATATTGTAGGTTGGAAAGATTTGGGTAAACTTAGTATAGTATTAAAACCAGGCTCATTCAAACCCAATGTCCTTGGTGATATGCCAGTATTCTATGTGAGCGAAGGCGAGGACCAATTAACCCTTGAACGTGTGCTTAATGATAATAAAGCAGCCATAGCAGATCATATCCGATGCGTAAGAGGGTTTGAACATGTAATCAAATTGAAAGTTAACGCCATTCCTGTGAAACACAGAGTACGGCCAGTACCAATCTTTGTTAGAACTGAATTGAAAATTTTGTTAGATTATGGAATCTTTTGGAGCCTTGACAACCTTGGAAACCTGGTAACCTAGTATCTAGCACTGATTCTTCTGCTGATTCCTCTAGCTAATATACCTAATACCACGCAGCCAGCTTCGACCACGCAGCCTCACCCACACAGTGCATTTGCGTATGGCAGAAGTGTTAAACTTAGAACCAGTTTCAGAGGTCAGCTCCCAGCACTCAGGCACATGTGCAGAGCTATAACACTCTACTTGTGGTCAGAGAGCAGTCAAAGGCCAAGCTGCAAGGGTAAGTGAAGGCGGGTCAGGCTACTCCAACCAAAGCAGTTACTTATTAATGCTTGACGAGACACCTGGACTAGGACGCTGGGCCTAGAGCTTCGGATCAGTAGCCCTTGGTGCTCTTGGTGTCCAAAATTCGATCCGCTAACAAATCCAACATCTGCCAGTAAATAGATAATTGTACCTCAACAGCTGAGAGTTGTAGGCTTGCCAGTGGATTCCCTGAGGGGTGAAAAACACACGAGAAAACATCCAAAATCACCGGAAAAAGGGAACGCAAATCAATAATAAGGCCTGGTAAGACCCAAGCGACCCTTATTAATAGAAAGAAGGGATGACGGAAAATACTTAAGAAAGCCAGTCCAATTGTCACAACAATGCAAAAAGAAAACGTCGACCCAGACACAAAGGGGCTGATTTACAAGCCCCTTGCGCCAATTTCGCGTCATTTTTAACATGGAAAAAGTGACGTACGGGTGGCGCAAGAGGCTTGTAAATCTGCCCCAAAGTGCCTAATTTTTCCTCTGGCAAAAAAGGAGGCAGAAAATTCCATCAAAGTTTACATTCCTTAAAGACCCAAGCCTGACAGTCTTCTGAAAAATGGAGGCATCCCAGATCCTCAGACCGCATTATTACTGACCGAAGGTTGTGACTCAAGCTGGACAAAAAAGCAGGATTAGGACCAGGAATAGCACATACAGAAAAATGTTAACCCTGGTTTAAAATCCTTGATTAATCATACATCCCCCAAAAGGTCAACCTCCAGCATCACTAACATTACCAGCTAACCCCATAAGGGGTGAGCGCCAAATGCTACTGGAGTACACTTCATTTCACAGGGTCCTGGAAAGGTCTTACCCCCCCCCAAAGCCCATGCTATCCAGGGCTAGCTGAGTCCACGCAGCCACAATCTTTTACACAGGAATGCATCATTATGGCTGAGGTGCACGCATCACAGATGTCTGGTCTGGGACCGTCGCAGGAAAAAAGAGATCCTTCACAAACTCTTGCCCCTCGCCATCAACTTAACATTTCCAGCAGAGCACATAGGGGCATATTTACAAGAAGTTAATGCCACCAGAACGTCACTTTTTCCGACGTTCTGGTGGCGTTAAGTCTTTTGCGTTATTTACAAGGCAGCGTTAAGCTACTTAAAGTGCCTTAACGTCACCTTGAAATAATGCCCCTATTCACGCAGCACTTAGCGTGGAAGGGGCATGCAATGGGTGTTGCAGTGGGCGTTCCGCAGCAACTCCCATTGCTTTCTTACGCTGCCCCATATTTACAAGGTATGGGGCAGCGCCAAAAATATCGCCAGGAAATACCTGGTCTTAAGCAGGCAATATGAGGAGAAATGTTTCATTTCAACTCGTATTTTGCTCTTTCCATGTGTGCTGCATTCTGCAACACACAGAAACAGCAAAAAACACTAAAAAGGTTACTTTAGGTTTCACTGAACAGGGGCAAAGTAAAAGTTCGGGCCAACTGTGATGGAGCGGCAGCCGGCTGCAGGACCCACGCAGGCCCTGGTGAACAAAGTACCTTTCTTGGTCGCAAACAGCGAGGTGCATCGATGTTGAGGCCCACAGGTGCAGGATGCGTCAAACTTCTCCAATCAGTGAAGGCAATGCGTCAGTTCCGAAGGCAGTGCTGGAGTCTAGAGGCATCAAGCAATGCGCTAGATTCTGCCACGCAATCAAGGGGATGCGTTGATCTCACCAAGCTGCAGCGGCAGCGCTGCGGTGATCTCTGGAGGCAAAGCACTGGTTCTGAGGGGATGCATCTCTTTTACTCCCGCAACCGGGTCAATGCATCCATTGTGCTACGCGCAGCCAGGAGATATGTCAAAATCTATGTTGCAAGTATCTGGGCCACTTCCAATGAGCCAGGCACAGGAGCAGGTGTAGAGACTTTGATATCCCTGAGTCTCAAGCAACAGGAGGCAAGCCAACAAGCCCTTGGAGATCACTTGGAGTGAAGGCAAAGTCTAGCTCTCCTACAGCAGAGTCAAAGAGCAGCAGGGCAAGAAACAGAAAGGCAGGCCTTCCAGATTAGCAGTCTAGGTGAGTCCTTTAAGCTGAATAAGAGTTCTTCTGGCAGAGCTTCAGTTACAAGTCCAATAGTGTCTGATTTTAGGGGGTCACAGACCCAGTACTTATGCCCAAAAGTGCCTTTGATGTGTGAGTGACTTCAAACCAGCTCTCTGAAGTGCACAAGGATCCCTTGAAACCCAGTCCTGTCTGCCAGACTATCTGTGGGGGGTAATCAGTCCTTTTGTGAGGGGACAGGTCACTGCCTATTCAAGTGAAGTGTTAGCCCCTCCCTTCCATTCTGCCCAGGCAAGGCCATCAGAATGCAGATGTATGTAGGTGGGTACTCAGGCACACCTATCCTTCTTGTGTTGTGTTTGTCTAAAGAGAATTCACAAATTGTAGCTGTCACCCAGTCCAGATGTGCATTGGAGACAGGCCGCAAGGCACACAGAGAAATGGCCACTATTTCTAAAATAGTAATGCCAAATCCAACTTTACCAGTAAGGTTTTTTTTGTCATTATCATTCTAAAACATATGAAACATCAAAAAGCTCCTCTCCTCTGATCAGGAATTAAAGCTTAATAGTGTATCAAGGAATTCCCGATAATAATCTATAAGAGGAGTAGGGGGCATATTTACAAGGGAAGTGGCAGAGTGAGCCGTTAGCCTTCCTGGCTTAATGCCTCACTCCGCCACTTCAGAAACGCAGTGCTGCACCATATTTACAAGAACATGGTGCAGCCCTGCGTTTCCCCCACGCTGGCACTACACTTAGCTGCCTAGCGCTAACGCAGGCACCTTTGCACCATAGTGCAAGGGTGTCTGCGTGTAGGCGAAGATTGTTTATGTACAGGAAGGTCCCGCTTCATGCACATAAACAATCTTGAAATGCCGTTTTGTAACTTCCATGTGTGCTGCTCAATGCAGCACACATAGAAGTTGCAAAACAGCATTTTTTTAAAAATGATTGTTTATGTGCAGGAAGGGAGACCTTCCTGTACATACACAATCATTGGCCTTTTGCTGTTTTCATGTGTGCTGCACAACGCAGCACACTTGAAAACAGCAAAACGAGGAGAAATGAAACATTTCTCCTCGTTTCATCAGAGTAAGACCAGGTTTTCCCTGGTTTTAATTCTCGTGCTGCCTCCTATTTACACCTCCCTTGTAAATAGGGGGCAGTGTCAGAATCAATGGGTGTTGCGGTGGATCACCCACTGCAACACCCATTGCCTTCCAATTTCACGCTAAGCATAGCGTGAAAGGGGGCCTTATTTACAAGGCAGTGTTAATCCACATTAAGTGGCTTAACACTGCCTTGTAAATCAGGCGAAGCCTCTATCGCCACAGGAACATCGTAAAAGGTGACGTTCTCATGGCGATAGGGCTTGTAAATATGCCCCTAGGTCTCACAGTAGTGAAAAATGAAATTAGCTGTTTGCACTACCAGCAGTGGCGGCTTGCAGAGGGAGTGCTGCAGGGCAGTGAGGCGGGGCGGGGGAGGGGCTGGGCGGGGGGGTAGTGGAGTCGGACATACGACGGGCAGGAGTAAAGTAAGTAAATAAATAAATAAAACTATTTACCTTGCGCTCGCTGCCTCGCCAACTCGGCAACTTGACAATTCTGTGACAATGCCAACGCCAGCTGCCGTGAAATGCAGTGTGCAAAAACAACAGTTGATGGACAGAATGCAGAACAATGTCATACATTCACCCCAGTACAGAGATCTGGGCCTAAATCCATCGTTTTTTTGCTCACCATGCCATTCCAGTTTGAACCCAGCCATATGCAAATCAGTCTTGACCCTGTGCCTCATGGGAACAGTCCAGCCCGAACTGCCAAGCCAGGTCCTCCCTGGACTGGAAACAAGCATCCTAGGACCGGTTTCGGGGTTTCACCCCTCTTCAGCCAGGATAGCTTGATTCCAGTGGCATGGAGAGCACGGGACCCACGTCTGGGCATACCCGTCCCACTCGGGGTGACAAATGAAAAAACAACAGTTGATGGACAGAATGCAGAACAATGTCATACATTCACCCCAGTACAGAGATCTGGGCCTAAATCCATCGTTTTTTGCTCACCATGCCATTCCAGTTTGAACCCAGCCATATGCAAATCAGTCTTGACCCTGTGCCTCATGGGAACAGTCCAGCCCGAACTGCCAAGCCAGGTCCTCCCTGGACTGGAAGCAAGCATCCTAGGACCGGTTTCGGGGTTTCACCCCTCTTCAGCCAGGATAGCTTGATTCCAGTGGCATGAGAGACACGGGACCCACGTCTGGGCATACCCGTCCCACTCGGGGTGACAAATGCAAAAACAACAGTTGATGGACAGAATGCAGAACAATGTCATACATTCACCCCAGTACAGAGATCTGGGCCTAAATCCATCGTTTTTGCTCACCATGCCATTCCAGTTTGAACCCAGCCATATGCAAATCAGTCTTGACCCTGTGCCTCATGGGAACAGTCCAGCCCGAACTGCCAAGCCAGGTCCTCCCTGGACTGGAAACAAGCATCCTAGGACCGGTTTCGGGTTTCACCCCTCTTCAGCCAGGATAGCTTGATTCCAGTGGCATGGAGAGCACGGGACCCACGTCTGGGCATACCCGTCCCACTCGGGGTGACAAATGCAAAAACAACAGTTGATGGACAGAATGCAGAACAATGTCATACATTCACCCCAGTACAGAGATCTGGGCCTAAATCCATCGTTTTTTTGCTCACCATGCCATTCCAGTTTGAACCCAGCCATATGCAAATCAGTCTTGACCCTGTGCCTCATGGGAACAGTCCAGCCCGAACTGCCAAGCCAGGTCCTCCCTGGACTGGAAACAAGCATCCTAGGACCGGTTTCGGGGTTTCACCCCTCTTCAGCCAGGATAGCTTGATTCCAGTGGCATGGAGAGCACGGGACCCACGTCTGGGCATACCAGTCAGTTGACTGGGGGTGAGTGTTTGATTTGCTCTAGCGCTCCGTCCATCATCCCCTTTGGTATCGCTTTGTTCGCCCTAAGTTGGCAGGGTATGCCCAGACGTGGGTCCCTTGCTCACTTTGCCACTGGATTCAAGATAGCCTGGCTGATGAGGGTTTTGAACCCGAAACCGGTCCCAGGATGCTTGTTTCCGGTCCAGGGAAGACATGGCTTGGCAGTTCGGGCTGGACTGTTCCCATGAGGCACAGGGTCAGACTGATTTGCATATGGCCATGTCTGAACTGGGGTGGTGGAGTGAGCTAAAGAATGATGATGGATTAAACCCAGATCAGTTGACTGGGGGTGAGTGTTTGATTTGCTCTAGCGCTCCGTCCATCATCCCCTTTGGTATCGCTTTGTTCGCCCTAAGTTGGCAGGGTATGCCCAGACGTGGGTCCCTTGCTCACTTTGCCACTGGATTCAAGATAGCCTGGCTGATGAGGGTTTTGAACCCGAAACCGGTCCCAGGATGCTTGTTTCCGGTCCAGGGAAGACATGGCTTGGCAGTTCGGGCTGGACTGTTCCCATGAGGCACAGGGTCAGACTGATTTGCATATGGCCATGTCTGAACTGGGGTGGTGGAGTGAGCTAAAGAATGATGATGGATTAAACCCAGATCAGTTGACTGGGGGTGAGTGTTTGATTTGCTCTAGCGCTCCGTCCATCATCCCCTTTGGTATCGCTTTGTTCGCCCTAAGTTGGCAGGGTATGCCCAGACGTGGGTCCCTTGCTCACTTTGCCACTGGATTCAAGATAGCCTGGCTGATGAGGGTTTTGAACCCGAAACCGGTCCCAGGATGCTTGTTTCCGGTCCAGGGAAGACATGGCTTGGCAGTTCGGGCTGGACTGTTCCCATGAGGCACAGGGTCAGACTGATTTGCATATGGCCATGTCTGAACTGGGGTGGTGGAGTGAGCTAAAGAATGATGATGGATTAAACCCAGATCAGTTGACTGGGGGTGAGTGTTTGATTTGCTCTAGCGCTCCGTCCATCATCCCCTTTGGTATCGCTTTGTTCGCCCTAAGTTGGCAGGGTATGCCCAGACGTGGGTCCCTTGCTCACTTTGCCACTGGATTCAAGATAGCCTGGCTGATGAGGGTTTTGAACCCGAAACCGGTCCCCAGGATGCTTGTTTCCGGTCCAGGGAAGACATGGCTTGGCAGTTCGGGCTGGACTGTTCCCATGAGGCACAGGGTCAGACTGATTTGCATATGGCCATGTCTGAACTGGGGTGGTGGAGTGAGCTAAAGAATGATGATGGATTAAACCCAGATCAGTTGACTGGGGGTGAGTGTTTGATTTGCTCTAGCGCTCCGTCCATCATCCCCTTTGGTATCGCTTTGTTCGCCCTAAGTTGGCAGGGTATGCCCAGACGTGGGTCCCTTGCTCACTTTGCCACTGGATTCAAGATAGCCTGGCTGATGAGGGTTTTGAACCCGAAACCGGTCCCAGGATGCTTGTTTCCGGTCCAGGGAAGACATGGCTTGGCAGTTCGGGCTGGACTGTTCCCATGAGGCACAGGGTCAGACTGATTTGCATATGGCCATGTCTGAACTGGGGTGGTGGAGTGAGCTAAAGAATGATGATGGATTAAACCCAGATCAGTTGACTGGGGGTGAGTGTTTGATTTGCTCTAGCGCTCCGTCCATCATCCCCTTTGGTATCGCTTTGTTCGCCCTAAGTTGGCAGGGTATGCCCAGACGTGGGTCCCTTGCTCACTTTGCCACTGGATTCAAGATAGCCTGGCTGATGAGGGTTTTGAACCCGAAACCGGTCCCAGGATGCTTGTTTCCGGTCCAGGGAAGACATGGCTTGGCAGTTCGGGCTGGACTGTTCCCATGAGGCACAGGGTCAGACTGATTTGCATATGGCCATGTCTGAACTGGGGTGGTGGAGTGAGCTAAAGAATGATGATGGATTAAACCCAGATCAGTTGACTGGGGGTGAGTGTTTGATTTGCTCTAGCGCTCCGTCCATCATCCCCTTTGGTATCGCTTTGTTCGCCCTAAGTTGGCAGGGTATGCCCAGACGTGGGTCCCTTGCTCACTTTGCCACTGGATTCAAGATAGCCTGGCTGATGAGGGTTTTGAACCCGAAACCGGTCCCAGGATGCTTGTTTCCGGTCCAGGGAAGACATGGCTTGGCAGTTCGGGCTGGACTGTTCCCATGAGGCACAGGGTCAGACTGATTTGCATATGGCCATGTCTGAACTGGGGTGGTGGAGTGAGCTAAAGAATGATGATGGATTAAACCCAGATCAGTTGACTGGGGGTGAGTGTTTGATTTGCTCTAGCACTCCGTCCATCATCCCCTTTGGTATCGCTTTGTTCGCCCTAAGTTGGCAGGGTATGCCCAGACGTGGGTCCCTTGCTCACTTTGCCACTGGATTCAAGATAGCCTGGCTGATGAGGGTTTTGAACCCGAAACCGGTCCCAGGATGCTTGTTTCCGGTCCAGGGAAGACATGGCTTGGCAGTTCGGGCTGGACTGTTCCCATGAGGCACAGGGTCAGACTGATTTGCATATGGCCATGTCTGAACTGGGGTGGTGGAGTGAGCTAAAGAATGATGATGGATTAAACCCAGATCAGTTGACTGGGGGTGAGTGTTTGATTTGCTCTAGCGCTCCGTCCATCATCCCCTTTGGTATCGCTTTGTTCGCCCTAAGTTGGCAGGGTATGCCCAGACGTGGGTCCCTTGCTCACTTTGCCACTGGATTCAAGATAGCCTGGCTGATGAGGGTTTTGAACCCGAAACCGGTCCCAGGATGCTTGTTTCCGGTCCAGGGAAGACATGGCTTGGCAGTTCGGGCTGGACTGTTCCCATGAGGCACAGGGTCAGACTGATTTGCATATGGCCATGTCTGAACTGGGGTGGTGGAGTGAGCTAAAGAATGATGATGGATTAAACCCAGATCAGTTGACTGGGGGTGAGTGTTTGATTTGCTCTAGCGCTCCGTCCATCATCCCCTTTGGTATCGCTTTGTTCGCCCTAAGTTGGCAGGGTATGCCCAGGCGTGGGTCCCTTGCTCACTTTGCCACTGGATTCAAGATAGCCTGGCTGATGAGGGTTTTGAACCCGAAACCGGTCCCAGGATGCTTGTTTCCGGTCCAGGGAAGACATGGCTTGGCAGTTCGGGCTGGACTGTTCCCATGAGGCACAGGGTCAGACTGATTTGCATATGGCCATGTCTGAACTGGGGTGGTGGAGTGAGCTAAAGAATGATGATGGATTAAACCCAGATCAGTTGACTGGGGGTGAGTGTTTGATTTGCTCTAGCGCTCCGTCCATCATCCCCTTTGGTATCGCTTTGTTCGCCCTAAGTTGGCAGGGTATGCCCAGACGTGGGTCCCTTGCTCACTTTGCCACTGGATTCAAGATAGCCTGGCTGATGAGGGTTTTGAACCCGAAACCGGTCCCAGGATGCTTGTTTCCGGTCCAGGGAAGACATGGCTTGGCAGTTCGGGCTGGACTGTTCCCATGAGGCACAGGGTCAGACTGATTTGCATATGGCCATGTCTGAACTGGGGTGGTGGAGTGAGCTAAAGAATGATGATGGATTAAACCCAGATCAGTTGACTGGGGGTGAGTGTTTGATTTGCTCTAGCGCTCCGTCCATCATCCCCTTTGGTATCGCTTTGTTCGCCCTAAGTTGGCAGGGTATGCCCAGACGTGGGTCCCTTGCTCACTTTGCCACTGGATTCAAGATAGCCTGGCTGATGAGGGTTTTGAACCCGAAACCGGTCCCAGGATGCTTGTTTCCGGTCCAGGGAAGACATGGCTTGGCAGTTCGGGCTGGACTGTTCCCATGAGGCACAGGGTCAGACTGATTTGCATATGGCCATGTCTGAACTGGGGTGGTGGAGTGAGCTAAAGAATGATGATGGATTAAACCCAGATCAGTTGACTGGGGGTGAGTGTTTGATTTGCTCTAGCGCTCCGTCCATCATCCCCTTTGGTATCGCTTTGTTCGCCCTAAGTTGGCAGGGTATGCCCAGACGTGGGTCCCTTGCTCACTTTGCCACTGGATTCAAGATAGCCTGGCTGATGAGGGTTTTGAACCCGAAACCGGTCCCAGGATGCTTGTTTCCGGTCCAGGGAAGACATGGCTTGGCAGTTCGGGCTGGACTGTTCCCATGAGGCACAGGGTCAGACTGATTTGCATATGGCCATGTCTGAACTGGGGTGGTGGAGTGAGCTAAAGAATGATGATGGATTAAACCCAGATCAGTTGACTGGGGGTGAGTGTTTGATTTGCTCTAGCGCTCCGTCCATCATCCCCTTTGGTATCGCTTTGTTCGCCCTAAGTTGGCAGGGTATGCCCAGACGTGGGTCCCTTGCTCACTTTGCCACTGGATTCAAGATAGCCTGGCTGATGAGGGTTTTGAACCCGAAACCGGTCCCAGGATGCTTGTTTCCGGTCCAGGGAAGACATGGCTTGGCAGTTCGGGCTGGACTGTTCCCATGAGGCACAGGGTCAGACTGATTTGCATATGGCCATGTCTGAACTGGGGTGGTGGAGTGAGCTAAAGAATGATGATGGATTAAACCCAGATCAGTTGACTGGGGTGAGTGTTTGATTTGCTCTAGCGCTCCGTCCATCATCCCCTTTGGTATACGCTTTGTTCGCCCTAAGTTGGCAGGGTATGCCCAGGCGTGGGTCCCTTGCTCACTTTGCCACTGGATTCAAGATAGCCTGGCTGATGAGGGTTTTGAACCCGAGAACCGGTCCCAGGATGCTTGTTTCCGGTCCAGGGAAGACATGGCTTGGCAGTTCGGGCTGGACTGTTCCCATGAGGCACAGGGTCAGACTGATTTGCATATGGCCATGTCTGAACTGGGGTGGTGGAGTGAGCTAAAGAATGATGATGGATTAAACCCAGATCAGTTGACTGGGGGTGAGTGTTTGATTTGCTCTAGCGCTCCGTCCATCATCCCCTTTGGTATCGCTTTGTTCGCCCTAAGTTGGCAGGGTATGCCCAGGCGTGGGTCCCTTGCTCACTTTGCCACTGGATTCAAGATAGCCTGGCTGATGAGGGTTTTGAACCCGAAACCGGTCCCAGGATGCTTGTTTCCGGTCCAGGGAAGACATGGCTTGGCAGTTCGGGCTGGACTGTTCCCATGAGGCACAGGGGTCAGACTGATTTGCATATGGCCATGTCTGAACTGGGGTGGTGGAAGTGAGCTAAGGAATGATGATGGATTAAACCCAGATCAGTTGACTGGGGGTGAGTGTTTGATTTGCTCTAGCGCTCCGTCCATCATCCCCTTTGAGTATCGCTTTGTTCGCCCTAAGTTGGCAGGGTATGCCCAGGCGTGGGTCCCTTGCTCACTTTGCCACTGGATTCAAGATAGCCTGGCTGATGAGGGTTTGAACCCGAAACCGGTCCCAGGATGCTTGTTTCCGGTCCAGGAAGACATGGCTTGGCAGTTCGGGCTGGACTGTTCCCATGAGGGCACAGGGTCAGACTGATTTGCATATGGCCATGTCTGAACTGGGGTAGTGGAGTGAGCTAAAGAATGATGATGGATTAAACCCAGATCAGTTGACTGGGGTGAGTGTTTGATTGCTCTAGCGCTCCGTCCATCATCCCCTTTGGTATCGCTTTGTTCGCCCTAAGTTGGCAGGGTATGCCCAGACGTGGGTCCCTTGCTCCACTTTGCCACTGGATTCAAGATAGCCTGGCTGATGAGGGTTTTGAACCCAGAAACCGGTCCCAAGGATGCTTGTTTCCGGTCCAGGGAAGACATGGCTTGGCAGTTCGGGCTGGACTGTTCCCACGAGGCACAGGGTCAGACTGATTTGCATATGGCCATGTCTGAACTGGGAGTGGTGAGTGAGCTAAAGAATGATGATGGATTAAACCCAGATCAGTTGACTGGGGGTGAGTGTTTGATTTGCTCTAGCGCTCCGTCCATCATCCCCTTTGAGTATCGCTTTGTTCGCCCTAAGTTGGCAGGGTATGCCCAGACGTGGGTCCCTTGCTCACTTTGCCACTGGATTCAAGATAGCCTGGCTGATGAGGGTTTTGAACCCGAAACCGGTCCCAGGATGCTTGTTTCCGGTCCAGGGAAGACATGGCTTGGCAGTTCGGGCTGGACTGTTCCCATGAGGCACAGGGTCAGACTGATTTGCATATGGCCATGTCTGAACTGGGGTGGTGGAGTGAGCTAAAGAATGATGATGGATTAAACCCAGATCAGTTGACTGGGGGTGAGTGTTTGATTTGCTCTAGCGCTCCGTCCATCATCCCCTTTGGTATCGCTTTGTTCGCCCTAAGTTGGCAGGGTATGCCCAGACGTGGGTCCCTTGCTCACTTTGCCACTGGATTCAAGATAGCCTGGCTGATGAGGGTTTTGAACCCGAAACCGGTCCCAGGATGCTTGTTTCCGGTCCAGGGAAGACATGGCTTGGCAGTTCGGGCTGGACTGTTCCCATGAGGCACAGGGTCAGACTGATTTGCATATGGCCATGTCTGAACTGGGGTGGTGGAGTGAGCTAAAGAATGATGATGGATTAAACCCAGATCAGTTGACTGGGGGTGAGTGTTTGATTTGCTCTAGCGCTCCGTCCATCATCCCCTTTGGTATCGCTTTGTTCGCCCTAAGTTGGCAGGGTATGCCCAGACGTGGGTCCCTTGCTCACTTTGCCACTGGATTCAAGATAGCCTGGCTGATGAGGGTTTTGAACCCGAAACCGGTCCCAGGATGCTTGTTTCCGGTCCAGGGAAGACATGGCTTGGCAGTTCGGGCTGGACTGTTCCCATGAGGCACAGGGTCAGACTGATTTGCATATGGCCATGTCTGAACTGGGGTGGTGGAGTGAGCTAAAGAATGATGATGGATTAAACCCAGATCAGTTGACTGGGGGTGAGTGTTTGATTTGCTCTAGCGCTCCGTCCATCATCCCCTTTGGTATCGCTTTGTTCGCCCTAAGTTGGCAGGGTATGCCCAGACGTGGGTCCCTTGCTCACTTTGCCACTGGATTCAAGATAGCCTGGCTGATGAGGGTTTTGAACCCGAAACCGGTCCCAGGATGCTTGTTTCCGGTCCAGGGAAGACATGGCTTGGCAGTTCGGGCTGGACTGTTCCCATGAGGCACAGGGTCAGACTGATTTGCATATGGCCATGTCTGAACTGGGGTGGTGGAGTGAGCTAAAGAATGATGATGGATTAAACCCAGATCAGTTGACTGGGGGTGAGTGTTTGATTTGCTCTAGCGCTCCGTCCATCATCCCCTTTGGTATCGCTTTGTTCGCCCTAAGTTGGCAGGGTATGCCCAGACGTGGGTCCCTTGCTCACTTTGCCACTGGATTCAAGATAGCCTGGCTGATGAGGGTTTTGAACCCGAAACCGGTCCCAGGATGCTTGTTTCCGGTCCAGGGAAGACATGGCTTGGCAGTTCGGGCTGGACTGTTCCCATGAGGCACAGGGTCAGACTGATTTGCATATGGCCATGTCTGAACTGGGGTGGTGGAAGTGAGCTAAAGAATGATGATGGATTAAACCCAGATCAGTTGACTGGGGGTGAGTGTTTGATTTGCTCTAGCGCTCCGTCCATCATCCCCTTTGAGTATCGCTTTGTTCGCCCTAAGTTGGCAGGGTATGCCCAGACGTGGGTCCCTTGCTCACTTTGCCACTGGATTCAAGATAGCCTGGCTGATGAGGGTTTTGAACCCGAAACCGGTCCCCAGGATGCTTGTTTCCGGTCCAGGGAAGACATGGCTTGGCAGTTCGGGCTGGACTGTTCCCATGAGGCACAGGGTCAGACTGATTTGCATATGGCCATGTCTGAACTGGGGTGGTGGAGTGAGCTAAAGAATGATGATGGATTAAACCCAGATCAGTTGACTGGGGGTGAGTGTTTGATTTGCTCTAGCGCTCCGTCCATCATCCCCTTTGGTATCGCTTTGTTCGCCCCTAAGTTGGCAGGGTATGCCCAGACGTGGGTCCCTTGCTCACTTTGCCACTGGATTCAAGATAGCCTGGCTGATGAGGGTTTTGAACCCGAAACCGGTCCCAGGATGCTTGTTTCCGGTCCAGGGAAGACATGGCTTGGCAGTTCGGGCTGGACTGTTCCCATGAGGCACAGGGTCAGACTGATTTGCATATGGCCATGTCTGAACTGGGGTGGTGGAGTGAGCTAAAGAATGATGATGGATTAAACCCAGATCAGTTGACTGGGGGTGAGTGTTTGATTTGCTCTAGCGCTCCGTCCATCATCCCCTTTGGTATCGCTTTGTTCGCCCTAAGTTGGCAGGGTATGCCCAGACGTGGGTCCCTTGCTCACTTTGCCACTGGATTCAAGATAGCCTGGCTGATGAGGGTTTTGAACCCGAAACCGGTCCCAGGATGCTTGTTTCCGGTCCAGGGAAGACATGGCTTGGCAGTTCGGGCTGGACTGTTCCCATGAGGCACAGGGTCAGACTGATTTGCATATGGCCATGTCTGAACTGGGGTGGTGGAGTGAGCTAAAGAATGATGATGGATTAAACCCAGATCAGTTGACTGGGGGTGAGTGTTTGATTTGCTCTAGCGCTCCGTCCATCATCCCCTTTGGTATCGCTTTGTTCGCCCTAAGTTGGCAGGGTATGCCCAGACGTGGGTCCCTTGCTCACTTTGCCACTGGATTCAAGATAGCCTGGCTGATGAGGGTTTTGAACCCGAAACCGGTCCCAGGATGCTTGTTTCCGGTCCAGGGAAGACATGGCTTGGCAGTTCGGGCTGGACTGTTCCCATGAGGCACAGGGTCAGACTGATTTGCATATGGCCATGTCTGAACTGGGGTGGTGGAGTGAGCTAAAGAATGATGATGGATTAAACCCAGATCAGTTGACTGGGGGTGAGTGTTTGATTTGCTCTAGCGCTCCGTCCATCATCCCCTTTGGTATCGCTTTGTTCGCCCTAAGTTGGCAGGGTATGCCCAGACGTGGGTCCCTTGCTCACTTTGCCACTGGATTCAAGATAGCCTGGCTGATGAGGGTTTTGAACCCGAAACCGGTCCCAGGATGCTTGTTTCCGGTCCAGGGAAGACATGGCTTGGCAGTTCGGGCTGGACTGTTCCCATGAGGCACAGGGTCAGACTGATTTGCATATGGCCATGTCTGAACTGGGGTGGTGGAGTGAGCTAAAGAATGATGATGGATTAAACCCAGATCAGTTGACTGGGGGTGAGTGTTTGATTTGCTCTAGCGCTCCGTCCATCATCCCCTTTGGTATCGCTTTGTTCGCCCTAAGTTGGCAGGGTATGCCCAGACGTGGGTCCCTTGCTCACTTTGCCACTGGATTCAAGATAGCCTGGCTGATGAGGGTTTTGAACCCGAAACCGGTCCCAGGATGCTTGTTTCCGGTCCAGGGAAGACATGGCTTGGCAGTTCGGGCTGGACTGTTCCCATGAGGCACAGGGTCAGACTGATTTGCATATGGCCATGTCTGAACTGGGGTGGTGGAGTGAGCTAAAGAATGATGATGGATTAAACCCAGATCAGTTGACTGGGGGTGAGTGTTTGATTTGCTCTAGCGCTCCGTCCATCATCCCCTTTGGTATCGCTTTGTTCGCCCTAAGTTGGCAGGGTATGCCCAGACGTGGGTCCCTTGCTCACTTTGCCACTGGATTCAAGATAGCCTGGCTGATGAGGGTTTTGAACCCGAAACCGGTCCCAGGATGCTTGTTTCCGGTCCAGGGAAGACATGGCTTGGCAGTTCGGGCTGGACTGTTCCCATGAGGCACAGGGTCAGACTGATTTGCATATGGCCATGTCTGAACTGGGGTGGTGGAGTGAGCTAAAGAATGATGATGGATTAAACCCAGATCAGTTGACTGGGGGTGAGTGTTTGATTTGCTCTAGCGCTCCGTCCATCATCCCCTTTGGTATCGCTTTGTTCGCCCTAAGTTGGCAGGGTATGCCCAGACGTGGGTCCCTTGCTCACTTTGCCACTGGATTCAAGATAGCCTGGCTGATGAGGGTTTTGAACCCGAAACCGGTCCCAGGATGCTTGTTTCCGGTCCAGGGAAGACATGGCTTGGCAGTTCGGGCTGGACTGTTCCCATGAGGCACAGGGTCAGACTGATTTGCATATGGCCATGTCTGAACTGGGGTGGTGGAGTGAGCTAAAGAATGATGATGGATTAAACCCAGATCAGTTGACTGGGGTGAGTGTTTGATTTGCTCTAGCGCTCCGTCCATCATCCCCTTTGGTATCGCTTTGTTCGCCCTAAGTTGGCAGGGTATGCCCAGACGTGGGTCCCTTGCTCACTTTGCCACTGGATTCAAGATAGCCTGGCTGATGAGGGTTTTGAACCCGAAACCGGTCCCAGGATGCTTGTTTCCGGTCCAGGGAAGACATGGCTTGGCAGTTCGGGCTGGACTGTTCCCATGAGGCACAGGGTCAGACTGATTTGCATATGGCCATGTCTGAACTGGGGTGGTGGAGTGAGCTAAAGAATGATGATGGATTAAACCCAGATCAGTTGACTGGGGGTGAGTGTTTGATTTGCTCTAGCGCTCCGTCCATCATCCCCTTTGGTATCGCTTTGTTCGCCCTAAGTTGGCAGGGTATGCCCAGACGTGGGTCCCTTGCTCACTTTGCCACTGGATTCAAGATAGCCTGGCTGATGAGGGTTTTGAACCCGAAACCGGTCCCAGGATGCTTGTTTCCGGTCCAGGGAAGACATGGCTTGGCAGTTCGGGCTGGACTGTTCCCATGAGGCACAGGGTCAGACTGATTTGCATATGGCCATGTCTGAACTGGGGTGGTGGAGTGAGCTAAAGAATGATGATGGATTAAACCCAGATCAGTTGACTGGGGGTGAGTGTTTGATTTGCTCTAGCGCTCCGTCCATCATCCCCTTTGGTATCGCTGTGAAATGCAGTGTGACAGACTTATAATTCTGTACTTGGGCAAAATCGGGAAAATGCAAACAAAAAATTAACAAAAGTAGAAAGACTCACTTTTAAAAATAAGAGCAATCATGAAGCAGGTGAAACTTGAGTAATGGTATTAAGATAACCAGCTGTTCCAATTTATACCTTTGGACCATAGTCCTGATGGAGTGAGGTTTGTAAAATACATCCTCATGAAATTAAGTAACCCCATAATAAAGTATTGACTGCATGAACTAATCAACTCTGAATGCACACATTTATACAGGGGTCAAACGCATTTTACATAATATACTAAACCATGTTGGCATGAGTACGTATTAACTGTTTGCGCTTTGAAAAACTGTACTAATGCATGTTTATGCTGTGTTGTACATTGCACATTTTGCATGTTGTGCACAAATAACGAAAAGTTTGCTTTAAATTAATAGCTTTCACTATGATTTATTTAACACAGGGCATTAATATGGTGGGAGGTAAACATAATGGGTTTATTTTCATGAATTAATATTCTTTTGGGTTTGTTTACTTTAGCACGGGATTGGGCCTGCATGAAAATGGCCTCTCGTTTAAACCAGCATGTGGTTGGCCTGGTCGGTATGAAATGCGCATGCGCCAGGATGGGTTGCCTGCTCGCAGACTGCAGAGTGCACCAGATGATGCAATCCGTGTGAAGGCCATGTTGACCTGTGTCCTATTGTTTATGTGCCAAGATGCGACAGCAACTGTGGGAACAGCCATCACAACGTGCAATTCGAATGTGAAAGCGGATATCATAATGAACAATGTGACAAAATGTATAATTATGAATGCTAGTGGTATACGAATGTATTGGTCTTAAATCCTTCCTTTGTTAGAACCGGTATAGGATGGATTTGTGGGGAGAACTGGATGAGGCGACCATAGTATGATTTATGACAACCAATCACAGACCGAGTTTCTACCGATACTGCAACATTGTAAGATAGTAAGCTAGACAGAAGAGTATAATTGATATCCCAATTAGGGGTGTGTCAGAGCAGACAAGAAGAGAGCAGAGACACAGATGAGAGAACGGATTCAAGAAGAGACGCAGATGAGAGATCAGACGAGAGTAGATCAGAACAGATGAGACGGAGAGAGAAGGGTCGGAGAGAGATCAGTCGAACCTGAGGCAGTGCGGTCCGGTATAGCAGTGCAGGCCGGAGTGGCAGATCTAAGACAGAGAGAACAAACCAGCACAAAGCCAGTGAACACTTTAGGTACGAGAACGTTGCGGGAGTGCTTGGGAGGAGGCTGCGTCCGAGGAGAACTAGATCAAGGTAGATTGATTGGGAGATTAATTTCAGTAGTTAGTTTATGGCAAGCTTCGCTGCATCTGTCCTGTTAACTTTGTCCTCTGAGCCTATCTCTGGGGACCTCTTGCCACAACCTCGGCCAAGGAAGTGGTTTTCCTGATTCTTTGGTGGGTATCACCCTCCTTGATTGCTTGAGTTTGCAAATATATTTCTGCAAGTATTTATGCTGTATCAATCAATCAATCAATCAATCATGTCACTTATAAAGCGCACTACATACCCGCGAGGGTCTCAAGGCGCTGGGGGAAGAGGGGGTGGTGCTGCTACTGATCGAAGAGCCAGGTCTTGAGGAGTCTTCTGAAGGCCAGTAGGTCTTGGGTCTGTCGGAGGTTGGTGGGGAGGGTGTTCCAGGTCTTGGCGGCGAGGTGGGAGAAGGATCTGCCGCCGGCGGTCGTTTTCCGGATGCGGGGGACTGTGGCGAGGGCGAGGCTGGTCGAGCGGAGCTGGCGGGTGGGGGTGTAGAAGCTGAGTCGTCTGTTGAGGTAGGCTGGTCCGGAGTTGTGGAGTGCTTTGTGTGCGTGGGTGAGGAACTTGAAGGTTATCCTCTTGTTGACAGGGAGCCAGTGCAGGTCTCTCAGGTGGGGTGTGATGTGGCTGCGTCGGGGGATGTCGAGGATAAGACGTGCAGAGGCGTTCTGGATGCGTTGCAGCCGTCTCAGGAGCTTAGCCGTCGTTCCTGCGTAGAGGGCGTTTCCGTAGTCCAGCCTGCTGGTGACGAGGGCCTGGGTGACTGTTTTTCTTGTTTCGGTGGGGATCCACTTGAAGATCCTGCGGAGCATTCGGAGGATGTATCATCTCTTCCCCATTCCTATGCACGCTTTGATATCGATACAATTGATTCATTTTGATTACATTGCTTGATAATTTGTTCTCTTTTATGTAATCTTGTGTGTGCACTGATGATCTAAGTAAGAGCATTTAATAAGATAAAATCATTAACTGAAGAAATGACTCTGTGGTTATTTAGTTAAATGTTAAACTGTTTAGTTACTCATAGTCACCATCAACTCTTCAACTAATGGTCCATCGACCAAAAGAAGAAGTAGTTGAAATTACGAATAGTTAGAATTATATATAATTGTTATTAATGTGAAGTATAGTACTAAATAAAACTGACAAATTAAACCCCCCAAATCCAGCGCCAGTCCTCAGGGATCATTTATGGGTAATGTGAGATGGGCCCCGTTGTTTGGTAAAGCAATTTATGTATGACGAGATTTCCTTTGGTCCCTGGCTCATGAAATTAGGGGTTGCGCTGGATCAGTTTTTCTGGTAGCAGAATGATGGCTATTATTGATGAGTTTGGTGATTTATTGATTATTGATTAAATGTTTTACATTCTATGTAAAGTGAGTTAGTATCGTGTTTTATGTAGTCTTTGGAACACAGGTACAGAAGGGTATCTGAGAAGCCGGCAAAGTAAAAGCTAGCCTGAAATAAGGCAGAAGAAAAGTGTGAGAAGTGAAATCACACGGGAATAGGTGCATTGTCTGTTTAAATTAGTGATAATATTTAGCGTGTATATAAGAGAATTGTGAAATAGCGAAGGGTCCACCAGTGAAACTTTGGCCTTATTCCCGGAAGAGTAGCGAGACCTCCTTGTCAATAAAATGTCCTCTTGTGAAATGTTGGCCTTATCCCTAAAGAAGTAACATGTCCTCTCCTAGCTTGGGTGAAGGGAAGGATAGCGGAATTGTTATACTTGCCCGTATTGGTAGGAATGTTCTTGAGAGTGAAAACCTATCTCTTTATTTAGTAAACAGACAGTGTGGTATTGTTTTATGTTGTGACTAATAAGTTATTGTAAAGAAAAAAGGACTTAGGAAAGTGCTGATAATTTTTGTAAAGGGAGGGTCAGCAGCAGGAGGAGAGGCTGACGTCACAGAAAGCTGCGCTGGCATTGGTCAGACTGTAAAGATGGAGTGAGCTCAGATTGGCTGGTTGGTGTGAGCCACGCTGGCATTGGACAGGATAACGGAGATGTAGAAAGCTCCGATTGGAAGAGTTAGAGTGTGCCGTGCTGACATTGGTCAGGTGTTTAGGGAAGCAAAGGAGTTCGATTGGTGAATTATAGTGGATTGTGTTGACAATGATTTGCATCGAGTAAAGTTGTTGACGAGCAACGAATATGTATTTTGAACAACCGAAACAGGAGAAATTGACTTTGTTTGGCAAAATTAAAAGATTCTTTAAAAAGGACAAACCAGTAATAACGAGAGAAGGAGTTCCTATCCCTCCACCAAAGACAACAGCGTCTTATATGATGTTAAAGTATGGTTATCACACATGTATTTGGCTAGAAAATTGGGTAGGATATACGAAGAATGATGGTATACTAGCTTTTCCAGAGCATGGTTCTTTTAATTTGGCAGTATTGCGTAATTTGAGAGAAACAATGATGTCATTAGACCCAAGACCTAGATCTACACAGTTTGAAGCATTAGTAGAATGGGAAGATGAAATGTATGAAAGAGAAAGACACAGAGGTGGTAAAGTTCATAGAATCATGTTTGGAAGATTTCATGATGAAATATATGAAGATAGAATGAAGAGATGGAGAAATGGGGAGATACCTGAAGGATTGTATCCAGTTTTAATGGTAGGAGAGATGGCAGGAAACAAATGTAAGGAGAAAAAGAGACATTTAGAGCAATTTGGTTATGGATATAACCCAAATGAATTTGATGATGAGCTGCTTGATGATATATATTAGTTTAAACGACCACCACCTTATCAGGAGAATTCAGCGATGGTGACACCAAATGCACCGTCAATGGAAACCCCAATGACACCCCATACGACACCAGTTCCAACTGTAAGCGAAATAGAGCAGGAAGGAGAGGTAGAATTTGCCATACAAACTAAAGAATTAGTTGAAAAATTGAATCAGATGAATATGAAAATAGATGCAATAACTGTGCCGGTAACTATAGGTCCAGCAATACCTGTATTTGAAAATAGACTTATCCATGAACCTTCTTTAACTGTCCCATTAAATTCCGCTATAACATCAGCTAATAGTAGAATTAACGCTGTAAGTGTCCAAAGTGAACAGCCCAATACAGTTACTAAATCAACACCTCCGACTAATTTAACAATAATTGAAACACCTAGGGAAATAATGCAGTTACAGCCCAAAAGGATAGAGTTGGATGAGATTCCCAGAAGTGAAGTTCCAATAGGTCCAACCACTGAAGAATTAGATGATTGGGTGAAAGGGTTACAAAGGAGAAAAACACAGCCACAGCCTATAGATGTATGTAAGTTGAGAGTAGATTTAGAAGAAATTATCATTGGGACCATAAGTCCAGACAGGCTAAAGACTTATCAGGATGATGAATTGATGTATCTGTGTAAGAGTATTACTTGGAAAGCGAAAAAACTACATGAAAGGTTAGTGGAAGCTGCAGAGGAGTTGGGAATGGACATATGAAGATCAAAGGTGTTGCAGAAGACATATAGAGAGGATTTTACTGAAAAGGATATAGAAAATATGAATACGTCTGGTAGACGATTGCAGATAAAAGAGTTAATGGTTGTTTTGAGAAAATGGGGAGACGTCGAGAGATGGAAGGGTAGATGGATGAGGAAGAAAGAAGAATTAGCTGCTGAAGAAATACATTTGCATCCAGTAAGAGAAGAAGAAAATGTAGCTCTGGAATGTCCCATGAGAGAAGTTCCAGGAGGAGGTTATGTGCATGTTCCGTGGACTAGACAGGATATATTGTCTTTCACCAATGAGTTTCCCAGATTGAGAGAAAAGCCCGTGGAGTGGTACAAACAAGTTGAGAGGTTCGTGAAAGTATCGAAAGTATTGTTAAAAGATTTAGATGAATTATTTGAAATTGTTGTCCCTGCAGATTTATGGGCTGAATGTAAGATTACAGTTAATTGGCCAAAAGATGAATATCCTAGGGATGCCAAAACAGGAGCACCTTCTGATGAGGTGATGAAAAAGAATCATCAAGTGATTACTTTCTTGAAAATCAAAATTTCCCCTAAGGAAACTGATTGGGTAAAAATTGATAGAACAACCCAAGAGCCGAAAGAATCTGTGCATGCCTATTGTGAGAGGTTATTACAAGTTTTTAAGCAGTATAGTGGTTTTGAGAATATTGGAGATAAAGATATGGGTCATTTTGTGTATAGGTTTGTGTATGGATTAAGACCTGAGATTCGTCAGATGATACCGCAGCATATGTTGTGTTGGCAGGCCAAAACAATCGATGAGATCTTGAGGTATGCGAAATATTGTAGCGATGACATTGAGTCTCGCCATCGCAAATTAAAAGAAAAGATGATGTGGGCACAAGTAAAGGTAGCAGAGCAGCAAGAAACTCAGTTGAATTCTCAGGCTATAAACCAAATGGGAGGAGTTAGTCAGATTGCTCAAAAACCCAGTGGAGGTAGAGGAAGAGGACAAATGAGCAGAGAAGAGGCGAAAAAGAAATTTCCTTGTCATGGGTGCGGAAAGTATGGACACTGGAAGAATGAGTGTAGATCAGTGCAGAGGACTAATGGAGGAAATCAAATTTTAACCCCACAGGTGCAGAGTGAGATAGTTGTGCAACAGACACCGCAGCAACAGGTAGTTACTACCCAATATCAGGTCCCGCAACCACCATTACCACATAGTGTAAATGCTCAAAGATACAGTACGGAGACAGGGTTCCACGGAGGAGACCAGGTTGGTAAAAATACTAACACAAATGTGATTCCCCAATTTTGGATGCAATGTGATGGAAGTGATGTTGAGTCGAATCAATGACGGTGCCTGAGGGGGAGGAAGAGTGCGTGCTTGGCGCTACTCTAGAGGTAGATCAGTCAGGTCCATTTGTTGATGGAAAAGTGGAAGGTAATGATATCACCTTTCTTGTGGACACTGGTGCTACCCGTTCTACTGTGAGAGCAGCAGAAATTCCAAACCTACCCCTCTCGGGAGAAACTATCCAGGTAGTAGGAGTTTCAAATAAACAGATAAATACTCCAGTTACTAAACCAATTGAAGTACATATTCGCCCCTTTAAAGACATGCATCGGTTTGTAGTGTGTGACTCGAGTCCAGTGAATTTGTTAGGAAGGGATTTGCCGTGCAAAATGAATTGCACAATTTACTGCACACCGGATGGTATTGCATTTCAGACACCTGATGAGGATGTCGCGTATAAAATGGTGCTAGCAAAGCAAGGAACAGAAGTGAATGAATTATTTTCACTTCTTACAGACAAAAGTGTGCCTGAAGAATTGATGAAGGTAGTGAATTCAGAGGTATGGGATTTCACAGGACAGGAGATTGGGTTGATGAAGAAAGTGGATCCGATTAGAATCACAGTGAAAGATGGTATTGACTATCCAAATACACCACAGTATAAAATGAAGCCAGAAGTTATAGCAGGAATAACTCCTGTAATTGATCAAATGATTGAACAAGGAATTTTAAAAGAAATAATGAGTAGTCCTTGGAATTCACCTATTATGGGATTGAAAAAGCCAAGTGGAACCTATAGAATAGTACAAGATTTGAGAAAGGTAAACAAAATTGTTGTGCCTTGTTGTCCAGTTGTGCCAAACCCAGCAGTGATTCTATACCAAATCCCACATGATGCGGAGTGGTATACTGTGATAGATTTGTGTCATGCATTCTTTTCGATTCCCCTGCATCCAGATAGCCAGTATTTATTTGCTTTCCGGTTTGGAGATTGTGTTTTGGCATGGTGCCGAGTTCCTCAAGCTATACTGAGAGTCCTTCAATTTTTAATCAGATATTGAAAAAGTGTTTGGAAGATTTGAGAATGTCTGAAGAGTCTGTTTTGGTTCAGTACATTGATGACCTACTGGTGGCATCAAAGACTCGAGAAGCCTGTGTTGCAGACACAGTTGCTTTACTGAACCATTTGGCAGAAGTTGGACATAAAGTGTCCCCTGCGAAGTTACAATTCTGCCAACGAGAAGTCCAATACTTAGGTCACAAGATTGAGAAGGGAGTCAGAAAGGTAACATCAGAACGTATTCGAGTGACTAAGGACATGAAACCGCCAACGACACAAAGGGAAGTGCGAATGTTTTTGGGAGTGGTTGGATATTGCAGACAGTGGATCAGTGGATTTTCACTGATGGCGAAACCTCTACAAAGTTTGATGAGGAATGATGTGAAAGACCCAGTTAAATTAGATGAAGAAAGTATGGATGCTTTTGTTAAACTGAAAGATAGTCTGTGTAAGGCTCCGGCATTGGGAATGCCTGATTATTCAAAGGAATTTGCATTGTATTGCAGTGAAAGAGATGGATGTGCACTTGCAGTTCTAACTCAAAGGCATGGAATGTCAAGGCGACCTGTGGCATACTTTTCAGCTACTCTAGATTCAGTGGCTGCCGCATTACCTGGATGTTTGAAAGCAGTAGCTGCTACTTGTGTGAGTCTGGAACAGAGTGAAATGATCATAATGGGTCATCCTGAGAGTGTATGTGCCACATTCAGTTGAGATCCTTTTAACAAGAACACGGACTCAGCACCTCACCTATAGTCGGCTGACTAGGTATGAGAGAGTGATTCTGGGAGATGAAAATGTGACAATAGTGAGATATACAAATGTGAATCCTTCTACTCTATTGCCAGATGTTTGGGAGGAAGAAGTAAAGGATGAAGCTGAACATGATTGTTTGGATGTGACTGAATTTTGTACCAAGCCCCGTCCTGATATCAAAAACCTTCCTCTTGAGGAATCTGATCGTGTGATGTTTGTTGATGGTTCTTGTTTGCGAACTGTAACAGGTGTGTTGAGTTCTGCTTATGCTGTCTGTACTGTAGCGGAAATCCTGGAAGCATCTTGTCTAAAAGGGGTAAAATCTGCACAAGTTGCTGAATTGATAGATCTAATTCATGCCTGTAAATTGGGAAAAATCAGAAAGTGACTATATTTACTGATAGTCAATATGGCTTTGGCATTGTGCATGATTTTGGAGAACTATGGCTGCAGAGGGGATTCCTGACCTCTTCGGGGTCTCCCATCAGGAATAGTCAATTTGTAAAGGAATTACTGGAAGCATTACAATTGCCAAAACGAATTGCAGTGGTCAAATGTGCCGCACATAAGTCAGGAGATGATTATGTGACTGAAGGCAACAGATTTGCTGACCAAGTAGCACAATATTGTGTAAAGAATGAGACTTCCATTAATCGGGGAAAAGCAAAGGAACATACGGTTTGTCAACTTATGTTTACTAACACTATTGAAACATGGGATGAAGTGAGACAATTGCAGGAAGAGGCAGGTGATGAAGAGAGACAGGAATGGGAAAAAGCAGGATGTAGGAGACGAGAAGTTGATTATGTATGGGTATACATTGATGGAAGACCAGTCATGCCAGATAGTTTACTTTCTCATATGGCAAGGATGTACCATGGAATGACACATATAGGCTGAGACGCCATGGTCAGATCATTCAAACAAACATGGTTTAATACTAAGTTCAGGACTATTGCAGAAAGCTTTTGTCAGAGATGCTTAACGTGTCAACAGCAAAACCCAGGAAGAAAGACAATAGTTAGTCTGGGAACAATAGGGAGGGCAGGAGGTCCTTTTACCAGACTACAACTTGATGTTATTGAGTTGCCTCCATGTAATAAGCTCAAATATGTGTTAGTAATTGTGTGTTTGTTTTCCCGATGGGTAGAAGCTTATCCCATAAGGAGGAATGACAGCCTGACAGTGGCAAAACTTTTGTTGAGGGAATACATTCCTAGATATGGTTTTCCAGTCACGATGGAAACAGATAGAGGAACACACTTCACTAGTGAAACAATCAAACTGATTTGTGAGGCATTGAGTATTCAACCAAAACTTCATTGTGCTTATCGTCCAGAGGCTTCTGGAATAGTAGAGCAGATAAATGGCATAATCAAGAGCAGGTTACGGAAAGTGTGTAGATCCACAGCACTGAAATGGCCTGACGCTTTACTCCTAGTTTTGATGAGTCTCAGAAGCATTCCTGATAAAAAGACAGGATTGAGTCCACACGAGATATTGATGGGAAGAGCAATGAGACAAGCATTTGTACCTGCGAACAAATTGATAAATATATCTGATGATCTCATCCTTGACTATTGCAAAGGATTGGCTGATGTAGTACATTCTGTGTTTCATCAGGTTGGAGCTGACGCGAACACAACACAACAGACTCAAGCGCATGATCTGAGCCCTGGTTAGTGGGTTCACGTGAAAAGGTATAGAAGAAAAACTTGCGTAGAGCCCCGCTGGGAAGGACCCTACCAGGTCATATTGATGACGACCACAGCAGTAAAGTGTGCTGGTCTACCAAATTGGATCCATGCCAGCCACACTCAGCGAGTCCCAAATCCACTTGAACCACGAGTAGAGCGGCATCTGGAGATCTCAAGTACAAGCTCTGAATCAGAGGCTGAAGCACAAGAAATTGGTGAGGTTGGAGCAATAGACTCTGAAACTGGTGAACCTAAACCGAAGGACTCTGAAGAGCGGCTTGAGGAAGAATTGCTTAGCACAAGTCAAGTAAAGTGGGTACCAGCTACTGGGACTGAAGAAACTGCTGTTGAACAAGAAGAAAGACAACTTCTTGATAAGGAGGAAAAGGATAGAGAAGAAATAAGTGAAAGAAATACAGAAGAACAAAAAGAAGGAGAAAGCAAACTTAACGTAGGTGCAAAGAAACAAAGGTACAAATTGAACAAGGAAGAAGAAGAAGTACAACCAAAAAGGGCAAAGACAGATGATCATTGGCCAAGTGGAGTTAAAAGACTGAAATACAGAGTGGTAAAAGGAAGACCCGAGAGCAAGCTAGAACAGATAAAGGAAGTTTCAGGTGAAATAGAACAAGGAGAGTCGGATGACGAATCAGTGCTGCGACCAAAGAGAGTGAGAAAACCAAACAAAAAGTTCAAGTCACCTGACTGGATTTACATAGTGTTGGAAGAGATTGAAAAAGAAGATTTAAACAAGGAAAGAAACAGCACTGACAGCGAGCGAGAAGAATAGAGTGATTTAGATCCACCTTAAGAGACTGTAAACAAATTAAGGTGTCACGTTAACAACCGAAGAAAATTTTCTGAAGATGTCCTGGAGATTTGGATTAGTTAAAATAAAAGAAGGGGTAAAGAAGAAAGCTTTGGAAGTGTGGGATCACACTACATTTTTTATTTTTTGTAGAACATTTTTTGAGATAGATTTAGAAAATCCATTTAGAATTTTATAAGGATTAGCATTACTATGGCAGAAACACAAGGAACAAGATCTAGATGTAGTTTTATGTGTAGGTGTTATAAAGCTTGTTTATGTTTATTTTGTATACTGATAGTATTTTGGATAATATTAACAATTATAATACCTTTACATTTGATTAAAGAAGATACATCCCGTCCTAATAACTTGACAGGTCCAAGGGTAGACACTGACAGTAAGCAAATTCCTATTACTCACTTGAAACAGGTAGATGCTAGTAGTTTGCATCATGATAGATTAGTTACTAATCTTTCCTTGAATGTTTTCACTAAACTACTTTACGAATATGTGGAAACAATGGATTTGAGAGATTGTTATGTATGTATACAGTTACCATTGTCTGTTTCAGAAGGTGTGACTTATCACCACCTTCCTTTGACTTATGGTGTGACCTGTAGTGTCTTAACAAGTTTAGGAAAATTAGATTATTATTATTCCAATGTAGATACAATCTTTTCAAAAGTCCCTGTAGTACCTGAGTTAAATAAGATAGCACATGCAAATGTCATGGGAGATTTTTTCCTGACAACAAAGCCTTTAGATATAGCATACGCTAATAAAAACAACTTAACATGTAGATTGGAAAAGGAAGAGAAAATCTTTTTGGAGATGGTAGAAGAAAGAAGGGCTAAGTTTCAGAGAAAAGCTGTTGAAGAGAAATTGAAAACACCACCTTGGGTTTTCAGAGAAGACAACTATGACAAAAGCGAGACTTATGCTGCAATGGCTCTGGATTGGTCACAGAAGGGAAAATTATGCTTACGTAGGGAGCAGACTACTTACAACCACTATTTCATCGGTTCCAGTGAATGTGAAGATACCCATAAAATTATTGGGGGTTGGGGATTAAAGGGAGGAACTGACCATGTCTTGCCAGGTATATATTATGTCTGTGGGAGGAAAGCCTATTATCGGCTGCCAGATCACTGGTATGGAACTTGTTATCTTGGGATTGTCTTTCCAAAAGTCTATTATGTAGACAAAAGTACAAATGGAATCGATGAAGTAAGGCAAGGACTAAACCGTGTAAAAAGAGAAAGTTTTCAGAAATTGTAGGCGATATATTTGATGCATTGATACCTGGAGTTGGAGTTACATTGAATTCATACAAAATTCGACAATTGTCCACAGTGGTTGATCGTTTATCAACGGATACTGCTGGAGGATTCTTGATGATTGACACTGAAATGATTGCCATGAGATCAATGGTTATGCAAAATCGACTTGCCCTTGATATATTGTTGGTAAAAGAGGATGGAGTCTGCGGAATGCTGAAAGTTCAACATTGTTGTACTTACATTCCAGACAAAAGTAAGAATTTGGAAGGATACATTCAGAATATCACTGATTTGCATAAGGAAGTAACTCAACTAGAGGTTGACGGTGTTTGGGAGAGACTAAGTAAGAGTTTCTCTACTATAAGCAATTGGTTTTCTTCTATAGGTAGTTCCTTAGTAGGAAAAATAATAGTACCAATAGTTTTTGTAGTTACTATGATACTCATGATACGAATGACATGTTTGTGTGAAGAAAAGTCGCAAAGGAAAGAAAGAAAAGAAGTTAAGTAAGGAACATAAAGAAAGGGAAAGAGAGATAGAGGAGATAGAGATGGAAAGTTTCAAAGAAAAATTGTATGAAAAATGTAAGGAGAATGGGTCAAAAGACAAAATAACAACTATATAACTTGAAAAACCATATGTTTTGGGATTTTATGATGGTAAAACCATCAAAGGGGGGATTGATGGAGTGAGGTTTGTAAAATACATCCTCATGAAATTAAGTAACCCCATAATAAAGTATTGACTGCATGAACTAATCAACTCTGAATGCACACATTTATACAGGGGGCAAACGCATTTTACATACTATGTTAATATTAATGTTGGCATGAGTACGTATTAACTGTTTGCGCTTTGAAAAACTGTACTAATGCATGTTTATGCTGTGTTGTACATTGCACATTTTGCATGTTGTGCACAAATAACGAAAAGTTTGCTTTAAATTAATAGCTTTCGCTAGGATTTATTTAACACAGGGCATTAGTATGGTGGGAGGTAAACATAATGGGTTTATTTTCATGAATTAATATTCTTTTGGGTTTGTTTACTTCAGTACGGGATTGGGCTGCATGAAAATGGCCTCTCGTTTAAACCAGCATGTGGTTGGCCTGGTCGGTATGAAGTGCGCATGCGCCAGGATGGGTTGCCTGCTCGCAGACTGCAGAGTGTACCAGATGATGCAATCCGTGTGAAGGCTATGTTGACCTGTGTCCTATTGTTTATGTGCCAAGATGCGACAGCGACTGTGGGAACAGCCATCACTACGTGCAATTCGAATGTGAAAGCGGATATCATAATGAACAATGTGACAAAATGTATAATTATGAATGCTAGTGGTATACGAATGTATTGGTCTTAAATCCTTCCTTTGTTAGAACCGGTATAGGATGGATTTGTGGGGAGAACTGGATGAGGCGACCCTAGTATGATTTATGACAACCAATCACAGACCGAGTTTCTACCGATACTGCAACATTGTAAGATAGTAAGCTAGACAGAAGAGTATAATTGATATCCCAATTAGGGGTGTGTCAGAGCAGACAAGAAGAGAGCAGAGATGCAGATGAGAGAACGGATTCAAGAAGAGACGCAGATGAGAGATCAGACGAGAGCAGATCAGAACAGATGAGACAGAGAGAGAAGGGTCGGAGAGAGATCAGTCAAACCTGAGGCAGTGCGGTCCGGTATAGCAGTGCAGGCCGGAGTGGCAGATCCAAGACAGAGAGAGCAAACCAGCACAAAGCCAGTGAACACTTTAGGTACGAGAACGTTGCGGGAGTGCTTGGGAGGAGACTGAGTCCGAGGAGAACTAGATCAAGGTAGATTGCTTGGGAGATTAATTTCAGTAGTTAGTTTATGGCAAACTTTGCTGCATCTGTCCTGTTAACTTTGTCCTCTGAGCCTATCTCTGGGGACATCTTGCCACAACCTCTGCCAAGGAAGTGGTTTTCCTGATTCTTTGGTGGGTATCACCCTCCTTGATTGCTTGAGTTTGCAAATATATTTCTGCAAGTATTTATGCTGTACCATCTCTTCCCCATTCCTATGCACGCTTTGATATCAATACAATTGATTCATTTTGATTACATTGCTTGATAATTTGTTCTCTTATATGTAATCTTGTGTGTGCACTGATGATCTAAGTAAGAGCATTTAATAAGATAAAATCATTAACTGAAGAAATGACTCTGTGGTTATTTAGTTAAATGTTAAACTGTTTAGTTACTCATAGTCACCATCAACTCTTCAACTAATGGTCCATCGACCAAAAGAAGAAGTAGTTGAAATTACGAATAGTTAGAACTATATATAATTGTTATTAATGTGAAGTATAGTACTAAATAAAACTGACAAATTAAACCCCCCAAATCCAGCGCCAGTCCTCAGGGATCATTTATGGGTAATGTGAGATGGGCCCCGTTGTTTGGTAAAGCAATTTATGTATGACGAGATTTCCTTTGGTCCCTGGCTCATGAAATTAGGGGTTGCGCTGGATCAGTCCTCAACTGACCCTCACAAAACTGGTAATGTTATGTTATGTCATGTCATGTAGATTTGTAAAGTGCACTCTCACTTGGGATGTGTAAGAATTTGGGTTACTGGTCAACTGGGGTGTGAGACCTGGTCAAGCAGCAACCACAATCCTTGTGAGGGGAAGGCACAAGCAAACCCCAAATTAACCTGTGTTCAACCCCCTGGTAGCTTGGCACAGAGCAGTCAGGCTTGACTTAAAGGCAATGTGTAAAGTATTAGTGCAACACGTCAAACAGTAACACAATAAAAACACACCAGAAAAGGAGCCTACAACAGAATTAGAAAAATAAAGTAGTTTTTAATAAATAAAACAAGACCAAAATGACAAAATTCCAATTAGTAGAACTGGAAATATTGAATATTAAGGTTTTTAGAGAAAATCGTGGCAAAAGGCATAAAGCGCCAACTGTGGATATCTGGTTGCAGCGGACCAGGACAAAGTCACAAGTTCAGGCTGACTGCGATGGAGCGAGGGCCAGCTACAGGTACCCAGTTAGGCCTGCTGAACAGAGTACTTTAAATCCTGGTTTGCGGACCATTGCGTGGATCTACGTCAAAGCTGCGCTGTGCAGCCGATGCGATGCGGTAGTTCTGAAAGGTAGAGAACCGGCGGTGCAAGGTCCAGTTTCTTACATATCAAGTATACCGTAAACGAGGGCTTGTGATGCAAAGTCGGGGTTGTGTCGCGTAGTCTGGGCAATTCGTCAGTTCAGAGGAGCTGCGAGGCTGCGATGCGGAGTCCAGTGTCGTTGTCAGAGCTGCCGTCAAAGAGAGATGTGAGGGCTTGTGCAGAGGATGCGTCGCGCAGCAGTGGTTCTGAAGGGGATGCGGGATGCAGTTGCGATGCGTGTCTTTGTGATGGGTTCAATCCATGCAACAGCGGAGATGCATCAGTTCTGATCGGGGTTACACCACACAGCAGAGAAGATGTGTCAGTTCCGCTGGGTCCACAGAGGCTGGCAAAGCACCTTAAGCCCACTTTTGAGGGTCCAGGACTGGAGTGGCAGCACATTGCAGGGAAGACTCATAGTTGATGGAGTCCAGGTGCAGATGCAAGGCCTTGGGAAGCCTATTATGTCCCTGATGCTTCAGATAAGGAGGACAGCCAACTAGCCCTTGGAGTCACTCTTGGTTTTAGGTTCAAGAGATGCAGGTCCAGTCCTTCTCACCCAGGCAGGAGCGCAGCAGGCATCAGGTCAGCACAGCAAAGCAGGAGTCCAGCAGAGTGCAGCCCAACAGAGTGTCAGACCTTCAGCAGCATTGCAGTTCTTCTTCCAGGCAGAGTATCCACAGGACCAGAAGTGTATTGAAGAGTTGATGTCTGAGGATCAGTATTTATACTCAGTTGTTCTTTTTGAGTGGGGGAGAAGCTTCTGTAGGTTTTCCTTCAAACTCCCCAGGCATTCTGCCATCCCTGCCCTGACTCCAGAGTAACTAAAGGAGGTATAGCAGCCCTTTGTGTGGAGGTAGGACACAGCCTATTCAGGTGTAAGTGGGGCTCTGCCCAACTCCTCCCTCTCTTCCTGCCAGTGATAGCCCATCCAGGCACTCTTAAGCTCCCTATTGGTTGTGGCTGTCCAGGAGGAATATACAAAGATCAACTGTCAGCTACACCCAGTCATGTGACCGGAGACAGGCTACAGGCTCTAAATGGCTAAGGCAAGAAAATGCCAACTTTCTAACAGTGACATTTTCAGAATTGCAATTTAAAATCCGACTTCACCATATGTTAGGATTTTAAAATGGGATTCCAGAGACACCAAACATGAACTGGTAATCCCTTCCCATTCGGAAATTACAGGTATAAAATGTAATAAGGCATCTCAGTTGCGATCAGGAGATGTGTGGAGCTGTGATTCGAAGTCCTGTGTTGAGTTGCGTCATGCTGCATCGGTTCCGATCAGGAGTTGGAGAATAATACAATACAAGGCAATCCCAGCATTTACACTGAACATTATACACTAAAGCCCATGGAGTGACTATGATACTCTTGCAGCATGTAACATCATCGTTTCGGGTTGTTGAGATAAGTAGATGCCATCATTTGAAAAATGTGGAGCTTAACAGTTCTTTGCAGGTGAGAAGTGTGTAGCTATCAGGTTTTCAGTTTGCATATGTGTGACATTTCTTTACTTGCAGTGCTCTCCTGTGTGATATTTATAAAGTCCATGTGTGATACTGTCAGTGCATAATTTGAGCCACTGTTTGCATGAGCACAGGTAGCCATTTTCGTGGGCCAGAAAATGTCTTTTTCATGACACAAAGATTCTGAATGAAAAGGCTATGACTTGAGTGTGAGCTACCTGCTCACCCTGACTCGGGCTCCGGCTCACACACCAAATTTTGCTTTTGGTTGATGCCAGGGCCAGACTGGGAACCCAAAGCAGCCCTGGCAAATTTTCGCAGACCAGCTCCCGTATTGTGCATAGCGAGTGTAGCGAGCGAGCCTGACCACTACAGAGGGGGACTTTGGGGGGGTTCTCTGCCCAATACATATTTAATTGTATTAGCTTTTAAAGCATAGTAAATGATGACTTTATTTTACACAACAATCTCTTCAATGATTCCCTCACTATCACCCTCTTACAGTGCCTCTCATCTCTCCGTAGCCCCTCTCTCACATGTATTTTATTTGTTTTATGCACCTCTCATACCAATGAAGGGTGTTGTAGCACTTTATATCACACACACATACAGAGACAATGAATCATACATGTGTAAATCGTTGTATAGAAAATGTTACCTAAGGCAAAGGGGACTACAAGGTGTGGTGCTCACATGCCATCCATACTGGTTGGCACTTTTTAAGAGTGCTTGGTCTGGAGAAGCACAAACTCAGGATTCAGAACATAACACGGTGGTTAGGGTTGACTTTAAGAATAAGAATGTATTTTTACCCAAGCAAACCTTTTTTAGCAACATCAGGATAATGGAAGACTGGGGAAAAAACATAACTTTATAACCTGTACCATGTGGCTTGCACGCAGCTCTTTGATGGCAGCTGCAAATAGCTCACAGTGATAAATTACAATTGGAACTTATGATCTGCACAGTAACAAAAGAACCTCTGTGACAAAAGCAGTAATCCTCTGAGCTATGCACATAAAATATTGTTCTTTCATATGCATGATACACGTTTTTGCAGCAGGCATATTAACCCTCTGCGCAAAACTGCCACTAGACAAAACTCCCATCTCTCTCCAGCAGGTACATTAATCACCAGAGTTAAATTGACACTTATATTGCTTCCCGAAAACTGCTGAATATACAGGGAAGTTTGCAGTGCTTTTAAAACTGCAGCAGTACTACAAAACCTGCCCTCACTAACAAAACCGGCCCCCTATTCTTTCAGCCTCATGGGTAAATGACCGATGCCCAGTACGGCCAGTTCGGCCTTGGTTGAGGCAACACCAGGAAGCAGACAGTGTTATCAATTGGGGGTTGCAGTGCTAAACATGAATTAGAACACCTGCTGTCTCTCGGGAGAGCATCATCTACCATGGCCCAAGCCAGAGAAATTTCATCTCTCGCACTAGCTTAATAACATGATGTCCTCTGCATGGACAGGTTGTAGTAAACTGATTTATTTCTACTGTGCCCTGAGTCCCTGACCAACCCCATAATAGAATGCCTCACATGAGGCTGTTATGATCCGGATGGGGGAACAGCAGCCTCCCTGGACTTGCAGTTGCTGCTGCTCTGACCTTGTAGGCTTTACGCATCCAGGCGCTTGGACAAAATATCGTGTCAAAAATATTGAGGACAAGAATAACATGAAGGTACGTTTCTATGGCAAAACAAAATTCAACTATACTTAATTCCACATATATGTACCTTGACGATATATACATATTCAAGGTACGTAGATGTGGAGTTAAGAATAGTAAATCTATACTTACCTATTTGCACTTACCTTTTTGATATTTTGATCCTTGATATTTTCAACACGATATTCTGTCCACACAATAATTTTGTATTCGATATTCTGTCAGTGATCCTGGCCAGATTACCACACCCAGTAACCCAGAACCCTTCTGCACGCCCTGCACCACTGATGTCTCTAGAGTGGGGCCAAATGGCCTGCCCACCCTTGCGCTCCAGTTCCATAACTGTTGACTCCCACACAGAGTTGTGAAGGTTTTATTTTTGGGTGAAAATAGTGCCAAAAAGCACCCTCACAGGAGTCTGACTGCGCTGGACCAGGTTAAAGTCACAAGTTGAGACCAACTGGGTCGGATGCAGGGACCAGGTTTGTCCTGCTGAAGAGTTTACCATTTCAAGTTCACACAAGGTGCTGCAAGTGGAGTTTTGCAATCCTGGGAGCCACAAGGAGGTCATTCTCGGCGCGAGGAGCAGGTTAGGCATTATTGACAGCTGCTATTGTGGCATGAAGAGCCAGTAGCTGCTAGAGAATTGCGCTGGTGGTCAAGACAAACTGTCATTGCTGACAAATACTGTTGTGACTGGTGCAAAGAGCAAGAGTCTACTGGGGTTCATATCTGCGGCCATTGAGAATGGTTATTGTTCACAGTGAGGAGTCTATTCACAGTTGCGAAGAGCCCAAAACTTCTGGAATTTCACCCGGAGTTCAACAGAAGGACTCAGGCAGGCCCAGCCAGGTCCAGTTGGTGCTGGTAAGCTGGGCAGTTGTAGGGAGGGCTCTGGAAGGTTGTTGTGTCTCTGTAGCTTAAACAGGAGGTCAGCCAACTGAATCTTGGAGTCACTTCTGGGGAGACTGGGTTTAAGGCAAGCAGTTCCAATCTTCCTTCTTCAGACAGCAGGGCAGTCCTTATTCTGAATATTCCACAGATCCAGGAGTGTTCAAATGAGAGTTTCTGAAGATGTCACATATATACCCACTGCCAGCCTTTGTGTGTGGGAAAATCCGTAGCCTGCTCCCAAACAGGTTCAGCTCAGTGCTTCCCCTTCCCTTGGGCTTGGCTTCAAACTGTCTAGGGTGACAAACCAAGTGCTGGCCTTTATGTGTGCTGCAGGCAGGCTCCTTTGAAGTGTGATCAGGGTAGGGCACAACTACTCTGCAGCCATCTTGTCAGGAAGATCCACTCCTTCTACACCCAGGCCGCTTTTGTCCCCATTCCTGGAAGGAATACACAATACACCTCAGGAAAGCCATTCACAGTCATGTGACCCTATACACAATCAGAATGGCACATTTGCTTTATGCAGAAAAATGCCAAATTTCTAAAAGTATCAGAATAGCTTAAAATCCGACTATCTCAATTAAAGAGGATTTAAATTACAATTCAAATGAGTGGAATTAGTTTTCCTCTATCTGTTCTCAAACTGAAGCCATAGCCTATTAAGTGTAATAAGGTAACCCAGTGTCAGTCTATGGGAGAGATAGCCTTACAGCAGTGAAAAAAGACTTTATGGGGTTTTTCACTGCCAGGACATGTAAAACTTAAGTATAATGTCCTACTTTTTAAGTTCCATGCACCCTGATGTATGAGGGCCCCTAAGAGCCTTTAGGGCCAACCTTAGGGGTGACTTTGAAATGGCAATTTAAAACTGCAGGACAGGCTGCAGTGGCAGGCCTGAGAGATGTTTTACAGTGCTACTTTAGTGAGTGTCACGAGTTATGCCACCCGCTGGTAGCATTCAATTTACAGGCCCTGTGTACATGTAGTATCATTTACTAAGACTTCTAAGTAAATACATGTGCCAGATAGTTGTTCATCAGTTTTGCCATGTTTAAGGAAGACAGCATAGGGACTTTACCACTGGTTAGCAAGGGGGAAAAGTGTGCAGAGTCGTAATGCCAACAAAAACGGGTTCAGTAAGATAATAGGGGGGTCAAGACAAAAGGCCTTGGGGAATACCACGCCAAGGATGTCAGGTCCAACATACCTGCTGTGTGCTTGCCAAAGAATGAGATCATGACAGTCCCTATTGTGTATGTAGGGGGTTTGCTTCTGAATGTGAGCCAAAGAAGGGCTTCCTAAAGGTCAGAGAGCTTGCTATCTATGAACGATGTTTTCAAGTGATCTCTTGACTAGCAGTGTACACAAAGATCTGTTAGTGCAACAAAAGAGAAACATCTGGAGGGTTCTTCTCTTAGAAGAAAGTGTTTCCTTTATGATATTCTCACGTGTGTGCTTAAATAAGTAGAGGAGGTGAAAGAACTAAGTACAAAGCGAGAAATCACCCCTATCTTACGTTTAATCCAGAGTCCTTACAGCTCTCTGATGAATAACACAATAAATGGAAAGGCAGGTACAACTAGTGTACCTCTAAATAAAAGTGCCCTGTTGATTATTTTTCTTATATTTTTCTTGCCTTGAAGAACTTTGTAATGTCACTAGACTTAATAGTGGTGGCTTAATTACTTATGAATAAAGAGGACAAATACTCAAGTGATGAGTGATGTTTTTCTCATCCTTCATCAAAACATAGTTTATGATGAAAGGCAGAATTTACTTAACTCTGGAATTATTGTTTTTGAAAATTAGAGTTGAGAATCAGATGTTGAGATTTTATTCCTTCCAGGGTTACAGATTCATGCTGAGCGTACTCATTTTCACGCTCAACAAACTGCCAATTGTCAATTCTTATACCATCCCTTTTGAGATGGGGACCTTCCCTCAAAAACATTTGCCGCTTTAATAAACCCTGCTCAGACCATACTACTAATTTTACATGCCTATCAGTATATTTCCCCAGTATTGCTGACAAATTATGTGATTTTATTTGTACCTCCTGACCCTCCTAAAATCTACCTCGAATCTGTTGGTTAAACTTCTGGAAGTTCATGACCACTCAGAACAGGTAATCAGGGAAAAGGAGTCATTATTGGCAACTTAGGGGCATATTTTACAAGCCCCCATCACCACCACAACGTCACTTTCAGTGACGTTGTGATGGCGATAGGGGCCTCGCCTTATTTTCAAGGCAGTGTTAAGCCACTTAACGTGGCTTAACGCTGCCTTGTATATAAGGCCCCCTTTCACGCTGTATTTAGCGTGAAAGGGGAAGGCATGGGTGTTGTGGTGGGCGTTCCACCGCAACACCCATTGATTTTGATGCTGCCCCCTATTTACAAGGGCAGCGTAAATAGGAGGCTGCGCCAAAACTAATATCAGGGGAAACCTGGTATTAAACAGGGGAAAAGAGGGGAAATGCTTCATTTCTCCTCGTTTTTGCTGTTTCCATGTGTGCTGCCTTGTGCAGCCCAGACAGAAACAGCAAATTGCCTATGATTGTTTAGGTGCAGGAAGGTCCCCCTTTCTGCACATTAAACATTCATTAAAAGAAAAATGCAGTTTCGCAACTTCTATGTGTGCTGCACTAAGCAGCACACATAGAAGTTACAAAACAGCATTTAAAGGGTCTTGCTTGACCCTGTTTGAAAGATGATGTTGCTTCATGACCATGGAATGATTTCTAAATATTAAAATATTAAAGTCAACTATGATAATCAGGTTTCTCATTTTTTCTTTCTGTTCTTCTTTTAGCCCTTCTTCCCTCCAACACAGACAAGGGACCTTCCTGCACATAAACAATCGTCCCCCCAACGCAGACACCCTTGCACTATGGTGCAAGGGTGCCTGCGTTACTGCTAGGCAGCTGAACTCAGCGCCAGCGCTAGGGGAAATGCAGAGGTGCGCCGCATTCTTCTGAATACGGCACATCCCTGCGTTTTCAGAATGGAGAAGCGTGGCATTAGCAATGTTTGCTTAACGCCACGCTTCTCCATTCTGATGTTAATATGCCCCTTAGTCTCACTTACAAGCAGCGGCACAACCAAGGCAACCCCCACAGTCAGTTTTCAGAGTCTCCAACGTGTACGCTGAGCACATAATGGGCCTTGCTGGGACGAGGCTGTGAAAAGCAGCAGAGTCTGTACATGTGGCGGTCAATGACACTGATGCCCTCGGGAGCGATGTGCATTTATGGGAAATCTGGCTGCCTGACAAGTCATAAACATATTAAAGACAAATGCTCATAAAATGCTTCATTATTTCTGCGACTAATCTCATTTGCGATGCAGTATTAAAGCATAGATAAGGATATCCAGCAAGTAAATTTACAAGGAGAAACATTCAGTGGGAGGGATTCCTGCAAGCATTTATAATTAACTAAACTGTTCCTCTGTAAGATGTGACCTGAAGGTCTAAGGTTTTCTGCATCTATGAATACAGAAAATACTTATAAGCATTAAGGAAATTGAAAAAGGGTCTTGCTTGACCCTATTTGAAAGATGATGTTGCTTCATGACCATGGAATGATTTCTAAATATTAAAATATTAAAGTCAACTATGGTAATCAGGTTTCTCATTTTTTCTTTCTGTTCTTCTTTTTGCCCTTCTTTCGTTACTCTTTGTTCTTTCTTTTCCACCTTTCAATGTCATTCTTTGATTTTCCTTGATCACACGCACTGTGGTTTAAATCACTGACTAGCAACTGCAGAAGGAGTATATAAAATTCCTCTGAACCAGCTATTAACATGAAAACGATGGTCTTTCTTGAGGTTCAGGGGAGTGGGGAGGGCTGTTCTTTGGTTACATGTCTATGCTTATACTACACATTACACATCTCTGCAATTCACACATATTGATGCGAGGATGATGTGGGAAATACTTTTAAGATGACATTTTGACTTGCAAACCATGTTAGAATCACACCTTAGAATGCGTTTAAGCTGCTGCAGAAATGTTTTCACATAGAAAATGACATGTAGGAAAAATGTGCCTGCTTTATAAAGTGAAAGAATCATTTTCAAATGCATTATTAATGTCACAAATAATTCATAAATTAATCACACAGAGGGAAAATGTGCATTGCTTAAAAAGTATACGAAATAATGTAACAAACCTTTTTTGTGCTAAGCTATCATTCTTAAATGTGCCCCTTTACTTAGACCCAAAAGCCTTTCTTTCAACTCTTGCTCATAGTTAATAGATGTTTATTTAGAGCATTTTGCCTAGCACCAGTATCTTGCTTAAGAATGTGCTGACTTCAAGCTTATGTTTCTTTAGCCCCATCATGCCATATTAGCTCATGTAAACTAAGCAATGGACTATGCTGTGATTGTTTGAATAAATAATGATTTAGACAGTTTATGTATGCCTCACTAGAACATTATTGCTTGTTTTGTCCCAGCATTTTCGATTTGCTTTACTATTCACAATGGACATAGAGCGCATCTTTTAGCTTAGGTAAGAAGGTTCTCATGAGAACATTCCTCCATGTTGCAAGTGTGCAAAACATCGTTTATATACACTGGTATGAATGTTTACCTTGGGAATCGAGTGTAGAAACATTGGAAGTTGACAACACCATCGGATGAGCGGTTTCCATTGGAAGAGAGCTACAATCAGTTTCTAAGTTTTCAATACATTATTGTGCGATTTTATATTAATGAGTGTTCCTTGCTAATTAGTCAGGCTGTCATCATCGGTATTCTGCAGTTTGCAGTCGTCGCTCTCACCCTATCTCTCGACCTTTGCTTGGGACTCATTTTGAGACTCGAGACTTAACGTATCTCCCTCCAAGAATCGCTTGGAGTCGACTTTATCATTGTTACTGACAGCTATTGTTAAAGGTGACTCTATTCTCTACCTCATCTAAACCCTTTCTTGATCAATGCTATTACAATGATCATTCCTTCTCTACTGATACTTTGACGGTCACTCCTGCGACTGTGGGAACTCGGCTTAGTTTTTAAAACAACTCTTTATGGGAAGTTCAACTTGCTCTTTTCTTAAAAGGAACTCTTCATGGGTTCTATTTTTGGGTAGATCAGGATCTTAGCTAGTTTAGTGACGATTTTCCTCTATGGAACACTTTGTATTGATTTATGCCTGTCACTAATAAATCTTTTTATTCGATATTTGTGTAAACTGAACTAATCTGAATAAATTTGATGAAGATCATACTAATCCTTTAAGATAAATAAAGGTTTTGAAAACTTAACCAATCTCTCATCATTGGCTGAACAATAAGAATCTGTCAGTTGATGATATATGTATGACTTGCATTGGTGTTCCAGCTCCATTCAAACATGGAGGCCAAGGTTCCTAGACCTATGAGTGAGCCATCAGGATATCCAAGGGCCGAAATCTGTAATTTGGGGTGTTAGGTCTTTGAGACCCTTTGGAAACTTTCCTGAGATTTCCCGCAATGGTGAGGAGGAGGTGGTTGACAAATTGATGCATTCAGCCTGGCAGAAAGTCTAATGTGTTTACACATTACAATATAACCTTCATGGTAAAGCTTTCATGTACTCAATCCAGTGAAAGCTTCTTAGAATAAGTCTTTTTCTCAGAACGATTCAATTAAAAGCACTCTCCAGACACTTTCTGTGCAAAGATCAAGATGCAGATAGATAAATAACTCCGGACACTGAATTTCTGTGCAGAGATCAATATGTAGATAGATATATTACAAATGTCTTTTTTGGAAAAAGGATCCTTTTGTCACAGTGCTTACCACTATGTTCATATTGACATCAATGTCCAAGTGGACACCTAGGCCCATGTTTACTACTTTTTCATGCAGCGCAGCAAGCTACATTGGTGCGCTGTGTGAAAGGAAAACGGCAGGCATGAGTCGTAATTAACAATATCTGGTGCATTCCTGTCCTTTCCTAGCGCTGGCGCACTTTTGGCTGCCTAGCGCCAATACAGGCACCCTTGTCATGTAATGGTGCAAGTGTGTCTGTGTTGTAGGTAGGATTGTTTTTGTGCAGGCAGGTACTCCTTCCTGAACAAAAACAATCCTCAGAGGCATTTTCCTCTTTCTATATGTGCTGCAGATTGCAGCACACATAGAAAAGAGGAAAAAACAAGGAGAAATAAAGATATTTGTCCTCGTTACTCCTCACCCAGGGAGGAGTAGCATTTTGACGCGTTCCCAGGTCTACCACCAATAGTAAATCTGGGAATGCCCCAAAATCCACAGGCGAATGCATGACAACACCCACGCTCCACCCATGGAATGCCTCCCTGGGGAAGAGTAATGCAAGGAAGTGATTTGCACTGCCTTGCGATACTCCAGATTTCGCAAGCCATACAGGGCCACACAAGGTGGACTTGAATGACTTCATAAATCTTGCTTAGATTTTCTGTCACCCTTGCGCCCCCTTGTGGGGGCAACGCAAAACCTTGATAAATCTGGCCCTTAGGGTTTTGGTGTTCACAGAAGGACAGAAAGATTTCACTGGTGATGGGCCCTAGCAGCAAGATTTCAGGTTTTTTGCCACTGTTCAATTTCAGTTCGGCCCTACCTCTCCCATCTTTCTATCAGCCATGAGACATTGAGAAGTCCTCTGTGACTTTGAAGTCTGTTGTGAGTCACTGACTCTGACTTTGACAAGTGTATCCATTGACACTCGAGGGTTTATATGTGTGCAAGATGTCACGCACAACCATGTAAAATCTTATGAACAAATAACGTAGGACGTTTGGTTAATAATCATCCATCTGAAATTGATACAATGAGATCCCAGAAAGAGTTTAAGGCAGTTTCGGTGCAGTGTCTGGGGCAGAACAGAGGAGGTTGGCCAAATAGAGAGCATGTGATACACCATTCTAGTCCGCTCCTACTGCCACCATGACTACTAGGTCCAGGCGGAAGTTAAATTACTTCTGTGTGATTTCCTTTGGGAGTTACACCATTAAACCATGTTAGGCAATTACGCCTCTGTTTGTGGCACAAATTATAACACGGGAACAACGCCGAAAATCAGAATACGAGAGACTGTTGATGGCAGAAATAGTTTTTTAGGCAAAATGCATCCTTGCATGACAAAATGAAGTGAAGATGACAGATTTTGCATTTTCTGAAATTATGTGTGATTTACTTGACATTTTGCATGATGATTATGCGGAATTACGCAGATTCCACACACCCCTAGAATGCACCAGCCTCAGCTACTGTTTTGTACTATGCTGATTGTATGGACTCACATGGAGACTTTTTATGAACTGGTTTTGTAGCTTTTAAAGATATATTGTCAAACTGGTGTCTGATAAAAGACTGGGGGACTGTAAGCAAATTTGAATGTGGCATTGCCAAGCTCTCACAATCTGTCTATTCTGAGGGATAGAACTATATTCTACAGCTTGCGAGCATGTGATTTGGGTCACGTTTCATTTTCCCTTCCTTTCTTGCCAAGTAGATTCTCTTTCATATAATACTTGGAAAGGAGAGCCTGGGAATATGAAACAGTGGTAGGATAGTGTGAAGAGGGATGCTTTTGACATTATGAAAAATCTTTCCACTCAATGGGACTCAAGAGAGGAGAAGGGGTATATCAGACTACGAGATTATTGGGTTTTCACAGGAGGTAGGATAAAATGGAAGACCAGCTCTTGGTGGCCTGACCACACAGAGAACTGCAGAGGCATTGGTTTTTGGTCAGATCAGGCAGAAGCAGGGAATACCAAGTACTGTTTCCAGGTCCCTATAGGTAGAGACAGATGCAGGGAGACAGCGCCTGACAACTTTTGTGTGATGTCAGCTCAGTTCATCACCAGCCTGACATTCTTCTTCTTTGTTATTTTGGGTTGCGTTCAGGGGCATGGCTTCCATTAGTGCAGCAGGTGCAGTGACTCCAGGGCCCATAGGCGTATGGACCTCAATGAACCTAATTATTGCTGTATTTCACACTTCAAAAAGAGGCCGGGGGTGGGGGGGGCATTTCCTTCCTTGCACTAGGGCCCACAACACAGTGGCTATGGTGATTGGTTCCTTTCTCAATTTCATATGTTAATTATATCCATTTCTAATCAGTGATTTCTGAGAATACTTTACCTCCTGCATTTCCTACAGAGATCCTTAGTTCTTTTTTTTTTTTTTTTTTTTTTTAAGTTTAGGTTTATTCATCAAGAATGAAACAAGGTACAAGAAATATAGCAAGTAGCATAAAATACATGAAATTAAGATAATAATTTTCCAATAAATAATTCTATGAAAAAGTGGGGAAGGAGAAAGGAAAAAGAGGAGGAGAAGAAACAAGAAAAGAAGGGGAGCAAGGGGAGGGGGAAACATATACTGTTATAGTCTTAATACGATTATAATCATAAAAAGAGAAATAACACATGAACTAGATTTCTATATACATAAATGGCAATTTAAGAGATACAATCAACAAGTTATATATGTAAAAACATCAAAGGGAATATTGATGAAAACTTGTTTAAAACAGATTAAAAACAACAAGTATATCAAGGAGGTTTCCGAACTTCATCAGAAGTTTTAACTGATGGGTCAGTATGGGAAGCGATACGAGTTAAGTACGTGGAGATAGGGATCCACAAAAGGTCTCTTTTAATGGACAGAGAAGTAGGGGTACAGTAGTTAGTATCAAGTCTGTGATGAAAACAAACGGCATTCCACCAGGCTCTAAAGGTGACTTTGTCGGCCTGTTTCCAATTGGAAGTTATAAGGTGAAGAGCTATTGCCAATAACAAATCTACTAGTTTAAAATTAGATGGAGATTGGGGCCAGGAAGGTGATAGGGAGCCTAGAAAAACGTTAGAGGGGGAGAAGGGAATTTTTATTTGAAAAATTCTGTTAATTTGAGACCACACTAATTGCCAAAAGCGGTACACCGAGGGACAATCAAAAAGCATGTGTTTTAAATCAGCATTTATGCAGGGGCAAGACCAACAAGTAGAGGTAGAGTATGTAGAAAAGGAGGCTAGTTTTGCGGGAGTAAATAAGAGGCGCTGATAAACAAAATAAAGAGTTTGAGAAGTGTTAGCTGCTCTGGAAGTTTTATGAATTTTGAGCCACAACTTATCCCAAAAGGGGTTGTCCAGCATTCTATAAGATCCTTTTCCCAAGCCAATTCAGCCTTTGTTTTGCTCCTATCAGACGTAAGGGATAAGCATTTATATAGAGATGAAGCTGAGGAAGAGATAGATAGTAAGGGAAATATTTTGGAACATTTGGGGGAAGGAGAAGGCGTTGATGGTAGAGATCGAAGGTATTGAGAAAGAGAAGTACATAAAATGTTATATTGAGTTTTACAAGAAGATGGTAAGGAAAATTGTGCTTGAAGATCTGAAAAGGATAAAGGGATATTATTGAGTAATAATTGTGAAATCCAGAGTAGTCCCTTAGCTCTCCAGGATCTCCAGTAAATGGAACGATTTTTAATGCGTAATAATTTATTATGCCAAATGGGTTGTTTATCTAGCGAAGAATACGAAGGGTAAAAGGAGGGTATTAGTGGAGCAAGAATTTTACGAGCATGTGAGATGGTTGGAGTTCTAAGACCAGAAACATTGTTGGTAAAAGCAAGAGATTCTTTAAACTTGAACGGTGTTATAAAGTAATTTTCTATGGTCAACCAGATGGGAGGATACGGATTCTGATCAAGAGAAAGCCAACGGGAGGATTGTTTTAAAGAAAATGCATAATGATATTTTTTAAAATCAGGAAATTTAAGACCACCAGAAGTTTTGTCTGCTTTCAAGGTAGACAGAGCTATTCGGGGAGATTTGTTTTTCCAAAGGAATTTTGTTAAAAGAGAATCAATGTTTTTAAAGTAAAATCCAGGAATATGTACAGGAATCATGGAAATAATATATAGAATTAAAGGAGAGAGCATCATCTTAATGGAGTCTAGTCGTCCCCACCAAGAGAGAAAAAGAGGGTGCCAGCGATCAATAGATTCAGACAAAGTTTTAGTTATGTGGGCAAAATTTAGTTTTAGCGTTTCCGGAATGTTCGTAGAGAACCATAGGCCCAGATATTTTATCTTGGAAGTTTGCCAGGAAAAACCGGTAGAAATGAAATCTTGTTTAAGACAAAGCACATTGAGGGGAAGAACTTCACATTTGTCTGAGTTGAGACGATAACCGGATAACTGAGAGAACATATCAACTTGTTTTATAAAAGAGGGGATAGACGTAGAAGGATTAGAGCAGTATAAGAGTATATCATCTGCATAGACAGACATTTTAATTTGAGAGGTGTCAAGTTGAAAACCGGTGATCTGATCGTCCTGTCTAATTCTAGTTAGAAAGGGTTCTAGTGCTATTATAAATAAAAGAGGAGAAAGGGGACATCCTTGACGTACTCCTCTAAAAAGAGAAAATAATCTGAAATTCCTCCATTAACAAAAATAGAAGCTTTAGGACCCGAGTACAATAATGAAATAAAGGATATTAGTTTAGGAGGAAATCCTATCCATCTTAGTGCGCGAAACATAAAATCCCATCCAATTCTATCAAATGCTTTCTCTGCGTCTAACGCTATAGCTGCAATTGGGTACTGAAGAGAGGAAGCCTTACTAAGGATATTAAAAGACTCTGGAATTATCAGAAGATAAACGACCTTTTACAAAACCCGATTGTTCGGGACCAATAAGAATAGGTAAAATGGGATCAATACGAAGAGCAAGAATTTTTGCAAAAATCTTATAATCAAGATTGACTAAGGAGATCGGACGATAATTTTTGCAAAGAGAGGGGTCTTTGTTATCTTTGGGTATTAAACAAATCATGGCTTCTTGAAATGTTCCAGAAGATGCACCAATTGTGATAAAAGAATTAAAAAGTAATAGAAGACGGGGAAGAAGTAGATTAGCAAAATGCGCATAAAATTCAATAGTGAATCCATCTGGGCCCGGAGCCTTTCCCCTTTTTAGGACTGAAACTACATGCGTAATTTCAGAAAAAGTAATATCCGTTTCCAAGGATGTAAAGTCAATACCGTGAGAAGGAGGAGGGTCAATAGATTGAAAATAAGTCGAAAGATTAGTTGAGGATACTTGTTGTTCGGGAGTGTATAATGTTTTATAAAAGGAAACAAATTCATTTAAAATGTCATTATCTTTAAATAAGGAAATACCAGCGTTATTTCGTATAGACTCTATTTTAGTCCGATCACGTCTTATTTTCAAATAATTAGCTAATAATTTTCCCATCTTATTTTGACCTCCATAATAACGAGCACTGCTCTTTAAAAGATATGAAGAAGCAGCTTCAGTGGTTGACTTATTAAACTTAAATTTTGCGGTGATAAGTTTTTTTAATGAAGATTCAGAGTTTGAGAGATAGTAAGTATACTCAAGACGTTTAATTTCAGCAAGCATTTGGGAGTTTTTAGTTTCAAAAAATTTCTTCTTCTGAGAGACAAACTTGATAATAAAGCCTCTAGTCGCAGCTTTAAAGGAGTCCCAGATCATAACGGGAGAAGTATTCGGAGTAGAGTTTAAGGAAAAGAATTCAGAAGCAAAAGAGGTGAACTGGCTTGTAAAATTAGGATCGGACAGTAAAGTATTATTGAAACGCCATCTGCGTGCATGAGGAGTAAAAGGTAACAAATCAAAATCAACAGAAACTGGAGCGTGGTCAGATATTAAAATGGATCCAATTTCGGAATGAGAAACTAGTTGAGATAGGGATTTACTAAAGAAAAGATAATCTATTCGGGATTGTGAGTGATGTGAAGGGGAATAAAAACTATATTCTCGAGTATCAGGATTACAGAGTCTCCAGATGTCTACAAGGGATTTGCATCTTATGGTGGAAGTAAATTGGGAATGCATCTTAGTGTTAGAGAATCTGACAGAAGAGTGTCTATCTAATATAGGGTCAAAAACCTGATTGCAATCGCCACCAAAAATAATATATTCATTGTCAAATAAGAGGAGTTTCTCAGAAACATGAGTCCAAAAACATTGTCAACAGTAACTGGTGCGTAAATGTTAAAAAGGACTAAAGGAATTTGATTTAAGAGAAGTTTAACTATTATCCAACGACCTTCCGAATCACATTCTTGATGGGTGACTGATATATGGTATTTTTTATGACACAGGATAGAGACTCCATTTTTCTTACCGAGAGCTTGGGAAGAAAAAACATTACCCACCCAACATCGTTTCAATTTCAACGCTTCAACATCAGATAAATGCGTCTCTTGAATTAGTGCTATGTCAGCATTTAACTTAGCTAAATGGGTTAATACCCGTTGTCTTTTTATAGGGTTATTTATTCCCTTAACGTTCCACGTAACAACTCTAAATGTAACCAATCAATTTAACTTGAACATTTATCATGCAAACAATAAGAAAACTAGAATCCTTATTGAGTAAAGGATAAAAAATAGAACGAAAAAGCAACCAATTCAATTTAACTTGTACAGTTATTATGCAAGCAATAAGAAAACTAAGCTCATTAATGAAAGAATGATAGAAAATAGAACGACAAAGGATGAAATAGAAAATCCAGACCAGATAAAGAAAAGAAGGAGAAATGAGAGAGCTAACTCCAGATGAAAAAAGGAAAAAGGAAAAAGGAAGAAAGAGATGGAAAGAAAAGAAAAAAGAGGAGGAAAAGAAAAAAGGACAGGGAAGGAAAGGACACGAAACAGGGATATACAACAAGTCAGACGACAATTGAAGATGTATATAAATGTCAAAAAGACATACCACAAAAAAACAATGAGAATGGGGAAGGAGGAACCACATAGGGGGAGCAGCACACCGGACGGAGGACTCCAAGAGGGCGCAGCACAGGGGAACAAGCCTCCAGGCGAAAATGAAGAGGTCATAAAAGAAGGGATCACAGAACCGCATCTGATAAAAAGAAAAGGAAAACATTAGGAGGGTGTCTCAAAAAACGTAACAAAACATAGCAGGAAGGAAGATAATACAAACAACAGCAAACATTGCTGGGACAGACAAACCAATTATAACAGTCATAACAATCATAACAATTATAACAATCATAACAATTATAATCGGGGAACGTCCATGGAGTCATCTCTGCAAGTGTTCAGGAATTGTTGAAGAAGCACAGGATCTTCATAATTTGTCGTTTTATTGTTGTAAGTCACTTTGAAGAGACAAGGGTGGAACAATCCATAACGTGCATTCAAGTTACGTAGAGCAGGTCTCATGTCTAAAAACTGTTTCCGGCGGTCTGCAGTAGCTTTAGCGTAGTCTTGAGCAACAAAGATATTGGAACCGTTCCAAGTAAGTCTCCCCTTCTGTTTGGCAGCTTGGACAACTTTAATTAGGTCTGTGTATTCCAGAAAATACAAGATGACACCTCTAGGTTTCGTTGAAGAGGAGGAAAAATTGGATGAGCGAGAAACGTGACCTAAGCGATGGGCTCGTTGAATGTTCAATGGAGGGGAGCTTGGAAGATCAAGAAGAGTTGGCAGGAAGGATTGAAAAAGGATATAGGATTTGGACCTTCAAGTCCTTCTGCAAGACCATAAATTCTTAGGTTATTGCGTCTATTGCGGTTCTCCAAATTTTCAACCTGCTGTTTAAGATATTGTATTTCTCTGTGCATACCTGGGACTTGGTCCGAGACCACCTGCATTGAAGTCATTTTTCTCTCAAGGTCCGCAACTTGTTGCTCGGTATGAGACCAGTTGTCTTCAAGGCTCTGAAGGCGAGCATTTGTTTCGGCCATATATGGTTTAAGCGAGCGTATTTCTTCAAGTAAAAGCTCCATGGAAATGGAAGAGGAAGAGTTGGTGGGAGAAGGAGGGTTTGTCTTCACTCGTTTTCCTGATGTAGAGGGTATTTTAGAATTAAGTTTGGAGCTTGGATGGGAACCATTAAGAGCAGGGCCTTTCATTCCGGCAGAGTCCTTAGGTATTTCATCCATATCTTCCTGTAACACACTAAATGGATTAGTATCCTCTAATGATGTGCATTTAGTGTCAATTTGTTGTGTATTACTACGATTAGAACGAGCCATTGTCGCAGAAAAGAAAAATTGGGTCAAGAAGATCGCTAGCAGGTGGGCTCAAGGTTCAAATAATGGCGTCGAGAGAGTATTAGATAAAGCTGAGATGAAGTGAGAAGTCAGCCAGTACGCATCCAAGATAAGTTATTCTCCATATATAGTATCAGTGGCAAAGAAAAACCAGGAATACCCACTGGCTAAACCTCCCTAAGCAGATTCAGGAACCTAAGATGGCGCCCAGACATACACTGCTCATTTCTGAGGAGACATGAGGATTCAACCCCGGAATGTCACGTATAACCTCAACTGTCCCAAAAAACGGTGAAAAACTGCCATATATAGCGCAGTTAGCATTGTAGACACACCTCAGAGCGAAACATCAGTAATAATGATCTGCGCACGGGGAGCGGCAAATCCATAAAATGGCGGCCGCGACTCAGCGCCGAGCCGCGGTCAATCGCAGGGGACGAGAAAACACTCTGCCCGCTCACCCCGTGCCTCCGCAACCATCCTGGTGTAAGTAGGAGAGGTTCCGCTGCATAACGATGCTTCTCCGGGAACCCCACATCCACGTTGAGAGCCCGGAGGAGTCCCGTCGCACTACGCTCTTCCGGAGCTCCCCAGAGCGGCGGCCATTCCCTCCGGCTCCTAAGCCACGCCCCCCAGAGATCCTTAGTTCTGAGGCTATGTAGTTGTGGTCTGGAGGCGCCTGCAGAACTGCTTCCTTCGGGGTCCCCCGTGATATGCAAGTTTCTGCTGTGGCACAGCACCACTTATTTCCTGAAGGAACTGATAAGTCACATTCTGTACTACTGTATGCCTTTCAGGGTTTTTGATGGCTACTGAAGGTGTGAAGATGAAGGGTCACACAAGTAGCAGTAGATAGATAACTCTTTATTGCAAGTTACACTCCAAAGACCCCATCCATCGGAGGTCTGCCCACTCCAGCTCCCAGCTCAACCCGCGTCTCTTCGCATTCTAATCCTGGAGTGGTCATCACATGCAATTCCATTTTACACGGGTCCATTCTAAGCATCACCACATGCCACAGAAGGCTTGTGATAATTGTGGTTTGCACCTCCTTACATTAGGATCAGACAAGGCCCAGATGTGCAGCAGGTACTATTGTCGGGCCATTTATACAACTGCTGAGGCCTGATTCCAGTGATGGAAGACTGCAGTATCTTTGTGTCTTCTCTCATTTCCTTCCCCACTCCTACATTTTCCCTGTGTAGGGTCCTCCTTTGGAGTGTACCTACATTTAATGTCTGAATCCACAGCGCCTCGATACTCAGCGTTCATGACAGCGAAACAATGTCTAATTGCATACCCAAAATGGTTGGAACTGCATACAGAACCATAAGCTTTTTAGTCAGAAATGCGCTCTAAAAGAAACACTCAATACTATTTTTTCAGAATTGCATTCAATTCAAAACAATAATGTCTATTGAGACACTAATGGCTATGAAACGTAGCAACTGCCTATAGCATTAAACTTACCTGCAACTGAAACACAGCTGTGCTACAAAAATCATTACGCTTAAGCACCGAATAAATGTTAGCAAACCTGGGGACAGTAGCGGTCGGTGGTGGGAGTTCCGCCGGGCGCTGACGTGGGGCGGGGGAGGGGCAGGGTGGGGGGTAGTAAACTGCAGATTATGGCTGATTACAGGTAAGTAAACATATAAATAAATAAAACTAAGGGCCATATTAGCAAGAACGGCGATAATGGGCTTGCTAATATGCGTTATAGAATTCCAATAGAAGCCCAGGTTAGATGCCCTGCACATCTAACCTGGGCTTCTATTGGCATTCTATAACGCATATTAGCAAGCCCATTATCGCCGTTTTAGCGGCAGTTTCCTGCCGCTAAAACGGCGATAATTTTAACGAGGTTCTTGCTAATATGCCCCGAAGTTCGTTACGCGCGCTGCAACGCCTTTGGCGATGCAGCGCGCGTAACGAACTTCGTTTTATTTATTTATATGTTTACTTACCTGTAATCAGCCATAATCCGTAGTTTACTACCCCCACCCTGCCCCTCCCAAGCCCCACGTCAGCGCCCGGCGGAACTCCCACCACCGACCTCTACTGGCAAACCATCAATTAAAACATCAAAATGCATAAATGTGGGGGCGTGGTTTAGCCACCGACTAAGGTGGCCGCAGCCTAGTCAGACCCTCCAGGATTTCGCGATTTCGCGGTTTGCCGCGAAATCGGCACTTTTGTAAAAATGCCGCGATTTTTACAAAAGTGCCCGCGAAATCGGCACTTTTGTAAAAATGCCGCGATTTTTACAAAAGTGCCAGCGAAATTGAAGGAATGCAGGGAAAAGGTTGTCACATTTAATTGATAATTCTTCATTTGTCAATATCATCTAATGTAAAATGTTGCAGCAGGCCAGCTGGGAAACCCTCAGCAGTAATTTGCTCTGTATTCTGAAATTCAATAGTAGCCTTCACATTTGAGCTGCACTGAGGTTTGAGCAAACCATGTACTCAGCAGATTAAGACGGGTGTTTACTCGAGGGGGCCAGCACCATTTGTGCGCCAGGGGTGCAAGGTATTAGCGCTGGTATGACTGCCATATTTTACAGTTTGATTGGAACAGTAATGTTTAAGTAAGTCCTCCATGTGCACTTTGACATTTCATGAATCATACATCACTAGGTTAATTGATTTTCCAAAGCAAAACAAGGCTCCCAGCATAATATGGTGAGAAGGGACTACCAACAAAGCTATGGCCGTTGATTGGCCCCTCATTATTTTCGCAGTGGTTTAATAGCCCTCACATTAAAAAAAAGGGAAATGCAAAACTTTTCAGTTTAGAGACTGATTATTCCGATAAAAGGAGTTTTTGCAAGACGTTTCCTTCTCCATGGGATCAGCATGGCTAAAGGAAGCAAGCGAAGAAATGAGTTCCAATCGGGCTTTCACAGCGGGTGCGGGGCATCAACAGCGTCCTGAGCGCAGGTTTCTTTCCCATAATTTGTCCCTGGGCTGATTCCGGCCAGCTGATTGAGGCAAGTGACCCTATGGCTGCCCTTCTTCAGCAGAATGTAATGCAGCACAGTCTTTTGTTTGATTCAACGCTTCGGAAAAAATAGTGCGAAATGCAGGGAGCAATGTTGGTTGGAAGGCAAGTTCTTCAAAGCTTGATCCTAATTGGTAGCTGTTCTGTACTAAAGATGGCAGGGAGAGCCTCAGGGTTGCAACAGCACAAGAATAGTTTTAAGGCAATATATTTTGATGCTGCTGTTCTTGTTCCAGCTCAGCAGTGCAGTTTAGGACATGTTCCCATTGAGAAGGGGCTGGTGGTAGGAGGAAGGTGGGGGCTAGGGTGGGATCAGTCAGTATAATCACGTGTGCAACTTGTTTACTGCGCAGTTTTAGGTGCATGAGCAGCCGGGAGAGAATTGAATTACAGCAAACCATTGGCTGCCAGCAACATGAGAAAAATGTTGCTGCCAGCTATCACAGGACTAGGGGACTTAGCATAGCAAACAAATACTCTCAGATACTTTAAACATGCCTATTTGGAAGTGGAATGCTCTGCTAAAACAGTTTTCTTTGATTTAAGACTGAAAAGGAATGATTTAGAGTAAAATAAAGTGCCGCACTAATACCGCTAAATTTCACTTTCTGTGCCGCTAAATTTCAATTTTTGTGCCGCTAAATTTGCGAATCTATGCCGCAATATCCTGGGGGGTCTGCCTAGTGGAGCTCTAGACCAAGCCCCAGTAATCCGGCCTAAATCCGTAATTAAGCCTCATTTTACGATCAAGAATTAGCGTCCACCAATGAAGTATCGCAGCCAGTAACCCTGCGGCCAGCGTCGGCGCCTGAGAAGCGACGGAGGCTGGCTGTATGCGCAGTGGGTGGCGGCCGCGAGGGCCGTGGAGAGACGCATGACGTCCAGAAACAGTGTAGGCCGGCTGGTCGGCGGTAAGCGAGAAATATCGCGGCCAGAGAGTGATGTTATCGCCTGGACCGGTGGATTCTGTGCACTGCGGAGCGAAAGAGACATTCACCTGCTACCCTGGGTGCTGACCGGAGCGGCGAGTCGGGACCGCGGTGTATGCTGGACCGAGGAGGGCCGGCGCCGAGATGCTGCAGCCGAGACGAACACTGAACTACGGGCTCGTGGTTTGATGTACGAGAACGACACCCGCCCGGATCCGTACTGTAACGGAGAGCCAGACCCAGATGTGCATAGCTGCCAAGGTTTCAGATTGCTATGTGTGACATTTCCATAATTTTTGTGTAATAATGAGTGACATTTAAAAAACTATGAGTGACACTTTCTCGCCCAAAATCAAACAATGAAGATAAGGGAAACATATATATCACAAATTTTACTCATTTGAACAACGAGAAACTCTAGGAAGATTTTGAAACTGCTGTAAAGCACAAGAAACGGATGGGCACTAACTTAGTGCCCTTGTAACCCGATTCTACCGTAAAACAAATATCTAACCCTGATATTAAAACTTCAATCATGATATTAAAACTACAACTCGGACCTTAGCAGGAATATTTATGTCAGCAGCTTTCATTTTTTATACTTCCCAAGTCTGTGAGTCACAGTGCTGCAGCTGGGGATATAAAGACTGCTGGCCATGGGTCCTCGTAGTCTCTTTGAGTCTGTCCTGTCACGCTCCTTCGCTGCAGACAGCTGCTGAGAATCGGGATACATTTTACATAGTGACGGCGGTGACATAAGCTGCAAAGTGGCACCGCTGTCTTGAGAGCTGTGCTTGTGCCTTTTAAAGACACGCAGCGCCTGCTCTAAGACTCACGCCGACCGGAAAGAATCCCCGGGGACCCCGCACAACAGGGGTTGAGCAGGCAGCAAGTGTCAGGTCAGGAGGTGACAGGCCGCGCACTGGCCTCCTCCTGTAATTATTTAACTCGACACAGGGGCGGCAATTAACTTTTGGGGGCCGGGCGGGCATGAAATTGAGATTTAAATCATTAGTGTGTCAAACGAGGTAAATACCTTGGCACTAATTTTACTTGACAAAGCCAGCGCCACCACTGTACGGGCCAGAACTGAGCCATGACGACTGCTCCCACGGCGGCCACTGTCCGTCTGGTTACTCTGGTAAGGACTCACGCCGCATTCTCAAAAGGTATAGCTGCAGGCACTCTCGCGCAGGCGGCGGCATGATCAATTGACTTTATTTTACTGGCACTGCAGCACAACACAAACGGTTCGAGCACTAGAGCGGCAGGACTTGCGGCTGTCTCAAACGGCAAATAGTTACTGCCAACCCGGCCTGCCTTTAAGTGCCCAGTCTCGGTTGCGCAGCCATTGGAAAAATCACTGCACCCTCCTGACCTGCGCACGTGATTCAGAATGCTACGGGTGAATGTATCCAGAGCTTGCTAGCGGCGCCAGCTGAGCCAGCCCCAAGCGGTGAGCAGCGCGGACGGCTGACAACTTTTTTCAGAGTGGTAACATTGCAGCAGCACTGAGAGCAGATCTTAAAATTAACTGTTTCTGCTCTGCCTGGCAAGTGAAGTCTGCTGAGGCCCGGTGCGCACACAGGTGTCAGAGGCGCCGGCGCGTGCGCTAGCAGCTGGCGTAGGCAGCCAGTTTCAGCGCTGTCAGCAGAGTGCGGTCAGTGAGTGGCAAAAATGCGTGACAATGCATTTCAGTGCAGTGATGCGGGAACACCACACTGAAATGCGTTAGCGTCACGCCTGATGCGTGATACTTGGCAGGCCTGGATGTGGAAGGTGAGCCGGTAGGCCTCCGGTGCATTAGACGTGGGTGGGCCTAGCGACCAAGCAACGTGGTGCGGCTCGGAACAGCAGAAACCTAGCTGTGATACGTGCCGGCGGATCGGTGGTCGGAAGGAGGTCCTGCAGCCAGATCAGGGGAGATAAACAGGACAATCAGAGCCCGTCTGGTGCAGCGACGGAGGCATCCACTCGAGACCCTGTGCACTGACCAGATCAGAGAGGTGAGGCTGCGAGTGTTGCAGGGCCACTGCTGATGAGCGCTAAGACGCCGGAGCAGTGGAAACGACCGGCGCGGTGGGCCCGAGACAAGTGGAGGGGGGACTGCCCCCTTGTCATTGACTCTCACTAGAGCGGAGAGCCAGACCCGGACTGAAGAAGCGACCCGGGAGGCCTCCGGCGCAATAGCAATAAGGGCATACCGGCCAAACAGTGGTGGAACGAGGGCCTGGAGCGACGATAAGGAAAGGCAGGGCCTGGCAGAGAAGATCGGCTAGCACCAAAGTTATCCCGGAGCGTGAAATCCTCTTACCTTCCCCTCATAGAATGGGAGAAAAGGCTGCCAAGAGCAGGAGCCAAAGGTTGCATAGTATCTGGTTCGGGGCGAGGGCTGCCAGCGAGCCTGGGAGCGGCGGGCTCTCAGGGTCCCCCGAGCCATCTTCCCTGCTTAGATTGATTCATCTGGAGATCGGAGGAGTGAAAAGTGCACAGATCTCGGCGGACCGAGTGATCCATTGGACACCCTAGTGGGCCATATAATAACGGGTGCAAAGGAAGTCTCCCATTTACGGAGTACTCAGTACGTGTCAAGGAAATAGACCCACATTCGACATTCTGGCGGCAGACAAAGTAAGGATGGGGAAATCCAAAGGAACGGGACCTGTCCAAGCCAACAAACGTGGCAATTAGGCCTTTACGAAGCCCCCATCGAATATGGGCGATGAAGGAGGGGCTGAGAAACCCTCACTGGCCGCTATAATGGCTGCATTCCGGGATGTCAAGGGCTCCCTAGGGCCAAAAATAGACTCGGTGTCCACGGAGGTCACCTTGATAAGGACGGACCTCTCTAAATTAAGTGAGAAGGTGTCAATTGCGGGGTCCCAAATCGCCCAACTCCAATCCAAAATAAAGCGCCTGGAAGAACAGGTGCACCAACTAACGCAGCAGACAGTACACATGGCGGCGGGGCTTGTGGATCAAGAAGGGCGGGCTAGAAGAAATAATATTCAAGTCGTCGGGGACCTCATAGGTAAAAATCTGCAACCCCGCTGTTTATCACAATTCTTCTCTGTCGAAAGGGCACATAGGGCACCGATTCCGCCCCCAGGCCTGGGGCACCACCACACACAATCATAACCAGAATATTCAACCATTGTGACAGGGATGTCATACTGCAAGCGGCGAGATCGAAAGAAGACCTACAGTACGAAAACACCCGTATTAGGTTCTTCCCCAACTTTACCCTGCTAGTACAGAGGCAAAGACGAAGCTTCGAACCATTGAAAAAAGAACTAAGGTCCAAAGATCTTAAGCACATGATGCTTTTTCCTGCCAAACTGTGCGCAATAGCAGAAGGGAAGACATGGCACTTCACGATGCCAGAGGAAGCTTGGGAGTGGCTGGAGGGCTGGCGCACGGTCGGCCGAGGCCCTGGTAAGGGTACATATCAAAGAGGAGGGCGAGCCAAAGGAGACAAAGATTCCAGATCTGGTGAAGAACGGCAGGCCACATCTCCGGGACCTGAGGGTCAGTCGGGCACAGAGGTGGCACTGGAGTGAGGGGGTGACACCAGGACGGAGGTAGGATGAGACACCTGACCCTGCCACTTATATATACCCCAACGAAGTGGGTGGAACATTGAGACATTGACTCAGGCCCGATTGGAACATTGGCCAGACTAACCCTGTTGAGACTCAAAAGGCTAATAACAAATGGCGGGCTTGGTCGGGAGGGGGTATAAGAGAGCTTGCAAATTAGGTCAGGTTGAGCTGAACACCCCCATATTAATATTCTCTAGTTAGAACTGCCATGCAAGGTAAAGGGCGACAGGCGCTCTGCGGGTTTGAGAGTTGGTGTCTTCATAACCTTAAAAGCAGGGGGGGTTATTAGTTAGGTACGAAACAACAGTTAAAGTCAAAGGGAGCGATCGGAAGTCTGCGATACTAATGTGGCCCGCCCCAACCGGAGCACCGGACTATAGCCCCATTGCAAATGATTAACCAAAAACACACATAGTCCCTCCTGAAGGTCTGGTCATGGAATGTTAATGGGCCCAATGGTAAATTTAAAAGGACAACAGTCTTACAATTTATTAAGAGGCATCTACCAGATGTGGTTCTTTTGCAGGAAACGCACCTCAAAAGCAATTACTGCAAAGCTCTTGATAGGTATGGTTATGCTCTAATATCGCACGCCAGCTACACCTCCAGCTCCCAAGGAGTGGGAGTTTTAATCAGGAAGGCCTTTCCCCTCATAACGAATAGGACCTGGGCTGATCCCCTTGGTCAGTACGCAGCTGTGAGTGGGACGTGGGAGGGGAGAAGACTTAATATCTGTACAGTATACTCTCCCCCGGGCTTACAAGCAGCCACACTAGAGGCGTTAGGTTCGTTATTGATCCAATTGCCAGAGGGCAGATTGATTCTGGGCGGTGACATGAATGATATCATATCATCAGATCTAGACGTTGCAGGAGGGGGCCCCCTTGGTACAAGCACCACTAGGCAGAGTGGTCAATTGGGGGGTTTCCTAGACGCAATGGGCTTGGGTGACATTTGGAGATACCAACACCCAGATACGAAGCAATATACACACCTGTCCGCCACGGCGGGAAGCCTCTCCAGACTTTACTACTTAATCATGCAGTGCCCGGGGCTAGGAGAATTCATAGATGCTAAGCATGTTGCACCTGGGGTGTCGGATCAGTCCCCTGTCAAGGCTTCACTAGCTGGCCCAGTGAGAGACCACACGTTACCGCAACGGGTAGACCCAGGGTTCCTCAAGGATGAGGACTTCGTAGACAACATGAGGCAGGAGGCAGAACATTATTTCATAGATATTGTGGGGACGGTTGCCTCTCCGGTGACCAATTAGGAGGCATTCAGAACAGTTATCAGACGCAGCGCCCTGGTGAAAATTGGAGCACTCAGGAAGGTAAAAAACATTAAGTGTACCGCCCTTGAAAATGAAATAGTACAACTGGAGGGCCGAGCGTCAGGTGCGGATCCCCAGGCAAAGACTGATAGGCTACGCTTACAGGTGAGGCAAAAATAACTACGGGACTTGCTAGAGGACAGTGCCAGGAGGCAGGCGCTAGCGACACAACACAAGCTATATGAAGTAGGGGATAAGGCAAGTATGCTTCTAGCCTGGATGGACAAGAGTCGGACGAGTAGGGGATGGGTTCCTGGGCTGGTAGGCGATGGGGGAGAAAAATATGGGGCCGAGATAGCGGAGGAATTCGCTAACTATTATGAGGGAATCTACACATCCCGTTCAGCACACACAGTGGAGGACTGTGCAGACTTTTTAAGTGACATTTTGTTACCGAGGCTCACGCAGGAAGACAGAGAGGTGTTAGAAGGGGACCTCACTGTTGAGGAAATCAAGACGGCATCCCGGTCACTACAATATAGGAAAGCTACTGGGCCAAATGGCCTCCCGGTAGAAATGTACAAAACTATGCTGGACATAACAGCGAAGCATTTAATGAATAAGTTTGAACAAGAACTGTTTCCTGTGGATCAAAGGACTACCATCATAACGTTAATACCAAAGGCTGGCAAACCACCGACGGAGTGTGGGTCATACAGGCCGATCTCATCACTCAATTATGAGGTCAAAGTGTTGGCCTAACTCCTGGCTACGCGTCGGTCCGTCGTGATTACCACCCTAATACACCCGGACCAGTCTGGGTTTATGCCCCACCGGAGCACCAGACTGAACCTCCGCAGACTGTTCGGTATACTCCACACGACTGAAAAAAGCCAAGACGGACAATCAGCTCTTTTATCCCTAGACGCCAGAATGGCTTTTGATAGTGTGGAGTGGACTTACCTTTTTGCAGACCTTGAGCGTCTGGAAATGGGCCCTAATTTCATAAACTGAGCCAGACTTCTTTACGAACAACCACTGGCCAGGGTGAGGGTAAACGATACAGTGTCCCGTGTGTTCGCCCTGAGAAGGGGAACTAGACATGGTTGCCCGCTGTCTCCAATTTTATTCGCATTGGCACTGGAGCCACTTGCGGCGTGGGTGAGGCAGGACCCCCTGATATGGGGGATACCGATAGGGAGGGAGTGGGAAGATCGAATCTCACTCTATGCGGATGACATCCTCCTATATGTTAAAAAACCGAGACAGTCCGTAGACAGAGTACTGCAGATCTTTTGAATATATGGGGAATACTCTGGGTACTGTATTAACTGGGACAAGTCACTGTTATACCCCCTGGCAGGAGAGATACCCGTCATGACGTTCAGATGTAGCGTGCCCATAGAAGAAAACCGTTTTAAATATCTTGGTATCCACATAACGAGAGACGCCCAAGAATTCCACCAAAAAAATGTTGGCCGACAACTAGACAGACTCACAGCAGACATTAAGCACTGGCAGGCCCTCCCCCTGACCATGATGGGCCGGGCTGCTATGTTTAAAATGATGACTCTCCCAGATTGCTATATGCACTGCAAAACACCCCTTATGAGGTACCTCCCTCGTTTTTCAAACGGGTTAACTCACAGCTGCGCACATTGCTGTGGAGGAATCACTGACAAAATATCGAAGGTCAGAATATCGACCTACAGAAATATCGACGCAAGAATATCGAAGTCAAGAATATTGACATCCTATCTACATTATGGTAAGTACAAAAATATCGGAAAAAAAATATCGATGTCAAAAATATCGTTGTTAAAAATCTCGTTTTTTATTTAAGTTAAAAAAATAATGTAAAATAAAGTAAATAATACATATAATTAAAATAAACCTAGTTAAAAATATTTTAAAATGTTTAAAAATTATAAGTAATGTATATGTAATGTAAAAATAAATTAAACATATACATATAATATATAATATATATACTTACTAATAATTTGTAATAATTATTTTAATAACTTATAATATTTTTTTTAAATCATATAAATTATAAATACATCTATAGACATAAAACAATAATATAAATAAAATTTAAATAAATATATATAACATTAAAAAAATTAAAATAATTTTTAATCTTTTTAAAATGAATTATATACTACATTAACTAAAATAATACAAAAAATATTAGATAGCGGCGGTAATAAAATTACTATTCCAACTCCAAACAGTGCAACAGAGGGGAAAATGTTGGATAGCGTAGGGGTAAAAATTACTATTCCCACCCCAGTGAGTGCAACAGTAGGGAAAGTGTTGGATAGCGTAGCGGTAAAAATTACTATTCCCACTCCAGTGAGTGCAACAGTAGGGAAAGTGTTGGATAGCGTAGGGGTTAAAATTAGTATTCCCACTCCAGGGAGTGCAGCAGTAGGGAAAGTGTTGGATAGCGTAGGGGTAAAAATTACCATTCCCACTCCAGTGAGTGCAACAGTAGGGAAAGTGTTGGATAGCGTAGGGGTTAAAATTACTATTCCCACTCCAGTGAGTGCAACAGTAGGGAAAGTGTTGGATAGCGTAGGGGTAAAAATTATTATTTCCACTCCAGTGGGTGCAACAGTAGGGAAAATGTTGGATAACTTAGGGGTTAAAATTACTATTCCCACTCCAAGGAGTGAAACAGTAGGGAAAGTGTTGGATAGCGTAGGGGTTAAATTAACATACTTATTAATTATATAATTTTTGTAAAATAAATAACATATTAATAATTAATTAACTAAAAAATTAATAATAAATACCAATAAAATTAAATTAATATTTACTTAAATAACATTAAATTACTTCCCACCCTATTCCCCCATAAACACACAACCCGCTACACATAAAAAGAACACAATTAATTTAATTATCAATTAAAAAAATGAATTACCAAGTAATAATAAATTAACAATAAATTAATTAACAATAACAATAAATAAAAAATAATAATAAATTAATTATAATTAAATTGCTTCCCACCCTATTCCTCTATAAACCCACAACCCGCTACACATAAAAATTAACATAATTAATTTAATTATCAATTAATCAATTAATAAAAATTAATTACCAATTAATTAACAAAAAAATAATTAACAATAACAATAAATAAATAAAATAATTATAATTAATATAATGATAAATTAATCAATTTAAAAAAATTAATTAACAATTAATAATTAATTAACAATAATTTAACAATCAATAACAATAAATAAAAACATATTAATTAATTAATTATAATTAATTACTTCCCACCCCATTCCCCTATAAACCCACAACCCGCTCTGATAGTAAAACGCAAAATTTACTTTAAAAAAATTACTAATTTCTAAAAATTTAATACATATATTTAAAAATAATAAAAATACATTACAAAAATTTTTAAACATACTTATAAAATACATACTAAAATACATAACACTAATATAAATATCGATATTATTAACAACGATATTTTTGCTAACGATATTACTTACTTCGATATTACTTACTTCGATATTACTTACTTCGATATTACTTACTTCGATATAAAAAAACAATATTACTTACCTTAAGGTCGATATTCTGGTCATCGATATTCTTGACATCGATATTCTGTCCCTACGATATTAAAAACTCGATATTAGTGTAGGTCGATATAAAAAAATTGAGATTTTCACCACCGCTGTGGAGTAGGACGGCTCCACGAATAGCGCTGAGTAAACTTCAGAGAGGAATTTATGAGGGAGGGCTAGCGGTACCTGATATCCGTAGCTACTATTGGGCGGGCCAATTGGTGAACGTAAATGGGTGGATGTTCGAGGACAGATCAGACCCGGCGTACAGGGTTGACAGAGAAGCGATTGGTGAGAAGGGTCCAAGGGCAATACTGTACACCAAACATGTAGTCAACACACGAAGACAGTAGTCAAAGCATGGAAAGCAGCGACAAAGTATTTGGGATGGGAGGACAAACTCACAGGGATGGCACCCCTTTGGGGGGGCGACTGTATGAAGGAAGTAAACAAATTAAAGGGCTTTACCAAATGGGACCTACTGGGACTAGAGACGCTGGGAGACATATGGAGAGCATACATTATGTTTACGGTCTTGCAAACAGAATATGATTTGGGGAAGGGAGAATGGATCAGATACCTCCATCTTGGTCATGCCGTGAGGAAACACTTAAGAGAGGGCGACGCACTGGAGGTCTCCTCACCTCTGGAAGATAGGATCCTGACAGAGCACCTACAGGTCAAAACAGTTTCCCTTTTTTATAAAAAAATAACAAACAATGCCCCTGACCCTCTGAGAGCAACTTGGGAACAAGATGTAGGTCTCTTGGAAGAAGAGGAATGGATGGAGGTGCTCCAGAGCCCGAGGAAAGCTGCAATAAGGGCACGATTCAGGCTAATACAGTTGAAAGTAGTGCACAGGGTATATTACCCCAGGACTGTGCTGCACCGAATAGGGAGATGTGAACATACATGGTGCCACAGGGGATGTGGGTCAGAAGGTACCTTTTACCACCTTATATGGGACTGTCCGATCCTACAGGTGTATTGGCGGACCATTGCTGACACCATGGTGACAGTTGTTGGCCTTGATGTCCCATTGGAGCCCAAGTGGTTCCTGCTGGCAAACTCCGTAAATGAGGACTGGCTGAGACACATAAAGCAATGGCTGACATTGGCTATGGTGGTAGCGAAAAGGAATGTGAAAAAGGAAATGGGGGGCGGCTACAGTCCCGGCATTGGATGAGTGGATGAAAGGTCTAGATTGGAGTTGGCAAGCGGAAGGTGTGCTATATAAGAGCAGAGGGTGCCCCAAAAAAGGGGAGAACATTTGGGGGGCCTGGCAGACTTACAGAGGACTGTAATATAGATAATGCGAAATTATAGTTTCCTTTTTCTTTCTCTTCCTTTTTTATCCCTTGTGATTAAAGTCAAATGTAAAGTGAACAGAATGTTAATTGTAAAACGGAATGTGACACTGATATATATACTCCATGTTTTACTATCATCATATAAGTACCAATAAAAAGAGTTAAAAAAGAAATGCATAAATGTAGCTTTTCATTTTCCAGATAACCATTGTTTTATTAAAAGCATTGCTTTTACCACGTCTAAATGTTGCATTTGGCCTAGTAATTTAAAAGCTGAAGTTCGCCTCTATGCCCCTTATTTTATAGATGGTAGTTTTGTTTTAAAATGCTTATCAACAATATTAACACATAAAATAAAATTAGATTCAAAGTCGGTAGCAATACCATGACATGTTACAGTATTTTTCGTTTTGTTGTATAAGAGGAAAAAGAACAGCAGAAGAAGAAGGATAGAAAATAATATCTTCATAATATGTTCATTGCAAAAGAAGAATTACTTCTATGAGGGCAAAGAGTATACAGCATGTTCAATGTCTGTGTTAACTCTCCCAGCCTAAAACAGACTCCTCCTGTGATTGGACAGAATGAGCACAGACTCCAGGTAGCAGGTAAAGGGGTACGATGCACCTCAGCTCTCAGCTAACGCAATAATCCTGGTGTAATGTCAGTGTGTGTGGGTTTGGGATAGGTATGTAAGGAACGGTTTATTATTATTATTAAAAAGTTGTTATAGAGCGCATAGATACCCAATAGTGGGCTTCCCGGAGCTGACAGAACATGGTGAGGACACGTGAGGATTTACACTGAGCGGATGAAAAGATACGTTTTCAGTTGTTTCCTAAAGCTAAGTAGGTTTTTGTCTGATCTTAAGATGGGTAGGAAGGGAATTAGATTTTAGAGACCAGGTAGCCGGAAGAACGATCCCCACCTCTTGCTCTCCTGATTCTAGGAATGGTTAGTAGGAAAAGGTCATTTGATCTCAGATCTCCAGGGGCACTGTAAAGAGTGATGAGATGTTGAAGGATATGTGGGCCAGCGGAATGCTTTAGCCTACTGGCAATACATAGAGCCTTGAATTCTATTCTCCTCTTTATTGGCACCAAGGGCTAAATGTACTGATTGTGTTTTGGACAAGCCCATCAGTGCTCTGGTTGTGGCATTTTGAACAACCTGCAACTTTCTGATAACATGAGGGTCTGCCCAGATAGAGTTAATTGTCATAGTCAAGACGGGAGAGTATGAAGTCTTGGACCACTGTTCTCCGGCATTCCATGGGAAGCCAATTCAGTGTCTTCTGAAGAGACCTCAAAAGGCCAAAGCAGGTGCCTGGAACCTTCTTTGCCTGGGAAACCATCGTCAGGTCTTTATCTAGGATGACGCCTAGGCTCTTTACGTCAGATTTAGGCATGGGCTTTCCCTCAGGTATAGGGGCCAGTGGAATTGATCCCAGAGTGCTGGATTATTTCCAGTCTTCATTACCTCTGTTTTGTCCCCGTTTAACTTGAGGCAGCTAGTAGCCATAAAATTGGTCTCCTGTTCCAGACAGGTATTTAATCTGTCAATGGTTGAATGAATATTGGGTGACAACAAGACAACGATTTGTGTGTCGTCCGTGTAAGAAAACGTAGTGAAACTTGGCTCCCAGATGATATCTGATAGAGGCAAGGCATATACATTAAACAGTGTAGGGCTCAACGCGGAGCCCTGCGGCACTCCCCACACCAGCTTGTGTATCTCTGACAGGAAAGGCTGTTCACTGACCTGAAAGCTCCTATTGACAAGGAACGAGGTTAACCACTCTAATGCTGCCCCTATGATTCATCTACTTTCTAACCTCTGACATTGAGAGACCATGTCAAAAGCTGCGCTCAGGTCCAACAGAATGAGCACAGCTGACCCGCCCTGGTCCAATGTCTTCTTGAGGTCCTCGGTGGCCAGCACTACAGCTGTTTTTGTACTGCAACCAGATCGGAAACCAGTCTGTTTATGGTGCAGTAGATTATTGGAGTCCAAAAAATCAGGTTAAATACAATTTATCAATTTTTCTAAAATTTTACTGACCCCGGGAGTGAGCGAAATAGATCTATAATGTTCCGCCTTGTCGGGATCCAAAGAGGGTTTCTTCAACAGTGGGCGGATATTGTAAATGGACTTCGATTCTTTTATCTGGTCGTTGTATCTAGAAATCGATTTTTCAAAGGCTGGCAAAGTCAACATGGCCTGACCCCTCAGATATCGTTGGTGATACTCCAGTTCTCCATTTTCTCAAAATACAAATCTTGGATGTCGCCAGAGAGGCGGCCAGCCATTTTCAACCTTGAGAGTTCAGATCAGTAACATCGCCAAAGTTATGTAACAACACAAGGTCGACGAATGGTTGGAGACAAACTTTATGAACAAGGTGTAGGATGCTCTTTATCTTGGCCAAATATACTTCCAGGATGGATCAGGAGGAAAGGATATGGATAATATCCCCGTTTGGATAGTCAACTGGTCATAACGCCAGCAATTTGATATGGGTGCGAGGTTCACTTGAGGTTTATAGGGGGACCAATGCCAATCATAGAAGATTTTGAAGTAATGGAATTTGAGACAGGCTTTTTAGAGGTCGTTGATGTAGGATGATAAGATTTCTGTCCTATCTTACTTGTCAAAGTCAATATGGCATTTCCAGGTCTAAAGGTGTTGTAGATACTTCTTGGTGGGTTTGGAATATAGCTCATTGATGATGGTGGCATATAGATCCGAGATTAGTTTCCTTAGTTAGATAATCATTAATAAGAGATGATGCCAGTAGTCGTTCTTTTTCCCATTTTGGGGGGAAATGCAGCTTCTCAGCTGTAAACAGTGCCAGTATTGGGTATTAGCGAGGCCATATTCTGTTTGTAAATCTCGAAACCCTTTTAGTGTTTCTGTGCCGGTCAAGTGTTGAAATGTGAGGATGTCCATGTTTTTGGGAAATGTAGCTTCTCAGCTGTAAATAGTGCCGGTATTGGGTATTAGCGAGGCCATATTATGTTTGTAAACCTCGAAACCCTTTTAGTGTTTCTGTGCCGAACAAGTGTTGAAGTGTGAGGATGTCCTTTGAAGGCCAATCTTATCTATTGTTAGATTAGCATTATGCCACATTGGGGCTTTGATGTGGAAGATGCCATACTGCTTTAGCTGGTTGCTTATGTTGCACTTTCCATAGCTACATTTAGTTTAGCAGTAAGGGGTTATGAGGTTTGGATCACCTAGGTTGTTTATACAGGCCTTGTGTGGTTTTAGCCTCATTCTGAAGGAATCTTTCAATAAAGTCCCAAATCAGGATTTTTAGTTCATCGTGAAAGTGGCAGGTGAGTTGTGATAGTTGGTATGCTTGTAGACCACTTGAGGCAATATCTGTGTACAATTTAGGCATTGCCAATCTGGGTTTCTTATTATCCCATATGTAAGTTTTCATTTGTAGGTCAATTGAACGCAAGGTGACAGGGGAATAGACAGCAGAAGCATGGCAAACCCATAATTGAAACATAGAATAACAGTCATTTTGATGTTTTGGACTTTTCCCCACAGAGAGACCTGAAGATTTTTCCACTTGAGGAATTCTTTTTGCATCTGGTCGATTAAAATTGCGATATGTCATGCACCATCCTTCGAAAGTCTTTGCTGACCAGGATTTCAAAATATTTTAGTTTAAACAGGATCCACTTAATAGGGGGGCCTGCCAGGCAGTGTAATGTAGTAGAGTTAGTCACTGGCAGAGCCTCACTTTTTGTCCAATTGATTTTATAGCCTGAAAACAGTTAAAGGTCTGAAATGGTGGTCATTAGCGCCTGTATGGTTTCATCAAGAGAAGGTACACTCAGCAAGAAAGCATCTGCATACAACATGACTTTTAATTTCGCAGTGCGAGTTAATATCCCGTTTATGTTAGGGCTATGCCAGATGGTTGTCTTCATTGGTTCCAGGGCTAACACCAAGAAGAGTAGAGGGGATAATGACCATCCCTGCCTAGTTCCTCTGCTGGTTTGAATTGCCTGAGAGAGATTGATTTGTGCTGAGGGGTTGGTATATTGTATTTGCACCATTTTAATGAACTGGGTGTGGAAGCCCATTTGGAACATGGCCCTGAATAAATACCTCCACTTCACCGGATTAAATGCTTGCTCCGCATTGAGGGAGAGGATCACTCTCTCGGAAACATTGTTCAGCACCTGCCAAAGGAGGTGTAACTGGGTTCTGAGGCAGTTTCTCGATGATTTCCAGCTACAAAACCAACTTTCTTCCTCTGGATAATGAGCAGAATTACCTTTTTCAGGCCGTTGGCAAGCATCTTTGCCAGAAAGTTTATGTCACAATTTAAGAGTAGATGGGCCTATAGTTTGTAAATTGCAGTTGGTCTCTGCCCGGCTTAGGGAGCAGGAATATGCAGGCTTTGTTGAACTCCGGGAGTACCATACCGGTGTCTGTAGATCCCTTGAAGACTTTGGCTAGGAGAGGCATGGTTTTTTTTAGCTGTGCTTTTGTAAATTTCCAATGGGAAGCATCCTGACTGGGAGCTTTCCCAAAGGGCATTGCATTGATTGCTCTGACACCTCTTCAATTGTTATGTCTTGGTCCAACAAATTCTTCAAAGCAGCCATCATTTTTAGGATCGGCAGGACATCCTTGAACAATGTTTTAGCTTGGGTACTGGCCGTCCATTCTGCTGTGTACAATTTAAGGTAATAGAAGGCAAATTATTTTCTGATTTCTGGAGGATTAGTCAGTAATGTTCCTCTTTCACTATGAATAGCTGAAATCCGTGAGTCAGCCTTGTGCTGTTTGAATATGAGTGTGAACAATCGACCAATCTACTCTCCATGTTCATAGTGGTTACTGTGAACTCACAGCTGTTTTTTCTCCACTGTGGAAGAAAATAGGATGTTTAAATCATATTTCTTCTTCCTCAAGGTTTGTAGGCATTCATCTGTTGGAGTAGTCCTGTATGCCTGTTGCAGCTTGGTGATCTTGCATTCCAAAATGCTCTTCTGAGTTCGGAGAGTTGCTCGTCTAGCCGATGACTCATTTATCATTAAGCCTCTGATGTAGGCCTTCTCAACAGCCCATAGACTCTGTAGGGAAGATACTGAACCTTTGTTCAAGTCCAAGTAGTCTTGTATCCACAAATATAATTTCTTTTTTGCTTGGGTATTTCTGCAATACAGAGCCTTTATTTGCCAAGTCTTTGTTTTTGGGGTGAAGAACCGAAAGTCTAGCATCACAGTAATTGAAGCATGGTCTGACAACCCTACTGCTTTGATGTCACAATGCTCCACCCAAGGTATGAAAGTTTTTGTACCATGTGAGCAGGAACAAATTGTAGAATCCCTGCATATGGGGTGGAATACCTGCCAGGGATCAACCAGTCTATGGTCAGATCTTTAAGTGTATTACTGTCTGGATTATTGTTGAGGTCAGGTCATCCAGATGTATCTGGCATTGGATCTATGGTCATGTTTCAGTCTCCATCAATAAGAAGTAGCGATCATTCTAGGTCTCTACACAATCTACTGATCTGAGAAAAGAAATTGCATTTTTGGACATTGGCGGCAAAGGCTGAGCTTACTCCAAGATGGTGATGTGGCACTGAGTGTTTGGCAAAGAGGTATCTTCCCTCCGATCGGTCCATTTTTGAAGTGCCTTGGCTTTCAGGGTTTTGAGCAGGAGAATGGCTACCCACCCACCCCCCCTTTCCCATAAGATGTAGAGTGATCAGATTAATGAAAGATTGGGATGGTCATGGGTCTCTAGCTGAGAAAATAACTGTTCCCACTTAGTCCCTCTTTAATTTTCCAGATTCTGTAACCGATATGTGTGTCTCCTGTAAAAGTACTATATCTGTCTTTTGGGATGCTAGATACAATAAGATATTTTAGTGTTTAATAAACGTGGAGAGTCTGTTAACTTTAAGGGACCAGGTGAATAATGGTCTGGTATGAGATGTCATGATTCATTTGTCCGAGGCATCAGGTTATTATGCCTAAGATTATATTTGTGATTAGATAACGAGCAGAGGGGTGATAGGTTGTGAGAGGGCAGAGTGAGAGCTTCTTATGTTATGCATCATTAGCAGTGATAGTCCTTCAGTTAGAGGAGTTACTGAAAAGAAACTCAGGAAAAGTGCCTCGTGTTAGACAGAAAAAAGTTTGTTTTTGAAGTCTGAATTGAACTTCAACGTTAAACATGCTGGCTGCACTCCTAGTTAGATCCCACAGCAATACTAACAGTATGTTGAAATGTGATCACTAGGATCCATTTAGGATGGTCACCTGAACTAACCTTGCTTGTGATTTAAAGGATCAGCTGATTATCTTGTAGCTAATCACAATTTTAATGGTGATCAAGATTTGTCTCGAACGCCTTTGGATTCAGCACTCATATTCCACTCCCTGGAGGCATCTTTATATCTCAAAGGTTGGTGGCTATGCATGTCTTTGTGGCGTTTGGAAAGATCATTGTGCTGTTCAGCACACTCTGAAGGTTTGGCCATTGGTGAAGCAGTGGTACCCATTGTGATGATATGTATATATGGCATGAATTGTTCTATTTCAGCGAGGTCAGTACTAGGCCTGGGTGTAAAATTCCACTCCGTTCGCAGAGTTTGCAGAGTTTTTCCCACTCGGCATAGAGTTTGGTGTTCTGAAAAACTCCTCGTTGCGGCGCAGAGCAGAGTTTTTTCTCTCTTGCCAATATTACATTGGCGAGCACGGAAAATCGTATGCTAGACCACCTCCTGGTGAGCTTTCTCAATGTGGGCGCTCAGGGGAGGAAGATACTGCTTGCGTTGAGAAACCTGCTGATCGCGTTGAAGAGAACATCTACTCGAGCGGCAGAAAGGAGCAGCGTTATCTTGATCTGCATATGGTGCCGTTTACGCTGATTTTTACAGTGCGAGACAAACTCCTGGCACTAAAAATCAGCACAAGCAGTACAACTTACCTCACTTGTCCGCTTGCGGATCTCCGTGTAGCACGGCAGAGTTTTTTCGGCAATTCCGCGGAGATTCTGTGTACTGGAACTCTGTGAACTCCACCCAGGCCTAGTCAGTATCTTCCTTGGTTTTTCCATCTATTGTGATACTCATTGTTGCTGGATCAATGAGGTCGTATCATTGTTAGAAATGGGGGTCTCTAGTTGGCAGAGGTAGGTACCTTTGACCAAGTAGGGGCCCTTGCTTCTAGTCAGGGTAAGGGGGCTACACCCCTAAAATAACCCCTGCTCACCCCCTTGGTAGCTTGGCGCAAGCAGGCAGGCTTATCTCAGAGGCAGTGTGTAAAGCATTTGTGAACACATACAGTAATACAGTGAAAACACTACAAATGGACACCACACCAGTTTAGAAAAATAAGTAATCTTTATCTAGATTTAACACAAGACCAAACGACAAAAATCCACAATACAGTATTCAAAAATATGACATTCAAATGGTAGAAATAGCTTAGTTCAATGTAGATGGTAAATGCAACACTTTACTCTCAAAGTACCTTGGATGCGTAACGCAATATAAACAAAAGGGTCGCAGGGAAGGCGAGGCGTCAATTCCTTGCTTCGGGGGAGGCGGCGCACCTGTTCCTTACTGCAGTGCAGGGGAGGGGATGCGTCTGTTCCTTACCGGAGAGGAGGCGAAGCGTCTGTTTATTACTGCGTTCCGGTTACGATGCGACAAGATGGCGCCTCGATGCGATGCGACGATCCGGTGCGATGCGACAAAATGGCGTCTTTGATGCAATGCGACAACTTGGATACGATGCGTGCACGCCCGACTGCCGTGCGGCGAAATTGGTGGTTTCTTGAGCCGCGACAGGCCCTGCGATGCGCTTCTCCAGTGATGCGACGGCAACCTCTTCAGCGGCGGCACGCTTCCCCGGCGATGCGAAATGCTTCTTTGGCGATGCAACGGCAAACAGCTGCGGCGGCCTGCTTCTTCGGCGATGCGAAGGCAACAGCTGCGGCGGCGACACGCTTCTTCCTCGTTGCGTCGCGCTTCCAGCTCCCAGCGACACGCAGTCTCTAGAGGTCCTACAAAAACAGCAGGCACCTCTCTGCAGGTAGAATTCCCAGCAAGGAAATTCAGGGGAAGCTGGTGGTGAAGTCTTTGTGTCCCTGAGACTTCAGAACAGGAGGCAAGCTTAGCTTCAAGCCCTTGGAGATCTTCCTCAAGATGGTTAAAGTACACACAAAGTTCCTTTTCTCCTTTCCTTGGCAATAGGTAACCACTGCAGGCCAACCCCAAACAGTAAACAGCGCAGGGGCTGTCTCCTCCTTCAGATTTCTTGGTTTCTCTCCTTGGCAAAGGTTCGTCTTGATTCCAGAAGTGATCTAAAGTTCTGGGGTCTGGGCCCCAATATTTATACTCCAAAATCCTTTGTTCTCTGAAGGCAGAGAGTGTCTGGACCTAGTCAAAACCAGTTCTGTCCTCCCTGGTGCAGCTTCCTGGCAGGAGGTGGAGACAGTATTGTTGAAAGCAGACCTGGCCCAGGTAGCTGAAAAGAAATCTCCTCCCCCTACTCTCTATTCTATGTAGGCTCAGGCATGTGAAAGGAAATCTCCTCCCCCTACTCTCTATTCAACCCAGGTCCTATTCAGCCCAGCTCTGACTCATCAGACTGCTGGAGCCAAAGCCCTCTCCAGCCTCCTGTCACTCACAAACCAGACATGGAATACACAAACCTAGCAGAGGCATACTGGATGGTTAGGTAAGAAAATACCTACTTTCTAAAAGTGGTATTTTCAAACACAGAATGTAAAAATCACATACACTAAAAGATGTATTTTAACATTCTGAGTTCAGGCATACTAAACTTTATTTCTCTATCTTGTTCCTAGGGTCAGTTATGTTTATAAGATGCTATAATCACACTGCCCATTCTGGCCTATGGGAACAGATAGCCTTGCAATAGTGAAAAACGAAATTGGCTGTAATTCACTACCAGGACATGCCACACACACCAGGGCATGTCCTACCTTTCACATACAATGCACCCTGCCCACAGGGGTACCTTGGGCCTACCTTAGGGATGACTAACATGCAGAAAAGGGAAGGTTTAGGGACTGGTAAGTGGGTGTACTTGCCAAGTCGACATGGCAGTCCCAGACTGCACACAGGCTCTGCAATGGCAGGCCTGAGCCATATTTTACAAGCTGCTTCTGTGGGTGGCACAATCAGTGCTGCAAGCCCACCAGCAGCATTTGATTTACAGGCCCTGGGCACTCATGGTGCACTGTACTAGGGTCTGACAAGTAAATCAAATAAGCCAATTATGGAGTCACTAATCCATTACAACAACTTACAATAGGGAGCACTTGCACTTTGGCACTGAACATCAGTGGCAAAGTGCCCAGAGCATCCAGACCAGCAAAAACATAGCAAAAACATAGGAGGCAACAGCGAAAAAATGGAAGGGAGACCCACGCCAATGGTGCCAGGTCTAACAATCATACATTGAGTTTCATAAGTTATGGACAGAGTGGCAGGAACTTTCGTCTGACCAAATTGGTTTTGAAGGAAATGTCGCACACAAAAGAGATGGAATATTTTAAGTGAATAGGCTGTTCTGTTTAGATGTTTGAAATAATCAAGCTGATGTTGTAATAGACAGACAATTGATGGACGGAATGCAGAACAAATCAAAACATTCACCCCCAGTCAAGAGATCTGGGTTAAATCCATCATTCTTTTGCTCACCATGCCACCCCAGTTTGGACCTGGCCATATGCAAATCAGTCTTGACCCTGTGCCTCATGGGAACAGTCCAGCCCGAACTGCCAAGCCAGGTCCTCCCTGGACCGGAAACAAGCATCCTAGGACCGGTCTCGGGGTTTCACCCCTCTTCAGCCAGGATAGCTTGATTCCAGTGGCACAGTGAGCCCCAGACCCACGTCTGGGCATACCTGGCGCACTTAGGGCGAGAAAGCAAAAGACACACAATTGATGGACGGAATGCAGAACAAATCAAAACATTCACCCCCAGTCAAGAGATCTGGGTTAAATCCATCATTCTTTTGCTCACCATGCCACCCCAGTTTGGACCTGGCCATATGTTATGTTATGTTATGTTATGAGTGGATTTGTAGAGCGAGCAGCTACTCAATAGAGTGTCCCGGCGCTGAGATTGAAAGAGACACAAAGACTGACAGAGGAGCACATCAGTACCGGGGAGAACGGATTTTAAACTATTTGCTGGAACAGCCAGTTTTTTAGTTCTTTCCTGAACGCCAATATGTTCGTGGCCTGCCTGAGCGAGAGAGGCAGTTTGTTCCAGTGTCTAGCCACTTGCACTTGAAAAGACCGTCCACCGCTGCGACTTCTGAGACATTTTGGAGTCATAATTAGGTGTTGTGTGCTGACCTCAGAGCTCTGCCAGGCACGTAATACGAAACTCTTCTGCGAATATACTGTGCCCCCATGTCGTGAAGAGCTTTGAAGGCCAGGACCAATGCTTTGAAAAGTATTCTGCAACGGATAGGCAGCCAATGCAGAGTCTTCAGATGGTGAGAGATCCGATCTCTAGGTCTGAGCCCCAAGACTGCCCTGGCAGCTGCATTCTGCACGATCTGAAGTCTGTTCAGTAAGAACTCTGGAAGGCCCAGATAGAGGACGTTAGCATAGTCCAATCTGGAGGTAATGAGGGCCTGAACGACCGTCTTTCTGTGAGAGGTCGGCAAAAGGAAGAGAAACCTGTGGAGCATTTTCAGGAGACCAAAACACGTGCCCGCCACTGCCTGTACTTGAGATGTCATAGCTAAGGCGTCGTCCATTTTCATTCCCAGATTTTTTACAGTCTTAACTGCTGACTGGGGGGGGGACATATCAGAAGGCCACCATTGGTTCCAGGCGTCCAGAGGAGGGGTGCCGAAAAAGATAATTTCGGATTTTTCCGAATTACATTTAAGATTATTGTGTCGGAACCAGACAAAAATTTCTTTCAGGCATTTATTTATCTTTACCCCATTAAACTCCTCGACCTTCTCACAGGTGAAGAGCAACTGGGTATCGTCGGCATATGATATAATCATAGCCCCGCACTCTTCTGCTAGGGTAGCCAAGGGAGCCATATATATATTGAAAAGTATTGGACTCAAGATAGATCCCTGTGGCACGCCAACGTTCAAGGGCGGGATGCTGGCTGAGAACGGAGGCAGCCAAACTTCTTGGTATCTGTCCTCCAGAAAAGAGGAGAACCACTTCAACACCGTTCCTCCAAGTCCACACTCCCATAGCCTCCACACGAGGCGGTCATGGGGTAGGGTGTCGAAAGCCGCAGAGAGGTCCAAAAGAACAAGAACTGCTTTGCCACCTTTATCGAGGGTTTCTTTGATAGATTCGGAGACTTCTAGCAGCGCCGTCTCTGTACTAAGGTTCTGCCTGAAACCAGACTGGCTCGAATGGAAAATGTTATTGGCTTCAGCAAAATCGCTGATCACAGTGTGAACGTATTTCTCTATTGTCTTTGCAAAGAAATGCAACAAAGAGATGGGTCTGTAATTAGATAATTCCAGTGGATCCGCCGTAGGTTTTTTCAATAAGGGAATTATTTTAGCGCTCTTCCAACTTACTGGGACCTGACCACTATACATTAAGAAAACTATTCACTGTCGGGTTTAAAATCTCCGCCATGGCCGCCATAAATTTGGCCGGACAAGGGTCCGCAGGTGAGCCAGACTTGAGGCCCTGCATAATTGCCAAGGATGTCTCTAAGGGCAAGGGAGGAAAGAGAGAAAGGGAGGCGCTACCCGCCTGATTCTGGGGGCAGCCGAAAAGGAGGCCTGCACTTCTTTCTCATCTAAGGCATCAAAGGAGGATTGCATTTTTATAATTTTCGTGTGAAAGAAGTTAGCTAACTTTTTAGTCCAGTCCGCTGAGGAGAGGAATGCCTTGTCATAGCCCTAGGTGAAGAGGAGCCTTTAACAATATCAAAAATTTCTCTGCTTTTATTCCCTGCGGCCTCAATTTTAAAAGCAAAGCTCTTCTTGGCTTCCTGTATCCTATTATGGTAATCTTTTAATGCCTCTTTATAATCTCTTTTATTTTCTACATTAAAATCTCTCCTCCATATTCTTTCCTTATGCTTACAGACCCTTCTACACTGTCGCAGGGTATCATTAAACCAGGGGGCAGAGTATCTAGCAATTTTAGAGGGACGAGAGATCAGAGGGGCAAGGGCCGAGGTCCCTTCTGAGACCCACTTAGCTAGGGCCTCGGCATCCTGCTCTATGTTGCCACTCGGCGAGAGAGGATGTTGGTCTAATTCATATTTGAGGGCATCCGAGGTAATTCTATGAAAAAGCCTAAAAGAAAAAGGCGGCCGCTTGCTCTGGGGCAGTAGATGCCTCATTAGTTTCGGTATCTTAAACACCACTAGGTGATGGTCGGACCATAGTAAGGGTAGGGGAGCTTCTGTCTGTATTTTACAGTTGGAAAATATTTGGTCGAGGGTATGACCTTTAATATGCGTGGGGGCATCGACATATGGAACAATCATATGCAAATCAGTCTTGACCCTGTGCCTCATGGGAACAGTCCAGCCCGAACTGCCAAGCCAGGTCCTCCCTGGACCGGAAACAAGCATCCTAGGACCGGTTTCGGGGTTTCACCCCTCTTCAGCCAGGATAGCTTGATTCCAGTGGCACAGTGAGCCCAGGACCCACGTCTGGGCATACCTAGCGCACTTAGGGCGAGAAAGCAAAAGACACACAATTGATGGACGGAATGCAGAACAAATCAAAACATTCACCCCCAGTCAAGAGATCTGGGTTAAATCCATCATTCTTTTGCTCACCATGCCACCCCAGTTTGGACCTGGCCATATGCAAATCAGTCTTGACCCTGTGCCGCATGGGAACAGTCCAGCCCGAACTGCCAAGCCAGGTCCTCCCTGGACCGGAAACAAGCATCCTAGGACCGGTTTCGGGGTTTCACCCCTCTTCAGCCAGGATAGCTTGATTCCAGTGGCACAGTGAGCCCAGGACCCACGTCTGGGCATACCTGGCGCACTTGTAATAGACATGCCATAACAGGTTTGGGAGCTAGTCCGCTTGAGTAGAAGTGGTAGATCTTGCGCCCGGTGAAATTCCAGAGCTGGGTGTAATTTTAGACTCGTGATTTTAGCTGACAGTTTCATTAGGAGTGCAATGAAATCCACCCTTTTTTCTGTTTCTGGTAGGCCAGAAATTCAAACGCTGTTCTGTCTACTATGGTCTTCGACATCAATGACCTTCACCAAAGATTTGACAGCTCATTCCCCAGTCTAGCATGTTGTAGAATTTACATTCCAGATCTGTGATCCTGGTCTCAGAAGTCTGTTTTTTGCATTTTGATGGATGCTAACTCCTCATGTATGTTTTTTAGCTCATTGGTGGTGGATGCCGTGGATGACTCTACTGAGTCTATAGAGGACTTAATATTTTTTAGTTCTGACATTATTGACATGCCTCCGACTAATGGTTGTAAGTTATCTGACCTTATGTCCTCCAGAAAACCAAGTGGTGAAAAGCAACAGCTGCTTACTCACATGCCAAAGGTATAAGTAATGCAGGGCGCAGCAATTTGATGGATTGCTTGACCCTATCTAAAAAGTACACATAGTCAGTTTTCTAGCCTTTTAAATGTCCGCAAGAAGATCCCAGGTTCTCATAATGTTATGGTGAGGCCTTACTAGTAATGTCCAGATTACATAATCAAACAATGATTGGTTCTTTGCATTTTACAGCAAAATAGTAGATATTAAGTGAGAAGTATGTAGATAAAGGCGGCAAGACTCCCGAGCTGGTTAGAAGGCGACCATCTTCTCTGTAGCCAAGCCCCACAAGAGATACTGGTTTTAACAATTTTCACTTCTCACTGAACACACTTTCCTCAACTAGTAGGAGTGCATTTTTACTAACCCATTCCGTTAACCTTAACAACACAATTTTGCGAAAAATTGAATGACGTTCATTATAAAAAGAAAAGCAATTGAGAATTAAAGGGTCCCTGTATGCGAAAGACATCTTGGGGACTTTCAGAATGTTGACCTGAGAATGCATTCCGCCCATCGCTAGCTATTGGGTTTGTAGTTTCTAACTCACATTTTTTGCCTTTCGATTTGCTGGCTTTATTTGCTTTAGGCTGTGCAGTTTCAGTTCGTACCTCCCCATGCTCAAGCCGTTTTTACAGTATTCTACCACATACTCATTTTTTCTGCAATAAACAGGCCTTTAAATCTTGTTCTAATCTCGTCACATTTGCTGGGCATTCAAAGACCGAGGTCAAATGTCAAGCTGTGTTTTCGTGGAAGCCTGGTTATTTTGCTTTCGGCTTCAAAGTGAGAGTGTTTATAGGAAAGAGGAATGCAGCGTACTTTCTCCATGGAGCCTGCTAGTGCCCTGTTTAGGTCGAGCCTAGCGCAGCGCGCATGCGCTGCTCTAGGAGATGACCTCTTGGAATCGGTCTGCACTTTTCTGAAACTCGTGCGTGTGGCTTTTTTTTGGCAGTAATTGTATTGGCCTTTGCGTTTGTCTTTCAGAAAAGAAAGCACGCAATTGGCCTAAAGCTGGTACATGTCCCACCTTTTTCTCAAAATGTTGACTCCCACGGCATCCACCTTGCGGGAGCGAGCAGCGGCGCGCAGGGGCCATCTGTTTCTAATTAGCGTGGCCGGGCTTGTTTACATTTGCCTGTCTCGCGGTCGCTTTCACTTTCGTGCCGTGCTTGTTTCTTTCAGTCGCTCCACTTCGTGCTCCGTTGCGGTATGTTATTTGTCTTTGCGTGTTGTGCAAACCTTTACCAAGCCTCTGCGATGCTTTTCTTTAAAGCCGAGTTGTAAAGGAGGTAGGTTACACTGGTGCGGTGGCACATCATTCGGCTGCCACTTTTATTATGCTCAAAAGAGTGAATTTGGACAACAAAGGACAAAATAAAATACAAGCCAGCGCAGTCCAAAGTCCTTTCACTTTCGTGCCGTGCTTGTTTCTTTCAGTCGCTCCACTTCGAGCTCTGTTGCGGTATGTTATTTGTCTTTGCGTGTTGTGCAAACCTTTACCAAGCCTCAGCGATGCTTTTCTTTAAAACCGAGTTGTAAAGGAGGTAGGTTACAATGGTGCGGTGGCACATCATTCGGCTGCCACTTTTATTATGCTCAAAAGAGTGAATTTGGACAACAAAGGACAAAATAAAATACAAGCCAGCGCAGTCCAAAGTCCTGTCTACACCCATCAATGTAATATCATCTGGACATCTTTGCCTGCTGTGCGTGCATTCTTTGTGTCGGCTCCGCAGCAGCCCTTTCTCCGCAGCAGAAGAATAACAAATCTTTTGCAATTGACCACGCGCTGCTAAAATCAGACGAGTTCTGCGTAGACTGCTAAGCCCCGTGTGTTGCGGACTGCAATCACTCAGCGCCAGGTATGCGATTCCTCAGGTGCGCCTACAGTGACTGCTAAATCATTGTGCGCATAATGCGATTCTCCACGAGTGTAGAAATGCGGGGCATTCTTGATTAAAATATGTTTTCAGCAATCATGTATTCACAGGCCCTGAAAGGGATCCTGAGCGATGAAAAGTTGAGTGATTGTCAAGATCAAGTTCGTACTTTAAAATGTTATTTTTGGTGTCTTTTGCTTCTGCTGATTATTACTAATTCTTGCAAATTCTAGAATTCTCTATTGAAGCATACTCCAATTTTTCTCTCCCTCTCTTTCAATGGCATGCCCCTTCCTCTTTCTCCCTCTTCCTCATTCAGAAAGCAAGTTCAAAATCTGGTGGGCCATCTCCACCTTTCATCTTTCTCAGGTTAATAAATTGTGTACTGTTAAACAGGGTAATAATCACACTTGTTTTTATATATATTTGAATGGTGCAGCAGGTGCAATGGCACCGGGCCAAAAAGTTGTCAGAACTCCTCTAAACACCTAATATTGCTATATTTTACTACTAAACGGGCAGTCAAATTGCAGTTACCTTGCAGTTGAAAGAGGCTTTATTTAGATGGTGCAGCAGGTGTAGTGACACTGGGGCCCAAAGCTATAGGAGCCCCTCTAACCACCAGCTATTGCAATATTTTACTACTAAACAGGCAGTCACAAGTGCTCTACAACATAGCTTAAACACATTAACAGAGCCTATTGGCTATGCCAATGCTTGTTTAAATTATATTTGACACATAGCCATCTCAAAAGGTATCTTGTTCTTCCTCTGCACAAAACATTTGAATGTTTCTTACATAATTCCTCTATTTTGGTGAGTCTATCTAATTTGTGATACTGTCTGTTTTAGGAACAAAGTAGAAAACCACATTTTAGTCTCAGGGTCAGTTTAACATATGGTGATCTTGGTCAATTTACACCGTTTATTTTCCATTCACTGTCAAGCAAAGGATACGATCTTTTCACAGGAAAGAGTCAGCCACATTGTAATACAAGTTAACAATGCTTGGTTTTCACTATGATGTATAAAGCATATACTTTATTTATCACATCTGTGGCAACTCGTTTTGTAGAGTTGGATACGTTTAAAGGCACTTTTATGAAAGCTTTTGGGCTTATGTTTACCTACACAATAGTTATGTATTCCATCTGCAACTGTGCTTTTTTCAGAACACATACATTACAGGATATATATGATTTCCTCACTTGTCTTTGCAAGCACTAGGGCCATGATTTCAACTGTGTAGCAGGTGCAGTGGCACAGGCACCAAAAATGTCTTTGTAACCCACTGAACACTGATTATTGCGATATTTTACCACTAAAAAAGCAGTCACAAGAGCAGTTACCTTGCCTAGCACTACGATCATGATCTGAATGGTGCAGGAGGTGCAGAGGCACAGGGGCCAAGAGCTCTTGGAAACCCACAAAACACTGATTATTGCTATATTTTACTACTAAACCAGCAGTCACAAGTGCAGTTACCTTGCAGGCCCTAGGGCCGCAATTTGAATGGTGCAGCAAGTGCAGTGGCACAGGGGCCAAAAGCTCTAGGAAACGCACTGAACACCGATTATTGCTATATGTTACTACTAAACAAGCAGTCACAAGTACAGTTACCTTACTGGCACAAGGGACATGATTTGAATTGTGCAGCAGGTGTAGGGGCACAGAGGCCAAAAGGTCTAGGAAAGCCTCTGAACACCGATTATTGCTAGATGTCACTACTATACAAGCAGTCACAAGTGCAATTACCTTGCAGTCACTAGGGCCATGATTTGAATGGTTCAGCAGCTGCAATAGCACAGTGACCAAAAGTCCAAGGAAATACACTGAACACTGATTATTACCATATTTTACTACTAAACAAGCAGTCACAAGTGCAGTTACCTTGCAGGCACTAGGGCCTTAATTTGAATGGTGCAGCAGGTGCAGTGGCACATGGGCCAAACGCTCTTGGAAACCCACTGAACACCGATTATTGCTATATTTTACTACTAAACAAGCATTCAAGTGCAATTACCTTGCAGGCACTATGGTAAAGCCAATGTTGTAAAGACAATGTTATCAAGACAATGTTACAGGAGTCCAGGTGTGGCATGAAAGGGTTCTTTTCAGTTCCACCCATTAATCATATATTTTATATCTGGGTAGACACCCAGTGGGGATCTTGCTGAGTGGATACTGGGAGCAGAATGTGAAATTCTGGTCCATCGGGACCACTTCACCAATCAGGCTGTATGGCTGTGTGTGCTGTTCACAACCCCTATATGCCGGATGGGGACTGCGGGGAAGAATAAAGGTCATCACCCTAGTGCCTCTCTGTGATGACAGAAGGATAGTCGCCCTGTGCGGCGCCATGACCTGAAGAGGGCCATTGCCTTATTTATGTCTCATGCGACCCCCGCATACCAGGTCGGACTGCAGTGAAGATTGAAAGCTGTCGCCCTGCTGCAGTGTTACGAGAGGAGGGCTGTTCCCCTCTGCAGTGCTGTGACCCAAACGGCCATCGCCCTTTGTGCCACCTGCAGGGGGGGGGGGCGTGGAGAAATGAAATGGCTTTAGCCCTGGAACATCCTGCAACGATAAAGGAGAAGCAGTTTGCAACCTGCAAAGAAAGAGCAACGATTCCCAAATCCGGGAGCATCCAAGACCTGCCACAGACTCCGGAATACTTACCGACAGCTGTGGACGCCTGCTGGCACAACCACAATATCCAGACTTCTGCAATGCTGGGCCACCGACGTGTGTCCAGGCCCTTTCCACTGCCACTTCAGCAAGAGAGCGGGTAAGACAGAATACCGGGCCACTAAGGCTGTGGGGGAACTTGCTCTGAATAACATGCTATGGCATTGCGACACTGTGACTTTCTCAAAGCCATCATGGAACATCAGAGACTTGAACTCACTAGCGGGGCCCAGTTTGGATTAGGATAACCACCCGTCCGTAATTTACACGGACTGTCCGTAAATTAGACCTAAACTCCATAGTCTATAAAGTCTATAATTGATGGTTTAATGGATGGCATTAATCTGTCAATTTAGCCTTTCTCCTAAAAGTCAAAGGTTAATTCCGAGATGCCTCAGCTGAAGTGGAAGGAAGAGAGCCTCCTGTGCTGTGATCCGATGTGAGGGGCAGAAAGCTAAACTAGAAACAGCCTTTTTGCCAGGGTGCCTGCTGCCTGAAAGAAATATAGTGTGCAATTAGTTGATCGGCAAATGTAAAGGCTGCTTGGATGCTGACATTGACTTTAATTAATGGAGTCTCTTGAAGAGTCCTGATGACAAAATATTTTCTTTTTGAGAGATGTTGTAAGGGTGTTCCACCCAGGTTATAGAGTGCGGTATTTTATTGGACAGTTATAAAAAATGTGTGTACTAAGTATATTCTTTGTGCTACTAAAATATATACGTTGGAAACACTTTTTTTTATCTTCAACCTATATTTATTTGCATATTTTGTGCAGCCCTTATTATACTGTGTGTAATGCAAGTTTAAAATAATGACTTACACTTTTAACATGCAGGGACTTCCCAGCACTAAAAAAACACAAAATACAAATAAACCTCTGATATGTATTTATTTAACACCATGGAATATTAATCTGACAGAATTGTACAAAATCATTGTCTTCTGGTGTCAAAGGGGATTGAAAAAAATAAATTAATCAAGGAAGTAGCTTGATTCCCGGATTCCCTGCATGACTAAATTGTGTGATCCATGTCAAATCAATTTACTTCATGTGTCTAATTTACTTGATAGTGACATTTGATAGCACTAATTCAGTTCAAGATGGTTCCTGTACAAAAACCCACTTTATGTGCTTTAGTAGCTTGTAATGTTCCAGTATCCATAATAATAATATTGGCCATGCTGTAAGGTACACCAGACAATTGGTTCTCTTTGTTCACTCATAGTGTTGTTAGGAGGGAGGGTTAATACATGTTTTAAAGTCTATATTTAGAAACTTTCACTTCAAAGAAATGTCAATGCAATGTTGTGATCTAATGTACTAATTGAAACACTTCCTAACTTCACCCTGCCCAGTATTTGGCTTCATGCCAGGTGGTTACCCTAGCTTGGATGTTTTCTCATATGAATGGGGAATAACTGTGATCCTTAGACAGGAAAGTTAGACTCCTGAGCTGATATGGGAAACGCTAGTGTGTTGTCCTTATGGAGACTGTATGTATTATTTGTGCTATCATGCTTTGTGTTCGAATATAAATATTACCTTTTACCTAAAAGGAAGTATTTGATTGGACAATCATTTGGTGGGGTTGCTGGGTGTCTTTTGAGTTGTGAGTCTGGGTTCACGCTGCACCTACCTGGTCCTCGAGAAAACTTGGACAGCTCGACCCACGCTACCACTGAGAGTCAAGTGCTGAAAGGGTTCATGATCCAGTTGGCTACTCAGAGCCCATAGTACGCTGGGCCCTGGGACATCAGGGGTAAGAGGCCTTAACCCCCCCTGTTGGGCCCAGTAACTGCTGCTTCTCCTGTGGCCCTCTGAACGGAGTGCTGACGCAGGAGTTCGTGTGTGAGAAGAGCGTTCTAAAATCCTTCACATATTCACGGACTGTCTGCCTGCTTTAAATGCATGTAACGATTGTAATTGAGTTCACAGGAGCACTACATCAATAACAATAATTAATCTCTGTTATTATTTTTGATAGATGCAATATAAATAGCTAATTATATCTGACTCATTCGTTATAACTAGAGAAGCATGCTTCTCTAAACTGCAGCGTGAAAAGAAAATCAAAACCACAATTTCTATTGTAACATGAAGATAGTCTACAAGAAATTTGGACTTTAGGTTCCCAAAGATATTATTTTTAAAGTCCTACAGTTTAAGTTGATTCTTTGAAACATTGCTGACGCTTTTAAAAGAATATCTTGCTATGATACTAATCGTGCTTAGTATAAAAGAACACGGGCACTGTCCCCCTGTATTGGCTAATGGCAGCTAAAAATGTCCCTGGCACAGAATTCTGTCTACCCGCCATTTGTGACTGATGCACGAAAATGATATGCCTTGCATCGTGCGCCACTCTGCATGATTGGCAAGTATGAATAATATTCCTTGTACATCTCTCAGTGGCAATCTGTGTATGACTGACACAAGTATGTGGTGTTTTCGTACCGTCATCATAGGGATAATTTCTAAAGTGCGAGCAGGAAATAACACTCTGTAACTGGCTGAGTTTGTGCCACCGATGATAAGGAAGCTTTTTGTGTGCCTGTCTTTGTAAACATTGGTTGACATTTGATGCCTGGCACTTCTGTTTTGGTGACAAACGTAATATTAACTGTGATTATACATACACAATCTTCCATTTGAAGTGCATTGATGGTTTGCAGAGTTTTTTAACGAGATTACCAAAAATTAAAATAAATTGGGTCGAGTTTAGTGAATTATACACTTTCTGAGGACTTCCACAATCGCTGAGAAGTATTAATGAAAATGTACTGTTGGAAAATGGCCCTCTCTGAAGGGTCACCCCAAATGTTTTACCTTTGCCCTCCTCTTTTCCTGACCTTCTTTTTGCTTGCTTTAGGACTTTTGGGCACCTTGTCACTGCTGACCAGTGCTAAAGTGCATGTGCTCTCTCCGCTAAATATGGTATAATTGGTGACCTGACAGTTCAGTTTTCTGGGAGTACCACTCCCAAACAGAGGGTACAGAACCCTAGATGTAGGAGCAGGGGGAGGAGGAACTCACCCCAAGGGTACAGACCCTTGGTTGGAGTGCCAGTTGCAGAATACCACCCCTGAACTGGTGGGAGGTAGATTGGAGAAAGGATGCAAGGCCTCTGGGGCCATTTCACCCAACTCTGAGAAACTACAGCGGACAGGGACCCCTGAATGTCCTGGGGCCTGGCACTTAACACTGACAGCTGTCAATGGCCTCTCTTGAATGCTATCCTTGTGGACAGAGTTTGCCTTGGGTCGGGGACAGAAGTCAGACCCAAGGGGTGAAATGGGCCACATCACTGTGTTGGCCATGGTGGTACTGTCTGTCTACCTACATCTGTGAGCAAGTTAAAGTTAGGTGCTGAACTGATGGGGTCCACAGGTAAGGAGAAGGATTCCACATGGGTTATCTCATTGGCCCCTGAGAGCATAGACAGAGGGATCCAACCGGGTTCAGAGAGGCATAAGTAATGGGCCATCGTCCAGGTTCTATCGCCCTAAGCAGGGAAGTCCATCAAGGTATTGATTAGGCTACCTTGGCTTTAGGCTGGGTGGGGATGGTGTTGGAAAATGCCCTCTCTGAAAGGTCCCCCCAAAAGTTTTGCCTTCCTCCTCCTCCTTTTATGACCTTCTTTTTGTTGGCTTTAGGAATCTGGGCACTTTACCACTGCTGACCAGTGCTAAAGTGTATGTGCTCTCGCCTCTAAACATGGTTTACACCTGTTTGGCATATTTGATTTACTTGTAAGTCCCTTGTAAAGTGGTATATCATATACCCAGGGCCTGTACTTCAAATGTTACCAGTGGGCCTGCAGCACTAATTGTGCCACCCACCTAAGTAGCATTTCAAACTTGTCTCAGGCCTGCCACTGCAGTGCCTGTGTGGGAAGTTTACTGCACCTTCGACTTGGTGTTTAAAACTACTTGCCCTTCTGTTACTCATAAGTCAACCCTAAGGTAGGCCCTAGGTAGCCCTAAGGGCAGGGTGCTGTGTAAGGGAAAGGCAGGACTTGTACTGTGATGTTTAACATTTCCTGGTAGTGACAAACAGCTAAATTTGTTTTTCACTACTGTGAGGCCTCTCATAAGCAAGCATTAGGAATTCCCTAAAACACTTTTAAGACGTAATTCCTGGTTAGAAAGAAGTAGCAAATTCATGTTTCATATCTTTGTAAGGGTTATAATAAATCCTCTGTAGTGGTAAAGTTGGATTTGATATTTCTCTGCACTAAACTTTGCTCTGTATTCTTGCAGCTGTCTACAACACACGTCTGGGCTGGGTGACAACTACACTTTCTGTATTCCCTCTAGACAGCCACAAAAACATGAAGGTGAGGCTCATCTGCATTCTGAGCACTCATCTGCATTCATCTGCATTCTGATGGGTCTTCCTGGGCAGGGAGGAATCAGAGGGGCTAACACTTACACTTCAATAGGTAGTGTCCTGTCCACACACTAAGCACTGGTTCACCCTCCACACATAGCCTGGAAGATAGGGTTGGGTTGAAAGGGACCCTTGTGCACTACAGAGAGTTGCTTTGAAGTCACCCCCTACATCATGGGCATAATTGGGTATAAGTACTGGATATCTGATCCTCTAAAATCAAACAATTCAGATTTTTTTAAATGGACCTCTGTCAGAAGAACTGTTGTGCTGCTTAACAGACTCAGATGGACTGCTTTTCTGGAAGGATTGCTTTTCTTCTTGTTGCCCTGCTGCCTGTCTGCTGCTCCCTGACTCTGCTGGAAGGACTCTGCCTTCCCTCCAAGTGATCTCCAAGGGCTTGCTGGCTTGCCTCCTGTTCTTCTGAAGTCTCAGGGACACAAATGTCTACCTACTATTCTGCTGGTGCTGCTGGACTGTGTCTTCTGTGAGACTTAACCTTGCCTTTAGGTGACCCCTCTAAGCTCTGGGCCTAAGAAGTGGGTTCTGCAGCTGTTTTCATCACAAACTGATGCATTGCATAGACGGCGTTAGAAATTCTGCTGCATCGCCCTTAGATGCAGAGGCTGCCCGACAACAGTGGTTCCACAGCCTGCGTGGCTCGACGGTCTGCACGGCTCGACGGTGATGCGTTGCACTCACTTCAACGGAGCTTGACGATGCAGGACTCTCATTGCGCGGGTCGATGACGACGCAGTAGACTCTCGATGTTAACAAAAGCTCTATCCGAGGTATTTCTTCAGCAGGCCCTGTCTGTAGCTGGCCGGCCATCGATCATGGTCGGCCTGAACTTTGCATTTGCACCAGCCCCTCACAACCTCAAGTAGCCTTTTGACTGCTAGTGACTTCTAAGAACAATTTTTGGTATATTGTTTAAAAGTTCATATCGCGACTTCTACTGTTTGGATTTTTGTTGTTTTGGTCTCATTTTGCTCAGATAAATATTCTGTATTTTTCTAAACCTGTGTGGAGTATGTTTGTGGTGCATACATTGTGTTATGTACAAATACTTTACCCATTGCCTTTGTAGATCAGCCTGACAGCTCGGTGCCAAGCTACCAGAGGGTGAGCACAGGCTATCTTATTGTGTATCTAGCTTACCCTGAATATAGTGGTGGTTCCTGCCTGGCCTGGATGCATACCTCAGTCAATCAGGAATCCCATTTCTAACACCTACTTGCGTAAAATTTCAGGAGTGTTTAATATGTATTCCTCTGGACTGTCTATGGAAAATATGTGTTTCTGCTAGTAAAATAATTTTCCCTACACCAATATAAAATTTAGGAATGCTTAAATGGGTTGCCTACCTAATTTGCATAAGTATGCCAGCCTTTATCGGCACTGGGAAAGGTTGTGACTTACTGTAAAATGAAGGCCCTTATCACCTGGAGCAGCATAATCTAGGCTCCACTCTTTTATATGTTACAAATATACATCTATATATCCATATATGACATTTATATTCAATGTGTGACTTAACTTAATTAACACGTGTGATGCATTTACAACAATTAATAAAATGTAATCATTGTAGTCATTAACAATCTATGCATTGTGCATTAGATTGATTCATTGACCAATTGCAACCATGTTCTTTGCAAATTCATATTTAACATTTATTTCTATTCCATATATATGTATACATAATCACGTAACCAAAGCCAATTTTGATTAAATTAGCCTGACTTCAGGCCTCAAATGAAATGTGTGCCTTAATCTTGCCAGTAGGCTGTTTTCTTTCTTTTGCAGGTGTGTTAAAATGTTTCACGTTAGTCAGAGAAAGATTTATTGTTCCTAGTAGAAGACTGATAGTGAGTTCTTTGAAGAGGATGCTGGCAGCGGACTCTGAGAAATAATGTTCAAAGGAGGCCTTCTCTTTACCACATACCAGGAGGATGAGGTGCCCAAGGTTGCCAACTGCGAGTGGGGTTTTGAGGAGATGGGAACTGAAGGGAGTATGTCAACTCCTCTTGTATTCAGCAATTTGGTTGGTTCTTGGTGATGAAAAGAGAGATATGGATTGTTTGAAGTTATTGTTATTTTTAATTGGTGTTTCCACAGTTAGTTAGGTAGTGAGGCGTAACCAATAAAATTAGGTGAGAGTGAGGCTATGTGGGCACAGTAGTACCTCCATAGGTCCTCCAATGGGGAGGGGGTCGTGATCCATCAGCCATATGGTTCTTGCTTTTGGAATGCAGACAGAGGGCTTGTCTGGCATAGTGGTGTTCAAGCCGGTGGCCAATTTTTAAGAGGAAGGAATCCAAGGGGTACTCTAAGCTCCTGAAGGGTTGAAGTGCAGTAGGAAAAGTAGTGTGTAATTCCCTACACATTGCGTAGCGTTACAGGAAGACATCAAGGGGAGTGCAACGGTCTTTAATAGACTGTAGTATAATGAATTGCCCATATGGGTATAAATCTTCCAGTGTATTCTATTGCAAGCCTCACAGCTGAAGACACACACCCTGATCAGCCATGAAGGGCAATGTCGGGTTCCACACAATTGGCATTTCATTTGACAATCAGCAGTCAAGTTTTGCTTGGAGGCGAAGACGTCTCCAAGTCCAAAAAGTGCAGTTCACCGTATCCACCTCACGCCTCGGGCGCATCACAGATGAACCGAAAATAAAGTTTTGGGGGCAGAGAGCAGTGCTATCAGCCTCAACAGCAGTGTGCAGCTAGAATGGTGTGGGGTGGTGCCAGTAAAATGCAAAATGGGCCTCTACAGGGTAGTAATATAGCTCTAAACCTGGCGTGCAGATCCGCCTTTCAAATAGCAGCGTGAGTGTCTCCCATTCAAGTTTAGGCTGCTTACCCGCCCAAGCTAATGCCATAACATTAGATCGAATGTGACAAAGGGACTGCTCAGTAAGAGGGATAGGGATGTTGATGAAGAGGTATAGGAACTTGGGGAGCATCCCCATTTTAGCTATAGCAATGCTGACAGCAATGGAGAGAGGCAAACAAGAGCATGCTGGCACTCGCTCCTTCAACCAGGCAATCAGCCTGCCATATTTTTCCTTTCAGATAGCTTCCATATTTCTAATAATCCATATACTTATGTACTTGACTGCGACAAATGACCATTTCAGTGGGTACTCAGAGTCAAAAGAGCTCTTTGTGCTCGTGAAGGGGAATATAACTGTTTTCAACCAGTTGATGGTTTATCCCACAAAGCTTCAAAATTCAAAAAGAACGAGCAGAAAATTAGTTTCAAGGTCTTAAAAATATAAAAGGACATTGTCATCATCTTTTGATGCTATCACTCTAAGATCTGTATAGTTGAGATCTCTTTGAGAGTGATGCTGGCGCAGCCTGGTAGCTAAAGGTTCTATAGTGATTGCAAATAGGATGAGTGACAGGGAGCATTCCTGTCTAGTACGCCTGGCTATTCACAATGGGGCAGTCACCACTCTATTTACATGCAGCAGCACAGTGGACCGTGTGTAGAGTAGCCTGATCTATTGAATAAATTGAGCACTAAAGCCAATTCATTCCTGCAGCATGAACATGTATTTTGACTCCAATGAGTCAAATGCTTTTGTAGCATCTAGAAAGATGGCTGCAGTGTTCAGCTGTGGGTTCATGGAGTGGAGCAGTACAAATACAGTGTGCAAGTTATGGGTGGTGGAATGCTCAGGAACAAATCCTGGTTGGTCGGGGTGAAAAATGTCAGGTAAGAGCGGTAATATTCTGTTAGCAACAAGCTGAGCAAGGATTTTACTATCAATGCTAATCATAGAAAGAGGTATATATAAATCACAGGACCCGGGCAGTTTTCCAGGTTTCAAAATAGTGACAATTATAGCCTCACTGAGGGTGGGCGGAAGACAGCCAGTCTCAACAGCTTCCTCATAGGCTGTGAGCAGGTGCGGATCAATTATTTGTGCATACTTTTTATAAAATAGGGTGGTTATTCCATTTAGTCCTGTTGCCTTGTCCTCAGGGAGGCTTTGGATTTTGTACAATCTTCTCAACCGAGAAGGATTCATTTAAATATTCCTATATGCTTCATCCAATCAGAGAAGTTGTAGAGAGTCAAAGAACTCTCGGATGAGCTCGGGGTTGGGATTAGCGGTTGTTTGATCTAGGTCAGCATTGTGTGTATTATCATTTGTGTTAGAACAGGTCAAGCCCTTATCGTCCACCAGCTCTGTAATGTATGCACTAGCCCAGGGGTTATGCAGCATTCTGGCAAGTGTTTTACTAGCTCTAGCTCCCTTCCCATACTTCCTAGCGACAACTTTGTTGCCAAGGTAGTGGGTTTCTCTGGCAGCTGCATTAACATATTCCACTAGTTTACTCACGATAGATAGCAGCTTTATATCCCCAGATGCACAGTAGTCCAATTCCAGTGCGGATAGCAATTTCCAATAATGTCAGTTGCTCCGGAAGAGCTTTTAATAGACCCACCTGCTTCGTCATACATGCCCCTCTTATGACAACCTTAAATGCTTCCCATAATGCACAGGCTGAAGTCACAGATTGTGAGATAATGGAGAAAATCTCAAGAATTTCAGTCTTAATTTTGTCCCTGAAAATTCGATCTCTAAGCACGTTTAGTGGCAATCTCCATGTAAACATGATTTCAGGAGTCTGTACTGATCAGTTCCAACAGTACTGGTGCATGATCAGACAGCATTCTGGGGAGGTGTTATACCCTGGTGGTCCAGGTAACAGAGTCTTTGGTGACCAACCAATATTTTATCCTGCACCAAACATTATGTTTGTATGTGTTGCATGTATCTTTGCTGTCATCGGCATGTCTGGTTTTCCAAACGTCCACCAGATCATATCATACATAATGGTGTGCATCTAGGAAGGTGCCAGCAGGTGTGGGCATCTAGTAGTCCTGGAAATATCCGCAGATGTCAATAACTACATTACAATATACTCCCCAAATAGTGGTTCCCAGTCCTAGGCTAAGTGTCAGCCTGCAAACCTTTAAAAAAAAAGCAAGGGCTGTCAATATTAGGCACATATATAAAGGGAATAATGACTGTTTGTCCATGTAGAACAACAATCTATCAAGAGAGGGAAGTAAAAGCAGCTTGGGGTCCCACTCAGCTTCCAAATATATTACAAAGAATCAAAAAGGAGTGGAGCCCTGAGGCCTCGACGGATCTTCATAAGAAATATGTAGGACCATCAACAGCCATTTTCTGCCTTTGGTGTGGGTTTGGCCAGTGGCGTAGTCATGGTTGATAGCATCATCATCAGGTCTTGTTGGCCTCCACCAGGAGGTGATCCCGAGGAAATTGTTGGGATCTACTTTGTAAAAAAGTGAATTAAAATTACCTCTTTATCATGGGTACAGTGAGAGGCGGTCCTCAAGATACTGTATCTCTTTTGTTCTCTAGCTCAGAATGGTATCATGGTATAATTTAGGAGGCAGGCAATGACAGGCTGCATCTGGGTACCGGGGAGGATCCGTGGCCCCAGGGATCGATGTGCCTCTTCTGCAGAAAACATGCTCATGAGAGCATCAATAAAAAGGGGAAGAATCATGTTTTGGATGTAATTTCTATCTTGTCTATAGTTGTAGACTTTAGAAGGCCCAACACGTGTATGTTAATATGCCTAGATCTCCCCTTTAATTCCTCATTGTTAGTTTTGGTGACTTCTAGGACGTTTTCCATATGCAGTAGTTGTTCATTATTAGACACAGTGTTGTCCTCTGCGGCAGTCACCCGGGGTTCCAGTTGGTCAATATAATCATCATGCTGTTGTATTCTTTCTTTCATGCAATTAAGTTTATTGGTGAGTGTATACCTTTTAGAATCAGTAGTGAGAAGAGTCTGTTTCATCTCAGTGAGCAGAATCTTTTTGTCTTGGTCTGAGGAGCGGTTGCCCAATGACCTTACCGAACATGGGGCTAACCTAAAGTCTGCACTGTGAACTGATTGGGTCTCTTGCTGTTGAATATCAATTTATGCTTTCTTTGATCCTTCTTGGCATATTGATTGTGTTGGCTAGGTGTGGGGCTGTTGGAAATGGGGGTCTCTAGTTGGCAAGGGCTTGCACCTTTGTCCAAGTAGGGACCCTTCTTCCTAGTCAGGATAAGGGAGTTACACTCCTAAAATAACCCCTGCTCACCCCCTTGGTAGCTTGGCACGAGTAGTCAGGCTAATCTTAGAGGCAGTGTGTAAAGCATTTGCACATAACCAACAGTAATACAGTGTAAGCACTACAAACGGACACCACACCAGTTTAGAAAAATATCCAATATTTGTATATACTTAAAACAAGACCAAATACGATAAAAATCCACAGTACAGTACTTTAAAAATCTTCAGTTATCACAGTCTCCTTAAAAACAGTTCCTTGATGTCGATAGCTCCGTCCGGGGCTATCACAGCGTCGTGAACAAACAAATCCAAACAGTTCTGGCTGACTGCGGCGTCGCGGGTCAGCTACGGTGTCGGGAAGACTCGCAAACAGTACCTTTCAGAAATGCAGGGCGTCGATGACCTCGCGGTGAGCTTCCGAAAACACGCCGTCCGCAGGCGTCGGTTCCGGAGGTCGGTGCACGCGTCGTCGGGGCCCTCGAAGTCACACGCGTTGCAGATCGATCTCCTCTCTGTTGAAGTCAGGAGCGCTGGCGTCGGCCGGCATCGGGTGCTGCGGTGCGATGTGCAGCGGTGTGGCGTGCGGTGCCCTCAGGTCGCGGTGCGAGCAGCGGCTCGGTGGCGGCATCGGATGGTGTCGTCGGTGAGACCAGGGTCGCGGTGTGAGATGAAGGCGGTGCTCGTCACGGTGCTGGCAGGTCACGGTGAAGCAGCGGCGGCGTCGTAGCTGCAGCGCTGTCGTCGGCTGACGAACTGGAGTCGATGGCACCGGCGTCAGTGGGCCAAGGCTGCGGTGCGGGATGAGGGCGGTGCGTCGTGTAACTTACGAGCGGTGCCCCCGAACCACGGTGCAGGCAGCGGCGTCAAGTCCGGCATGGAGCGGCGTCGTCAGGGATACCACGGCGTCGTCGTGAAGCGAGGCAGAGTGGAGTGCGGTGCCCACAGGTCGCGGTGCGAGCAGCGGCTCGGTGGCGGCATCAGCAGGCGTCGTCGGTGAGACCAGGGTCACGGTGCGGTGTTGCGGCGGTGCCCTCTGCGGTGCCTTCAGGACAGGGAGTCGGCAGCGGCGTCGTAGATGGCGTCGGGCTTGAAGGCTTTGCTGTTCCTGAGACTTCTTGAACAGGGGGCAAGCTCTACCTCAAGCCCTTGGAGACACTCACAAAGTAGATTGCAGAAAGTTCAGTTCCAGTCCTTTCACTGCCCAAGACAGAAGCAGCCACTGCAGGCCAACAATGCAAAGCATACAGCAAAGTGGTAGTTCCTCCTCACAGCTTCTCCAGCTCTTCTTCTTGGCAGTCTTCTTGATCCCAAAGAGTTCCAATTTTCTGGTGTTTGGGTCCCCCTTTTTATCCTCAATTTCTCTTTGTCCTCTGAAGGCAGAGAGGCCTTTGCAGGAGCACTTTGTTGACAAGCCTCCTTCTTTCCTTTCACAGTGCAGGCCAGGGACATCAGACGCACCGCAGGAGGTGGAGCCAGCATTGTGGAGGGAAGGCCCAGCCCTATTCAGGTCCCAGGTGCATCTCCTCCCACCCATCTACATGTAGGTCTTGCTATTCAGCCCTGTGCTGACTCAACCTGTCTCCTGGCATCCCCCCAGCCCCTGTCACTCACACTCCAGACAAGGAATACACAACCTGGCAGAGGCAGGCTTGGATGGTTAGACAAGAAAATACCCACTTTCTAAAAGTGGTATTTTCAAACACAGAATGTTAAAACCAACTTCACTAAAAGATGCATTTTATCATTCTGAGTCCAGGCATACTAAACTCGAATTTCTACCATGTTCCCTGGGTCAGTTAGGATTATAAGCTGTAATAATCAAAACTGCCCATTCTGGCCTATGGGGAACAGGTAGCCTTGCAATAGTGAAAAACGAAATAGGCTGTAATTCACTATTAGGACATGCCACACACACCAGGGCATGTCCTACCTTTCACATACAATGCACCCTGCCCACAGGGGTACCTTGGGCCTACCTTAGGGGTGACTAACATGTAGAAAAGTGAAGGTTTAGGGACTTGCAAGTGTGTGCACTTGCCAAGTCGACATGGCAGCCCCAGGCTGCACACAGGCTCCGCAATGGCAGGCCAGAGTTACACTTTACGGGCTGTTTGCGTGGGTGGCACAATCCAGTGCTGCAGCCCACCAACAGCATTTGATCTATAGGCCCTGGCACTCTCAGTGCACTTTTCAAGGGACTGACACATAAATCAGATAGGCCAATCATGGAAACACCAATCCATAACACATTTTATACAGGAGCACTTGCACTTTCCCACTGGACAGCAGTGAGGAAAGTGCGCAGAATCATTACACCAGCAAAAACAGAGTCAAAACCAGGAGGTCAGAAAGCAAAAAGTCAGGGGAAACACGCCAAAAGATGCCACGTCTAACACATGTCCCCTCCAGCTGAAAGTAGGGAGAACTACCCAACCCCATTGGAGTTCTCTTCACTAAGGCGGAAGAACCTGGACAGACCATCTGCGTTGGCGTGTTCTGTACAAGGGCAGTGTTCCACCATAAAGTCCATTCCCTGTAGGGAGATGGACAACCTCAGCAGTTTTGGATTCTCACCCCTCATTTGCATCAACCATCTGAGGGGCCTGTGGTCCGTCTGAACCCGGAAGTGAATCCCAAACAGGTATGGTCTCAGCTTCTTCAGTGCCCAGACCACAGCAAAAGCTTTCCTTTCTATGGCACTCCACCTCTGTTCCCTGGGGAGTAATCTCCTGCTAAGGAAGACTACAGGCTGATCCAGGCCCTCTTCGTTCAGTTGTGAGAGCACCGCTATCACACCATGCTCTGAAGCGTCCGTCTGCATGACGAATTCCTTGGAGAAGTCATGTGCCTTGAGCACGGGCGCCGTGCACATGGCTGCCTTCAGGGCATCAAAAGCTTTCTGGCAGGACTCAGTCCAGATCACTTTCCTGGGCTGCTTCTTCAAAGTCAGCTCTGTTAAGGGGGCGACAATGGTGCCATAGCCCTTAACAAATCTCCTATAGTAGCCTTTGAGTCCTAAAAAGGCCCTCACCTCTGTCTGGGTCTTGGGGGGCTCCCAAGCCAGAATGGTGTCAATCTTGGGTTGTAGGGGCGCCACCTGGCCGCTTCCTACCTGGTGTCCCAAGTACACCACAGAACCCTGCCCGATCTGGCACTTACTGGCCTTGATCGTGAGGCCTGCACCTTGCAGAGCCCTCAACACTTTCTCAAGGTGCTGTAAATGTTCTTCCCAGCTGGAACTGAACACAGCAATGTCATCCAGGTAGGCGGCACTGAAATCCTCCAGTCCCGCCAACACCTGATTGACCAACCTCTGAAAGGTGGCAGGGGCATTCTTCAACCCAAAGGGCATCACCCGAAATTGGTAATGACCTTCTGGGGTTGAGAATGCTGACCTCTCCTTGGCCCCATCGGTTAAGGCAATCTGCCAGTACCCAGACGTTAAATCAAACGTGCTGAGGAACCGGGCAGCTCCCAACCGATCAATGAGCTCATCAGCTCTGGGGATGGGGTGCGCGTCAGTCCTGGTGACGGCATTGAGCCCACGGTAGTCCACACAAAACCGCAGTTCTGAGGTGGCACCGGGTGCAGCAGCCTTTGGGACCAAGACCACTGGGCTGGCCCAAGGACTGTTGGAGGGCTCAATCACCCCTAACGCCAACATCTTAGAGAACTCCTCCTTGATGCTGGCCCTGACCCGGTCAGTCAACCTGTAAATCTTGTGCTTCACAGGAGGGCTGTCACCAGTGTCCACATCATGGGTACACCAGTGAGTAACACCGGGGGTCAGAGAGAACAGTGGGGCGAACTGTCCCAACAACTGGTGACAGTCCCCCTGCTGCTCCTGAGTCAGAGTAGGGGAGAGGATCACACCCTCCACTGACCCATCATGCTCCTTGGTAGACAGGAGGTCAGGGAGAGGCTCACTCTCCTCTTCCACCCCATCATCTGTCGCAAAGAGCATACTCACTTCGGACCTCTCGAAGTGGGGCTTGAGGCGGGTCACGTGAAGGACCCTCAAGGGGTTCCTTGGAGTCCGCAAATTCACCAGGTAGGTGACGTCACTTTTGCACTCCACCACCTCATATGGCCCAGTCCACTTGTCCTGCAAGGCACAAGGTTCCACTGGGGCCATGACCCACACTTTTTGCCCAGGTTGGAATTCGACCAGAGTGGCATTCTGGTCATACCACCTCTTCATTTCTTCCTGGCTTGCTTCTAGGTTCGCCTGAGCGAGTTTCCTGAAGCGGGCAGTTTGGTTTCTAAAGGCCAGCATGTAACTAAACACATCCTGGGGAGTTTTCCTGGGAGCTGCCTCCCAGCCTTCCTCTACCAAACTCAGAGGTCCTCTGACAGGGTGGCCATATAGGAGCTCAAAGGGGCTGTACACAAGAGACTTCTGAGGCACCTCCCTGTATGCAAAAAGTAGGCACGGCAAGAGGACGTCCCACTTACGCCTCATGGGTTCTGTTAGACCCTTGATCATGCCTTTCAAGGTCTGGTTGAATCTCTCCACCAGACCGTTTCCTTGTGGGTGGTAAGGCGTGGTGAACTTGTAGGTTACACCACACTCCTTCCACAGGGATGTCATATACTTGGATATGAAATTGGTCCCCCTGTCAGAAACCACCTCTCTGGGGAAGCCCACACGGGAAAAGATCCCCATTAACGCCCGGCCCACCACTGGCGCCGTCGTTGTCCTGAGAGGGATTGCCTCCGGGTACCGGGTGGCATGGTCCACCAAGACCAGGATGTACCTGTTGCCCATGGCTGTCTTGGGATCCAGTGGCCCCACAATATCCATCCCTACCCTTTCAAAGGGTGTTCCAACAACAGGAAAAGGTTGGAGAGGAGCTTTGACCTTCCTCCCACTCTTACCACTTGCCTGGCAAGTTTGGCAAGACCTACAGTGTGCATCTGACTGCCTTCGCATTTGGGGCCAAAAGAAGTGGGTGACAAGCCTGTCAAAGGTCTTGTCCTGCCCCAAATGTCCTGCCAAAGGCACATCATGAGCCAGACCCAGTAGGAAGGTCCTGAAGCGCTGGGGTACCACCAGCACACGGGCTGACCCAGGCTCAGCAACCTTAGGCTCACTGTATAGGAGACCATTCTCCCAGTAGATCAGATGTGACCCGGACTGATTACCAGCTGCCTGGTCTGCAGCCTGCCGCCGCAGACCCTCCAGAGTAGGGCACTCGTTCTGCTCCCTGCAGAACTCCTCCCTGGTGGGACCCCCTTCTTGCTGCCAATGGGTCAGCTCAGAGATGTCTCCCAGTTCGGCTACCTGCCCCCTGTAGGCACCGGGGCGTCCCCTCGAGGTCCGCCTCCTCCCGGTCCGTGGGAACTTTGGGGGCCGGTTTCCCGCGCCCCCTGCCCTTCCTCTTGGCAGGGACTTGGGCCATTGTTCCAGGCTCCAAGTCCTCTTGATCACCCTTCCTAGCTGCCATTGACCGAGTAGACACACATGCCCACTCTGGCAAACCAAGCATCTCCAAGTGAGACCTGAGCTCAACATCCTTGCATAAGGACTGCTCCAGGTCGTTACCTAGCAGACAATCTACAGGCATGGTGGGGCTCACAACCACCCTCAAGGGACCTGAGACCCCCCCCATTCAAAGGGAACCTGCGCCACCATACACTGGCGCTCAGAGTTGTCTACAGCAACTACTTGGTGGAATGCCCCTGGGACTACCTGCTTCTCAGAGACCAGGTGACACCGGACTGAGGTTACACTGGCCCCAGTATCTCTGAGAGCCTCTACCCTGTTCCCATTGATGGTCACCCAGGTGCTATATTTCTTTGTGTTAGGGGGCACCTGGTTTCCTGGGACCATCTCACTGTCCCCTAGTGAGATGAGGGTCATTTCTGCGGGGTCCCCACTGTCCTGTGGGCACCCCTCCTCCCCAAGCGCTACACTAGCCAACACTTTGGACTGTCCACCGGTGGGTGGCTGTGTCCCCTTTGGGCACTTGGGGTCCCCCTTAAAGTGACCCACCTGGTCACATGCATAACACTTGCGGGGGCCGGCCTCAACAGGCTTCCCTGTAGAGACCCCTTTCTTCTTATCACCTGGGGGATGGGAACCTTTACCCTGGGTACTAGTTTGGGGCCCTTTAGAGAACTCCTGTGCTTTACCCTTGTCCCCCCACTTTTCTGCTGGGGACCCTGCCCACCTTTGGCTGAGTCTCCCCAAACGCTTTCTTGTGGACCCTGGTACTCACCCAGCGGTCCGCCTCCATAGCAAGCTTCCTGGGGTCAGTTAGCTTACTATCAACTAGGTGCTGGCGCAGATCTGCAAAACATAGACTAGACAAGTGCTCCCATGCAATCAAATTGTAGAGCCCCTGAAAATCTGTTACATTACTGCCCTTCACCCAACCATCCAGCGACCTACAGAACATATCCACACATTCCAACCAAGCGTTGGCCTCAGACTTTTTACTGGACCTAAACTGATCCCTGTACTTTTCAGGTGTGAGCCCATATCTAGTGAGGAGAGCGTCTTTCATGTCAGCATAGGTGAGGTCCTGCCCTTTACCCAAAGCTATCAGAGTATCCCTTGATTCCTCTGGAAAGAGAGGCCACAACCCCGCTCCCCAGTTCCTCTCAGGGACCCCATTCATATGAATAGACGACTCGTACCCTTGAAACCACCTTTGCATGTCATCACCCTTTTTGTATTCTTTACCTACATTCTTGGGGATGTGTACAATCCTGTCTGTGTGTGCTGAAGAATTGCTGCCACCATCTGAACCGGATCTACTCTTTAGCTCCAGCTCCTTGATCATCCTCTCTTGATCTAGTATCATTTTCCTTTCCTCCATGGCTATTCTTTTCTCTTCCCTCTCACTTTCTATTCTGAGTTTCTCCTATTCAAACCTCCTTACTTCCCGCCTGTCCTCCAGCTCCTCTGGGGACAAACTACTGCTGCCTGGCCTGGAGGGTTCCCCCCCTCCCAAAAGCACATCCACCCTAGGAACAGGCTCCTCCACCTCTCCATTGAGATCACCAGATTGCCCACTGGCATGTCTGGCTGCTACCCAGGCCCTCAGCACCTTTTGTAGCTCATCCTTCCTGGTGAGGCCTCTGACCTGGACTTTCAGGTTCTTGCAAATCGATTTTAACTCCTTGACAATGTAGGCTTCCAATCGATCCTCCTCAAAGGCAATTTCTACTGATGCAACAGATGATGCAATTGATTCAGGCATGTTGAAGTAGCAAGTTCAAACTGGCAAGATCAAAAATAGGCCAAAAAGAAAAAGAACCTGTAAGTGGTACGTAATGGTCTGCGATATGGTAGTAGTGCACACCAATCACTGTAAGTCAAGTGCAAACACAAGTCCTATCCTCACCGCTGCAAACCAATGTTAGAAATGGGGGTCTCTAGTTGGCAAGGGCTTGCACCTTTGTCCAAGTAGGGACCCTTCTTCCTAGTCAGGATAAGGGAGTTACACTCCTAAAATAACCCCTGCTCACCCCTTGGTAGCTTGGCACGAGCAGTCAGGCTAATCTTAGAGGCAGTGTGTAAAGCATTTGTACATAACCAACAGTAATACAGTGTAAGCACTACAAACGGACACCACACCAGTTTAGAAAAATATCCAATATTTTTATATACTTAAAACAAGACCAAATATGATAAAAATCCACAGTACAGTACTTTAAAAATGTTCAGTTATCACAGTGTCCTTAAAAACAGTTCCTTTATGTCGATAGCTCCGTCCGGGGCTATCACGGCGTCGTGAACAAACAAATCCAAACAGTTCTGGCTGACCGCGGCGTCGCGGGTCAGCTACGGTGTCGGGAAGACCCGCAAACAGTACCTTTCAGAAATGCAGGGCGTTGATGACCTCGCGGTGAGCTTCCGAAAACACGGCGTCCGCAGGCGTCGGTTCCGGAGGTCGGTGCAGGCGTCGTCGGGGCCCTCGAAGTCACACGCGTTGCAGATCGATCTCCTCTCTGTTGAAGTCAGGAGCGCTGGCGTCGGCTGGCGTCGGGTGCTGCAGTGCGAAGTGCAGCGGTGCGGCGTGCGGTGCCCTCAGGTCGCGGTGCGAGCAGCGGCTTGGTGGCGGCATCGGATGGCGTCGTCAGTGAGACCAGGGTCGCGGTGTGAGATGAAGGCGGTGCTCGTCACGGTGCTGGCAGGTCACGGTGCAGCAGCGTCGTCGTCGTAGCTGCAGCGCTGTCGTCGGCTGACGAACTGCAGTCGATGGCACCGGCGTCGGTGGGCCAAGTCTGCGGTGCGGGATGAGGGCGGTGCGTCATGTAACTTACGAGCGGTGCCCCCGAACCACAGTGCAAGCCGCGGCGTCGAGTCCGGCGTGGAGCAGCGTCATCGGGGATACCACGGCGTCGTCGTGAAGCGAGGCGGTGCAGAGTGCGGTGCCCACAGGTCGCGGTGCGAGCAGCGGCTCGGTGGCAGCGTCAGCAGGCGTCGTCGGTGAGACCAGGGTCGTGTTGCGGCCTTGCGGCGGTGCCCTCTGCAGTGCCTTCAGGACACGGAGTCGGCAGCGGCGTTGTAGACGGAGTCGGCAGCGGCATCATAGACGGCGTCGGGCTTGAAGTCTTTGCTGTTCCTGAGACTTCTTGAACAGGGGGCAAGCTCTACCTCAAGCCCTTGGAGACACTCACAAAGTAGATTGCAGAAAGTTCAGTTCCAGTCCCTTCACTGCCCAAGACAGAAGCAGCCACTGCAGGCCAACACAGCAAAGCATACAGCAAAGTGGTAGTTCCTCCTCACAGCTTCTCCAGCTCTTCTTCTTGGCAGTCTTCTTGATCCCAAAGAGCTCCAATTTTCTGGGGTATGGGTCCCCCTTTTTATCCTCAATTTCTCTTTGTCCTCTGAAGGCAGAGAGGACTTTGCCTAGTCCAAACCAGTTCTGGTCAGTGCTGGAGCACTTTGTTGACAAGCCTCCTTCTTTCCTTTCACAGTGCAGGCCAGGGACATCAGACGCACCACAGGAGGTGGAGCCAGCATTGTGGAGGGAAGGCCCAGCCCTATTCAGGTCCCAGGTGCATCTCCTCCCACCCATCTACATGTAGGTCTTGCTATTCAGCCCTGTGCTGACTCACCCTGTCTCCTGGCATCCCCCCAGCCCCTGTCACTCACACTCCAGACAAGGAATACACAACCTAGCAGAGGCAGGCTTGGATGGTTAGACAAGAGAATACCCACTTTCTAAAAGTGGTATTTTCAAACACAGAATGTTAAAACCAACTTCACTAAAAGATGCATTTTATCATTCTGAGTCCAGGCATACTAAACTCGAATTTCTACCATGTTCCCTGGGTCAGTTAGGATTATAAGCTGTAATAATCAAAACTGCCCATTCTGGCCTATGGGGAACAGGTAGCCCTGCAATAGTGAAAAACGAAATAGGCTGTAATTCACTATCAGGACATGCCACACACACCAGGGCATGTCCTACCTTTCACATACAATGCACCCTGCCCACAGGGGTACTTGGGCCTACCTTAGGGGTGACTAACATGTAGAAAAGGGAAGGTTTAGGGACTTGCAAGTGTGTGCACTTGCCAAGTCGACATGGCAGCCCCAGGCTGCACACAGGCTCTGCAATTGCAGGCCAGAGTTACACTTTACGGGCTGTTTGCGTGGGTGGCACAATCCAGTGCTGCAGCCCACCAACAGCATTTGATCTATAGGTCCTGGCACTCTCAGTGCACTTTACAAGGGACTGACACATAAATCAGATAGGCCAATCATGGAAACACCAATCCATAACACATTTTATACAGAAGCACTTGCTCTTTCCCACTGGACAGCAGTGAGGAAAGTGCGCAGAATCATTACACCAGCAAAAACAGAGTCAAAACCAGGAGGTCAAAAAACAAAAAGTCAGGGGAAACACGCCAAAAGATGCCAAGTCTAACAGGGGCGCTCTCTTATTAATGTGTCTTATCGATTGCACTTGGTAGGGCGCATGGCGGCTCATTCACATCTATTTGAGCCAGTTTATGTAACAAGCAGTGGGTCCCACCACACCTCAATCACAGGACATGCAGCGCCAATGAGCACGAGCAGACCATAGGCACAGCTCAGAGTGAGTGCATCTGTGCAGGATGTTTCGGCTAGTGTTATCAGTGCAAAGCTGCAGCACCTTGGCTCAATAGTAAAGGACTCACTTACTGTCACATGTGACCAGTGTGCACTGCTTTTTTTGTGATGGTATCACACAGGTGACCATCTTCAATTCCAATGGGAAGCAAGCCCACCTCTAGAGATCAGCAAGCGCAGCCCTGCCATCTTCGTATCGGCAAGTGTGGCCTATAAATTGTTGAGGTGAAAATTTACAAGAGTTAGTGATAGATGGCTTGCATCAGCTGCGAAAAGCACCAGTTCTCAGTAATGTATTTAACATTTGTTAAGGATACACACTTGTGGATTGCGTGAGCAACCCTGCCCCAAGCCGGCCATGGCATACAGATCTCTCTGCCCACTCACCTACAATCAAGGATGCGTGTCAGTCATGCCAAAGGTTGATGGCCAATAATTCAGATGGAGGGCCGGGAGCAGGTCCGATTTCACACCTCTTTTGTCAACATTGTGTTCACCGTCCTAATTTTTCTCCTGGGAGGGTCAAATAAATCAGATCTTCCCTCGGGTCTGACCCATGTTGAGCAATGGGACCCAGCCCCACTGGCCGCCCCAGGCTGCGCACGCCAACGTGGCAATGTTCATCCACGGGCTCTGCCACCTAGCGACTCACCAGCATTCCAGGGTCCTCAATACTCATCCGACCCTCTGGTAGCAGGTTTCATTTAGCACGGTGCTTCCAAAAAAGAGCCCTCGTTTAGCCCATCCATTATCTACGAGGTGCCATCTCTCATCTGCAGGCCCACTCCTCTCTACTCCGCCAGTTTGCAAATGGCAGATCACACAAGGCAAGCAGCAACATCCACAGTGAGCGGATACTATTGTCACCTTAGGTAAAATGTTTTAAAAGCAGGATTGGGCTCTCTTCGGGAGGATTACTGACGGATTAGTGGCTTAGCCAGCAGAGCCTCACCAAATGGTGGCCTTCTTGCAGCCTGGCTCTGTGGCACCCCTATCCAATGTTATCCATTCAAACATTAAAGTGGGTTCACCTTACACAATTTAGATTTGAGGGTTAACCAGCTAAGCCTTACTTTCATATAGTTCTGAGAGCACGCTGGAACATGCAATGCAACCTCATAGTAAAGTCGTCAAAGATTTTTTCCCCATTGGTAGTATGGACCTTTGTTGGTTGACATGAAGCATTGAAAGGGAGAAGACATCAACAATAGATTTCTAGCTTATGAAGACAATGTGACTCCACAATAAGGACCAGTAATCACCAAATATGGTTAAAAGGTTTTATTTTGGATTACCTATCATTACGGTACATAAGCAAACCAATAAAAGGTTCAGTAAGTACAGCAATACAGCAGATAAGCTGAAATATCTCAGTTGGTTGAAGCGCAATAAAGTGAGATACAGAATTGTGATAGCCACAACAATAAAGAAACAGATTAAAGCAAACAGGTGTTCAGAAAAGAAATTTCCTTTCTCTCTTCTAAACATAAGTCAAATATTAAATTGTCTACTAAAGGTCTCTATTTAGGGAGCATAGACGGTGACAGCATGATTAGACTTCAGTAGATGTTTTGAGAAAAAGGAAATGAGTGCTTAGCATGAAGCTTCACACTTGCAGGAATAAGGCAAGCAGAGAGGTCTGTACCTCTCGAAGACTAAAGGGAATCTCTCTCAATTTAAAAGTAGCAGGGGATTCAGAAATATCCTTATCTCCTTTCACTTCACCAAGAACCAACCAAATCGTTACTTAAGTGCATTTGCAACATGCCTTCAGTTTCCCATCGCATCGAAACTTGGACTGTAGTTCTCAACCTTGAACATCTCTCCATCATGGTATATGATGAACAGAAGGCCTCTTTCGACCATTAATTCTCCACATTCAATGCCAAGTTTTTTCCTCCAGGCCTCACGATCAGCAGTCTAATACAAACAATAAGCCTTTCTCTAGCTAACAAGACTCATGATAATAGACCTGCAAAGAAAGAGAGAATATGCTGGCAAAGCAAAATGCATTTCAACTGAGGCCTGAAGTCAGGCTAATTTAACTGAACATTTAATATGAACTTGAATACATGATTATATATTCACATGTGTAATTTCAAGAATAATGTAAAATGTGAGTATAAGAGTACATGATTACCTTTGAACTGAACATTAGTACACATGTATATTATTATTAAAATATTTATAAAGCACTCCATCATCCTGTAAGGGATATCCCGGCGCTGATCCAATGATACAGGAGCTCAAAAAAATAACGGCCACTAGAGATGGAATAGCCAAGACTTCAACCTCCTCTGAAAGCTGAGTAGATCTGCAGTTAGGTGAAGTTCAAGGGGCAAAATATTCCAGTAGAGAGCTGCTGTTTGATTAAAAGAGCGGTCACCCATTCTGGCTTTCTTAATTCACCTGCCACACACCAGAGCTTGATTCGAGGATCAAAGCACTCGCACTGGTTTGTAAAAAGTGACTCAATCGCACCAAATTGCTGGCCTGGTGTCATAGAGTGCCTTATGTACATAACATAACAGCTTAAACTTGTCTCTCTTGCACACCGGAAGACAATGGAGAGAGTTAAGACAGCCCGAGGCCAAGCTGCTTCTGGTGCTGTTACAAATCAGTATAGCTTCCTCATTTTGCATAAATTGAAGAGGAGTAAACAGATAGTCAGCCATTCCTGGATACAACGCATTGCCGTAATCTAGCCTGCTCCCAATAAGCACTTGGGTAACACTCCTCTGCCATGCTACCGGAATCCACTGAATGAGTTTCTACAGCATGCGCAGGAGTCCCAAACAACTCCTGCAGACTGCCTTCACCTGATCATGCATAGAGAGAGAATCATCAATTAGAATTCCCACATTCCTGACTACCCTTTTTGGCTTAGGGGTAGGACCTCGGAAAGCAGGCCACCAAGAGTTGTTCCAAACTCTGCAAGCCCTTCCAAAGAGCAGGATTTCAGTTTTATATGCATTGAGTTTCATACAATGTGCCTGCATCCACTTTGCTACAGCAGAGAGGCAGCCTATCAAGTTCCCTCGTGTCTCTGTGTGTCTCTCATCAATAGAAATAATAAGGTGAGTATCATCAGCATACGAGAGAATCTCAAAGCCTCAATCCTTAACAATGCCTGCCAAGGAAGAAACTTATATGTTAAACAAGGTGGGGCTAAGTAAAGATCCTAGAGGAACCCCACAATTAGACAAATGGGGATTGCAATTAAAAGGGGCCAGCTGTACAGAGTGGGATGTGTTGCTTAAGAAAGATCCAAACCACTGCAAGGTAGAAGAGTGCAGGCCAACTTCATGCAACCTCTGCATTAGTAGGAAATGAGAGGCCATGCCGAAAGCAGCGGACAAATCTAATAAGATCAAGGCTGTGGCTTTACCATGATCAACCCCATATCTAATACGGTCCAGTACTGCCAACAAGGTGGATTCAGTGCTGCTATTGGCTCTAAACCCTGTTTGGGTGGAATCCAGCAGATTATTGCTCTCTAGGAAATGAGATAGTTGGACATTAACTAATCTTTCCAGCACTTTAGCACAGGATGGCAAGAGTGAGATTGGGTGATAATTGGACATGATAGAGGCTTCCACTCTGGATTTCCTTGCCAAAGCCAATGGCAAAACCAGGGCATGCTACCAGGCAGATGGATATTCTACATTTTTCAACTAATGATTAAAAAGCCATGTTAGATATGGGCTTATTATGGAGGCCAGCCATGAGAAGATAAATGTGGGCAAGGGTCCAAAGGTGAACCAGATTTTACCTCTGTCATAGTTTTTCCACCATCTCTGATGTAAGGTCCAGAAACCCACCCCAATATATATAAGCATATAGATCTCTAATCCCTACAATGATTACATTTCTTTTATGCATTAAAAGTCACAAGCACAATAATGAAGTTTAGGCACACAGTGAATATAATGTCAGGTATGAGTATATAATTGCACAATTAGGACATACAGGATGCAGCCTAAATTGTGCTGCTCCAATCTCCCCTCTGATGGCGATGTTAGTCATCGCAATCAGCACATGGATCTTATCAGATGAGACCAGCTCAAAACCCTGATGTTTTCAATATTTTTCGTCTAGAATTTTCCAGATACTTCATTTCATCATAAAATCTACACAGACTCTCCTCTAGTTCCACATCCTTTCTCTTTCTTCTTATTCCCCTCCTTTCCTGCTCCTTCCTTTTTGCTTTTATACACTTGTACCGCTTAAAGATTACAAACAGACAGATCGCGCAAAGGGCAATTATCACAAGGGTTCTCAAAATGGAACCCAATATTCCCCTTCCAAGATTTCCAAACCACTTGCCTACTATAGCAAATCAATTTTCTTCCCAAGCACCTGTAGCTTCCAACTCCTTCAAATCTCCTTTCAAGTCTGTAATATTCGTAATGTATTTCTTCACCTCACCACTCTTATCAGGAATATAGGTGCAGCATTGCTGAACCTTCAACATCTTTCAGACTCCGCCCTCCTTCGCAAGAAAGATGTCTAACACAAGGCAATGCTGCATTACCATAGACCTTATAGCTATCATTTCAGGGTCCACAGACAACAATGAAATTTCAGCACTTGTAGCTAACTTATCAACTATAGTGGGCAAATTTCTAATTTTGAGATTATTCAAAACTACACCTACAGAAGGAATCAATGCACCAAATATATCTCCAACTATTTCAGACCACTGCTGCTCCGTTTGGTTCTAACTTGTGATCCCCACACTGGATCATGCAGATGCTCTCCATGATAAATCTTCGGGGAGGTTATTGTCAAATAACATGCCAGACCACTGTCGGGGCAATGTAAAATATGCGTGATCCCTACAAACATAATAAACTCCAGGAATAACAGGATTCTGACCTCCCATTCATAATGGCCAATTTCCCCCATATTCAAATATGTGATCACAATTACTCTTTCCCATAAATTTAGTGTGAACTAAGGATTTACCTCTAAGCAGACATAATTTTCCCTTTCGTTTCCAATTTAAAGTTAGTGCAGGCATAACTCCTGAATCTTGATGTTCTAATTTCTCTTTCTCCCACTTATTTCTATACTGTTGATCCTCCCCTGTTTTCCATCTAATACCCATTGCCTTTGTCCTGTAATCCACGGAGTCTAGAAATTTCTTTTAAACATCAGTTAATGAACAAGTCAAATTGTTCTTATGAGTATAAGCAGTGTCTAATGTTGCTATGGGTTTAAAGAAACAAATTTAGCTGTATCCATCTCTTTGGCTTTGGGGTGACAATTCAAATGCTTAAACATGGGAACTTCAGAACGCACTATATCATTATTCGGGAAATAATACCAAAAATGACCTTTTCCATATAAAAGACTCATTTAAAGGCTACATGTAATCCCTTATGTAACAGGAATATGATGATAGGTAATTCCTTCTGCAGCTGGTGCAGGTGACTGCGTACACACGTGGCAGTCCTTAGCATCCATGGTGTCAATATATTCATAAAGCAACTTAAAATAAGCGTTTGAGGAGGAGTCTCCTCTTGAGAAATCTATATGCATTGTCTTAAATAAAATGTATGTAAACTATTGTCAATAGGAATCCGGGTTCTAGGGCTAGTCTTTGATCTAAGTTCAACTAAATTAGGAAGTGTAGATAAATATAATCTTAAAAGTAAAACAATTAGTCCTATAATTATAACTATCACTACACCAGCTAATATAATCCTACGTCTACTATGATTATTAGTTTCCACGACTACACTAGAATAAGCCCATTGTGTAGAAAATAGCAGCAAATGGATTTCTTCCGTACATTTCTGCTTGTGGAAATGGCAAAACAAAGTCCATAAATCATGTGATGACATTATTTACAAAGTCTTTGTGAGTCTTCCCTAACCCTACTCCATCTTCTTCTAAATGACACCCTTACGCTCCTTCTGCAGCCTCAAGCCTATGGAATCATCTTCATTCTTTTTAACAAAGTTTATTCAATTGTCTCTAATGAAAGCACAGATCAAAGATTAATTTAGAGATCTTACCAGTGACAAATCGGGTCAGTCTATTCAATGGCAAAGCAAATTCAAAGTGCAGTTTAGGCACAAGGTTAAATTCAAGGAGGTTCAATTGGAATCTCACTGTTATCCTCCAAATACCAAGAACCCCTCTCATTGTCATTTGCCGCAAAGTATGTCCTTTCAGGAGATGAGTACCTCCGACAAGGTACCCTAGCTCTTTTTGATCTCCTGAGTGTAGACCGTTTGTCCTCACTGTCACTCAGACCAGAATCCTCAGTATTCTTTGGGATAGTGAGAGGCACACGCTCTGCAGGCAGACTTACTTTCTCTCTCTCCTGCTTTCTCGGCCAGCTGTCTCCAGCTTTAACTCGGCTTGCCACGACACTAGCCCCTTCGTCAGGGTCTGAATCTGGCTCAAATGAGTATCACAGGACAAGACTCTCCTGTCTCGACTCCATATTTTGACTCATCATGACCGACCTAAGGACAAGGATATGCCGTTTCAGGTTTTTGTCAGTTTTCTGCAGCCCGTTCAACCTTTTCTCACTTAATTTCAGTTGCGATCTGCACTTCTGACCAGATGTACTGTCACATCATCAAAGGGACACTTCACTCTGTGAGTATGGGCAGCGTGAATCCAGTTGGGGAGACCTCCACACTTAACAGTAATATTTGCCACAATGATTACTTGAAAAGGGTCCCTTCCATCGAGGTTCCAGACACGTCTTCTGAACGTGTTTCTTCACCAAGACCCAGTCGCTGCGACTGAGGTCATGGCACTGCTCCTGATTTGGTGGGCAGGTGGCAGCTACAACCTGATGAGACATAGAATGCACCACATCAGTTAGTCCCTTGCAGTAATCAAGAATCATGTCATCTGTAATGTTAACAAGCACATTTGCAGGCACTGCTGGCAGTCTCATTGCTCGATCCATGATGATTTCATGTGGGGACAGTCCTGTAATCAGGAATACGACAAAGATTCATTAACACAAGGGGAAAAGCATCAGGCCACTTCAGAGACGTTGACTCACACACTTTGGTCAACCTGAACATTCCGTTCACCTGCTCGACACTTCCTGAAGCCTCAGGCTGATAACTGCAATGTAGTCTTTGCTCCACTTGTAATGCTGCACAGAACATTTTCAGGACATCATTATTGAAATTAGTTCCTTGGTCGGACTCCAACAAAATCGGGAAACCAAACCTAGGGATCAGTTCCCTCAACAACAACTTAGCTACTGTGAGGCTATCAGTTGTCTGGTTGGGTAAGCTTTAACCCAATACGAGAAGATGCACACAATAACCAGGACATATCTAAGCACGATGAACACAGGCATCTTGATGAAGTCCAGCTGCATCCTTTTGAATGGCCCTCCTGATCTTCTTATATGGCTTAATGTCTTATATGGTTAATGGTCCTTTTCCCTATGTTCATCTGCTGGCACACAACACATCTATGACACAATCCTTCAGCCATCAATCTGAATCTGGGGTTAAACCAGTTCTGTCAAAACAATCTGACCATGGCATCCCTCCCAACATATGCTGGACTATAGGAATGTCTAGCCATTGGGGACAGCAAGCTATCTGGCAATACAAGTCTTCCATCTGCTGAAACCCAAATGCCATTCTCTCTTTTGACACAACGTGCTCTGACCCAACCCTGTTGTTCTGCCTTTGGCACTTCCTCCTGCAACCTTTTCATTTCTTCCCAAGTATCGCCCATCGTCTTCAGGCAGGACCTATCAACAAACAGTATGAGATCAGGCTCTGTCAGTGGCTCATTGTGTATATCTTGTATTGGCTTGGTGCATAGTTCTTTGACACTGAGACAGTCATGCTCTCCTTCCCCATCATCCCTTTCATTTTATGGCAAAGGAACAGTGTTCCGGGACTCAGAGAAGCACACCTCTTCAAGGAAATGTTCTCTGCAGCAAGTATAGTCTGTTCATATTTGGTCAAGCAACTATTAGGTACTGAGTGCGTGCATGCCTCAAAAAGATTTCCACAGATTGGGGAACTAACACAGTAAGAGGATGCCCCATGAGAATACTTCCACATCTTTCTATGCTAACACCTACTGCCGCTACAGCTTTAAGGCATCCGGGCAGTCCTGCGGCTACAAGATCAAGAGTAGCAGAAAAATAAGTCACAGTTCCTTGCATTTCCATACATTGAGTAAGCACTGACAGAGCGCAGCCCTCTGTCTCACTGCAGAAAAGTGTAAAAGCGTTGCTATAATCAGGCATTCCCAGTGACAGGGCATGACAGAGGTTTTCTCTCAGCTCTAGGAAGTCAACCAAGCAATTGTTATCCCATTGTACCAGATCTGACATATCCTTGTGTGTCAGGCTCTGAAAAGGATTGCTCATTAGGGAAAAGTTGGGTATCCACTGTCGAGGGTAGCCCACCATTCTCAAAAACAGCCTAACTTCTCTCTGGGTGGTTACCGGATACATTTTCAGAATCACTGCGATTCTTTCTTGTGACACCTTCCTCGCTCCCTTCTCAATGTGATGTGCGAGATACAGAACTTCTCTTTAGAAATACTACAACTTACTCAGTGACATTCAATGTCCATTCTCAGCCAAGTGGTTTAACAGTGTAATGGTGTCTTGCTTGCAAGCTTTCTGGGTATCTAATACAACTAACAAATCATCCATATACTGGACTAAGACAGAGTTACAGGGCATTAGTAGGGACTGAGGGTTATTTTTAAGGATCTGACTAAAGATTGAGGGACTCTCTGTATACCCCTGTGGGCCTCAGCACCTTGCCAAAACACAGTTCTGGAAGACAAACGGGTATTGGTTTTCCTCATGCAAGGGTATACAGAAAAAGGCCTGAAACAAATCGATCACAATAAACCGCTCAGCCTCACTTGGAATCTGAAATAAACCATAGCTGGATTTAGCACAATGGGGCAACAGGGAACAACAATCTTATTAATCTTTCTCAGGTCCTGCACTATGCCGTACTTATCACTAGGCTTCTGCAGGCCCACGATGGGTGAGTTACATGTACTCCCCATTACCTGTATCAAAATACCTTATTGCATCATTGACTCCATTCTTGACTGTAATCCCAGCAATCATTTCGGGAGTCAAATTGTACTGAGAAATTCAGCATTAAGTTTAACATTTATATGGACAGGCTCAGCTCCTTTTATGAGACCTATGTCCTTTCCAGACAAGTCCCAGACTTCAGGCTTCACTGTATCTCTGAGATCCAGTGGTAAATCATGAATTGTCATCAAAGGGTCCTGTCCAGTATTTGGCCCTTGACGTGCCAATTTGAAATCAACATCCTCGTCATGAGTTTGAAACGCCACACCTTTCGGCATCCAATACAAAAAGGTGGAATTTAGCTTACGCAGCAAATCGCGCCCCAAAAGATTCACAGGACTAGAACCACACACCACAAACTGATGGCTCTCTTCAAAGGACCCTATTTTAACAGGCACTTCTTGTGTTACAGTGTTTGTCATATACTTATTTGCAACTCCTACAACTTGGATTCTTTTTCCCGAGATGGGTAGGTTTGGAACTTCCGCTATGCTAACAATGGAACAGGCAGCACCAAACAATGATACGGGGTGGCCATTCACCTCACCTTCCACGAATGGACCTCTGTGGTCTACCTCCAAGACTACGCCAAGCACATAATCTTCCTCCCCCTCTCAGGCACCGTCATTGTGACAGATCTGAACTGTAGCCCTCAAGCGTGTGAAAGACAGGAAATTGCTGGAACGGGAAGGAATTCTAAGTAAAACTCAGGACCTGGTTAGTGTTAAATCTAGAACCATTTACATTTTGCTGAGGAATTGGGGCTTGAGAAACTTGCATCACTGGAACTTGTTGTACATTAGGACCTTGTGTACTTTGTCTCAGCAGATTTTGTGGCTGTATGGGTTTGTTAACCTGTGTTTGCACAAACCCTGAATTTTGGACATGATTATCGTTCATTACTCTACTGGGATTAAGGCGGCATTCCCACTTCCAGTGCCCTAACTTGTAATGGCATGGATTCGATTTCTTCAATGCTGCAACATCAATCACAGTACTCGGGTCAATCGGGACACCACATACTCTACCTGTTGAGGGTAATCATTTCCACCCTGCATCACATGAGCTCCCTGTGGATACACTCCTTGTATAGCACAAACGTTCCCTACATATGGTTGATTCTGGCTTCCTCTTTGTGCTGCTTTCATTTGGGCCGACATGAGCTTTTCTTTCAACTGTTTCTGTTTCATTTCCAATTCATCACTGCAATATTTTGCATACCTCAAAATCTTATCAATTAACTTATTCTGCCAACATATTAAATGCTTTTGAATCATCATACTAACCTCAGGTTCCAGTCCTGCCACAAACTGCGACACAAAACGTCCCATGTCTTTGGTCTGTGCTTTTCCCTCCCTCTTGGCTGTCTAAACACTTGCAACAATCTCTCATAAAAAGCATGCACAGTCTCTTTAGGCTCTTGAATCGGTCTGTCAATCTTCAACCAATCAATGACCTTCGCTGGTATCTTTCCTTTCAAAAACGTAATCACCTGTTGATACTTTTTAATCACCAAAGGCGATGGGGCATGAGATATCGGATTTTTCTGTGGCTCCTTCTCTGGCCACTTTAAAGCCACATTACATTCTGCCCATAAATCACTCGATACCACAATGTCAAAAAGGGTATTCAAATCTTTCCACAATACCTGTGAAATCTTCACAAATCGATCAACCAGGGTATACCACTACAGTGGCTTATCTCTCAAGTTGGTCCTACTTAAATCTACATCATACACTTGAGCTAACTCGGACAGCTTATCATGAGCTTGCCCTGCACGCTTAGTGACATCTTTGCACATATATATAAGTTCATTCTCTTGATAGGTATCTAATCAGGAAAGATCATGATCATCTCACATCATCTCGTCTAATTCTAATTTTAATTTGACCACATCCGAGGCATTCTCCTTTACTGGAGACTGGAGTTCTCATTCCTGAACCCTCACCTTCTCATGGGGACCCATTGAAAAACCTAATCAAATGATCGCCATTTTTGACTCTAGATGTATTAGACATTATCCCTTCCTGTGGACTACTGCTTGAAATACACTGAGGTGAAATCCAAAAGGACAAGTGAGAATTTTGTGACCTCTGAGTAGGTTCCTCTACAGGGGTGTGTCCTGTCTGATTCATTGTCAATGGTAGAGGGGCGACATAAGGTGGAGTCACCATATTTGAGACCAAAGGGTTTTTTCCCATGCCTCCCCATCCGGGGCAACAGGAACAGTAGTTGACATATTTACTCCAGTAGGAACTGTCAAAGCATGTGTTTTGGCTGCTGATGATTTATATAAGGGACCAATTGTAACTGGAACAGTTATTGCATGTGGGGCATGAGAAACAGTAGAATTAATAGGGGCACAAATCCCTGAACTTTCTCCCATAGGGTTCTGACTTGTATTTACAGGGGCGGTAGCTCTCTCAGAGTCTCCACCATTAACAGCTCCACAAATTCCTACAGACTGGATCACATTATAAGGCTGTGGATGAGTTGACAATAACAGACCCAGAAAGTCATCACTAAAATCACTATCACTATCTTCGCCTGATCCCTCTGCACTCTCTACTTTATCCCCTTTCTATTTTTTCTCTTTCTGAAGTTCCTCAATCGCCAACGCAGGGTATAACCTTGTTCCTTCAATTATGTCAGCTCTCCAATTTTGTTGTTCCGCATCCCACCTAGCTTTAGCACAGCTACGTGCTGCCTTTCTGACTCTATCGTGATACTTCTCCTTTTCTTTAACATGAGGTGCACGCTCCTAGGCATTAAGTGCCTCATACTGTGCGGGTCTAGGAGGTAGCTTCATCTCATACAATACCCTTCTTAGATTTTGAATAACTCTCAAATTAAATATGCCATAGTGTGGAAACATCAAAACACCTTCTTTTTCAGCGATCTTATACCATTGACACAGCCAAATGCACGTGTGGGGCCCCACATTTAGAGCCATATAATGACCTGCCATTCCTTCTAGCGGTGCCTCTTCTCCTTCTCGGACAGGCACTCTCACATCTCCCCGAATCAATTCTCAGATAGCCCTGAAACATTTCATTTTTCAGCAGTAATGTTAGCAATCCCAAATAGACTTTTCATTTCAACCAATCTCAGCACGGGGCTCTGTGACGTAATCAACCAATAACATAATGCCAACGCTCCAATCTCGGCATGCCACCTTATGACATACTTCTCACTCCTTGCAACGGTTCACCCTCCTTTACAATTTTCGGGAGTGCACCCTTTTCTCAACTCTAAACAAGCATAAGACAAAACGCTAAGCTATTTAAAAAAACTCATTTTGTCTGCTCCACTTAAAAATTCAAAGTATTCAATCACACAAGAAATGGTCCAGAGCGACACTTGCCAACCTCCTCAGACACACACACGAGTAAAACCTCGACCAGCGTGGAATTACCCGGATCAATGCAGTTTCTCCTTTGCACAACAGAATCCATCACACAAATCACAACTTACTCTCACACAAAGGTACATGCCCCTAACTCAATTGTGCAACCGATGGTACCTTATGACTAGAACCACAAAACCGAGCATCACAAATTACAACACAGTGTATTTACACTTATATATCCCGGGATCTTCGGCTATGTCCAGCCCGATAACAACTTCAACTGTTCAACATTAAGTGCATTCACATCTACACAACTAAAACATCATTGCATTGCACCACGCAATCTCAGCAAAATATCGCAAACTTGACATACACAATTACAACGCATGACCCTATTAATACTCACTCTTCTGCTTTTACAACTGTTTTCCGAACCGCTGGAACTCCGCTGATCCTCCAAATCGAGACATGGGCTTTAGGGGCTAGGGCTGGGTTTGGGCAAGTCTAGAATTTCTACAGGGGGTACTTTAATTCCCTTTGCTTTAGAAACCAACCATCCAATATTGCTACCATCTGAGAACGCACTGGAACTTACAACGCAACCTCTTGGTAAAGTCATCAAAGATTTTTCCCTTTGGTCGTATGGACATTTGTTGGTTGACGTGAAGCACTGAAAGGAAGAAGACATCTACAATACAGTTCTAGCTTGTTAAGCCAACGTGACTCCACAATAAGTACCAGGAATTCCCAAATATGGTTGAAGGGTTTTGTTTTGGATTACCTGTCAATCGAGTATATAAGCAAACCAATAATAAGTTCAGTAGTTACAGCAATATAGCTGATAAGCTGAAATATCTCAGTAGGTTGAGCCACAATAAAGTGAGAAATAGAATTGTGATAGCCACAACAATAAAGAAACAGATTAAAGCGAACAGGTGTTCCAATAATAAACTTCCCTTCTCTCTTCTAAACATGAGTCAAATGTAGGATTGTCTACTGAGGGTCTCTATTTAGGGAGTATAGAACGTGACAGCATGATTACACTTCAGTTTTCTACAAAAGTCTCTCCCACAGATGGAGGTCAGCGCGGAACTAAGCACCCACCAGGAGGTTTTTGTCAGAAAGGAGGGCAAATGCCACTATGGACATCAAAGGTAGTTAACCAGAGGCAGAAGCAAGGGACAATTTGCCTCACAGGTCTGTGTCAGAAAGTCAGGAACATTTCTTTTCCTGGAAGGCATGGCATTCCGTTTTTATTTTCAGCTCAAATTAACTCTCTCACTGCAGCAGCTGAAGCGTGAGTTTTTAATAGATACATCTAATTTATTATTGATGGTTGATGATCAATAAACGAATCCTAATTAACCCCTAAGCTTCCTATGCTTCTAAATCCTACTTTGGCATCTGTGCAATGTACACAATAATCTGGTGGGGCTTTGTGGCACTGAATATTTCCCATAAACATGTTACCGAAAATTTCAAGATGGGATCTTGCCCGCACAATGCGGACCTCTCCTTTGTCACTCGGGTTATGTTATGTCTTGAACTACAAATAAAAGTTCTCCCCTAGTTAGCACTTGGCCCAACCATCTAGAGGGTACACATGCCTTTTACGGTGGCCTGTCAGGTGGGAGGGAAAGAATGTCATGCGCCCCATAAAAAAGCGGATGTTTCCCCAACAGGCCCAAAGTAACTCTTCCATCACCTCCTGAGCTTCATGTGGGAGCCCGTAGTACTCTGAATTTTACAGCAGAGAGAATTGGAAGTGTGAAGGGCTGGCAGCCCTATTCACAAATGCGCGCACCATTTGCACTGTGGCGGAACACGAGCCAATATTATATCTTGTGGCTTAACTTCTTGAAGTTAACATAGCTTTACCGCTGACCTTTTCGGACCAAGTTCTACCCTTCAAACGTCGAAGATTAATGACAACATTTCATTATTCCAGCCGGGGTCATTCTGCAGCTTGTCAGTCAGAAAGCATATAAAATCTAGAGTCACATATTATAATTTTAAGTGGCCGACATAAATCTTTCCCGATGCTGTCCCTTCCCATAACTGTACTCTGGTCATGCAAGGGACGGTCGCCTTCATTTTGCTGTTGTCTATTGAGCTGCCACTGTTGGGACTTGGACTCAGCAGCATGCTCAGTGTATTTGTCCTTATCTGTGGTGAGGCCCATGGAAGGCAGCCCTGGTTGTGGCACTGGTGCACTGCTGTTGCAGCCCCCTACTAACCGAGCATCAAGCTGCAAGCATCGGGAACTTCTCTCTTGGGGCTACAAGTTCCTGTAGCAGGTGATATCCATCTTGTCTATGGGTGCTTTATAACAGACAGCCGCACCCTGCCACCATTTCTCAGTTTCCAGTGTTCCAGCATGAAGGTGGCAGCGGTGAGGTGATGATCCATTTGCATACACTCTGAACAGACACAGGAAGCATTCTGCATCTGACACTCGGATCTGGTAGCCAGCCGCAATAGCTATTTTGGCAACTTATTCCCTTCGGGTTATCCTGGTTGGTCCCAAAATATCAGTGCCAGTACAGCAGTGAGTCTCTGTATGCACATTGACGCTACTGTGTCTAACAGATATTGCAGTGTAGAGGTGGCCCATGATGACTTCAGCTCGTCTTCTCCTTTGGGTGCTTTGAGTGTTTGGTAATTCCATCAACACTGTATGCGTGTTCTGAACACTGTAATGTGATGGCTGTGTTGAAACAGGCCACTTGCACCCTGAACATTGTGCACTGCTGTTCAATAGGCAGTAATGAAAAACAGAATCCTTTGTTGTCATTAACCATGCATAGCAGCACATTCCAAGCAGATATTAAGAAATCCACACCCTAAATAAACATTGTGCATAATTGATTTTGAAGTCGTATCACAGTTTATGTACACAAGGTTAATTAAAGATATTCTATAGAATCTCACCTGACACTCTAAGCTCCAATTGATATTTGTGTCTTTCAGTCTGTTGTTCCCTACTTTGATGTGCTCATCAATTCTTCAACGTGGTGCTACACAACACAGAGCTGCACAGGTGACTGGATTGGTCAACTTTTGCTTGCTGAAACAGAATGCATCGTGTAGCATGAAACCCTTGATCATCTCTGCAAAGTAGGTGGAGTGTGAGCAGAGCAGCGTGTGAGTGAGCAGAGCAGACACCTCTTGCTCATGCAAAGCCAGATCCATTAAGGTCACAGGGGAACATGGCCTGGCATTGCGCGGAATCCTGGGTATTGTCTGCACACAGAGGTTTGGATTAATGGGTGCGCCTCAAATGCAAAACCCACGCAAGGCAATGCTCGCTCGCCTTTGGTCTATGGTGCTAAATCACGGTCAGTGCTGATAAACAGGGCTCTTGAGCAAGATTGATGACATCATCAGAACGACTTATTGTAAATGGAGTGCTGCACAATATTTTGGCACAATTCAGCAATGCCTATTTCCAAACATCGTTGCGCAAATCTTAGTAAATATGAGCCTAAAGATGTACAAAAAACTCAAAGGGGTACAAAAGCCATTGATGTAAAAAACACCAAGGGCGTAAAAACCAAGGATGTAAAAAACATCGAGATAAAAAATGCAAAGTTCTAAAAAATAAAGGATGTAAAAAAAAAACCAAGGATATAAAAAACCAGATGTAAAACAACAAGGATGTAAACCACCCAAGATGTTAAAAAAACAAGTTGTGGCCGTATTAAAGCCCGGCGACTCCTCTGTTTGAGCGGAGGAGCGTTGCCCCACTGAAATGCCCCCAGAGACGAAAAATAAAATGGTAATGAAGCTAATTCATTACCATTTTATTTTTCGTCACCCCATGCCAAACAGAGCGACAGGACGGGGGTGGGGCTACTGCTGACTGGCAGCAGCAGAGAGAGCAGGGCACTTTCAGTTTAAAGTGCGCATGTCTTTTTGACCGGCCGTCTTGCAATGGCCAGCCAGACATGTAAATGATAGTATCCTAGCAAACAGCTGCCCTATCTCGCCACTGCCTTTTCCATCGGAACTATTTCAGAAAGTCTACTTCAGCTCACACAATGTTACTGGAAGTAATGACCAACCCTACCACCACCAGACGGGCTTCTTGCCCAGGGATGGGAATGAAGGTGGTAGTAGTGGCTGCTACTGATGATCCTACATTTTATGCTGATCACTAGGGTGTAGTTACTTTGATCAAACTGGGCTCGGCTACAGCATTTCTATAAACTTCAACTGCTTCCCTCTCATTTATGCAGCTGGAATCAGCAATATAGCCCTAGCTTGAGTCATTTTTAAGAGAGCATACTAAATTGGTTGATAGTCCTTCATTTTTTAATAAAATGAGTGTTCACCCCTAGAAATCCACCAGGCTCAACTCTCTCTTTTTTATGTATCCCCGTGGATTTTCCTGAGTGTGTGTGGATGGGGCACAGTAGACCATTGTCTGGTATATCTCACAATTAATGCACGGAAAGGCAATAACTGCTGGGAGCTCAACAGTGCCATTCCGACGTGCCGTTTGTCCACAACACACCAGTCTAATGATTTCTGGCTAATGATTTACAAGAGGCCTGCACCGCCGCAGCGTCACTTAATTTGACACTCTGGTGGCGCAGGCCTGCCAGTCATATCTATGGGACAAGGCAAAGCCATGACCTCATATATATGGAGTAAGGCAAGGCAGCGCAAAGTGCTGCATTGCCTTCCTCTGCGTCAAGGAGGCGTTCCATGGGCATTGCGGTGGGTGATTCCACGCAACACCAATGGATTTTTACGCTGCCACAGATTTACAAAATCATGTAAACCTGGGGCTGCGACAAAATCGTACACCACATAACAAGGAGAAATATTTTCATTTCTCCTCGTTTTTTCCTCTTTTCATGTGTGCGGCATTCTTTAGCACACATAGAAGAATGAAATGCCTCCATTGATTATTTTTGTGCAGGAAGGTGCAATCATTCTTACAACGCAGACATCCTTGCACCATGGTACAATGGTGCCTACGTTGGCGCAAGGAAGCCAAAATGGCACCAGCACAGCGAGAAAGGACAGGAATGCACCGTATTTTATAAATATGATGCATTCTGCCCTTTCCTTTCGACGCAAGGCAACGCAGCAAAGTGACTTACTGCGCTGCCCTGCATCAAAAACTTGTAATTGAGGCCCTTAGATTATACCAGTAGCAGTCTTAAGAATTAAGGGGCAGACTTACTAACATTTTGTATTATGGTTGCACCACTTTTGTGGTGCATCCATGACTCAAAATGCTAGTAGATATTTACAAAGCCGCGCAAGGGACGATTTGCAAAGCTTTGTAACAAAAAATGTAACGCAATGCAGCAGCTTGCGCTGCATTGCATTACATTTTATTGTGGGAGGCGTTCCATGGTTGGACATGGGCGTTCCCATGCATCCACACATGGATTTCACTCAATCCCAGATTTACAAAGGTTTGTAACCCTGGAATTTTGTGATATCGCTGCGCCTACCAGAGGATGCCATAACAAGGAGAAAAAATATTTTTTTCTCCTCGTTATTTGCTCTTTCTATGTGTACTGCAATCTGCAACACACATAGAAAGAGGAAAATGCCTCGGGGGATTGTTTTTGTGCAGGAAAGTAGGCCTTCCTGCACAAAAACAATTCTTAATGTAAAGCAGGCACCCTTACACCGTGGTGCAGAGGTGCCTGCATTGGCGCTAGGCTACCAGAAGTGCACATGTGCAAGGAAAGGACAGGAATGCGCCGTATGATGTTAAATGCAGCACATTCCTGCCCTTTCCCTTTTACGCAGCAAGGTAGCTGAAAGTATGTTAATTATGCCCCTTAGTGCCGCAATAGGAGTATGGCAGATTCAGGACATCTGAAATATACTAGCTGATGTCCCGATCTGCTACACTTTAAGTTCCCATTCCCAGACCTCATTCAGAGAATGGGGAACAGCAGAGTCTCAGCTTGTTCCACCACTGAAAAACCCTAGATGACTGCCATCCTATTTAGAATGAGTCTTCGGTCCCAAAAAAGGAACAATGCACATCAGGGGCATTTCTTTTTCTTGTTTAGAAAGATAATCCTACGTAGAGAGTTTGCTTTTATACAACAAAAACAGTGTTCAGCGGTATAGTATGGCGGCCTGCCCAGCACTGCAGTTTCACTGAAGCTACTACGACTGCATTAGAAGGAGCACTTTCAGTAAAAAAAGTCCTACTAACAGGGAACTCTAAGTTTTGCAAGTAGGTTGCTGTCTACCAACATTTAAATGACCCGCTTCGTGCCAATGACTGATTCAGCAGATCAGAATAATCTGAAAAAATAGATTATATTCAGTTTAATTTTTATAACACCCTCTAAACGTTTTTCTTAAGCCCTATGCTACTCTATCCCATTTCTTCCTAACATAAAAATTAATCATCTACAATCCTAGTCATGACCACCTTCCGTCCATCTAAGTATCCCAGTGTCAGGTAAGAATGCAACCACTAACCTTGTGTCTTGCGGGAGTAAAATCCACCTTGCAGCGTGGCCAGGTCTCAATGCATGCGTTCACGTTCATCCTTGCTATCGTCTAACAGTTCTGTCACTGAACGTCATCATGAATGGGTGGCACCAAACAGTAGCTCTGCTGGCAATGTGTCTGTTGTTCTATGAAGACTGTCCCAATAGTCCCTCAATGTCTAGCAAAGTAATTGAGACATGTTAAGATTAGCGCCTTGCATGGACTTCTTCAGCATTGACATAAAACCTTCAACTATGCCATCTGCCTGGGTCCACATCAGAGTGATTTTCCTGTGATGAAAACCCATGTAGTTTTGAAAAGTTATTGAATTCCTTCCTGGCAAACAGAGGACCAGCACCAGAAATCACAGTGTCAGGGGTGTCAAATGTTGAAAATATGTAAATAGTTGTTATATTGAATACTATAATCATTTCAGGAAATTGAGTATGCATACATGGCAACAAGTTCATCCAGAAAAGAAAATTACTACTTTAGACTCAGCAGCCACCTCATCGCTACAGCGCCACATTATCCATCATATGTCAAGTTAACAACACACCTCCTTAGAGTTCCTGGTATTACTAGTTAGTTTTCTTTGAGGAAAAGCCTTTTGCTGAAGCAGGAGAGCTCACCCCACGCACGTCTAAATGGTGTTAAGTATTTAAGACTGCTACATCAGTGACTCTTCTTGATTCTGTCAAAGCTAGTGGCGGTTGTTGATCCTTGGAAGTGGGGGGGCATAATTCTTGGACTAAATTCCAGCTACAACAAGCAAGCGAAGCGGGGGAGCCTGATGTCTCTTAGGAGAGTCCGCAACAGTTTGAGAAAACTTTGGAAAAATGGGGTCAAACAGAGCACTTTAAAGTACAATTGTCACATATATTTGCTTAAAAGCCAGAGTCTCTGAAAGAGCAGACATTAAATATTCAAGTACTTTCATGGTGTGGCAAGCCAGTAAAGCCTGGTGATCCCCCTGAGTTGGCCCCATCTTTACCAAAATGTGCGATTGGTGCCCCATGTTTCAGTAATTACCATCAATAATTATCTACAATTTCCTGTTGCTACAATTTTGCTATTGATCCCATCAATATACCATGGGATACAACTTATGAAAAATTACCTCTAGTAACTCTGCAGCAACAGTTTGGCATAGTTGCACCTGTGCCATGTTTGTCCTTCTTTATGCCAAGAATTACCTCCAATATGCCAGCACTGTGCACTGTTGCCCCATATGCCACGAAGTTTCTCTAGCATACCAGTGTCGGCATTTTAAAACCTCAAAAAGGGTTCCTAGTTTGCGCACTTTGTTATAGGAACTCTTTGTAATGTTCTTTAATCTTCCATCTCTAGAATTGCATGGGTATGCTACAAAGGAATATCCGCGGTCCAGGGATACATTCATACATACATTCCTATGATCGCAGTAAATAGTATCCCCTTTTAAAGGGCGTGTGCACTGCAGAGAAGAGGCCTGGGTCTAATTTATTTAAATATTCTGACGTTATTATAAACCTCAGTGTTAGAAATGGGATCTCTAGTTGGCAAGGGCTTGCACCTTTGTCCAAGTAGGGACCCTTCTTCCTAGTCAGGGTAAGGGAGTTACACTCCTAAAATAACCCCTGCTCACCCCCTTGGTAGCTTGGCACGAGCAGTCAGGCTTATTCTAGAGGCAGTGTGTAAAGCATTTGCACATAACTAACAGTAATACAGTGTAAGCACTACAAACGGACACCACACCAGTTTAGAAAAATAACCAATTTTTATATACTCAAGACAAGGCCAATTACGACAAAAATCCACAATACTATACTTTAAAAATGAATGCTTGATAAGGTAACTTCTTCTTTGCAGGAATAACACAAAAGCAAAGTTCGTACGAGTCCGTAGCCCCGTCCGGGTCTACCGCGATGCTGAATTACACAGAGTCCAACAGTTCCAGCCGACCGCGTCGCTACGGGCCAGCAGAGTCGTGAACAGACTTGGTCACAGTACCTTTCTCGTCGTGGCTGGTACGGAGTGTACGAGCCGGTCGGCGTTCGTCGCGGTTGCGCAGATGGAGTCGGTGAGTCCAAGGCGTGCGGTGCAGGGCGAGACGGTGTACAATGCGGTGCTGACAGGTTGCGATGCAGGCGACCAAGCCAGAGTGCGGGAGCTGGCGTCGGACAGCGGTGCGAGTCGGAGCGGTGCGTCGCAATTGTGCGAGCGGTGCCCCAAATGCGATGCGGTCACGACTGTTGAGCCAGTTGCAGCGTCCGCGTCGGTCGGGTCCGGCTGGTTCAGTGAAGCGATGCGATGCGAACTGCGGTGCCCACAGGTCACGGTGCAAGCAGCGGCTCGGTGTTGACGGCGTCGGACGTCGCCTACGGTGAGACCAGGGTTGCGATGCGAAGCGGGGCGATGCGGTCTGCGGTGCAAACAGGTCACCGGTCAGGGATGGATTCGGTTGACGGAGTCGGTTGCAGTTCCCTTCCTCTGTGGCAACTGAAACAGCGTTCCAGAAGCGGTACCCAGAGGCTTGTGAAGTCTTTGTAGTCCCTGAGACTTCTTAACAGGAGGCCAGCTCGGTTCCAGGCCCTTGGAGATACTCAACACAAGTTTGTAGAAAGTTCAGTCCTTTCACTGCCCAAGGCAGAAGCAGCAGCTGCAGGCCAACCCAACAAAGCAACAACACAGCAAAGGGGCAGTACTCCTCCTGGCAGCTCTTCCAGCTCTTCGTCTTGGCAGGTTCCTTGATTCCAGCGAGATCTAAATTCATGGGGTCAGGGCCCCAATATTTATATCCCAAATTCCTTTGTTCTCTGAAGGCAGAGAGGCCTTTGCCTAGTCCAAACCAGTTCTGGAGCACTTTGTTGACAAGTCTCCGTCCCTTCTTTCAGAGAGTAGGCCAGGGACATCAGACGCACCACAGGAGGTGGAGCCAGCATTGTGGAGGGAAGGCACTGTCCTATTCAGGGCCCAGGTGCAACTCCTCCCACCCATCTACATGTAGATCTTGCTATTCAGCCCTGTGCTGACTCACCCTGTCTCCTGGCATCCCCCAGCCCCTGTCACTCACACTCCAGACAAGGAATACACAACCTCGCAGAGGCAGGCTTGGATGGTTAGACAAGAAAATACCCACTTTCTAAAAGTGGTATTTTCAAACACAGAATGTTAAAACCAACTTCACTAAAAGATGCATTTTATCATTCTGAGTCCAGGCATACTAAACTCGAATTTCTACCATGTTCCCGGGGTCAGTTAGGATTATAAGCTGTAATAATCAAAACTGCCCGTTCTGACCTATGGGGAACAGGTAGCCTTGCAATAGTGAAAAACGAACTAGGCTGTAATTCACTATCAGGACATGCCACACACACCAGGGCATGTCCTACCTTTCGCATACAACGCACCCTGCCCACCGGGGTACCTTGGGCCTACCTTAGGGGTGACTAACATGTAGAAAAGGGAAGGTTTAGGGACTTGCAAGTGTGCGCACTTGCCAAGTCGACATGGCAGCCCCAGGCTGCGCACAGGCTCTGCAATGGCAGGCCCGAGTTACACTTTACAGGCTGTTTGCGTGGGTGGCACAATCCAGTGCTGCAGCCCACCAACAGCATTTGGTCTATAGGCCCTGGCACTCGCAGTGCACTTTACAAGGGACTGACACATAAACCAAATAGGCCAATCATGGAAACACCAATCCATAACACATTTTATACAGGAGCACTTGCACTTTCCCACTGGACAGCAGTGAGGAAAGTGCGCAGAATCATTACACCAGCAAAAACAGAGTCAAAACCGGGAGGTCAGAAAGCAAAAAGTCAGGGGAAACACGCCAAAAGATGCCAAGTCTAACACATGTCCCCTCCAGCTGAAAGTAGGGAGAACTACCCAACCCCATTGGAGTTCTCTTCACTAAGGCGGAAGAACCTGGACAGACCATCTGCGTTGGCGTGTTCTGTACCAGGACGGTGTTCCACCGTAAAGTCCATTCCCTGTAGGGAGATGGACCACCTCAGCAGTTTTGGATTCTCACCCCTCATTTGCATCAACCATCTGAGGGGCCTGTGGTCTGTCTGAACCCGGAAGTGAGTCCCAAACAGGTATGGTCTCAACTTCTTCAGCGCCCAGACCACAGCAAAAGCTTCCCTTTCTATGGCACTCCACCTCTGTTCCCTGGGGAGTAGTCTCCTGCTAAGGAAGACTACAGGCTGATCCAGGCCCTCTTCGTTCAGTTGTGAGAGCACCGCTCCCACACCATGCTCTGAAGCGTCAGTCTGCGCGACGAATTCCTTGGAGAAGTCAGGTGCCTTGAGCACGGGTGCCGTGCACATGGCTGCCTTCAGGGCATCAAAAGCTTTCTGGCAGGACTCAGTCCAGATCACTTTCCTGGGCTGCTTCTTAGAAGTCAGCTCTGTTAAGGGGGCAACGATGGTGCCATAGCCCTTAACAAATCTCCTATAGTAGCCGGTGAGACCTAAGAAGGCTCTCACCTCTGTCTGGGTCTTGGGGGGCTCCCAAGCCAGAATGGTGTCAATCTTGGGTTGTAGGGGCGCCACCTGGCCGCTTCCTACCTGGTGTCCCAAGTACGCCACAGAACCCTGCCCGATCTGGCACTTACTGGCCTTGATCGTGAGGCCTGCACCTTGCAGAGCCCTCAACACTTTCTCAAGGTGCTGTAAATGTTCTTCCTAGCTGGAACTGAACACAGCAATGTCATCCAGGTAGGCGGCACTGAAATCCTCCAGCCCAGCCAACACCTGATTGACCAACCTCTGAAAGGTGGCAGGGGCATTCTTCAACCCAAAGGGCATCACCTGGAATTGGTAATGACCTTCTGGGGTTGAGAATGCTGATCTCTCCTTGGCCCCATCGGTTAAGGCAATCTGCCAGTACCCAGACGTCAAATCAAACGTGCTGAGGAACCGGGCAGCTCCCAACCGATCAATGAGCTCATCAGCTCTGGGGATGGGGTGCACGTCAGTCCTGGTGACGGCATTGAGCCCACGGTAGTCCACACAAAACCGGAGTTCTGGAGTGGCACCGGGCGCAGCAGCCTTTGGGACCAAGACCACTGGGCTGGCCCAAGGACTGTGGGAGGGCTCAATCACCCCTAACGCCAACATCTTAGAGACCTCCTCCTTGATGCTGGCTCTGACCCGGTCAGTCAACCTGTAAATCTTGTGCTTCACAGGAGGGCTGTCACCAGTGTCCACGTCATGGGTACACCAGTGAGTAACACCGGGGGTCAGAGAGAACAGTGGGGCGAACTGTCCCAACAACTGGTGACAGTCCCCCTGCTGCTCCTGAGTCAGAGTAGGGGAGAGGATCACACCTTCTACTGACCCATCATGCTCCTTGGTAGACAGGAGGTCAGGGAGAGGCTCACTCTCCTCTTCCACCCCATCATCTGTCGCCAAGAGCATACTCACTTCGGACCTCTCGAAGTGGGGCTTGAGGCGGTTCACGTGAAGGACCCTCAAAGGGTTCCTTGGAGCTTGCAAATCCACCAGGTAGGTGACGTCACTTTTGCGCTCCACCACCTCATATGGCCCAGTCCACTTGTCCTGCAAGGCACAAGGTGCCACTGGGGCCATGACCCACACTTTTTGCCCAGGTTGAAATTCGACCAGAGTGGCATTCTGGTCATACCATCTCTTCATTTCTTCCTGGCTTGCTTCTAGGTTCGCCTGAGCGAGTTTCCTGAAGCGGGCAGTTTGGTTTCTAAAGGCCAGCATGTAGCTAAACACATCCTGGGGAGTTTTCCTGGGAGCTGCCTCCCAGCCTTCCTTTACCAAACTCAGAGGTCCTCTGACAGGGTGGCCATACAGGAGCTCAAAGGGGCTGTACCCAAGAGACTTCTGAGGCACCTCCCTGTATGCAAAGAGTAGGCATGGCAAGAGGACGTCCCACTTATGCCTCATGGGTTCTGTTAGACCCTTGATCATGCCTTTCAAGGTCTGGTTGAATCTCTCCACCAGACCGTTTCCTTGTGGGTGGTAAGGAGTGGTGAACTTGTAGGTTACACCACACTCCTTCCACAGGGATGTCATATACTTGGATATGAAATTGGTCCCCCTATCAGAAACCACCTCTCTGGGGAATCCCACACGGGAAAAGATCCCCATTAACGCCCGGCCCACCACTGGCGCCGTCGTTGTCCTGAGAGGGATTGCCTCCGGGTACCGGGTGGCATGGTCCACCAAGACCAGGATGTACCTGTTGCCCATGGCTGTCTTGGGATCCAGTGGCCCCACAATATCCATCCCTACCCTTTCAAAGGGTGTTCCAACAACAGGAAAAGGTTGGAGAGGAGCTTTGACCTTCCTCCCACTCTTACCACTTGCCTGGCAAGTTTGGCAAGACCTACAGTGTGCATCTGACTGCCTTCGCATTTGGGGCCAAAAGAAGTGGGTGACAAGCCTGTCAAAGGTCTTGTCCTGCCCCAAATGTCCTGCCAAAGGCACGTCATGAGCCAGACCCAGTAGGAAGGTCCTGAAGCGCTGGGGTACCACCAGCACACGGGCTGACCCAGGCTCAGCAACCTTAGGCTCACTGTATAGGAGACCACTCTCCCAGTAGATCAGATGTGACCCGGACTGATTACCAGCTGCCTGGTCTGCAGCCTGCCGCCGCAGACCCTCCAGAGTAGGGCACTCGTTCTGCTCCCTGCAGAACTCCTCCCTGGTGGGACCCCCTTCTTGCTGCCAATGGGTCAGCTCAGAGATGTCTCCCAGTTCGGCTACCTGCTCCCCTGTAGGCACCGGGGCGTCCCCCTCGAGGTCCGCCTCCTCCCGGTCCGTGGGAACTTCGGGGGCCGGTTTCCCGCGCCCCCTGCCCTTTCTCTTGGCAGGGACTTGGGCCACTGTTCCAGGCTCCAAGTCCTCTTGATCACCCTTTCTGGCTGCCATTGACCGAGTAGACACGCATGCCCACTCTGGCAACCCAAGCATCTCCAAGTGAGACCTGAGCTCAACATCCTTCCATAAGGACTGCTCCAGGTCGTTACCTAGCAGACAATCTACAGGCATGGTAGGGCTCACAACCACCCTCAAGGGACCTGAGACCCCCCCCATTCAAAGGGAACCTGCGCCACCATACACTGGCGCTCAGAGTTGTCTACAGCAACTACTTGGTGGAATGCCCCTGGGACTACCTGCTTCTCAGAGACCAGGTGACACCGGACTGAGGTCACACTGGCTCCAGTATCTCTGAGAGCCTCTACCCTGTTCCCATTGATGGTCACCCAGGTGCTATATTTCTTTGTGTTAGGGGGCACCTGGTTTCCTGGGACCATCTCACTGTCCCCTAGTGAGACAAGGGTCATTTCTGCGGGATCCCCACCCTCCTGTGGGCACCCCTCCTCCCCAAGCGCTACACTAGCCAACACTTTGGACTGTCCACCGGTGGGTGGCTGTGTCCCCTTTGGGCACTTGGGGTCCCCCTTAAAGTGACCTACCTGGTCACATGCATAACACTTGCGGGGGCCGGTCTCAACAGGCTTCCCTGTAGAGACCCCTTTCTTCTTATCACCGGGGGCTGGGAACCTTTACCCTGGGTACTAGTTTGGGGCCCTTTAGAGAACTCCTGTGCTTTACCCTTGTCCCCCCACCTTTCTGCTGGGGACCCTGCCCACCTTTGGCTGAGTCTCCCCCAAACGCTTTCTTGTGGACCCTGGTACTCACCCAGCGGTCCGCTTCCATAGCAAGCTTCCTGGGGTCAGTTAGCTTACTATCCACTAGGTGCTGGCGCAGATCTGCAAAACATAGACTAGACAAGTGCTCCCATGCAATCAAGTTGTAGAGCCCCTGAAAATCTGTTACACTACTGCCCTTCACCCAACCATCCAGCGACCTGCAGAACACATCCACACATTCCAACCAAGTGTTGGCATCAGACTTCTTACTGGACCTGAACTGATCCCTGTACTTTTCAGGAGTAAGACCATACTTAGTGAGAAGGGCATCCTTCATGTCAGCATAGGTGAGGTGATACCCCTTACCCAAAGCTATCAGAGCATCCCTTGCTTCTTCAGGGAAAAGTGGCCACAATCCTGCTCCCCAATTTTCCTCAGGGACCCCATTCATGTGTATGGCTGCCTCATAACCCTGAAACCACCTTTGTATGTCATCCCCCTTCTTGAACTCCTTGCCTACATTCTTGGGAATGTGCACAATCCTGTCTGCCTTCCTGGACGAATTGCTGCCACCATCTGAGCCTGACTTACTCCTAAGTTCTAGCTCCTTCAGTTCTCTCTCATGCTCTAAGAGCATCTTCTTCTCCTCCATGGCCAATCTCCTCTCCTCCCTCTTCTCCTCCCGCTCACCCTCCAGCCTGAGCTTCTGCAGCTCAAACTGTCTTGCCTCCCGCCTGTCCTCCAGCTCCTCTGGGGACAGACTGCTGCTGCCTGACCTGGCGGGTTCCCCCTCACCCAAAAGCACATCCACCCTGGAAATAGGCTCCTCCACCTCCTCACTGAGATTACCAGGCTGCCCACTGGCATGTCTGGCTGCTACCCAGGCCCTCAGCGCCTTCTGTAGCTCCTCCTTCCTTGTGAGGCCTTTAATTTGGACTTTCAGGTTTTTACAAATTGCTCGTAGCTCCTTTACGGCGTAGGTTTCCAACCTATCCTCCTCAAAGATAACTTCCAGAGATGCAACGGATGATGCAGCTGATTCAGGCATGACAAAAGTAGTGAGTTGAAAACTGGCAAGATCAAAAATAGGCCAAAAGAAAAAGAACCAGTATGTGGTACGTAATGGTCTGCGATATGGTAGTAGTGCACACCAATCACTGTAAGTCAAGTGCAAACACAAGTCCTATCCTCACCGCTGACAACCAATGTTAGAAATGGGATCTCTAGTTGGCAAGGGCTTGCACCTTTGTCCAAGTAGGGACCCTTCTTCCTAGTCAGGGTAAGGGAGTTACACTCCTAAAATAACCCCTGCTCACCCCCTTGGTAGCTTGGCACGAGCAGTCAGGCTTATTCTAGAGGCAGTGTGTAAAGCATTTGCACATAACCAACAGTAATACAGTGTAAGCACTACAAACGGACACCACACCAGTTTAGAAAAATAACCAATATTTTTATATACTCAAGACAAGACCAATTACGACAAAAATCCACAATACTATACTTTAAAAATGAATGCTTGATAAGGTAACTTCTTCTTTGCAGGAATAACACAAAAGCAAAGTTCGTACGAGTCGGTAGCCCCGTCCGGGTCTACCGCGATGCTGAATTACACAGAGTCCAACAGTTCCAGCCGACCGCGTCGCTACGGGCCAGCAGAGTCGTGAACAGACTCGGTCACAGTACCTTTCTCGTTGTGGCTGGTACGGAGTGTACGAGCCGGTCGGCGTTCGTCGCGGTTGCGGTGCAAGACGGAGCGATGCAAGGTGCGGTGTCCCTCGATGCGGTGCAGGCAGCGGCTCGATGAGCGTCGTGCAGACGGAGTCGGTGAGTCCAAGGCGTGCGGTGCAGGGCGAGACGGTGTACGATGCGGTGCTGACAGGTTGCGATGCAGGCGACCAAGCCGGAGTGCGGGAGCTGGCGTCGGACAGCGGTGCGAGTCGGAGCGGTGCGTCGCAAACGTGCGAGCGGTGCCCCAAATGCGATGCGGTCACGACTGTTGAGCCAGTTGCAGCGTCCGCGTCGGTCGGGTCCGGCTGGTTCAGTGAAGCGATGCGATGCGAACTGCGGTGCCCACAGGTCACGGTGCAAGCAGCGGCTCGGTGTTGACGGCGTCGGACGTCGCCTACGGTGAGACCAGGGTTGCGATGCGAAGCGGGGCGATGCGGTCTGCGGTGCAAACAGGTCACCGGTCAGGGATGGATTCGGTTGACGGAGTCGGTTGCAGTTCCCTTCCTCTGTGGCAACTGAAACAGCGTTCCAGAAGCGGTACCCAGAGGCTTGTGAAGTCTTTGTAGTCCCTGAGACTTCTTAACAGGAGGCCAGCTCGGTTTCAGGCCCTTGGAGATACTCAGCACAAGTTTGTAGAAAGTTCAGTCCTTTCACTGCCCAAGGCAGAAGCAGCAGCTGCAGGCCAACCCAACAAAGCAACAACACAGCAAAGGGGCAGTACTCCTCCTGGCAGCTCTTCCAGCTCTTCGTCTTGGCAGGTTCCTTGATTCCAGCGAGATCTAAATTCATGGGGTCAGGGCCCCAATATTTATATCCCAAATTCCTTTGTTCTCTGAAGGCAGAGAGGCCTTTGCCTAGTCCAAACCAGTTCTGGAGCACTTTGTTGACAAGTCTCCGTCCCTTCTTTCAGAGAGTAGGCCAGGGACATCAGACGCACCACAGGAGGTGGAGCCAGCATTGTGGAGGGAAGGCACTGTCCTATTCAGGGCCCAGGTGCAACTCCTCCCACCCATCTACATGTAGATCTTGCTATTCAGCCCTGTGCTGACTCACCCTGTCTCCTGGCATCCCCCAGCCCCTGTCACTCACACTCCAGACAAGGAATACACAACCTCGCAGAGGCAGGCTTGGATGGTTAGACAAGAAAATACCCACTTTCTAAAAGTGGTATTTTCAAACACAGAATGTTAAAACCAACTTCACTAAAAGATGCATTTTATCATTCTGAGTCCAGGCATACTAAACTCGAATTTCTACCATGTTCCCGGGGTCAGTTAGGATTATAAGCTGTAATAATCAAAACTGCCCGTTCTGGCCTATGGGGAACAGGTAGCCTTGCAATAGTGAAAAACGAACTAGGCTGTAATTCACTATCAGGACATGCCACACACACCAGGGCATGTCCTACCTTTCGCATACAACGCACCCTGCCCACAGGGGTACCTTGGGCCTACCTTAGGGGTGACTAACATGTAGAAAAGGGAAGGTTTAGGGACTTGCAAGTGTGCGCACTTGCCAAGTCGACATGGCAGCCCCAGGCTGCGCACAGGCTCTGCAATGGCAGGCCCGAGTTACACTTTACGGGCTGTTTGCGTGGGTGGCACAATCCAGTGCTGCAGCCCACCAACAGCATTTGGTCTATAGGCCCTGGCACTCGCAGTGCACTTTACAAGGGACTGACACATAAACCAAATAGGCCAATCATGGAAACGCCAATCCATAACACATTTTATACAGGAGCACTTGCACTTTCCCACTGGACAGCAGTGAGGAAAGTGCGCAGAATCATTACACCAGCAAAAACAGAGTCAAAACCGGGAGGTCAGAAAGCAAAAAGTCAGGGGAAACACGCCAAAAGATGCCAAGTCTAACACATGTCCCCTCCAGCTGAAAGTAGGGAGAACTACCCAACCCCATTGGAGTTCTCTTCACTAAGGCGGAAGAACCTGGACAGACCATCTGCGTTGGCGTGTTCTGTACCAGGACGGTGTTCCACCGTAAAGTCCATTCCCTGTAGGGAGATGGACCACCTCAGCAGTTTTGGATTCTCACCCCTCATTTGCATCAACCATCTGAGGGGCCTGTGGTCTGTCTGAACCCGGAAGTGAGTCCCAAACAGGTATGGTCTCAACTTCTTCAGCGCCCAGACCACAGCAAAAGCTTCCCTTTCTATGGCACTCCACCTCTGTTCCCTGGGGAGTAGTCTCCTGCTAAGGAAGACTACAGGCTGATCCAGGCCCTCTTCGTTCAGTTGTGAGAGCACCGCTCCCACACCATGCTCTGAAGCGTCAGTCTGCACGACGAATTCCTTGGAGAAGTCAGGTGCCTTGAGCACGGGCGCCGTGCACATGGCTGCCTTCAGGGCATCAAAAGCTTTCTGGCAGGACTCAGTCCAGATCACTTTCCTGGGCTGCTTCTTAGAAGTCAGCTCTGTTAAGGGGGCAACGATGGTGCCATAGCCCTTAACAAATCTCCTATAGTAGCCGGTGAGACCTAAGAAGGCTCTCACCTCTGTCTGGGTCTTGGGGGCTCCCAAGCCAGAATGGTGTCAATCTTGGGTTGTAGGGGCGCCACCTGGCCGCTTCCTACCTGGTGTCCCAAGTACACCACAGAACCCTGCCCGATCTGGCACTTACTGGCCTTGATCGTGAGGCCTGCACCTTGCAGAGCCCTCAACACTTTCTCAAGGTGCTGTAAATGTTCTTCCCAGCTGGAACTGAACACAGCAATGTCATCCAGGTAGGCGGCACTGAAATCCTCCAGCCCAGCCAACACCTGATTGACCAACCTCTGAAAGGTGGCAGGGGCATTCTTCAACCCAAAGGGCATCACCCGGAATTGGTAATGACCTTCTGGGGTTGAGAATGCTGATCTCTCCTTGGCCCCATCGGTTAAGGCAATCTGCCAGTACCCAGACGTCAAATCAAACGTGCTGAGGAACCGGGCAGCTCCCAACCGATCAATGAGCTCATCAGCTCTGGGGATGGGGTGCGCGTCAGTCCTGGTGACGGCATTGAGCCCACGGTAGTCCACACAAAACCGGAGTTCTGGAGTGGCACCGGGCGCAGCAGCCTTTGGGACCAAGACCACTGGGCTGGCCCAAGGACTGTGGGAGGGCTCAATCACCCCTAACGCCAACATCTTAGAGACCTCCTCCTTGATGCTGGCTCTGACCCGGTCAGTCAACCTGTAAATCTTGTGCTTCACAGGAGGGCTGTCACCAGTGTCCACGTCATGGGTACACCAGTGAGTAACACCGGGGGTCAGAGAGAACAGTGGGGCGAACTGTCCCAACAACTGGTGACAGTCCCCCTGCTGCTCCTGAGTCAGAGTAGGGGAGAGGATCACACCTTCTACTGACCCATCATGCTCCTTGGTAGACAGGAGGTCAGGGAGAGGCTCACTCTCCTCTTCCACCCCATCATCTGTCGCCAAGAGCATACTCACTTCGGACCTCTCGAAGTGGGGCTTGAGGCGGTTCACGTGAAGGACCCTCAAAGGGTTCCTTGGAGCTTGCAAATCCACCAGGTAGGTGACGTCACTTTTGCGCTCCACCACCTCATATGGCCCAGTCCACTTGTCCTGCAAGGCACAAGGTGCCACTGGGGCCATGACCCACACTTTTTGCCCAGGTTGAAATTCGACCAGAGTGGCATTCTGGTCATACCATCTCTTCATTTCTTCCTGGCTTGCTTCTAGGTTCGCCTGAGCGAGTTTCCTGAAGCGGGCAGTTTGGTTTCTAAAGGCCAGCATGTAGCTAAACACATCCTGGGGAGTTTTCCTGGGAGCTGCCTCCCAGCCTTCCTTTACCAAACTCAGAGGTCCTCTGACAGGGTGGCCATACAGGAGCTCAAAGGGGCTGTACCCAAGAGACTTCTGAGGCACCTCCCTGTATGCAAAGAGTAGGCATGGCAAGAGGACGTCCCACTTACGCCTCATGGGTTCTGTTAGACCCTTGATCATGCCTTTCAAGGTCTGGTTGAATCTCTCCACCAGACCGTTTCCTTGTGGGTGGTAAGGAGTGGTGAACTTGTAGGTTACACCACACTCCTTCCACAGGGATGTCATATACTTGGATATGAAATTGGTCCCCCTATCAGAAACCACCTCTCTGGGGAATCCCACACGGGAAAAGATCCCCATTAACGCCCGGCCCACCACTGGCGCCGTCGTTGTCCTGAGAGGGATTGCCTCCGGGTACCGGGTGGCATGGTCCACCAAGACCAGGATGTACCTGTTGCCCATGGCTGTCTTGGGATCCAGTGGCCCCACAATATCCATCCCTACCCTTTCAAAGGGTGTTCCAACAACAGGAAAAGGTTGGAGAGGAGCTTTGACCTTCCTCCCACTCTTACCACTTGCCTGGCAAGTTTGGCAAGACCTACAGTGTGCATCTGACTGCCTTCGCATTTGGGGCCAAAAGAAGTGGGTGACAAGCCTGTCAAAGGTCTTGTCCTGCCCCAAATGTCCTGCCAAAGGCACGTCATGAGCCAGACCCAGTAGGAAGGTCCTGAAGCGCTGGGGTACCACCAGCACACGGGCTGACCCAGGCTCAGCAACCTTAGGCTCACTGTATAGGAGACCACTCTCCCAGTAGATCAGATGTGACCCGGACTGATTACCAGCTGCCTGGTCTGCAGCCTGCCGCCGCAGACCCTCCAGAGTAGGGCACTCGTTCTGCTCCCTGCAGAACTCCTCCCTGGTGGGACCCCCTTCTTGCTGCCAATGGGTCAGCTCAGAGATGTCTCCCAGTTCGGCTACCTGCTCCCCTGTAGGCACCGGGGCGTCCCCCTCGAGGTCCGCCTCCTCCCGGTCCGTGGGAACTTCGGGGGCCGGTTTCCCGCGCCCCCTGCCCTTTCTCTTGGCAGGGACTTGGGCCACTGTTCCAGGCTCCAAGTCCTCTTGATCACCCTTTCTGGCTGCCATTGACCGAGTAGACACGCATGCCCACTCTGGCAACCCAAGCATCTCCAAGTGAGACCTGAGCTCAACATCCTTCCATAAGGACTGCTCCAGGTCGTTACCTAGCAGACAATCTACAGGCATGGTAGGGCTCACAACCACCCTCAAGGGACCTGAGACCCCCCCCATTCAAAGGGAACCTGCGCCACCATACACTGGCGCTCAGAGTTGTCTACAGCAACTACTTGGTGGAATGCCCCTGGGACTACCTGCTTCTCAGAGACCAGGTGACACCGGACTGAGGTCACACTGGCTCCAGTATCTCTGAGAGCCTCTACCCTGTTCCCATTGATGGTCACCCAGGTGCTATATTTCTTTGTGTTAGGGGGCACCTGGTTTCCTGGGACCATCTCACTGTCCCCTAGTGAGACAAGGGTCATTTCTGCGGGATCCCCACCCTCCTGTGGGCACCCCTCCTCCCCAAGCGCTACACTAGCCAACACTTTGGACTGTCCACCGGTGGGTGGCTGTGTCCCCTTTGGGCACTTGGGGTCCCCCTTAAAGTGACCTACCTGGTCACATGCATAACACTTGCGGGGGCCGGTCTCAACAGGCTTCCCTGTAGAGACCCCTTTCTTCTTATCACCGGGGGCTGGGAACCTTTACCCTGGGTACTAGTTTGGGGCCCTTTAGAGAACTCCTGTGCTTTACCCTTGTCCCCCCCACCTTTCTGCTGGGGACCCTGCCCACCTTTGGCTGAGTCTCCCCCAAACGCTTTCTTGTGGACCCTGGTACTCACCCAGCGGTCCGCTTCCATAGCAAGCTTCCTGGGGTCAGTTAGCTTACTATCCACTAGGTGCTGGCGCAGATCTGCAAAACATAGACTAGACAAGTGCTCCCATGCAATCAAGTTGTAGAGCCCCTGAAAATCTGTTACACTACTGCCCTTCACCCAACCATCCAGCGACCTGCAGAACACATCCACACATTCCAACCAAGTGTTGGCATCAGACTTCTTACTGGACCTGAACTGATCCCTGTACTTTTCAGGAGTAAGACCATACTTAGTGAGAAGGGCATCCTTCATGTCAGCATAGGTGAGGTGATACCCCTTACCCAAAGCTATCAGAGCATCCCTTGCTTCTTCAGGGAAAAGTGGCCACAATCCTGCTCCCCAATTTTCCTCAGGGACCCCATTCATGTGTATGGCTGCCTCATAACCCTGAAACCACCTTTGTATGTCATCCCCCTTCTTGAACTCCTTGCCTACATTCTTGGGAATGTGCACAATCCTGTCTGCCTTCCTGGACGAATTGCTGCCACCATCTGAGCCTGACTTACTCCTAAGTTCTAGCTCCTTCAGTTCTCTCTCATGCTCTAAGAGCATCTTCTTCTCCTCCATGGCCAATCTCCTCTCCTCCCTCTTCTCCTCCCGCTCACCCTCCAGCCTGAGCTTCTGCAGCTCAAACTGCCTTGCCTCCCGCCTGTCCTCCAGCTCCTCTGGGGACAGACTGCTGCTGCCTGACCTGGCGGGTTCCCCCTCACCCAAAAGCACATCCACCCTGGAAATAGGCTCCTCCACCTCCTCACTGAGATTACCAGGCTGCCCACTGGCATGTCTGGCTGCTACCCAGGCCCTCAGCGCCTTCTGTAGCTCCTCCTTCCTTGTGAGGCCTTTAATTTGGACTTTCAGGTTTTTACAAATTGCTCGTAGCTCCTTTACGGCGTAGGTTTCCAACCTATCCTCCTCAAAGATAACTTCCAGAGATGCAACGGATGATGCAGCTGATTCAGGCATGACAAAAGTAGTGAGTTGAAAACTGGCAAGATCAAAAATAGGCCAAAAGAAAAAGAACCAGTATGTGGTACGTAATGGTCTGCGATATGGTAGTAGTGCACACCAATCACTGTAAGTCAAGTGCAAACACAAGTCCTATCCTCACCGCTGACAACCAATGTTAGAAATGGGATCTCTAGTTGGCAAGGGCTTGCACCTTTGTCCAAGTAGGGACCCTTCTTCCTAGTCAGGGTAAGGGAGTTACACTCCTAAAATAACCCCTGCTCACCCCCTTGGTAGCTTGGCACGAGCAGTCAGGCTTATTCTAGAGGCAGTGTGTAAAGCATTTGCACATAACCAACAGTAATACAGTGTAAGCACTACAAACGGACACCACACCAGTTTAGAAAAATAACCAATATTTTTATATACTCAAGACAAGACCAATTACGACAAAAATCCACAATACTATACTTTAAAAATGAATGCTTGATAAGGTAACTTCTTCTTTGCAGGAATAACACAAAAGCAAAGTTCGTACGAGTCGGTAGCCCCGTCCGGGTCTACCGCGATGCTGAATTACACAGAGTCCAACAGTTCCAGCCGACCGCGTCGCTACGGGCCAGCAGAGTCGTGAACAGACTCGGTCACAGTACCTTTCTCGTTGTGGCTGGTACGGAGTGTACGAGCCGGTCGGCGTTCGTCGCGGTTGCGGTGCAAGACGGAGCGATGCAAGGTGCGGTGTCCCTCGATGCGGTGCAGGCAGCGGCTCGATGAGCGTCGTGCAGACGGAGTCGGTGAGTCCAAGGCGTGCGGTGCAGGGCGAGACGGTGTACGATGCGGTGCTGACAGGTTGCGATGCAGGCGACCAAGCCGGAGTGCGGGAGCTGGCGTCGGACAGCGGTGCGAGTCGGAGCGGTGCGTCGCAAACGTGCGAGCGGTGCCCCAAATGCGATGCGGTCACGACTGTTGAGCCAGTTGCAGCGTCCGCGTCGGTCGGGTCCGGCTGGTTCAGTGAAGCGATGCGATGCGAACTGCGGTGCCCACAGGTCACGGTGCAAGCAGCGGCTCGGTGTTGACGGCGTCGGACGTCGCCTACGGTGAGACCAGGGTTGCGATGCGAAGCGGGGCGATGCGGTCTGCGGTGCAAACAGGTCACCGGTCAGGGATGGATTCGGTTGACGGAGTCGGTTGCAGTTCCCTTCCTCTGTGGCAACTGAAACAGCGTTCCAGAAGCGGTACCCAGAGGCTTGTGAAGTCTTTGTAGTCCCTGAGACTTCTTAACAGGAGGCCAGCTCGGTTTCAGGCCCTTGGAGATACTCAGCACAAGTTTGTAGAAAGTTCAGTCCTTTCACTGCCCAAGGCAGAAGCAGCAGCTGCAGGCCAACCCAACAAAGCAACAACACAGCAAAGGGGCAGTACTCCTCCTGGCAGCTCTTCCAGCTCTTCGTCTTGGCAGGTTCCTTGATTCCAGCGAGATCTAAATTCATGGGGTCAGGGCCCCAATATTTATATCCCAAATTCCTTTGTTCTCTGAAGGCAGAGAGGCCTTTGCCTAGTCCAAACCAGTTCTGGAGCACTTTGTTGACAAGTCTCCGTCCCTTCTTTCAGAGAGTAGGCCAGGGACATCAGACGCACCACAGGAGGTGGAGCCAGCATTGTGGAGGGAAGGCACTGTCCTATTCAGGGCCCAGGTGCAACTCCTCCCACCCATCTACATGTAGATCTTGCTATTCAGCCCTGTGCTGACTCACCCTGTCTCCTGGCATCCCCCAGCCCCTGTCACTCACACTCCAGACAAGGAATACACAACCTCGCAGAGGCAGGCTTGGATGGTTAGACAAGAAAATACCCACTTTCTAAAAGTGGTATTTTCAAACACAGAATGTTAAAACCAACTTCACTAAAAGATGCATTTTATCATTCTGAGTCCAGGCATACTAAACTCGAATTTCTACCATGTTCCCGGGGTCAGTTAGGATTATAAGCTGTAATAATCAAAACTGCCCGTTCTGGCCTATGGGGAACAGGTAGCCTTGCAATAGTGAAAAACGAACTAGGCTGTAATTCACTATCAGGACATGCCACACACACCAGGGCATGTCCTACCTTTCGCATACAACGCACCCTGCCCACAGGGGTACCTTGGGCCTACCTTAGGGGTGACTAACATGTAGAAAAGGGAAGGTTTAGGGACTTGCAAGTGTGCGCACTTGCCAAGTCGACATGGCAGCCCCAGGCTGCGCACAGGCTCTGCAATGGCAGGCCCGAGTTACACTTTACGGGCTGTTTGCGTGGGTGGCACAATCCAGTGCTGCAGCCCACCAACAGCATTTGGTCTATAGGCCCTGGCACTCGCAGTGCACTTTACAAGGGACTGACACATAAACCAAATAGGCCAATCATGGAAACGCCAATCCATAACACATTTTATACAGGAGCACTTGCACTTTCCCACTGGACAGCAGTGAGGAAAGTGCGCAGAATCATTACACCAGCAAAAACAGAGTCAAAACCGGGAGGTCAGAAAGCAAAAAGTCAGGGGAAACACGCCAAAAGATGCCAAGTCTAACACATGTCCCCTCCAGCTGAAAGTAGGGAGAACTACCCAACCCCATTGGAGTTCTCTTCACTAAGGCGGAAGAACCTGGACAGACCATCTGCGTTGGCGTGTTCTGTACCAGGACGGTGTTCCACCGTAAAGTCCATTCCCTGTAGGGAGATGGACCACCTCAGCAGTTTTGGATTCTCACCCCTCATTTGCATCAACCATCTGAGGGGCCTGTGGTCTGTCTGAACCCGGAAGTGAGTCCCAAACAGGTATGGTCTCAACTTCTTCAGCGCCCAGACCACAGCAAAAGCTTCCCTTTCTATGGCACTCCACCTCTGTTCCCTGGGGAGTAGTCTCCTGCTAAGGAAGACTACAGGCTGATCCAGGCCCTCTTCGTTCAGTTGTGAGAGCACCGCTCCCACACCATGCTCTGAAGCGTCAGTCTGCACGACGAATTCCTTGGAGAAGTCAGGTGCCTTGAGCACGGGCGCCGTGCACATGGCTGCCTTCAGGGCATCAAAAGCTTTCTGGCAGGACTCAGTCCAGATCACTTTCCTGGGCTGCTTCTTAGAAGTCAGCTCTGTTAAGGGGGCAACGATGGTGCCATAGCCCTTAACAAATCTCCTATAGTAGCCGGTGAGACCTAAGAAGGCTCTCACCTCTGTCTGGGTCTTGGGGGCTCCCAAGCCAGAATGGTGTCAATCTTGGGTTGTAGGGGCGCCACCTGGCCGCTTCCTACCTGGTGTCCCAAGTACACCACAGAACCCTGCCCGATCTGGCACTTACTGGCCTTGATCGTGAGGCCTGCACCTTGCAGAGCCCTCAACACTTTCTCAAGGTGCTGTAAATGTTCTTCCCAGCTGGAACTGAACACAGCAATGTCATCCAGGTAGGCGGCACTGAAATCCTCCAGCCCAGCCAACACCTGATTGACCAACCTCTGAAAGGTGGCAGGGGCATTCTTCAACCCAAAGGGCATCACCCGGAATTGGTAATGACCTTCTGGGGTTGAGAATGCTGATCTCTCCTTGGCCCCATCGGTTAAGGCAATCTGCCAGTACCCAGACGTCAAATCAAACGTGCTGAGGAACCGGGCAGCTCCCAACCGATCAATGAGCTCATCAGCTCTGGGGATGGGGTGCGCGTCAGTCCTGGTGACGGCATTGAGCCCACGGTAGTCCACACAAAACCGGAGTTCTGGAGTGGCACCGGGCGCAGCAGCCTTTGGGACCAAGACCACTGGGCTGGCCCAAGGACTGTGGGAGGGCTCAATCACCCCTAACGCCAACATCTTAGAGACCTCCTCCTTGATGCTGGCTCTGACCCGGTCAGTCAACCTGTAAATCTTGTGCTTCACAGGAGGGCTGTCACCAGTGTCCACGTCATGGGTACACCAGTGAGTAACACCGGGGGTCAGAGAGAACAGTGGGGCGAACTGTCCCAACAACTGGTGACAGTCCCCCTGCTGCTCCTGAGTCAGAGTAGGGGAGAGGATCACACCTTCTACTGACCCATCATGCTCCTTGGTAGACAGGAGGTCAGGGAGAGGCTCACTCTCCTCTTCCACCCCATCATCTGTCGCCAAGAGCATACTCACTTCGGACCTCTCGAAGTGGGGCTTGAGGCGGTTCACGTGAAGGACCCTCAAAGGGTTCCTTGGAGCTTGCAAATCCACCAGGTAGGTGACGTCACTTTTGCGCTCCACCACCTCATATGGCCCAGTCCACTTGTCCTGCAAGGCACAAGGTGCCACTGGGGCCATGACCCACACTTTTTGCCCAGGTTGAAATTCGACCAGAGTGGCATTCTGGTCATACCATCTCTTCATTTCTTCCTGGCTTGCTTCTAGGTTCGCCTGAGCGAGTTTCCTGAAGCGGGCAGTTTGGTTTCTAAAGGCCAGCATGTAGCTAAACACATCCTGGGGAGTTTTCCTGGGAGCTGCCTCCCAGCCTTCCTTTACCAAACTCAGAGGTCCTCTGACAGGGTGGCCATACAGGAGCTCAAAGGGGCTGTACCCAAGAGACTTCTGAGGCACCTCCCTGTATGCAAAGAGTAGGCATGGCAAGAGGACGTCCCACTTACGCCTCATGGGTTCTGTTAGACCCTTGATCATGCCTTTCAAGGTCTGGTTGAATCTCTCCACCAGACCGTTTCCTTGTGGGTGGTAAGGAGTGGTGAACTTGTAGGTTACACCACACTCCTTCCACAGGGATGTCATATACTTGGATATGAAATTGGTCCCCCTATCAGAAACCACCTCTCTGGGGAATCCCACACGGGAAAAGATCCCCATTAACGCCCGGCCCACCACTGGCGCCGTCGTTGTCCTGAGAGGGATTGCCTCCGGGTACCGGGTGGCATGGTCCACCAAGACCAGGATGTACCTGTTGCCCATGGCTGTCTTGGGATCCAGTGGCCCCACAATATCCATCCCTACCCTTTCAAAGGGTGTACCAACAACAGGAAAAGGTTGGAGAGGAGCTTTGACCTTCCTCCCACTCTTACCACTTGCCTGGCAAGTTTGGCAAGACCTACAGTGTGCATCTGACTGCCTTCGCATTTGGGGCCAAAAGAAGTGGGTGACAAGCCTGTCAAAGGTCTTGTCCTGCCCCAAATGTCCTGCCAAAGGCACGTCATGAGCCAGACCCAGTAGGAAGGTCCTGAAGCGCTGGGGTACCACCAGCACACGGGCTGACCCAGGCTCAGCAACCTTAGGCTCACTGTATAGGAGACCACTCTCCCAGTAGATCAGATGTGACCCGGACTGATTACCAGCTGCCTGGTCTGCAGCCTGCCGCCGCAGACCCTCCAGAGTAGGGCACTCGTTCTGCTCCCTGCAGAACTCCTCCCTGGTGGGACCCCCTTCTTGCTGCCAATGGGTCAGCTCAGAGATGTCTCCCAGTTCGGCTACCTGCTCCCCTGTAGGCACCGGGGCGTCCCCCTCGAGGTCCGCCTCCTCCCGGTCCGTGGGAACTTCGGGGGCCGGTTTCCCGCGCCCCCTGCCCTTTCTCTTGGCAGGGACTTGGGCCACTGTTCCAGGCTCCAAGTCCTCTTGATCACCCTTTCTGGCTGCCATTGACCGAGTAGACACGCATGCCCACTCTGGCAACCCAAGCATCTCCAAGTGAGACCTGAGCTCAACATCCTTCCATAAGGACTGCTCCAGGTCGTTACCTAGCAGACAATCTACAGGCATGGTAGGGCTCACAACCACCCTCAAGGGACCTGAGACCCCCCCCATTCAAAGGGAACCTGCGCCACCATACACTGGCGCTCAGAGTTGTCTACAGCAACTACTTGGTGGAATGCCCCTGGGACTACCTGCTTCTCAGAGACCAGGTGACACCGGACTGAGGTCACACTGGCTCCAGTATCTCTGAGAGCCTCTACCCTGTTCCCATTGATGGTCACCCAGGTGCTATATTTCTTTGTGTTAGGGGGCACCTGGTTTCCTGGGACCATCTCACTGTCCCCTAGTGAGACAAGGGTCATTTCTGCGGGATCCCCACCCTCCTGTGGGCACCCCTCCTCCCCAAGCGCTACACTAGCCAACACTTTGGACTGTCCACCGGTGGGTGGCTGTGTCCCCTTTGGGCACTTGGGGTCCCCCTTAAAGTGACCTACCTGGTCACATGCATAACACTTGCGGGGCCGGTCTCAACAGGCTTCCCTGTAGAGACCCCTTTCTTCTTATCACCGGGGGGCTGGGAACCTTTACCCTGGGTACTAGTTTGGGGCCCTTTAGAGAACTCCTGTGCTTTACCCTTGTCCCCCCCACCTTTCTGCTGGGGACCCTGCCCACCTTTGGCTGAGTCTCCCCCAAACGCTTTCTTGTGGACCCTGGTACTCACCCAGCGGTCCGCTTCCATAGCAAGCTTCCTGGGGTCAGTTAGCTTACTATCCACTAGGTGCTGGCGCAGATCTGCAAAACATAGACTAGACAAGTGCTCCCATGCAATCAAGTTGTAGAGCCCCTGAAAATCTGTTACACTACTGCCCTTCACCCAACCATCCAGCGACCTGCAGAACACATCCACACATTCCAACCAAGTGTTGGCATCAGACTTCTTACTGGACCTGAACTGATCCCTGTACTTTTCAGGAGTAAGACCATACTTAGTGAGAAGGGCATCCTTCATGTCAGCATAGGTGAGGTGATACCCCTTACCCAAAGCTATCAGAGCATCCCTTGCTTCTTCAGGGAAAAGTGGCCACAATCCTGCTCCCCAATTTTCCTCAGGGACCCCATTCATGTGTATGGCTGCCTCATAACCCTGAAACCACCTTTGTATGTCATCCCCCTTCTTGAACTCCTTGCCTACATTCTTGGGAATGTGCACAATCCTGTCTGCCTTCCTGGACGAATTGCTGCCACCATCTGAGCCTGACTTACTCCTAAGTTCTAGCTCCTTCAGTTCTCTCTCATGCTCTAAGAGCATCTTCTTCTCCTCCATGGCCAATCTCCTCTCCTCCCTCTTCTCCTCCCGCTCACCCTCCAGCCTGAGCTTCTGCAGCTCAAACTGCCTTGCCTCCCGCCTGTCCTCCAGCTCCTCTGGGGACAGACTGCTGCTGCCTGACCTGGCGGGTTCCCCCTCACCCAAAAGCACATCCACCCTGGAAATAGGCTCCTCCACCTCCTCACTGAGATTACCAGGCTGCCCACTGGCATGTCTGGCTGCTACCCAGGCCCTCAGCGCCTTCTGTAGCTCCTCCTTCCTTGTGAGGCCTTTAATTTGGACTTTCAGGTTTTTACAAATTGCTCGTAGCTCCTTTACGGCGTAGGTTTCCAACCTATCCTCCTCAAAGATAACTTCCAGAGATGCAACGGATGATGCAGCTGATTCAGGCATGACAAAAGTAGTGAGTTGAAAACTGGCAAGATCAAAAATAGGCCAAAAGAAAAAGAACCAGTATGTGGTACGTAATGGTCTGCGATATGGTAGTAGTGCACACCAATCACTGTAAGTCAAGTGCAAACACAAGTCCTATCCTCACCGCTGACAACCAATGTTAGAAATGGGATCTCTAGTTGGCAAGGGCTTGCACCTTTGTCCAAGTAGGGACCCTTCTTCCTAGTCAGGGTAAGGGAGTTACACTCCTAAAATAACCCCTGCTCACCCCTTGGTAGCTTGGCACGAGCAGTCAGGCTTATTCTAGAGGCAGTGTGTAAAGCATTTGCACATAACCAACAGTAATACAGTGTAAGCACTACAAACGGACACCACACCAGTTTAGAAAAATAACCAATATTTTATATACTCAAGACAAGACCAATTACGACAAAAATCCACAATACTATACTTTAAAAATGAATGCTTGATAAGGTAACTTCTTCTTTGCAGGAATAACACAAAAGCAAAGTTCGTACGAGTCGGTAGCCCCGTCCGGGTCTACCGCGATGCTGAATTACACAGAGTCCAACAGTTCCAGCCGACCGCGTCGCTACGGGCCAGCAGAGTCGTGAACAGACTCGGTCACAGTACCTTTCTCGTTGTGGCTGGTACGGAGTGTACGAGCCGGTCGGCGTTCGTCGCGGTTGCGGTGCAAGACGGAGCGATGCAAGGTGCGGTGTCCCTCGATGCGGTGCAGGCAGCGGCTCGATGAGCGTCGTGCAGACGGAGTCGGTGAGTCCAAGGCGTGCGGTGCAGGGCGAGACGATGTACGATGCGGTGCTGACAGGTTGCGATGCAGGCGACCAAGCCGGAGTGCGGGAGCTGGCGTCGGACAGCGGTGCGAGTCGGAGCGGTGCGTCGCAAACGTGCGAGCGGTGCCCCAAATGCGATGCGGTCACGACTGTTGAGCCAGTTGCAGCGTCCGCGTCGGTCGGGTCCGGCTGGTTCAGTGAAGCGATGCGATGCGAACTGCGGTGCCCACAGGTCACGGTGCAAGCAGCGGCTCGGTGTTGACGGCGTCGGACGTCGCCTACGGTGAGACCAGGGTTGCGATGCGAAGCGGGGCGATGCGGCTGCGGTGCAAACAGGTCACCGGTCAGGGATGGATTCGGTTGACGGAGTCGGTTGCAGTTCCCTTCCTCTGTGGCAACTGAAACAGCGTTCCAGAAGCGGTACCCAGAGGCTTGTGAAGTCTTTGTAGTCCCTGAGACTTCTTAACAGGAGGCCAGCTCGGTTCCAGGCCCTTGGAGATACTCAGCACAAGTTTGTAGAAAGTTCAGTCCTTTCACTGCCCAAGGCAGAAGCAGCAGCTGCAGGCCAACCCAACAAAGCAACAACACAGCAAAGGGGCAGTACTCCTCCTGGCAGCTCTTCCAGCTCTTCGTCTTGGCAGGTTCCTTGATTCCAGCGAGATCTAAATTCATGGGGTCAGGGCCCCAATATTTATATCCCAAATTCCTTTGTTCTCTGAAGGCAGAGAGGCCTTTGCCTAGTCCAAACCAGTTCTGGAGCACTTTGTTGACAAGTCTCCGTCCCTTCTTTCAGAGAGTAGGCCAGGGACATCAGACGCACCACAGGAGGTGGAGCCAGCATTGTGGAGGGAAGGCACTGTCCTATTCAGGGCCCAGGTGCAACTCCTCCCACCCATCTACATGTAGATCTTGCTATTCAGCCCTGTGCTGACTCACCCTGTCTCCTGGCATCCCCCAGCCCCTGTCACTCACACTCCAGACAAGGAATACACAACCTCGCAGAGGCAGGCTTGGATGGTTAGACAAGAAAATACCCACTTTCTAAAAGTGGTATTTTCAAACACAGAATGTTAAAACCAACTTCACTAAAAGATGCATTTTATCATTCTGAGTCCAGGCATACTAAACTCGAATTTCTACCATGTTCCCGGGGTCAGTTAGGATTATAAGCTGTAATAATCAAAACTGCCCGTTCTGACCTATGGGGAACAGGTAGCCTTGCAATAGTGAAAAACGAACTAGGCTGTAATTCACTATCAGGACATGCCACACACACCAGGGCATGTCCTACCTTTCGCATACAACGCACCCTGCCCACCGGGGTACCTTGGGCCTACCTTAGGGGTGACTAACATGTAGAAAAGGGAAGGTTTAGGGACTTGCAAGTGTGCGCACTTGCCAAGTCGACATGGCAGCCCCAGGCTGGGCACAGGCTCTGCAATGGCAGGCCCGAGTTACACTTTACGGGCTGTTTGCGTGGGTGGCACAATCCAGTGCTGCAGCCTACCAACAGCATTTGGTCTATAGGCCCTGGCACTCGCAGTGCACTTTACAAGGGACTGACACATAAACCAAATAGGCCAATCATGGAAACACCAATCCATAACACATTTTATACAGGAGCACTTGCACTTTCCCACTGGACAGCAGTGAGGAAAGTGCGCAGAATCATTACACCAGCAAAAACAGAGTCAAAACCGGGAGGTCAGAAAGCAAAAAGTCAGGGGAAACACGCCAAAAGATGCCAAGTCTAACACTCAGTCATCAAAAAGTCCTAGCTTGTGATGACTCAAGATCATTGGAAATTCACTGTTGCATTTTAATTGTATAAACATTGGAAGACGGCTTTTTTGTTGGATTCATCGCTAATCTGCATAGCATGATGCTTTATATGAAGGTTGATCTAGATTATGTTTCATTCAAAGCCTCTGCGCAGTGCACACCAGAGGTCATTATTCCGGGGAAGACTCGGTGTAATAAAGGATCTGAAAAGTCCAAATGAAGCTGCCTAATTATACTAATGGTAGATCCCAAAAAGGAAGATATAGGTAAGGTTTTTGCATCCATACACATGATATGAAGTGAAGAGGCAAGTTTGTGGAGGCATGGCCAATAGGAGGCAGCATGTGGTTCTTATGACTCGCGTGCTATTTGAGTGTGAATAGTGACTGCAAGGGAATTATAATTGTAATTGCAACTGTATTTATATAGCACATACTACCCCTGACAAGGCATTAAAGCGCTTTTCGGTGAGAGAAACCTATGATAACTTACAGTAGGGGCAGAACACTGAGAAACCTTCTTTGCCCCAGTTACATAACACAAGCGACCAGCACTACTGTGTTGACTCCTAGACGAGAGCCAGATATCGAAGTAGACACTCACCCCGTAAATGAGGGACGTCAGTAACGCCCTACTATGATTTGTCTCTTCAAGAGCGCTGAGAGTAGAAACGAGCCATGAGCGCCAATAACGTCCTATTGTAATTCGTTTGTTCAAAAACAGTGAGAGTAAAAATGAGCCATGATAAGCCCCCTGTATGTGGATATAAAGTCTTAGGTTACTAATGATATACTAACCACATAAAAATAAAATAAAGACTAACCCAAAATTCGTCAAAGAGCTATCAAATATCCTCAAATGGTGTCCTATACATCCGTATATATCATGACGGAACCTTTCTATATAGTTGGTTGGGGTTTCCTCTGAAACTAACTTAGTCTTTTACAAAGGAATATAGTAATATCACCCCTCATCCCGATTATTCCGGAAAAGTCTAACAATACCATGACTTTTCTTTAGGACTACTCGTGTGGCATACAGGACACCACGTTTTGAAGCCGCTTCCATATACTCAGGATATTACTCCGGAAGGGCGGATAAATTACACATATATTGCAAAGGTCTCTTCGAAATACTGGATCTTATGTAAGTTCTTATACTCGAACATACGTTCAGTCTTCCTCTTGGGCCTTCAAAGAACGCATTAAATATTTTATATATCTTTCCTTTTAGCAGCCTAGACTACATCTTGACCTTTCTACTTGATCGCCATACAGAACCAGCGGCATTGTACTGTCACTTTTAGGTCAGTCTTATAACTTTCAATTTCTGGTCGTCTTTTTTTTTCTACATCACCTTACCCACAGAGCCACGTGATACTTGACCTTGGGATTGATCAATGTTTCACAAATTCACATCCACAGGGTTAATGGTACTTCTCACTCTTCTTTATGATCACTTTTTCTTACTAATATTTGTTGGATCTATGACGTGCATGCAATGAAGAGACTGCACGGGACCTATTTTTCGGCCTTTCCCACTACTTTTGCATGATGTCCACAATAGTGAATGGAGAAATTAAAACTGGCATGTGGACAAAGGTTCTACTCTCTTTCCTTCCTAGCTTCAGTCTATACTATACGGATGTAATTAACACACATTTGCTAAGAAATTTCTTGAATAACATGTTCTTATGATGTGTACACCGATTGATATGTATATATGTATGTGATTACAGCCTTGAAAAAGTCACTGGTGTGACGAAACACGTGTCAGCTGTTTTTCCTGACTGGCTGTTTTCCCTGACTGAAAATACAAGCTTCTATGAGAAGCAACACTTGGCTCTTGTTTTTTTGAATTATTGAATTTATTGATTACTAAGAGAAGTGGATGCCCTTCATGTTGATTGTTATAATGAGTGCTGTGGTACCCATCCTTCACGCTTCTCGGTGAGTAGCATGCTACTCTAGAACCCAAAAAGCTAGTGGTGGATTGCTGGAGGAAAATATGTGTTTATTTGAGCAGTAGACATGCAAATCTGTTAGTTGGATTGAATAGGATAATGGAGGGGTAGAAGAGGAGGAGTCTAGCAAGTGTTATTTGGAAGATCATAGTAGTAAGATGAGGCTTGGGATGAGTAAAAGGAGTGATGGATGAGGGAAAAGTCTCTAGAAAGGGATTGGGGAAATCATAGTGGTAAAATGAGGTTTGGGATGAGTCAAAGGAGGGCTACATGATGGAAGAATTTAGAAAGGGTTGCTTAGAAGATCAAAGCAGTAAAATTAGGTTTCAGATGAGTAAAGGAGGTATAAAGGGGAGTAGAGTCTGGAAAGGTTTATTTCGGAGATCATAGTAGCAGACTAAGGTTTGGGATGAGTCAGAGAGCATAGGTAGAGGATATATTGAGAGAGGTATAGGGTGAGACAGAGAAGGGGATTAAAGAGAGTCAAAGGTGTTTTTTCTTTTTTTTCTTCTTCTACAGTAGAAGTAAAGTAATAAATATATAGCCACATAACTACATAGAAAGGATACTCATGAATATATATATATTGGTTTTCGTCTTCTTCTACAGTAGGAGTAAAGTAATAAATATATCAATACATAACTACATAGTGTAGTACATGTTTAATAAAAACTTGCATTAAAAATTAGGTGAATCCTCAAAACAAGTTTCTTTTCCAGAGCCTATCATAGCCAGAATAAGACAGCTCAAACGTGAGCCATGCATGACTGCTAGTAATGTATGGAATCCAGTTTTCACATTACATCACTTCACACTATATCCTGGTGGAAAATATGCGATATCACGTTACGGCTACTAAATGCAGACTATGGATGTAATTGGGGAGAATAGATCCCCTGATACATTTGTAGTCTGCATTTTAGTGTGACTTCTCACACAAGCGCTGTTACTACATATTTTTCAGATATTGAGTACTGAATACAAGTTAAAGTTGTTTGTTTAAATGGTGCGTGCTTCATAAGGTATCAAGAGCAAAAATGTTTGTATGTGTTTCTCATGATCTTAGCAGCCTCAGTGAATGAGCTGTATTTTTATCACCCGACAGGAACACACATACTTACAGCATGTCCATGCATGCCATGAGTGCTGACTGTTTAACCCCTAACACAGTATTATTTCAGTGTTAGATATGACAACTGGATTCTATGTTATGAACATTCATAAGTGGCACACATATGGGCTCTTTTGTTCTGGTTATGAACACTTGCACTTACTCTTAATCTCACTCTCACTCTCACACTCTTTCTCACTTACTAACTCACTCACTCACACTCACCCTTACGCTCACTCACTCATTCTTATTCCTTCACACTCTTCCACATTAATGTGCACTCATTCATTCTTGACTCACGCTCACTTTACTCTCACTCACTGCTTCTCAGTCACACTTATTCTCACTCTTAACTCATACTCACTGGCACTCACTATTACTCATTCTCACTCGCTCCCTGTCACTCATTCTCACTCACTTTCACTCACACACTTGCTTACACATGATCACACATAAACGCACAGACACATGCTCTCCCATTTATATGCGCTCTCTCATAAACACACACTCTCACCCACGTGCATACACACAAAATTTGATAACAATTTTTTGTTACCTCAGCTGCTTGAGCAGGTCGTGTTTCAGCTCTTGCTTTGCCATTGACCTTCAGGGCAAGCACACAGTTTCTTCTGCCTTCACCCTACTGTTTCCTAACCTGTTCATGAACTGTGAAAGGATGGGGTGACAGGTTTATCAATGTGTAGCCCCAGGCTCTGCGGAGCTTAAGCCTAAAGCACTTGGGCTACTTTTACCACTGATAGTTCAGGGGATCACAAATGGAGAGGCCCTGAGGATTGGTAGGTCCTTGAGGCCAGGAGTGGGACTTCACCAGCCCTGAACAATCTGTCTCATGGCTGGTGCAGGTAACTCTTTGCTCCTGTGCTACCCAGACAGATGCTTTACTGTGGTGATGTGATGCTGGCAGAGATCAGCATGAATACTGTGATGTCATTTAGAGTGTTTACAAGCATCCTGCCTTGAGTGTTCTGTGAGTGGCAGTTACTACTTGTGCCTGGGCTGTGCCAGCTGGGACGGCTCTCTGTACCCTTCCAATAAACATTACTTTAACTTCTACTACTGCGTCCTCTTCACTTCGCATCAGTGGCGACAGAAGACGGGATTTTCCTACCCACAGCCATTTCCACTTGCTGATGATCTTCATGGGCTGTGTTACAAGTATTTCTTGCCTGTTATATGGGAGTGCAACTGTGAGTACAATTTTTTTTTACTACTTCCTTACCCAAGGCACTCCTGCATGACTTGGTATAGAGAGCTATGCCCGTTTTTATACATTCTCTAAGCGTCTCATCTGCGCTGTATTTCTACTTGCTGCAAGGGTTTCCTGCTGTGTCGCGAGGTTCCTGCTGTGTTGTGCCTACGCTGCCCGGCGTTAAAAATTGGGATCATTGAGACTTTCAATCTATTTTGAGCTGCAGCGCTAATCTGACTCCACTCACGCGCAACTCCACGAGCTGCATTCGAACTGTCTCCTCGCCCCAGCCCTGTTTCGCTCACGCGCAACTCCACGAGCTGCCTTCACGAGCTGTCTCCTCGCTCCAGCAGCTCGCCTTCAAGTTTCATTGCGGCGGTTGCCCGGCAACCAAGTCTATTCACGGAGCTGCGTCTACACGCGCACACAGCAATTTAAAAAAAGAAATCTTTATTCGTCGCGCTGACACACACAGCTCTTATTATTGTGTGTCGATTCTCCATCAAGAATCAACTTCTCTTCAGTGTTCTTCCAGTTCATGCTACACTTGAAGGAAAGGCACGCTCAGAAAGCAATCTTCACGGATATCTCTCATTCTACTTCCTTCATTGGTTGGATGGAATCTTCAAGTTCAATGCTCTTTTCTGCTTCAATGTTATCCAATGCTGGCATCTAGTGACCGAAGTTAAAGTTTAACATTTTATGTGGAATTTTCATTGTGTATTACATCTGTGATACACACACACATTTTTTCTCTTTTTAATAGCTGTATTTATTTCTACAATTGAGAAATCTGGTTTCATTTTCCTACTGTGCAAAACAAAGCATCATTTTCTCACTCACTGCTTTCTTGCAGAAACAGTGAATTTCTGAATATTTTATATTCTTTCTTGTATTTTTTTTTCTCTTCGTTCATTTTCTTCCTTCTTCTTTTAACCCTTTTTATTCCACAGGTACCCTATTGACATGCAGAGCGTTACAGCACCAGCGCCTTTTTTACAAGAACCCGGAGAACCACCATTGGAATGGAAGTTATGGATTAGATCTTTCAAGGCGTACTTAGGTGCTATTGATGGTCAAAGGTTCAGAACCTGAGAGGAAAAAGAACCTCATGAATTACCATTTAGGAGTCGAAGGACAAAATGTATTTGACCATTTACCTCCGTATGATCCCCCCGAAAATGAAGACCCTGACGAGTTTGAACTAGCTGTAGCACATTTGGACAAGTACTTTACTAAAACAAAGAACATTGTAGTGCATAGATACAAGTTTTTTACAAGGATGCAGAAACCTGATGAAAGCATAGATACTTTTATCACAGCTTTAAAAGTTTTAGCCTTGAAATGTGAGTTTGATAACTTCACATCTCAACTTGTGAGAGATCAACTTGTCGCACGATGCTACTGTAAAAAGATACAAGAGAGACTTCTTACCTGCAAGGATCCCACTTTAGATAAAGCAGTGGACATTGCCAAGAGCATCGAAAGTTCTATGGATGACGCAAAGCAACTTGAATCTGCCCTTTCTAACTCTACCATTTCAGGTGCTGTCTCTACCAAGCATCCAAGCGCTATTTCCACCAAGTACTCCCACTGCCATACGTGACAATGCCTTTCGTGATAATGCTATTCGTGACAATATTAGAAGACCTAACATACCTAGGGGTGGAAGAAATTTCGTGCAAAATAGACAACCTAATCCTAGAATTTATTGTTATAGATGTGGCTCATCCTTGTATGTCTCATCTTTCAAAAATTGTCCAGCCATCAACCAACAGTGTGGCCAATGTGGCAAAAAGGGGCATTTTGCGAAAGTTTGCATGAGTGGCAGAAGAAGAAATGTAAGATGTGTAATTAATGAAAGTGACAATTTCTACGATGAGGATGTCATGAGTCAGGAATATGTCGTAGTAGTTAAAAACTGCAATGAAAAACAAAACCTACTACATATTCCTGATCCTGAAGTTGATGTCACTATTGAAATTAATCGTATTCAGCTTCTAGTAGACACAGGAGCACGCATTACCATTGTGTCGCAAGAAAAGTATTTTAAGTTTTGGTCTGAAAAGAATTTATTGCCACCTGATGTTCTCACTGTAGCCTTTGAAGGTAGTAGAATTGAGTTGTTGGGGTATTTCTGGGCTGCCATTAGTGTTCTAGGAGAAACCATCAAAGGCAAAGTGTATGTTGCTAGAAGAGGGATCAATGTTCTTGGTCTTCTCCATCAAGCTGAATTTGGGTTGACCATCAAACCTGGTCTGGAGAACCCTGTTTTCATTGACAAACAAGCTGGTCAAAATCACATCAATTCCACTAAAGATATCAACACTCTATCTAGTACTCAGATGCCCAGTGATTGTGAACTCAAGATTAGCAAAGTTTTTGAAGACCGTCTTGGCAGGATTACTAATTTTCAACACTTTATTAAAGTTAAAGAAAATGCTAATCCTGTCAAACACAGGTTACGCAATGTTCCATTAAGCATTAGAGGTGATCTTTCAAAACATTTACAAACATTGAGCGATCAAGGTATAATTGAAAAAGTTGAGTCAACTCTCTGGCTTTCACCCATTGTTTTGGCAAAGAAAAGGTCTGGGGACTTGAGGATGTGTGTCGACTTGAGAAGTCTCAATGAAGCCATCTGGGTCGATGGTTTTCCCTCCCACGCATTGAGGATCTTATCGCAAAAGTAGGGTCCTCTTCATGGTTTACCAAACTGGACCTCAAAGCCGCATATCATCAAGTTGAGCTTCATCCTCAGTCCCGACACCTCACATCATTTGTTACCCCTGATGGTGTTTTTCAGTTCTGCCGGCTTCCTTTTGGTCTGGCCTCTGCAGCTGCTATTTTACACAGAGGCTTATGACCGAAATGTTTCAGCATAATCCTCATGTTGTAGTCTTTCAAGACGACATTCTTATCTTCACTAAAACTGAAGCTGAACATGATTCTGTTATTGATCAAGTTTTTAGTGTATTAGAGAACAGACAGGTGACTTTACAGAAAAGCAAGTGCACTTTCAAAGTAAAAGAAATTGAATACTTAGGTCATATCATCTCCGAACATGGCATAAAACCCAGACCAGGTTTAATCAAGAGTATTATAGAGGCACCTGCTCCTCAGAACAAAGAACAACTTATGTCTTTCCTTGGCCTTTGTGAGTTTCATGCAAAGTTCATGAAAGATTTTGCTAAAACTACAGAGTGTTTCAGAGCTCTACTTAAGAAAGGGGCAACTTATACAAGGTCAGAGGAATGTGAGAAAGGTTTCCAATCCATCAAAGATCACATTGTTAAAGCTCCAGCTCTACAGGCCTTTATGGAAAGTAGGCAAACTGTTGTCACAGTCGATGCTTGCGAGTACGGTCTGGGTGCTGTTCTATCGCAATATGCTGAAGGAAAAGAGTACACAGTGGGGTTTGCCTCCAGGACTCTTCGTCCTGTTGAACGGAAGTACTCCGTCATTGAAAAAGAGTTGATGGCTTGTGTCTGGAGTGTCGAGAAATTCAAGTCATACTTGTGGGGCAGATCTTTTGTTCTCAAAACTGACCATCGACCTTTAGTTGATAGCTTGTCTGGGAAAAATGTCAAACGCACTACTGCTCGGTTGGCCAGGTTGTCAACTAAATTACTAGAGTACACATTTAGTGTAGAATACATCCCTGGGGGAAAGAATAGCAGAGCCAGACTGCTTATCTAGGCTCTCCATTCCTGACACAGACGAACAAGATTGGGAAACTGAAGTAGAGGAATGTTTTGTAGCATGTATCAATCACGACGTCCTGTCCTTTGCAGAAGAAGATTGGGTGACTGCAGTTGATAAAGATGTTGTGCTCAGGGAAGTTGCTTTGCTGACCAAGAAAGGTTGGCCTAAAGAGAAATGTCTTTCTCCAGACCTCCAAATGTTCTGGAAAGTCAGCAATGAGCTTTCGCTTGAAGGTGGAAAAGTTGTCAGAGGTGACAAACTCGTGCCTCCCACGTGTTACCAAGAGAAAATTATTTTAGCTGCTCATTCTGGTCATCTTGGTGCAACCATCACTAAGAGAAAGGTCAGAACTGATTTTGGTGGCCTAGGATGGACATCCAGGTTGATGAGTTGGTTAAACAATGTGTACGATGCAATGCTAGTGACAAAGTTCTTGTACTAGAAGGTGTTGTTGAATCTCCTGCACCTCCCCCTGGGAGAGCCTGGCAGAAGTTGGGCATGGACTTTCTGGGGCCTTTCCATGTTCTTCCTACCAACTCAAGATACTTTTTGGTTCTTGTTGACCATCTGTCCAGATGGGTTGAAGTTGAACCCATCAGTATTCCTAATTCCAAAAGTGTCATCAATTGCCTGAATAAGATTTTTCTCAGGGAGGGTTATCCTGAGGAAATTCTTACAGACAACGGTGTCCAATTTGTCTCGCAAGAGATGAAATCCTTCTTGCGTTCTTGTGGCATTAAACACACCAGAACCCCTCTTTATCATCCACAAAGCAATGGCAAGACTGAGAGATTTAATAGAGTTGTTGTAGAGTGTGTCCAGCCAGCTTTCAGATCCAAGTCTTGTATTTTTCAAGCTGTGAAAGATCTGGTTTGGTCATACCGCACATCACCTCATGTTGCCACCAATTTCAGTCCATTAGAACTTATGAGAGGGAGAAAAGCTTCTTCACAGGTTTATCCCTTTTGGATGGTGAAGGGGCATATTCAAACGAACGTGTGATAACTACCGCAAGTGTAGCTTAACCCAACCCTTCACATCGCAGTCCATCACGGGAAAACAACTCCGTGTTAACGTGGTATTCACAACACGGAGGCACCATGCTATAGACACAAGATAACGCGTCAAATGAACGTGTTAAAACTAACGCAATGCAGAAAAAACGCGAAACACGAACGCGAAAATAGTAGCGATGAGGCCAATCGCGATACAAAAATCAGCGATAACCAGTGAGAGGCCTGCAATACCCACACGTCATGCGTGTAAATGCACAATAAAAGCAGAGTAAAAAAATGGTGAGATGACAATGTACGAGTACAACCCCACATCCGTGACGTAGAACAAATGAGCATCGTCCCGCATCAAATAGGCATCTCCCCACAGTCACAATGTACATTTACATGCAGTCTGCAAGTAAACTGCGCAATGCTGAAACATGCATGTAACACACAGTGAAACCGCATCTCCCCCTCACATTGCAGAGGGACAAGCAACCCCTCCTGCACACAGACGTGTCATGACCATGACCAACAAATCACGAAAGCGTGGACGAATGTAGGGCAGTGACTCCCGCTTACGTACATGTTGCCCATGTTGTGGGACCTGAGTCACAGGGGGCATCCTTGCATCATGGTGGTACATATCTGACCCAAAAAGGAGCCCTGTTGTCACCTGCAGGACACAAATGGCAGCCAAAATGGAATGAATCTGGACACATGTGAAACACCAAAGAGTGGGATTCCCTGCTAACTGCGACACACAGAACTGGCAGTTCGAACACGTGACACCCTAAACAGCCTCTCTGCACAGAGGTGACACACCCACCACACATGAACAAATCACAAAAATGTCAGCAATACATGTCGCACTCACACTTGCCTGAGTGATGTGCCTGTACAGATGAGAGACATGCACTCAGGGATAGTGTTCTTCGAATGCATTTATTTGCACATGCTTTGCCTGTGGTTATTATGTACTGTCCCAATACTGCCAAGGACTGCCACAATGTGACGCGCTCATGTGAAGAAATTGTCAATGATGGTGTTCCTATGGGCTATTCCTGCTCCGGCTGCAGTGGGCTGTGGTCCACCTGCCTCATCCCCATCATCATCGTCCGGTGCATCTGGCACATGTATCCATGGTGCCCTGCTGCATACACATATGTTGTGTAACACACAACATGCAACGATCATCTTGCACACGATGTCTGGGCTGTACAGGAGCCTTCCACCTGTGACGTCCAGGCACCTGAAACGTGACTTCAACACGCCAAATGTGCGTTCCACGATGCCCCTGGTGCGTTTGTGGGCTGCATTGTACTGCCTCTGGGCCTGGGTGTTCGGGGCTCGGAGGGGTGTCATCATCCAAGCGCAGAGTGCATATCCTTGGTCACCTGTGACAGTGCAGAGAGACATGAGTCAATAGTTGGTTCGGCATGATACGTTGGCAGGCTCACTGGTTCATTGGTGTGTGATATGTGTGACTTTGTGATTCCTGCATGACATGTACTGCTTGTTGCAAATGAGCGGCATCAATGTGGATTACGTAGCCTCAATGCCGCTTCCCCCTCCCCCGAGCATATTCACCAGAGTGCGCAGCGCGGTTGCATCACTTGCACCCCTACGGCACACTATTGTCATGCCTGTCTGCGCATGTCCACAAGCCTGACGACGACACAGTGATGTCCTGCGCTGAAGGTGGACGGACACATGTGTGTAGGCAATGGTAAAGACAGGGCGGACACAGATGTAGAGTTCATGCCTGGCTGAACTCACCATGCGGCCGAGGGTAGACCTTTGGGTTATGCTGTGGAAATAGCGACACACACAACAGTTGGCATGTCTGATCCCTGACCCCCAGTGGGCCTGCGCACCCTCATCTACCCCTCGGCTGAGCCCTTACTCCGGGCGCATGCTACATGGCAACATTGAATTTTGCGTGACGTGTGGCGCCGACACTACACCTGAGACACATGCATTAGTTACTTCCCTGGCAAGGCCTAAACTTAACCACGCCCAGAGCCACCTGTGGAATGACCACACCCCTACGCCGTACTGCTGTACGCAGGTCCACTCCCTCATGCTCACAGGGGGGTCTGACACAGCCACATGTCCCAGGTCTACCCCACTGCCTGAGGTTACTAGGTTGCGCCCGCTGTACATGGCACAACGTAATGTGGTATGGCCCGGGGCCCATATGCATACATAATGACCACACGGACACACTGAGATTATCCGTGGAACTGGTTACGGGCACGTGCGCCCGACACCTTTTATTGCCAGGGCCACACGTCCAGTGACGCCTGTGCTGGATGGGAGTTGGGTAGTGTACGCCACCCCTCAGGGGTTGGTTGGTGCTGGCAACAGCTACAACAGTGATCAGACAATCAGAAGTTCAAAGTACAAACAGCAAGGTTCCAAGACTTGAGCTGCACAGAGTTGGTGGCCCCGGATGCACAGCGGCCGGCACAGGCACACCGCCACGGGACGGTGACTTGCGATGCACTGAGGTAGGGACAGGTGAGCTGAGCGGGTGCACATTGATGTCCAAGGAGAGTGTTGCAGAGTGTTGCGGGGGACAGTGGAAGGTGTCCATCCAGGGCATGATGCAGAGGGCAGAATCAAGCAGAAACAGGCAATATGGAGGAGTTGAATGCTACAGTCTCCTTTTCCACACAACGTCAGTATCAGCTACATGATGATGGAGACAACCCCCAGGCCATAGACACTGACGCCACTAGCGTTCCACCAGAGAGTGTCCATGACTCCCGTGGCACAGAGTCAGTGGCACCAGAGCCGGAAGGGGATGCAGTCTGCGATGAGGCCTGTACAATGACATGAAGTCTGCAATCGACAAATCAAGACCCAGTTCCAATTGTGTGTCCTACTCGACCGCAGTGTGTGCCGGAGGCAGCGGTCAGCGCGGGGCAAGTGCTGTGCAGCCAGCTCCTCCTGGATTTCTAACACACGGCCTTGAAATGGCATGTGGAGAAGATTCCTGGTTGACGGAGGCGGAGGCACCAGAGCTGAGCAGGTGTTTAGCCAGCGACGATGCCATGTCCTGCCTGTTACGGACTGTATTGGATTGGTGTGAGGCCTGCTGGACCACAGTGTAGGCCGGAGGCAGCGGTCAGCAAGGGCCCACAGACATGTGTGGTCGGAATGCTATGCACAGAGTTGGTGGCACCACCGCGAAGGGAGTATACTGATTTAGACTCTGCATTAACATGTGTACTCTGCCATTGTGTAATCAAGACTCAGTTCCAAATGTGTGGCCTACTTGTCCGCTGTGTAGGCTGGTGGAGTACGTCAACGACAGAGGAGTACTGCGAGCCTTGCCCGCGGAGGCCGTGGTGGTCTGAGGAGGCTGCCAAGCTCGAGGGCCTCTGGCTTGGTGCGAGCGCAGGCACGTGGTGGGCCCTCTTGGGGACACTCCGGTGTCGGCAGGTGAGCAGTGAGGCCTGGATGCGCACGGCCGGGCAGAACTGGTTCGGGGTCCAGTGGCCCGGGCTGCGGAGGACGCACAGGATCGCAGCGACACCGCTCTCGGCGATGACATCGGCCTCATGGCGGGGTGGGAGGTGCCGCCCTGGCAGACACGTTGGGCATTCCAGAAGAGAACCACGCCCAGAGCTACGTGCTTTTTATTCACACCCCTACGCTGGCCTGGCGTACGCCGGGCCAGCCCACTCCGCACACGCTTGCAGGGGGGGACGTCATAGGCTACAATTCCGAGACCTTCCCCACTGGCTGGGGTGACATGGTTGCATCCACTGTCCACAACACTACCACCACCAGCAGTATATGTAGACATGGATATGTCTGTGGTCTGCATACTGCAGTCTGTCCAGCACTTCCACGCCGCACTTGGCATTGTGTGCATTCTCATTCATGGGTCACTTGCCTCCTTCGCACATGCCTGCTTCCCACCTCTCCCCGCATACTGCTATTGTGTGGCTGAGGTGCCATGCCGGTGATGGCTCATGTACATGGCTAGCCCAGGTTTCTGCAGTACGTTGTGCAGTCGTGTCTGGTGGGTGGGCATGTTGTATGTGTGTTTGTAACGTGTGCATTCCCAGGGTTGTGAGTTGCATGATTGTGGATTTGAGGTGTGTGGTGTGTTCATTTGGAACTTACCAACGAGCACTGCATTTCCGAAGGTGCCATCCTGGAAGCGCCGGTTGATGGTGGACTGTCGGAAGATGTATGAATCATGCACACTGCCTGGGTAGTTTGCGACAACATTGGTGAAGAGTCCCCGGTGGTCGACTATTGCCTGCACATTGATGCAATGCGTGTGCTTTCTGTTGCGGTAATTGTGTGCAGTGTCAGCAGGGGGCACAAGTAGGACATGTGTGCAGTCAATTGCCCCCAACACGTGCGGGAAGCCTGCTATGGCGTAGAAGCCTTGCTTGGTCTCCAGTTGTTCCTGCGCAGTGTGGGGGAAGTATAGGTACTGGGGTACCAAGCTGGTGATAGCATCCAGGACAGGTGTGAGGAACTTGGATAGGGCTGGCTGTGAGACTCCTCCGACTCTGGCAGTTGTTGGTTGCAATGTCCCAGTGGCCAACAGGTGCAGCACGGCCAGCAGCTTTGTCTGAGGTGGGATGTTGGTTGTCCGCTGTGTTGGTACCATCAGCCTGTGGGCAATGATGGTCAGGAGGCGGAGGATGGTTGACCTTTTGAGTCTGTAGTGGGCAATGACATTCTCTGGTGTCAAGTCTGTGAGGCTGGTGCGTTTCCTGAAGGTCCGATGTCTTTGTCTGCGCTGCCTCCGTGGTGGTCTGGGGGGGGCGGGGCAGGTCCGGGGGGGTGGCGGACCTGGGTGTGGTGGCGGTGGGTGTTGTGCCCCTGTTGGGGCTCCGAGCTGCATGATGAGTAGCTCCATGGCATCTGTTGTTCTTCAGGTGTGGCTGTGGGCTGGGCTCCCTTTTCTGGTGCAGGTTGTCGTCCGACTTTGCACCAGGTCAGGGCAGGTGTTAGTTTCCTGCTGCTAACGCGCCTTATCGGATGTCTTGTGATCTTATCTCGGATCTGGCTGGTCGTTGAGAATGTTGCGTTGTGGTGTTGTCGCGGATTTTTGCACGGGAACGCCTACTCTGCATATCATTAGCGTTAGTTGTCGGGGTCATCTGTGGCGATGTTTTTTGCGGCTGCTATCGCAGGTAAACTGGTGATATCGGCGCTTTGCACCAGCTTGTGAATGGGGCGATGAATTTATCACGACTTTGGCTGAGATAAAGTGCCGTTAACTCGGCGATAGTTCCTTGAGAATATGCCCCGAAGTCTTTCCACCATGGTGGTGACATGAGGAGCATGTGGGAATCTGCCAATAAAAAATCATCTGAAACTTATTTTAAAAATATTGAACCTACTGTCGAGAAAGAAATCCACAGGATTTGTGTTGGAGACTGGGTTAGAGTAAACAACCCTGTCTCAGTAAGAAAAGGCCTTTCTAAATTTTTGGATTCTCAGCAGGTTGTAGAGATTCGCAAGAATGCTGTAAAATTGGCCAATGGAAATTGGTGGAGCACCTCACGTGTGGCTAAGGACCCTTGTTTTTCCCCTAAAAATGTGAAGATTGACAAAAAAGTTTCGGGAGGGGATGGTGTCAGGAAGAGCTTCAGGGTTCATACCAGACCAAGCAGATTACGAGATTATGTGTAAATTTAAATGTCTGTTATTTACATTGACCTTTGGTTTTCTTTCCCTTTTTTCCTTTCTGTATCCTTCTTCTTTTTCCGTTGTTTTAGTATCATTTTGTTAAAAGGTGGGAGGTGTGGTGATGTGATGGTGGCAGAGATCAGCATGAATACTGTGGTGTCATTTAGAGTGTTTACAAGCATCCTGCCTTGAGTGAGTGGCAGTTACTACTTGTGCCTGGGCTGTGCCAGCTGGGACGGCTCTCTGTACCCTTCCAATAAACATTACTTAACTTCTACTACTGCGTCCTCTTCACTTCGCATCCGGAGCTTAAGCCTAAAGCACTTGGGCTACTTTTACCACTGATGGTTCAGGGGATCACAAATGGAGAGGCACTGAGGATTGGTAGGTCCTTGAGGCCAGGAGTGGGACTTCACCAGCCCTGAACAATCTGTCTCATGGCTGGTGCAGGTAACTCTTTGCTCCTGCGCTACCCAGACAAATGCTTTACCCACACTCTTAGTGACGAGGGTCAACATTTTTCATAATACTAATAGTGAATAATGGAATGTTCACTATTAGTATAAAAAAGCAGCATAAAACAATGATAGCAGAACCTCAATGCACATAAGGACATGCCAAACCTGGTCACAACCTCTCCAGTACAAGGTTTGAATGAGGTTGGTTACAATAGCCAGGTTTGTGCCTCTTGTGAGTAGCCTGAATATTGTCCATTTTGCTCAGATACCCATAGTGTATGAACTTCACAGAAATGGAGGTTGTGACATTGTTCTTGATACTGGAAAAATGATAATTTTGAATTTGCACACCTGATCTTTCGATGTATGTAGGAATTTCGGTTGTTCAATTAACAAGTTGGTGACAAGTCCCTTGTGAACAGTAAAAATTGTATAAGCTTAGAATAGACATGGGATGTTGCTTTTTACAAATTTCGGCTCCAATTGGTGTATTCATTTAAGCATCACAGTAAGTCAGGAACAGGTCCATGCTAGCTGAGTATGCCTCCTACGTCGATTGGACTGTCATCCTTAATGACCTCTGACCTCAGTGCAATATCAGAACAGGACATTGCTACAAAATAGAGCAGAATTCATTGGTAACAGTGGCATGCTAACTGGGCCTTGTGTCTATGAGCAGCTATTCAGGTTGTCTTTAGTCCTTGATCTCGCTACATAGTGTGGACTTTATTCTTGCTCCACCTGCTCGACTTTGCCTTTCCTGATTTCCCTATTGCGGCTGTTTCCATGGGTAATACAAGACGTGACCTGGATAGCAGAAATGATGTAAACAAGAGGTCCTTCTTGCAGCTGCCACCTCAAGTGTGACATTCAATAACAAGCAGGAGCAGCTCGTATTAGGGAGGTGTGTGGGGGAGGACGGGGGACAACGGAGATTAAACATTTTTTTACAAAAGAGGCGGGGAGGGGGGAACGGGGAACAATGAATACAAAATTTAACTTACCTGCTGCCCTCCAGCATCGCGTCGCGCTCTTCCGCTCCTCTCCGCCACTGCAGGCAGGCACAGACTCCCAGCCTGTCCTGAGGCCAATCCTGAACCTTCTCTCACATGAGAGCATCTTCAGGATTGGCCTAAGCGCCAATGATGTGCGCTCCAGGACAGACTGGGTGTCTGTGCCTGCTCCCTCCAGCCCCAGCAATGAAGCTGGGGTTGGAGATGGGTCACTGCACATGTGGTTTTCACCCGTCCTGAGACCGTCGGCCCAAAACCACATGTGTAGTGTAGGTAGAGCCCACCATTCCCCCTCCTGCCTATCATAACCCTTGCCCGGCCCCAAGCTAAATAAAACGATAATAAAACGGGTTATATACCTGTTTTATTTCCGGTTTATTTTTTACATTTTTAAAGTGCTGGCAGAGGAGGCGACGCTCCTCCGCCATAGCGGAGGAGCTGCCGCTGATAACAAGCAGTGACAAGGTAAGTACAAGAACTGTAATTTATTTAATCAAAAAACCCTCACGCCGGTCGTCGCATCATCTGCTCAGTCTGCTCACCAACAGTCTTTCACTCTAAATCCGTCCTCATGTTCCATTTACACATTCCACACCAAGAGACGTCGCGAGCCAGACTGATGCAGGGATGCAACCCTCTCCTTACAGCATAGCATACAACCAGGGCCGGCTTTAGGGCAGTGCGACTGGTGCGGCCGCACAGGACACTGACATGTGGAGGGGGGCGCTGACCTCAGGGGGGGTGTTGTGTTTAACAATAACTTCTGATTGGAGCGACGAGGGGCACTTTTGCCCGGTGGCAATGAGAGAATCTGTGTAGGAGGTCATGGGGGTGAGGGCGCCCAAAATAATTGTTGAACCGGGCGCCACCAGTGCTAAAGCCGGCCCTGCATACAACACCATGGGAGTGCCATGGGGGTATTTCAAATGAGAGGCCGAAAGCTTGGCTAGCCTGAAATATATTTCTGTTGAAGATGGTGACAAGGCAGTTATGATCAAGTAAACCTTCGTTCCTGTGATGTCATGTCCTGCCTAAACACTATATATAAGGAGCTTTGGATCAGAGAAGTTGAAACACAGCGCTCTTGTATCCTTATTTTTCATTGTGTTTATCACCCACTGAAATACTATTTTTGTCCCTGATTTTTACTTCCATTTTCTCAGCAGTGTTCCTAGTTGGAATTTTCTCCTGTGCGCCTTCACAACCCTGTCTCAGTGAAGATTCCATGCCTTGCTTTTCAACACTTGTATCCTTCACCTTCTTCAATAAGAAACTACCAACATTGCCAAGGAATTGTTTCTTCCCTTTGTGGCATTTTCTTCTGAGACATCGACTTTCTGAAGCTCTCCAGGGCGGATATAACCATTCTTGATGGTATTGTGTGGGAAATCTAGAGAAGAGTTACTTCCCTCCAGGCTGTATGGATTTTTGTTTGCCTTGGAGCTTTGCACTCTTATTGTCTTTTGGTGGTTTTCCTCTTTTTATAAATTTGTGATACTTTGCTATGTGTATGGATTTTAAAGGAGAGGGTTGGTGGGACTTTTTGGTTGATCTTGGGTACACAGATAAATTCTTATGGATTAGGATTATAGACAATAAAATTCATTGGAATATATTATGAGAAATTAAGTTGTTGGTTGACTGGGGCATGAGCCCTGGTTAAGCAATAGCCACAACCCCCTGAAAGGTGAACCACAAAAATTCACTAAATTAGCCTGTGCTTAACCCTGGGTAGCTTGACACAAAAAGCAGACAGGTTTAACTTAGAGGTAATGTGTAAAGTATTTATGCAGCACACAAACAGTAATGAAGAGGATATACAGCACAAGGAAAGCACAAACCATTTTTAGAAAAATAGAGTACATTTTAATAAATTATTTGACACCAAAATGACAAACATACACTCAGTAGAACCAGAGTTATGAATTTATAAAGTTTTAAGTGAACACACAGGCTATTCAGGTGTAAGTGGGGCTGTATGCAGCTCTTCCCCCCCATCCTGCCAGCAGATGGCCCATTCAGGCACACCTAATCCCCCTATTGTGTGACTGTCTGGGAAGAATTCACATGTGACCCAAGACAGGCTAAAGGCACAAAGGGCAGGAAAATGCCAACTTTCTAAAAGTGCAAAAAGAACAATTGATGGACAGAATGCTGAACAATGTCAAACATTCACTCCAGTACAGAGACCTGGGACTAAATTTATCGTTTGTTTGCTCCCAATGCCATTCCAGTTTAAATACATCCATATGAAAATCAATCCATCATTCGTGTGTCTTTTGCTTTCTCATCCTAAGTGCACCGGGCATGCCCAGGCGTGGGTCCCGGGCTCACTGTGCCACTAAATTTGAGCTTGCCTGGCTGGGGAGGGGCAAAACCCCGAAACCAGTATGGATGCTTGATTCTGGTCCAGGGAGGACCTTTGCTTGGCAGTTCGGGCTGAACTGTTCCCATGAGGAGCAGGGTCAAGACTGATTTGCATATGGCTGGGTCTGAACTGGGGTGGCATGGTGAGCAAAAGAACGATGGATTTAACCCAGACCTCTTTACTGGGAGGAAATGTTTGGTTTGTTTCGCATTCCGTCCATCATTTGTGTGTAATTTGCTTCCTCGCCCTAAGTGCGCCAGGTATGCCCAGACGTGGGTCCAGGACTCACTATGCCACTGGGTTCAAGCTAGCCTGGCTGATGGGGCGATACCCCGAAACCGGTCCCAGGATGCTTGTTTCTGGTCCAGGGAGGACCTGGCTTGGCAGTTTGGGCTGGACTATTGCCATGAGGAGCAGGGTAAAGACTGATTTGCATATGGCTGGGCCTAAACTGGGGTGGCATGATGAGCAAAAGAACGATGGATTTAACACAGATCTGTTGACTCTGGGTGAATGTTTGATTTGTTCCGTATTCGGTCCATCATTCATGTGTCTTTAGTTTTCTAAAACTGGCATTTTCAAAATTGTAATGAAAAATCCGACTTTACTATTAAAGAGGGTTTATCATTACTATTTCATAGGTACCAAACTTGACATATCTACCTGCTCCCAATTAGGAATTACAGTTTATTAAATGTAATAAGGAATCCCCAATGTAATCCTATGGGAGGGGTAAGCCTCACAGTAGTGAAAAATGAATTTGGATGTGACAGTACATGTAAAACGTAAAAGTAAATGTCCAACCTTTTAATTACACAGCACCCTGCCCTATGGGCTACCTAGGGCCTACCTTAGGGATGACTTATAAGTAATAAAAGGGAAGTTTAAGGCTTTACAAGGGGGTTTACATGCATAGTCGACATGGCAATGTGACACTGCATTCAGGCTGCAATGGCAGGCCTGGGCGTATTTCGAGGGGCTACTTAAGTGGGAGGCACAATAAGTGCTTCAAGCCCACTAGTGCAAAAACAACAATTGATGGACAGAATGCAGAACAATGTCAAACATTCACCCCAGTACAGAGATCTTGGCCTAAATCCATCATTTTTTTGCTTCCCATGCCATTCCAGTTTGAACCCAGCCATATGCAAATCAGTCTTGACCCTGCGCCCAAAGGGAACAGTCCAGCCCGAACTGCCAGGCCAGGACCTCCCTGGACTGGAAACAAGCATCCTAGGAACGGTTTCGTGGTTTCACCCCTCATCTGCCAGGATAGCTTGACTCCAGTGACATGGAGAGCACAGGACCCACGTCTGGACATACCCGTCCCACTCGGGGTGACAAATGCAAAAACAACAATTGATGGACAGAATGCAGAACAATGTTAACTGTGTGTCTTTCAAGCCCACTAGTAGCTTTTAATTTACAGGCCGTGGGTATGGTATATAATTCTACAAGGGACTTGTAGGTAATTTAAATATGCCAATTAGGTATATGCCAATCAAACCATGTTTAGTGGAGTGAGCACAAGCACTTTAGCACTGGTCAGCAGTGGTAGAGTGCACAGAGTCCTAAGTCCAACAAAAACTAAATCCAGCAAAATGTGGAGAAAGTAGGAAAAACGTTTGTGGGAAGACCACCCTAAGGCTGTCAGGTGTAGCATATATATATATATATATATATATATATATATATATATATATATATATATATATATATATATATATATATATATATTATCTACTGGCGATCGCCAGTAGATAGTTATAGTTAGGACCTATTTTCCATAGGAAATCCGCGACATTCTATTTGAAATAACTCTTGCGTCGGTTGACGAATCCTCGCGAAATTTTCAAACTTTATGGCTCGCTCCGGTCCGCTCCTACCCTGAAAGTTTCGGGGTGATTCGTCAAGCGGGGGCCGAGAAAAAAGGGGGGTCCCAAAACGTGTTTTCCCCATTCATTTTCCCATAGGAAACTTTAGCCACGGCTACAGCCCGAACTGCTGAACGGAATTACACAAAATTTGGCAAAGAGGTAGTTCTTGGTTCAGAAAGAACCCTTTTTGTTAAGTGGTGTAAATCCGTTCAGTAGTTGAGGAGAAATTAAAAAATAAGAGTCAAAAAATCAATTTCCCATAGGAAACTTTATGCAAGGCTACAGCCCGAACTGCTGAACGGAATTACTCCAAATTTGGCAAAGAGGTAGTTCTTGGTTCAGAAAGAACCCTTTTGTTAAATGGTGTAAATCCGTTCAGTAGTTGCTGAGAAAATCAAAAGTAAAAACACATATATATCTGGGCGGAGCCTAACCACACATGTCATCGTGAGATCTGATTGGCTGTCAGCACTTCATCCTGGAATTGCTGGCAGCCATCTTGGGACCAATATAAATGATAGTACCCCATTGAAATGCATTGTAGTGAATCGAAGATTTTGAGGGTTACCAAAAGGAGAACTATAAAGGGTGATAACAGACTTTAGTTACATTAGAATTCATTTGTTGATGGTACCATACTAATTTCAGGAATTGTGGTGTGTTCTAAGGTGATTTTACCCTGTGAAAAACCTTCTGCTGGGATATCATGAATCATGTTTGAGAGAAAACTATTTTCACATGCTTGTCCCATACAGTTTTGGAAGGTGCTCCAGAAGCTAAAATGAGAGCATATTTTCTGTAAATTCACATTATCTTTCTCAGTCATGTGAGAATGAAGTCTGACATTCTCAGTAAAACATGTACATCCAACAAGGGCAGAGACTGTCAGTTGATTCCTTTGTGTTCTACTGCAGCTTCCCAGAGTGTTCTAAAGAACAACTAGAGTGCTAACAGCCTTACTTATGACAAAAGTATGGCACACCTGAAGCCATCTTGATTGGAATAAACTGGTAACACTTAAAACTTTTAATTTAAAAAGGAACAAAATGATGGGGTTCATCTTGTCATAGAAATTATGGTTAGTGCTCTGGAAAGAAAAATTAGGACATGTTTCAAGTGTGATCTCAAATATCTTCCTGTTATATTTCAACAGGAGCAGCCTGTCAGTTGATGCCTTTGTGTTCTACTGCAGCTTCCCAGAGTGTTCTAAAGAACAACTAGAGCGCTAACAGTCTTACTTATGACAAAAGTATGGCACACCTGAAGCCATCTTGATCGGAATAAACTGGTAACACTTAAAACATTTAATTTAAAAAGGAACAAAATGAGGGGTTCATTTTGCTATAGAAATTATGGTTAGTGCTGTAGAAAGAAAAATTAGGACATGTTTTAAGTGAGATCTCAAATATCTTCCTGTTATATTTCAACAGGAGCAGCCTGTCAGTTGATGCCTTTGTGTTCTACTGCAGCTTCCCAGAGTGTTCTAAAGAACAACTAGAGTGCTAACAGCCTTACTTATGACAAAAGTATGGCACACCTGAAGCCATCTTGATTGGAATAAACTGGTAACACTTAAAACATTTAATTTAAAAAGGAACAAAATGAGGGGGTTCATTTTGCCATAGAAATTATGGTTAGTGCTGCACAAAGAAAATTTAGTGCATGTTTTAAGTGAGATCTCAAATCCTCTTCTATTTCATTAGAAAATTCTGACATGCAGACTGAAACAATCACTTTCAATACCAGCAGTAGACTTCCAGTTAACTCCTTGGTGAGCAGTAGCTTTACTACAGTGATCTAATGAACAACTAGAGTGCTAACATTCTGAATTTATGGCAAATGTGTGACACATCTGAATGCCTTCTTGATGGAATCAAAGTAAAAACTGAAAGCATTTCCTACTGAGGAGACTGCAGTAAATGAGGAAATTAGGAAACTTCATAACCAAGAAGTCTTCCAAGATGGCCACCAGTGAAAAAAGAGCCCAAATGTAGCACAAATATTACCCAGATGTAGCCCACATATAGCCCAATGACAAAAGTGTGCAAAACACTTTTTATTTTTAGTTTTTGCAGTTTTATGTAGTGCAGACTGGTCAGGTATTGGAGCGTTGCATCTTAAAACATGACCCCCGGCACTACAAAAACACCACTGCACTACCTAAACCCTGAAACACCACCCCCAGCACGACCACCTACACTGACCAAACACCACTGCACTGCTCCTAAACCCTGAAACACCACCCCCTGCATGACCCCCTACACTGCCCAAACACCACTGCACTACCCTAAACCCTAAAACACTACCCCCAACACCACTGCACTGCCCTAAATCCTGAAACACCACCCCTCAGCACGACACCCTACACTGCCCGAACACCACTGCACTGCCCTAAACCCTGAAACACCACCCCAGCAAGACCCCTACACTGCCCGAACACCACTGCACTGCCCTAAACCCTGAAACACCACCCCCTGCACGACCTCCTACACTGCACGGAACACCACTGCACTGCCCTAAACCCTGAAACACCACCCCCAGCACGACCCCCTACACTGCCCGAACACCACTGCACTGCCCTAAACCCTGAAACATCAACCCCAGCAAGACCCCCTACACTGCCTGAACACCACTGCCCTAAACCCTGAAACACCACCCCCTACACTGCACGAACACCACTGCACTGCCCTAAACCCTGAAACACCACCCCCAGCACGACCCCCTACACTGCCCGAACACCACTGCACTGCCCTAAACCCTGAAACACCAGCCCCAGCAAGACCCCCTACACTGCCCGAACACCACTGCACTGCCCTAGACTCTGAAACACCAGCCCCAGCAAGACCACCTACACTGCCCGAACACCACTGCACTGCCCTAAACCCTGAAACACCAGCCCCAGCATGACCCCCTACACTGCCCGAACCCCACTGCACTGCCCTAAACCCTGAAACACCAGCCCCAGCACGACCACCTACACTGCACGAACACCACTGCACTGCCCTAAACCCTGAAACACCAGCCCCAGCACAATCCCCTACACTGCCCAAACACCACTGCACTGCCCTAAACCCTGAAACACCAGCCCAAGCACGACCCCCTACACTGCCCAAACACCACTGCACTGCCCTAAACCCTGAAACACCAGCCCCAGCACGACCCCCTACACTGCCCGAACACCACTGCACTGCCCTAAACCCTGAAACACCACTCCCTGCATGACCCCTACACTGCCCGAACACCACTGCACTGCCCTAAACCCTGAAACACCACCCCCTGCACCACCCCCTACACTGCCCGAACACCACTGCACTGCCCTAAACCCTGAAACACCACCCCCTGCACCGCCCCCTACACTGCCCGAACACCACTGCACTGCCCTAAACCCTGAAACACCACCCCCAGCATGACCCCTTTACTGCTCGAACACCACTGCACTGCCCCAAACCCTGAAACACCACCCCCAGCACGACCCCCTACACTGCCCGAACACCACTGCCCTAAACCCTGAAACACCACCCCCTGCACGACCCCCTACACTGCCCGAACACCACTGCACTGCCCTAAACCCTGAAACACCACCCAGCATACCCCTACACTGCCCGAACACCACTGCACTGCCCTAAACCCTAGAAACACCACCCCCAGCATGACCCCCTACACTGCCCGAACACCACTGCACTGCCCTAAACCCTAAAACACCACCCCCAGCATTACCCCTATACTGCCCAAACACCACTGCACTGCCCTAAACCCTAGAACACTACCCACAGCATGACCCCCTACACTACCCGAACACCACTGCACTACCCTGAACCCTAAAACCTACCCCCAGCACAACCCCCTACACTACCCGAACACGACTGCACTGCCCTAAACCCTCAAACACTACCCCCAGCACGACCCCCTACACTACCCGAACACCACTGCACTGCCCTAAACCCTAAAACACTCCCCCAGCATGACCCCCTACACTACCCGAACACCACTGCACTGCCCTAAACCCTAAAACACTCCCCCAGCACGACCCCCTACACTACCCAAACACCACTGCACTGCCCTAAACCCTAAAACACTACCCCCACATGACCACCTACACTACCCAAACACCAATGCACTACCCTAATCCCTAAAACACTACCCCCGCATGACCCCCTACACTACCCGAAACCCTAAAACACTACCCCCGCACGACTCCCTACACTACCCAAAGACCACTGCACTACCCTAAACCCTAAAACACGACCTCCTACACTACACAAACACCACTGCACTACCCTAAACCCTAAAACACTACCCCCTACACTACACAAACACCACTGCACTACCCTAAAACCTAAAAAACTACCCCCAGCACGAACCACTACACTACCCAAACACCACTGCACTACACTAAACCCTAAAAACTACCCCCAGCAGTACCCCTACACTACCCAAACACCACTGCACTACCCTAAACCCTAAAACACTACCCCCAGCAGTACCCCCTACACTACCCAAACACCACTGCACTACCCTAAATCACTACCCCAGCATGACCCCCTACACTACCCAAACACCACTGCACTACCCTACCTAAACACTACCCCCAGCACGACCCCCTACACTACCCAAACACCACTGCACCACTGCACCACCCTAAACCCTAAAACACTCCCCCAGCACGACTCCCTACACTACCCAAACACCACTGCACTACCCTAAACCCTAAATCTACCCCCAGCAAGACCCCCTACACTACACAAACACCACTGCACTACCCTAAACCCTAAAACACTACCCCCAGCACGACCCTCTTCACTACCTAAACACAACTGCACAATTTGTTACAGGCGTTGCAACGCCGGCCTGGGGTGCTTACTGGAAGTACCTAGTGGGCTAGTTGGGCCCCAAGGACCCTCAGGATTCAAGGTTACCTAAACCCCCAACTTAAAACGCACCACGGGGCGCGTTTGCACAGTGGTGAAGGGAGGGGGCGGGGCCTCAGGTGACATGTGCGCAAACACGCCCTGTGGTGCGTTTTAAGTTGGGGAATTAATTCCCTTTGAATCCTGAGGGACCCTGGGGGCCAACTAGCCCACCAGGTACCTTCAGTAAGCACAACAGAGTTGCGTTGCAGAGAGGTGAAAAAAGGTGCGTGGCCTCGGAACGCCTCTCTGCAACTCAGCTCTGTGGTCCTAACTGTAGGTACCTGGGGGGCTAGTTGGGCCCCAGGGACCCTCAGAATTCAAGGGGACTTAATCCCGCAACTTAAAACGCGCCACGGGGTGCGTTTGCACACATGTCACCTCAGGCCCCCTCCCTTCACCACTGTGCAAACGCGCCCTGTAGCGCATTTTAAGAGGTAGTTTTAATCCCCTGCCCTATTATGTACTAGAGACTTGCAGAGGAGGTCATGCTAATCACAGGGATACCCCAACGCATAGTGTTCCCTAGTGTATGTAGGTGTTTTCACTGTATTCTAAGTGTCTTTTAGCATAGCACTGGCTCTGGTTAGTCAGAGTCAGTTACCACCAGTACCCGTCTGAAAAAGTTGTGGCCACAGGATGATTTTGCAACAAGGCCTCTTTCTGCTCCTCTGTTGGTTCTTTCTGCACATCTTTTGCTTCTTTCTGTGCGTTTTTTCTTCTTTCTTCACATGTCCTACCTCTGTAGGCATAGTTAGAAACTAGCATTTAAAAAAACCTTTGAGAGGTGCGTGGCCAAGATAGCGGCACGGTAGGACGCGTCTTTCAGCTCCTCCGGCTCGCCGAAAATTAGCCTTGTAATTTGCCCTGTCCACCGGCCAGCAAATTGCAGCTGCCTGAGGTGGGCGCTTCCCGGGGGTTCCGGCGCAAGGAGGAGTGCAGCGGTGACCGAGTGCGGGCACCGTTGAGCGCCGACTGAAGCCCGCGTTGGGAGTGTGGCGACGGGGGCCGGGTCGGCGGAGGCCGCATCGGCGAGTCCCCCGATCGTGGGTCCGGAGCAGGGCCCCGGACTGCGGTGGGCATACTGCGGCGGTCCTGAGGAGGCCTGCGCCCCGGTGGGGGTGTTTGTGCGAGGCGGCGGCTGCGCTGGGGGAGTTGAGGACCCGACTTGGATCCCGGGCCGGATTGCGCCCGCCATCTTGTTGATCTCGCTGCCTCGGCCTGAACGGACACAGGAGGGGCCTTGACTAGAGACCTCTGCTGCACGCCTGGAGACCGGGCTCCTGTCGATAGGAGCTGCGGCGGTGGGAGAGCCACTGACAGTGTCCCGCATTTTGGGAGCAGGCGGTATTGGGGGCTGGCGGAAGAAAGCTCTCCAGCCGCCATTTTGACCTGGCCCTGTGACGGGCGGCGGGGCCTAAGAAGTGCAGCTTACAGCCTGCTCTGCACACTGAGGGGGTCATCAGAGTTGGAGGACGTGGCTTGGCCTTCCGGTGGCTTTGGATGTCTGATGAGAGGAACGCGGACTGAGATTTACCGGTGAGTGGCGCACAGTGGTGCAAAGGAGCCTGGGCCGCATCGTGGTGACGCCGGCGCTGTGGGCCCCGGGGCCGAGTGGAGTGCCAGGGAGAGTGCAGTGAGGGCCGTGGTGCTCTCTCCTTGAAAGAGTGACCTGAGCACTGGGAGCCTCGCCTACTTCCCTGGGGGTGCTGCGCCTGGACGCCGTCCGCAGGAGGGAGCCACGGGTGGACCCGCCGACAGCGGCTGCCTGCGCTCTGCCCCCCTTGTCTCGCGCCCGCCTGGGCACTGTGAACTCCCTGGACTGGAGGGCTGCTGCATTGATTGCCTCGCGAGGAGCGATCAAATTCAGGGTGGAGCGGCGCAAACGGTCAACCCCCGCACGCCCAGTGTCCCTGTGCCCCGCATTGAGACCTACTCCATGGAGAAGTACCGGAGAGAGGCGGTGATTGAGGTGACACTCCGGACCTGGAGCTGGTACTCCACCCTCCATCAGCACGTCCGAGTGCCGATATGACTTCTGCCCGAGCACGAAGGGAAAAGTCCCTTAAAGAACTCATGCGTGCACCGACTGGAGATGCAGAGACCTCCCAGGGGGCATCCGGGGACCGGGGGAACGCCGCGGCGGTCGATGGAGCAGATGAACCAGCGACGAAGGCCTTCATGCTGGAATTGTTCACGGCTATCAAAGCAGACATTCTTGAGCTGAAGGGCCAGCTTGCATCGGATCTTCGAGAGGTGCGGCGTGATGTAGACGAGGTGGGGGAAAGGGTGGCAGCCCTTGAGGAGCATGAACTGGCACGGGAGGACGACTTACACCAGCTGCAACAGGAGGTCATCCGCTTGAGGGACCAGAATCTCGACCTCCAGGCCCATGCGGAGGATCGCTCCCGGAGGAATAACATCCGCATCCGTGCAGTCCCTTGGAAGGCTGAGGGGGACGACCTCCGGGAGTATGTCTTGTCCCTCTTCCGACAGATCTTGGGGGATGATAGTCTGCAGGAAATGCAACTGGACCGCGTCCATCGGGTTGGCCTGCACAGAGGAGGGAGGGCCCCCCGCCAGACGTACTGGTCTGTGTGCATGATTTCCTGCTCAAAGAACTAGTTATGCGCAAGGCCCGGACGGCCCAGCCGATCCTCTTTCGTGGACATACACTGGCCCTCTTTCAAGATTTAGCAGCGTCAACCCTGGCCAAAAGGAGAGAATTCAGAGCAGCTACGTCGTACCTACGAGACAAGGGGATTCCATACTCATGGGGCCATCCCTTTCGTATTATCTTTAAGTACCAGGGGAAGTTGAGACAGATGCGATCCCTCGAAGACACCTTGCACCTGTTGGGTCTGGAAGCAGAAGGGACCCCGAACTCTCGAGGTGATCCCGCGGCCCCTGTCGGGCAATCGCCTCCTCGATGGCAGACCGTGGGCAGGCCGTCGGCCTCCAAGAAACCAGCCCCAGAGGAAATGGCTAAAGAGCGCGAGGCAGTGCTCACGACCTTGTCCCAAGCACAAGAACGCCCGGATGCCCCGTCAGGCTGTTACACCTCCCACACTGCATGGACGGCAGCAATGCCAGACGGCCGGGGGAGCGTAGGAGTGAACCGCCTCTTCAGACTCCCGTGACCTTCACCTGCGGTCCGTAGACCGGCCGTCACCACGAACGGGAAGGTCTTTTTCTGGTTCACGCTCCCCCTCCGATTCTGGACACGAGTTGGACATCAGTCTTCTGCCTCATCTGAGGTAGACCTTGGTCATGTTCCCACAGTTACACTTTGACAGACATTTGTCATGTTCTTCTTTTATTTTTGTCTTTGCTATTTGGGTCTGTTGGGTTGGGGTGGGTCTCCTCCTCTATGAGCCTCTTCGATGCTGCGCTATCTGTGGCTTGCGCGCGTGGGCCCCCTTCTTCCTTTCCTCTCCCGCGTGCTGCCACTATGCTCGTGCCCCCACTTTCTCCTTTAGGGGTTTCTGGGCCTTCGCTAAAGCTATACCTGCTTTTCAAACTCCCACCTGGATCTAAAAATAGTTAGTCTCAACGCTAGGGGTCTCAACAATCCGGTTAAACGGAGGGCGGTGCTGTCCCTTTTAGAAAACTCAGGGGGGGATATTTGCCTTATTCAAGAAACACACTTGCTACAGTCTGATACCCACCGCCTACGCAACCCGCACTTCCCTCTCCAGTTCTGGTCCTCCACCAATAATAAGCGGGGAGGGGTAGCCATTCTGGTTGCTAAAAAGTTTAAGGGTAAAATCCTTGGGACCATCTCGGAAATTAAGGGACGCTTGCTAGCACTACGCTTCAAGCTGGGTTTGTCGCACTGCACTATAGCCTCCATCTACTCACCTAACGAACGCCCAGAGAAATTCCTGCTTGAGGCATGTGCAGATGTTCTGCAGTCTCCTGATCCAGTAGTGGTAGTGGGAGGGGATCTCAATTTGGTAATGGATGGGGAGCAGGATCGCTCGGGCTCTCGTTATGGTCATACGGGCGCTCTGACTGACACGGGTAAGGACTGGCTGCGCGAAGCGGGCATCAGGGATGCCTGGCGAGGGATACATCCGAGTGAAAGGGACTATTCCTACTTCTCGGCTGCACATAAGACGTACGCGCGTCTTGATCATTTTTTAGTCTCCTCAGCCGCTTGGGCCCTGGTGGCGGATTCTACTATCGAGGCGCGGAGTCTCTCGGACCATGCACACATTACTTTATCTATGCGCCTCCCCTCGGAGCGGGTTGGGTCCAACATGCGCTGGCGTATGCGCGACTCTCTTCTTGGGTCTCCAGAGAATGTTTCGGATATACGGCGCTGCATTACGGACTACATAGCCACAAACACTAGAGATGACACGCCACTAGCCTCGGTCTGGGAAGCGCTCAAATTGGTCGTACGCGGAGCCCTAATCGCTAAGGCAGCCTATGAGAACAAGATACGGCGGTCGAAACGGGCTGATCTGGAGGCAGCGGTTCGAGAACTTGAAGCCATACACAAGCGCACGGGTGCCCCCCGGATCTGGTGCCAGCTGGAGACAGAGCGTCTCCAGCTTCGCCGACAAGACCTGGATCGCGCAGAGCACGCAGTGCTTCGTCTAAAACATAAATATTTTGTAGGTTCCAACAAGGGAGGCCGAATGTTGGCATACTGTTTGCGCAGCCAACAAGAGGCCCACTCAGTGTCTGCACTCCGGGACGCGACGGACCAACTACGCACTGACGATGCGTCTATTGTCTCTACCTTCCGATCTTTCTATAACTCACTCTACATGGCTGATTCTTCTTTGCACGCTGACCCCTTCAGCTACCTTCAGGAAGCGGGGGTAACGCCCTTGCCGGCAGGAGACATGGAGGCCCTAGAGGCGCCCATCCAAGTAGCCGAAGTAATATCCGCAATTGCAAGACTGCAGTTTCAGAAGGCTCCGGGGCCCGATGGATTTGGCGCCCTTTTCTACAAAACATTTTGTGCTGAGCTCGCCCCTTTACTGACCCGGTTATTTAACTCCTTTGCAGAGACAGGCTCCCTCTCCCCCTCCATGTTGCAGGCCTCCATCGCAGTTATTCTTAAGCCAGGCAAAGACCCGGAGCTGTGCGGCTCTTACAGGCCGATATCCCTACTGAATGTGGACGCTAAATTATTCTCTAGCATACTGGCTCATAGACTGAACCCTCATATGCCGGGACTCGTCGATCCCGACCAGTCTGGGTTTATTCTGGGGCGGCAATGTGGGGACAACACAAAACGCCTCTGCCATCTCATTGATAAAGTTCACCGATCAAAGGAGGAGGCCCTCCTCTTAGCTGTTGACGCGGAGAAGGCCTTTGACCGTGTACACCGGCCTTACCTCTTTGCAACCCTTGAGCGCTTCGGACTAGGCCCACGGTTTCGACACTGGGTTGTGAGCATTTATAGCGCGCCGCAGGCGGCGGTCCGGGTTAACGGGATGCTTTCTGATTACTTTGCTGTGGGGAGGGGTACGAGGCAAGGCTGCCCTCTGTCTCCCCTACTGTTTGCGTTATATATGGAGCCAATGGCTCAGAGACTCCGAGACAATCCCCTCGCGCGCGGTATACCATACGGTTTGGATCGGCATCTTATTAGCTTATATGCGGACGACCTCATTTTCTCACTGGCACAGCCTTTGTCTACCCTGCCGGCGGTGGTTGCCGATCTACAAGTGTTTAGTCAATATTCTGGCTTCAAAATCAACATGCAGAAGTCACAGGTCCTTAATCTCTCTGCTACCCCTGCGACAGTAACGGGGCTGATTTTGCCTTCGAATGGGTGACAAGCGGCATACCATACCTGGGGTTGGTCCTACATAGAAGCCTTGCACAAACTGTAGAGGTGAACTATTCGACCTTAATAAAGCGCATTCGCACTGACTTGCAGCGGTGGCGGCGACTGCCCCTGACGTGGTTCGGTCGACTGTCAGCGGTGAAGATGAACGTTCTGCCACGCGCCCTATATCTATTTCAGTCTTTGCCACTGGAGCCTCCTCCCCGGGCCCTGGGGCAGATCCAGGCGGCCGTGGAGGGGTTTGTGAGGGGCCCCACGGCGTCACGTTTGGTGAAGACACAGCTTCAGCATTCCAAAAACCACGGGGGGATAGCATTTCCTAATTTCATTCGCTACTATCACGCTTCCCTCCTCCGGTTTCTGGGGAATGGAACCGCCCCATGACCGAGAAACATTGGGTATTTATGGACCAGACGGTAGCAGGACATCATATCTGGCGTGACGCATGGTTACCGAGATCGGACAGGGCCTGGGGTCTTTACTCATCCCCTGTCACGCGCCCCACGATGATTGCCTGGGACAGAACCGCCCGAAGAGCTCACCTGACCACATTTCCCTCCCCTTTGACACCGCTCTTCATGAACCCTGCTTTCCAACCTGGGATGAATAAGGGAGTGGCTGCTCGCTGGATTGGGGGAGGTTGTAAGCGATTGGGGCACCTCTTCGACCTTCGGGGTTATATCCCATTCAGGGAACTCCAAGCGGACTTCCAGCTATTGTTGACAGATCAGTACTTACACTCTCAGATGACACACTGGCTATCTGAACCTGAGACGCGCTCCCGGGCATACCGGCCAATGTTACCCTTTGAGAAGTGGGTGGTTCGCAAAGCAGATGACAAGCACCTTATATCGGAGAACTACTCTTTCCTTACCTCTGCTCTACCAAGGGCACGCACGGCCGGACAGAAACGTTGGGACGCGGAACTAGGGCGCACCTTATCCGACAAAGAGTGGGAGGATATTTTCTATCGCGCACACCACACCACATACTCATCAAGCCATTCCGAGACGGCTTATAAACTAGCGACGTATTGGTACTATACCCCTGCTAGGCTTTCCAAATGGCAGGAGGGGTGTGATGGCCTTTGCTGGAGGGGGTGCGGCAGTCCCGGGACCCTGATACATCTTCTCTGGCATTGCCCCAAACTAACCCGCTATTGGGAGCAGATCCTCGATGATATCGATAAGGCTTTTAACACCTTTATACCCCGGCTACCCGCATACACTATCCTGGGGCTTCCCAATGCGCTCACCTTTCCTTTGCGTTCACTTCGGGGGTGGCAAATGGCGCTAGCGTTAAATGCAGCACATAGGGCTATAGTGGCGAGATGGAAATCGGATAAGGCTCCCGAACATATCCATTGGGTACACCAACTTTGGAACCTATTAGCAATGGAGAAACTCTCTATGGCAGCTGCGGGGAAGATGGCAGACTATGCTAAGGTATGGGCCCCTTTTATAAAGCTCCTCTGCACTGAATTCCGCGAACTCACTTGCCCGCAATACCTCCGCATCCTTAAATTGATCCCGGAGGATACCTCGGCACTACCTTAATACTGCAGACCCATAGCCTACACTAGGTACCTAGAGATGGGGCACGTCGGCTTAATTGGAGCGCGTATCTTCCTACATCTTTCTCTTTCGCTTGGCTCATCGGGGAGGTGGGGTGGGGGGGAGGAGGGAATTTTGTGCTAATTTTTATTATTATTATTTTTTTTTTTTCTTCCCCTTTTTCTTGTTGGGGTTTTTTTCTGGCCTAGGCCAGTGTTTAATCACGGAATACCAAGTGGCGTGGCAGCCTCCACGGGCCATCCATTGACTTGGGGGGCGTCTTTCTTACTGACCAACGAGCAGGCTGCTAGCTAACAGATACTCTAACTACCGCCTGTCTTACGACGCGGCCGGCCCTGAGGGGTTGTAGGTGGCTTGCTGTGTGTTAAAGCTTCGACTTACAGTTGTATTGCTGACATTGACTGGCCGGCATATTTCAGCTTCTGACGCCGGCCCGATGGGTTGTAGGCGAATGAGCTAATTACTCACATGGTGTTCTGTCAATAAAAACAGATTTAATACTAAAAAACCTTTGAAATTCACTTAAAAAATCATAGGTTTCAGGCACGTTATAGTTAGAAATTAGCATTTAAAAAACTTTGAAATTCACTGAAAAAACCATAGGTTTCAGACACGTTATAGTTAGAAATTAGCATTTAAAAAACCTTTGAAATTCACTGAAAAAACCATAGGTTTCACTCGTACAAAACCATAGAAATTCCCCCGTTATAGTTAGTTCAGCTAACTATAACTCGCGCCCCGCAATGCACTGCTGATGACGTCACATATTACATCACTCATGACATGGTCAGTGACATCACTGATGACATCACTGATGACATCTCAAATGACATCACTGATGACATCATCCATGTGATAATTTCATGCATCTTCTCACACCCTAATATAAATTTTGATACACCCACTCTAAATTACAGACTGCCATTCTCAAAACCATAGACACTCCAACACCAAAAACTACATACCCACTCACTGATTCTTAGGTCTACACACACATCCACTCACTCACCCGTACAGTCACTCATACTTAGTCACTCAGTACAGGACTATCATATGCACTCATACACCTATATAAACACTCACACACCGCCACTCATCCATAGAGGTACTCACACACCTAGTCAGTCATGCAAAAAACTTAATCACACACCCATTTACTCACCTATACAGTTATACACACACCAGCTCACTTACTCATACAAATACTAGCACATTCTTACGCTCTTATACAATCACTGATACAAGTACACACTCATCCATACAGCCACTCTCACAATCACACACTCTCACTTATAGCCATTTATATACTCCAACACACATATATACTGCCTTTCACATATGTAGTTACTCACACATGTACCACTGAGATATACATTCAATCACTAACACACCCATACACACACTCACCCACCCATACAGTCCATCACAGATGCACTCTTGAAACCATGCACCCAGTGAATCACCAACTCACACATCTATGCACAGAGTCACACACACCCCACCCACACAAACACTCAGGCACCCATACAGATACTCAGACAATCAATCAATAACCCATGTAGACACTCATGTAGCTATTCAGAAAGCCATGCAGCCGCTTACAAACCAACAGACAGACGGATACAGACATTCACACAGTTTTGTCACTAACCCATGCATTCAGTAAGATACATTTAATCACTCACTTGTAGTGTCAGTCACTCACGTACTAAATCATCCATTCAGACACTTATACACCCACTCATTCTTCAATACGCCTTTCCCTATATATATTAAACATATTTAAACTTTACAGAAACACACAGTCACTGGATGATGTCATCAGTGATGTCATCAGTGATGTCATTTGAGATGTCATCAGTGATGTCATCAGTGATGTCACTGACCATGTCATGAGTGATGTAATATGTGACGTCATCAGCAGTGCATTGCGGGGCGCGAGTTATAGTTAGCTGAACTAACTATAACGGGGAATTTCTATGGTTTTGTACGAGTGAAATGTCCAACTAACTATAACTGTCCCTAAAACCTATGGTTTTTTCAGTGAATATATATATATATATATATATATATATATATGTTTTAAGACATTTAAAAACTTGCAATATAAAAATCGAAAAAGGAAGTAAAAGATAAATGACATATATTAATGTCAACTTCTCTAATTACCCAAAAAATATAAAAATATGAATTCAATATTGAAATTAATGTTGATTAAATAAATATCATTGCATAAACAAATTTTCACAAGCAGTCACCATTAAATAAATTAAACCTTTTTAACAAAATAACGAATATAAAACATATTCATAATTAATTACCAATTAATATATTTCATATAAATATCAATTATTGTAAAAGTATTACATTTTTATTCTCTTCCCAACTAACTCAAATAGAAAACATTAACAATGCATTAATAATACATGTATAATCAACATATAAAAACTAAAATACATATGAAAATAAATAAAACAGTACAACACTTACACAATATTTAATAAATTAAGTAAATTACATAATTAGTAATCAATAATTGATTAAAAATAGCATTAAATTACATTTAATTGTAATTGACTTCCCACCCTATTCCCCTGCAAACCCAGCAACTAAAATATATACTCAAATGAATCAGTATTAAACTATAACATAATTAACAATCAATTAAATAATTAAAATTAAAAGCTAATTAAATATGATTTCTAATTATTTGTTACTTAATTAAATTCTCATCCCTTACCCCTAAAGCCCCAACAACCCACATCTAAAATATAACTTACTATTACTAATAATTAAAATAAAATACACATTTTAATTTTGAATTCAAAATGTAATATAACACTTAAAACATTTACATAATACATAATCAATCAAAAACATGATTAACAATATAAAGCAAGTTATTATTAAAATATAAATATTTCTAATTTAAATACCAGCTCTTCATTACCCCTACAAACCCAATCACCCGCTATGACACTATAAATTACTAATAACAATTAAAAAAATACAAAATCACTTGAAATTACTGACTATATTTAAAAACAATATTAACAACTATACCAACAATACTAGCACATAAAATGTATATATTAACTAAAAC